>JAPMIB010000104.1:0-627625 GCA_034770305.1 Trichogramma dendrolimi
CACGCGAAAAATGACACTGCATGGAAATCAACGACTGTCTCAAAGCGATAATAACTTCGTTATCGACGAGGTTTGTATGCGTATGCATGGGAGCGTCATGAGCCAAGCTCCCTGCTGTACACGCATTTTACCTGTATGTGCTTAGATTATCTTTTCCATCGTCGTCGTGTGTTATTTTACTCGATGATTTACGACGCTATCGTCAAGCTTTCGTCACTTTATTTTTTTATCGTCGAACGTATACCGATGTTTTTGGCTCAAAAAATTTAGCCTCGATCGCAAATTATGAGAGATGGAAGGTAAATGTGCGCGAATGAAAATACGACGCGTGTACGTGTCGGGGATGCTTGATCTTTTTTTCGAGGCGCAGACTCGTGGTTATACCTCATCTTCTTATATTGAGATGCGAGTTTTCGTTTCATATTTTATGGAGAAGTAATGATTGACTCAGCAAATATGTATTCATGAAATAAGAACACACAGAAAATCATCTGAAATTTTTTCAGCTCATGGCTTTTCTGTATAAATATTGGATCAAAGACTTCTTAAGGCTTTACGGTAAATAGTTCACATAAGAAATGTCACTTAGATTCAATTTGTAGTTGACTTTTTGTTTTGATAAAAATAGCAAATTATTTAAAATAAATTGGAAAGTATTTCATGTTTAAAGTTTCCTTTGTCTATCTTCGGCTGCGCAATTTCTTAAAAGAAAGGAAAGACTTGTTCGTCGCACTCACGTCACCTCGTAAAGTCTCATGATATAAGTTTTATCCTGCGCTATTCGTCTTAAACCTTAGATAATAGACCCAGCTCTTTAAATGACAGGGTAAAGTGGATCCAGGCGTTTGAATGTTACTTATATATATACGTATACACTTTGAACGTGAAAATTCCTCTCGCTCGCAACTTTTTTATACGACGCGAATAGCTGAATTACGAGCGAAGGCAGGGATCAGTCTCTCTCTCTTTGCGCTCGCTCTTGGCGGAGTAAGAACTTTCTTCGGGCGAGTATATGCGTGATTCGCATATCGATTCGATCTGTCCGGCACCTGAGCTTCCTTTCATAAGTAGGTCGTGTATATGATAACGAGCTGGCATTATCGAGGAAGCAAACGAGCCGATAGGATTTGTCAAGACACCTGAGTCGCCTTCGCGAAGCTTTTGTACTTTGAAACACAACTTAATTAATTAAGAGCCCCCCGTCCCAAGCCTGCGGCAAAAGCTTGCCTATATAAAGTGCGCAGGCAGACCGTGAAGCCCAGCTGATGTACTCGGCAGCGTCGATGTAACAAGCGTAACGCGCCGCACTGCTGCTACTTGCCCGCGCGGATAAAGGCCTTTTTATTCCAATCTCCAGAAGATGCAACCCTTTAAAACCTCACTCCAACGACCGAGTGAAATATTCAAGTAGGGAGATCTCTTTCACGATCACCCTCGAGCTGCTTGGGTGTCATAAGACTCGAGCTCGTCGCACATTACATCGAGAGCCTCTCTGGCCACCTATATCAGGAAGGATGTAATCAGCGTGTGCGGTTCGTTGCTTAATTATCAAAAATTAAATATCTACTAATTTGCTGAGAGGCCTTTTAAAAGTAATTTTGCCCTTGAATTATTTATAGCGATTTCTTTTGTGCGAGCCTTGGCACGCGAGCCGAGGAATTCTTTGTGCCCGGGAGGATGTGCGCTAGTTCAAAGAGATGACGACGAATAGCTGCGCCTTTCTTTGAGTACTTCTGTCGCCACTGTCAGCTCGAAGGGTGGAACGGGTTAAGTGCGCTCGGATTCAAGTTTTTTTTTACAAGCCAAGGGATAGCTGAGTCCGGACCCTTTGGCTTTCAGTTCGATGTATACCTTCCAACTACAATCATAAATTGAAAACAAAAATAAAAGTAGACGATCAGCGCGAATTAATGAGAACTCTGTAATACCAAAAATAACAAGCGGTATCTTTTCCTTTGTATAATTGAAATTTTGATCCATAAACTCTCAATTGCTTGAAAAGGTAGAACATTTCACTTTGTGGTTTAGAAAAATTCTAATTAGGACAAAAAAATCAAAAGAGTCTGAAAATACTACTTTAACACCTCTAAAAGTCAAGTTATCTATTTTCTATTTCTTCACTCAGGGCCAATCGTTAAATCATTTCTCGCAAGCAATTTACACGGTCGGTAAAAATTACCTATTCAAATTAGGAAAAATCAATAAATCAGCGCGTCTATGAGCGGCTTGCATCGTGCTTGTCGTGCGCATAGATTTCTTTAAATTACAGAAATACTAGACTCTGTTGCCCGAGCCGTCAATAATGTATGTTTAGCTAATAAAAACACGGCAGCCGACAAGGAGCGACGACGAGTAACAGCAGCAACGACAGTCGACCGCTCTCGGTGGAGCTCAATATAGTGTGACCATTGTTCGAACTTAGCTATAAATTTTGCGCACTTGCGTGAAACACACGATGGAAAGGTAAGATAATAATTCCACATCGTTGCGCATTATGTTATATATACATGTATATGTGTACACATGGACAATTTCTTCGTGTGTATAATAGAGATTGTGTGCGCGAATGTGTATAAAACGCGTGCAAAAGCTGTATGTTACGTATTTGTGTGACAAGCACGCATTTACCTTAAAGCTCGAATTTTAGAGGTGAGAGACGCTAAGTTAATTTACGTCACATAGAATCAGCATTTTGATGTTATAGTGTTGAAGGATATCTTAGGAAGTCTATCTGAATACAATAACTTTAACGTTAATTAGTTTAAAAATTAAAAAAGTTTCCAAACTGTATTCTTTTAATTACTATTACATTGTAAATAATAATGATGAAAAATTAAAGTAAATTTACTTATGAATTTGAAAAATACACGTATAAATAGCAGTATAATTTATTCAAACGTAAGGATTACGGGTAATTTAAGACCCCCGCTGCGTACGATAATAAAATCAATGGATCGGCGCTCATCTTGAAACCCCCTCTAATTGATTGATAAATAGGTCAAGTGCATCGTTGTGTTCGTATAGCACACTTAGAGTCGTCTCAAGTTGATGCAATAAATGTGTAGGGTGCTAAAAATATATTATATGAATCATTTCAATTTTAAATACTCACGCATTATTTCATGGAATCATTAATCGAAGTTGTTGTGATCAACACGATCGTAGTAAAATGCAAACGCTTGCGGATGTTTTGAAATCCTCCACTTGCATGGTACTTTTTACGTATAGTTTCAACGTTGAAATGTTAGACACATTAAAATTTATTCAACGGTATTGCTAACCTTTCTTTGACCACAATGTTCATGATCGTTTTAACTAAGATCGAATTAGGAAAATAAGCATTGAAAAAGGGCTCTCATTGTCTTTTGCATCAATAAAGGGAGTTATTTTTGAAAATTCGAGCATATTTTTTCCGTTTTTTAAAGTTTACTTAAGAAAAATTAACATTGTATTGAAAGATAAAATCATCAAATTTATGAAAGAAATTTCTTAATCAGGATCTCTGGTTGTATGTTAAATTTTATGCTTAAATTTTTCATTATCTTGCATTATTTCATTGGATAGAAGGCAACTAGAAGCTTTAGATCTAATGTTATTTTATCCAGCTAATGAAGCCTATACTTTCGGCTACGTAAACTTCGTTGGCAAGGAAGTTGCGTATATATACGCAAGAGCGCATTGTGTACTTGAGGAAGAATATTCATAAAATCTAATGAAACGTGGTGTACTTGTATTCGCGCGCGCGCTCGAGCAAGCCTGAAAGATGGGAGAGTTTTGAGCGCGTAGAAAACCGCCTACGCCTATATATATATATGTATACGCGCAGTACGTGGCGTTAATTTCCGAAAACACCAGTAGTGCCTACAACACATAGAGAACACCAGGGGCTGCACTGATGCCAAGCTATACGCGCCGGCGTTTTACGATCTTCAGCCCGAAATCACTGGCGACGCGATAATAAAATAATCTGGGGCCTTTCGACTCATTAGCTCTGTTCTCGTTACTTAGCCCGCTTCGAAATGGTGTCTCCTTACGTGTACACACATCAAGTATTAACTTTTGGCTTTCTGCTATTTTATGTGCTCTGCTCTTGAAATTGCAAAGATGCTGAAAAATAAAGATTGTTTTTTCATAAAAAGTCAAATAAACACGGGTACGTAATAATCTGGTACCATAATTTTCATCAAAACTAGCATGTCAACAAACATGTTATTTCCAAAACAGCTCGAGTTCATAAATGACATTATTTAAGCTATTAGTTTAAAGTATGTACTGCTTTTAGACTAAATTTAGATAAAATAAACAAAACCCAAAACAACGACTGCTAGGTAAAATCAATTGCACATAAGTATGATTAGTGCAATGAGGAAGTAATCACAAATTAAACTTTTCTTCCAAAACTGCTACACATTACGATCGTTACTCCCCCACAAATGCATGCATGTTCTGCGCACGAAATGCTACATTTCTTGATTACTCCAGCTTCATAACACCCTGCAATTTGACTATATTTTCATGCGGGAGCGCAATTGAAGCAATAGCTTTCAAAATGTTTCTATAAGTGACGGTAATTATTGTTATTTTCCATTTTAATTGGCGTTTTAGAAGTTGTATGTAGTCTCAAGAGTGAAGAAAAAATGCATAGTAGAACACTCGTATCGAAATATTTTGTGCAACATTACTCGGATAGGAAGAAAATTACTTAATTTTACGAAATAAGGTTCGTTTAAAAAAAACTAATACAGAAAATTTGTTTAATACAACTGCAGTGATCCGAGGCAAAGAAACAATACAAAAGGTTTTCTATTGCGGATGTCTACCACGGATTCTCGTCACTTTCACCCGCAAAAGTGCAATTTTCTCGTATACAATGCAAACTGCTACGAACAACGGTGCAACAAGCTCCGCGTAAACACGTACCACTGTAACGGTCAGTGCTATGTCGAACAATGATGTATCTTTTATATTGTAAAAAAGAATAGGAAGTCATAGTTTTATTGACCCTCGAAATTTTGCACTTAGCTATCTGTTTCTTGAAGAAAAAAAACCTCTTTTTTCCATAGCTCGGAAAGAAAGCACGAGACTCGATGCTGTTCCGCATAATTTACTCTTTTTACTGTGTCATAATTGAGAGCACATTGCACTAGACGCACGATGTTTCCTCTGACTTTATTTCTAATGCTCATAAGATACGAGCATAAAAAAACTTTCATTTTCACGCAACTATTACTCTCATCAAACGCAGTAATTTTGTTGGCATAATTATCGCAGGAACGCGGCGCATGCTCACCACAACGCACAGCTCGCACAATAGAGCGCGTCGAAATTGAAATATTATTCAACGGGCTTCAATTTGAGTTTCACTTTCGATGTTTTTACAGAGAAATGATAGCCTCATCGCGCACATGCAGCTGCATGGTATTCTTTCAAAAGAAAAATGATCAAACAACCTAGTATCATCGTGCGCATCGAGAGAGCAAGCGAGAAATTTAACGAGAATCAGTAAAAAAATCGGTGTGCAATCTCGCCTGACACGTACGTATGATACATGATTTGCCGTGGCACACCCCAAAATTAGACGCAGCGCTGAAAAATGACACTCCCGGTTGGCAATTGCAGGCTCGGTGTTGTCTCGCGTATGCGCGTCGCGGTTTTCACTTTCGCTCGTCTCGCGTATCTAACATCGGCACGCGCGAGCACGCCTGGACATGCCAGTTTCACGCACTGCAAAGTATACGCGTCGTATACACACAGAGAAATATCGTGCACGAGAAAAGAGCAGCGGAGCTATCGCGTGTAAAGTCGCGCTCTAAAGCAGCTCGGCGCTGCACCCCGTTAAGTGGATCCAATCAAGTCAACAGCGGCAGAAATGAAGCTGCGAGAGCTATACACATTAGACTGCGCGATACTCGAGGAAAATGAGGGGTTGCACAAATGAGGAAATAGATACATCGAGGGCCGACTGCTCGTGCTAGAGATAGGCGCGAGAGATATCAACGGAAGCCAACGCGCGCTGTATATGGCCTCGAGAGCCGTCGCCACCGCCACCGATGAGAAGGAAAGTGGGCTCGAAATTAAAGCGGGATGCAGGGCACGGAGCGCAGGGCAGAAATTAAATTACGCATCGGGCACTACGAGTACCCACTCTCTTATTTTTTCTCAAGGTGAATGATAATAATACTGCTTCGCCACTGCGATATCATTGCCATAGCTTTCATTGTATGGATCTGCTATAATTTGCCAAATTGAAGAGTAGACGATGATAGTAAAATTTCAGAATATATTTTGATTACGAGACGAAAGCAAAAATCTATAAATGCGCGAGACAAATAAAGTCATCTTTGTACATGATACAAACGACCAGTAGCGCGGCTCCAATATCTACGCCACATTGATACTATGACTTTGGTGTGGTCGACTTGTTTGCAGAATTACTACACTGTATTGCTGGACACACTAAAACTTAACGATCAACTCTAACTATTGCATCTTAATAGCTGATATAAATGTCTGCGCATCTGACAGTATACGGATGAGTCAGTTGAGCGGATAAGTCTCTGAGTAGTAGCGATGCCAAATGTAACACACAACTTCCGCAGAAATGCTTCGATTTATGTTTACCGAATGGGCCATGAAAATGTTATTCTGATAAAAGGGCGCGAATGTATTGTTGTGTGAAAAAGTCCGATAAAAATATTTGCAGGACAATCAACTCTTTCGTCTAAAATTTCATAACAGTAGACCGTGTACTTGTTTTTAAACTTGACCTTTAACGGAAATATTTCAGGGTTAATAAGTTTGTGTTGAACTAATAACACTTAGAATTCAAAATTATTCAACCCTTTCCGAACTTCGTTTACAAACATACCGTGTTTGCAGTCTAGTTGATTCTCGCATTAATTAAATTAATTAAATCACATAGGAGTAAACTGATCTATACAATGGACGTTTCGCATATGTACCTCCGTATTCACTCACACATATGGCTGTTTAGCCATATAGAAATTTGAGCTTGTACAAGGTGAATTTGTAGCGTTGCTCTAACATATTCAACTCGTGAATGCGAATGAAGTTTCAAGACAACAATTCGAGATTGTGATATTCCATATGTATATTGGCTAAGCCATAGTTACCGTAATGGTCGAAAAAAAATTTTTCTTAAATTATGTACTTTTGAAGAGTACATTGAAAATTGAAAATCCTAAAATTTTCAGCCCTCTAGGTCCAAGTAAGTAAAATAAGAGAAAAACCATGTTTCTTGACTCACATCTAGCTCAATAATGAATTTTGTTTGTCTGCCGATGACCAAAATTTATGAAATAGTATATTTCTCAATGAGTGCAGCTATGGTTTTGTTACCACCACCAGTTGAGGATGCTATTTTTTCCTACGAGAACCTAAAATTAGCATCAAAGTTGCGTATTTTAGGTTAGAGTGGGAAAAAGTTGCTTTTTGATGTATCGACGAAGAGATTTCACTTTTGGCCCAACCGAAGGAGACGAACAAATTTATTTTTGAACATTTATGCTATTTTCAGCTATTTTATCATTTTTATGGGTTTTGAAGTTATAAATATGATTTTTAAGTACAAATTTGAATTCTACATCAAATTTCACATTAAAAACCATGATTTAACAATTTTTTGATATTAACCCCAAAAAATCAGAATTGCAAGCAGAATAACACCAGAAAAAGAAAATTCAACTTTTAAGGCCCTGAAAATTCAATAGGGTTGGACCTATAGAGGGCTGAAATTTTCAGGATTTTTATTTTTCAATTTACTCTTCAAATGTACATAATTTAAAAAAAAAATTTTCCTAACCATCACGCTAACTATGACTTAGCCCACATTTATCTTTACATAAACAGCGAATTTTTTCACGACTATTCATTCGCATCTGAAAATATGGTTATATGTAAATTTTTCAATTTGAGTTACCAAGACAACTTTAACGCATCTCTGTTCCGCTGATTAGTTTATTTTTTCAGTTTTTCAAGCATCAAAAAGTATGAACAAATTACAAGTCTTGCATGACATTTTTTTTTTTAAATTCTCCCCATAAAAGCTTTTTAATTATTTTCAAGAAGACTTTATGTAATCTGCCCATTCTTTTTCATATGGAAAAACAATTTACTTTATAAGCAAGAATTTTAACCATGCAGTTGATTCTTCTGTGTGAATTAATTTTTTGGTAAAAAAATCACTCGTTTACGTCACACTGATACACACTCTCATATATGACTACAATACTCCAACTAGCTCAGAAGAACTAAACTAGTAGCGATCATTTGGCTAATAATAACTATAGCCTAACTAGCTTTTTCTGCATATGACATGTGTTATTGTCAAACATTCTCTTTGATCATTGATTTTAGTATGGTGTATTATGCATTTCATAAGTACACGATGAGGAAAAAATGTGTATCACACGTCGAGACTTTGACAAATGATAGATTTCTTCATCTGCGCACACGCGCATGAGTAAATTACAGTATTGGCACGTACAATATAGCGATTGGGCTACGTGCTACAGAGGACTAGAATAACGCAAGACAGAGTATGCCCGAGAGGCGATATAATTTGCCAAGGTACGCTTAATTTTAGTACCTTTCAAGTTATTCAGATTCATGCTTTTATGAGAGTAAAAGTTAAATGTTTGTAACACCGATTTTTCATTATTTTATCAATTTATAAAAATCGGTCGTTAATTAAATTTTTCTAAAGTAAATATTTTTATTTTTATATGATACGAAAATGAATAGAATCATGAGTGAACAATCAAAATCGATAGGAATAAATTATATTTATTAAAATAGAAAATTAAATAATTGTGTAAATTCCATTCATAATATATTCATATTTATGTACTACAAAGTGCTGACGAAAGTGATAAATTCATAATAAAATCATTAACTCTCATTCGATTAATGCATAAGAGAAGCCATGACTGTTATATATGATACTGCTGTTTTAATAATCTACAAAATCAAATAAATGTTATTCATTTGAAATAAATATTGCCAAAAATTCATATTTATAATAAAATACTCCTGATTATATACCGCAGTGAAGTTAACGTAATTCATTTTTAAAATTTTTGAAGGACCAGACTGCAACTCACAAGGTCTGTTAGATCGAATCAACATCAAATGTATCAACTGTTTAGTTTTGTTTGAAAATTCATACCATCCACATGAGTAGCTGCAATAAATATTATTTTTAGTACAAGAAAATTGTCACTATGCCCACAGATAAATATGCACACACGTATATTCAAAAATATCACTACTTGCGTTGGATATTAGTTGACCTACGTGTCCCATTAAGAATGAAAATAATATAACGAATATGAAAGCAACAGTCATTTCCATTAATAGAAACAGGTTGCCAGTTTTCAGAGCTATTAAAATCTAAAAGTCAAGTTTTTTAAATTGAAAAGATTGCTGGCTAAATTACATAAAGAAAAACAAAATACCAATATTCCAGTAGAACTCAATGCACATAATACATAAGTAGACAGCAAAATTAATATTTTATCACTAAAACGCTGATTCTCCCAAAAAAATCTGAAAAATTATAATTTTATTTAAAATTACTTAAATTGGAATCCAAAACACTCAACTCAATTGCTTCCTTATGATTTATAACTATGTCTCTTATTTCAATGTGAATGTTTTCAAGCGCTCGACGATCAATCAATGAATCAAAATCATCAGCAACTCGTTTTTGAACTTTTTTCAATCTATAACTAAATTTAAAAATTGTGTTATGAATCTTGAAATTTCAAATATTTTCCTTATCAACAATAGAAAAATCGTATGGGTAGATCCAGTAAAAGTAAACAGCTTTATCAGCAATAGTTATTTATGCAACAAGTGCCCAAAAGCCGTTTACACAAAAGGTAACGTGTGTCCTTTCGTGTCCTTTATCCGCAAACTGTGCGCAAAAAGCTGGGCACGTGTTGCATACAAAATTTTTCATCACAGCGTGCGGGAAGTACTACGCTGTGCCGTGCGGGATAATCTTCAAATCGACTTCCTGCACTCGATAATGAAAAATATATTTTGCTGACACCGCAAAATTTTGCAAAATTACCGGCAAAATTGAGTTGTTATGGGTGAAAATTATCTTTTATCATTCACTTTTTTTGGATCTACGCTGGACTTTTTTCAGTGAATAAAGTGAAAGTGATTCATCGTATATTACGAAATTAATTACTGAATACTAACCGAACTAAGCCAAATATTGAAAGATTTATAGAAATAAAATAAATTCCACAACAAAACTCTGCTGATACAACTGTTGCAAAAAAGCCATCAAAAAAATGGTATATGTATACCAGTAATAAAAATACTTTTCTCGATCCAGAAACAATTCTCCAGTGGTGCAAAGTAATCTTGTATAATTATGATTTCCAAACATTTTGGAATTGGCTAAGAGAATGATCAATGTAGGGACAACGGCAAACCCTATATATGATCCATAAATAATGGCTAAAAATCGAATGCATATTTATTTATTAAAAATTAACATTAAATTTCATAACATAATTAAAATCATACCAACAAAAATATCAGATAACTGGTCATACGACTTGCATATATCAATAATAACTTGTATTTCATCGACTTTGACAAAAGACTTGATATATTCAATCACTCTTGAATGATTGGATTGCAACTAGTACGCACAAACATAATTTGTTATTTCTAATATATTTATTAAGATTTATTTTGACATACCTTAGAATCGAAAGTTAAAAAAATTATATATGTAATAGTTACTGTTAAAATAAATGCAAATTCAAACAGTGTTTGCATGGCGATTTCCCATTTGACTGGTATTTCAGTCAACTGTATGTGTACTGAAGCAGTCTGGAATTTTAAATAATTTAAGGGGAAAAATTAGATTTGTATGTGTTTTATTCAAGTGTCTTACCACCGCATATAGTGCATGTGCCAAGTTACAAAAAAAAAGCACCCTTCCTAAAAACTTCACTGCAGGTCTTTGATGAGTAAAGAAAAAAGCCCATCTGTACAGTATTTGATGCTTCGCATAAATTGCCAATAATGTTTTTTCCGCTGATTGAAATTTTGATTTCTTTTCCATCATCAAAATTTGACGTATTTTTTATTTGGTTCAAAATAATATTTTTTGATGTTAATACTCGTACCTTAATCGTATCTCAGCAAATGTGTTCAAAAAGCGCAATAAAGAAACTTGACCTTGTTGTAAAGTTAGAGTTTTTATGAATATTTTATGGAAGCTATAGAAGGAATTTAATAATGCAATTTTGCAACAAAAGAACACGTTTTGTATCGAAGTATAGATCAAATAGAAGGTAAATAAAATTTTCAATTTGATTTTATTTAAAACCAAGCTCAACGCTTATGTTAATATTTTATCCTGTGAAGCATCAACAATTTGTTTATTTATAAAATTCAATACCTTGCCACATCATATAAAATTATTTTTTCAAAAAAGTAATATTAATAATTAAGGGATCAAAGGGGGCTTAAAATCGAAAAAAATTTTATTTGATTTTCGAGTAGGATTTTTTGTCCCCTTTCCATTGCATTTTTTGAAACTTCAAAATGTTGATCATTCACTGAGATACAGCTGTTTCGTGAGCCATTTTCGTATACTTTGCGGTTAAATTTTTTCTTTTTTGCGTTTTCTGGCGTTTTACGTTTTGTTGAGTTACAGCACCAGGGTCGCGTACACTTCTTCAGAACATCAATGGTTACGGTCACAACCTCGGGCGAGGTGATCGAACTCATAGGTCACTTTCAATCAGTAGACTCATGAAGGAGGTCACAAAAAAAACGTAAAGGGAAAAAATTGTGCTTCAGTGTTTGTGCAGGGTGCCTTAAGGGTCGGATAGGCACGCCCGAGCTTGTGACCGTAACCATTAATGTTCTGAAGAAGTGTACGCGACCCTGGTGCTGTAACTCAATTGGTACGCTCTGAATGTTACGACGAGGTGCACTTTGTAAAAACGTAAAACGTCAGAAAACGCAAAAGAAGAAAAATGTTAACACGCAAAGTATTCGAAAATGGCTCACGGAAACCGCTTTATCTCAGTGAATGATCAACAATTTGAAGTTTCAAAAAATGCAATGGAAAGGGTAAAAAAAATACTAGTCGAAAATGAAATAAAATTTTTTTTTGATTTTAAGTCCCCTTTGAGCCCTTAATTGCACTTCATCTAAAATTGTATTACAGCTTTCCCCGAAACATGGAAGCATTTGAAAAGTCTTCATTTTATTTTTTAATGTGTTTGAATTATTCAAAAAACCATACCCAATTTTAATATGACTGTTTTAAGTTTATTTAATATTAAAATCTCATGAGATTTATACCTGTATCTAAAATAATATATTAAATGGCCAAAGTTACTACATATAAACACAGGGACATTTTATCTTGAGAAATGAAAATTTTCGCTTGTGAATATGATAATATTTACTTCAGCCTTTCCCTCCATGTGTATTATAAGACAAAAGCCAGTCTAAATAAACGATAAACTATTCGCTACATCGAGCAGAAATCCAACGCTTTGTGTCGACCTGTTAACATTTTCGAGGAAACTAATCAGGATTAGAGTTAGGATTACGTTATGTATACGCATTGCTCAGTGCGCACAGGGAGTGGACTGGCATTGCTCGCAGAAACCGATTGAATTAGCCCTCGCACCGCTGGATCGCCATACTCCCCCGCGATCCTCGGCTATTATATATATATCTGCCTCGTAAACTCTTACTAAGTACCTATTTCAAGCTCCTCCTGTCTCATGTCTTTCTCACTCATGCTCATGTGTGTGCGCTCTCAGCTCTGAACATCAAGAGTCAGCTGTCTTGGTCTGACCATACACACTGACCAGCGAGAATTAGGGAATTTCGAGCAAATTTCATTAGCGGCATCGGGAAGTTACTCTTAATTGTAGGTTACGAAACGTCCGATGTAGAGTTCTACCGCTTTCACGTGTATATGTATATGTGCTTGCAATCGGCGATTAGGCTTGGAACTACGATCGCAGCTTTGCTGCGGATGGCTATATTCGCGCTACGTTATCACGTGCACGAGGGCTGCTGGAAGTGTATTGAAAATTTCTTGATTAGCCGCAAGAACGAGCGGCTAATGGTTACGATCTTTTATGCCTGATAAAGAGTCGCTGAAAATTTGCATTTAGATGCCGCGAATATTTAAAGTTCCAGGGAATCAACAAATATACATCATTTACGTAAAAAACAAAAACTTTTTACAGCGTTAATTAGCGAGAAAATGCAAGCAAGCCCTCGAGGTAAAAGCGTCTTAATTACTTGTAACGAGCTTTGGCGATCGAACAAAGCTCGCACGCGCGAGCGTGGCGAGGCTCGAACTCGACACATTGGATAATCCGTGGAGCGCTGCTGCGGCTGCAGTTGAGGCTATAAATACGTTTGCCGTACATTTGCATTTATAATAAACGCGTTGTGATAGCTCGACTCGCGCGCAGTGCTTACAAGCAGCCGCCATTTATTTCATAATTCATACGCATATTATTGTACGTGTAACCTCTTGCGCGCGCACTCGCGAACTGGGTGAATATCGTTGTGTACGCGGCTCTTTGTATACGAGTCCGTGTCGCGCTTCGCTACTTTTTGCCTTTTATGCGCGCCTATATAGGTGTACATGGTGCATACATTAAAACTTTGCCACTGCGCGAGGGACTTGTTTATTTATTTAATTCGCGACTGCGTGCCAGCGCTACACGCACTTGCGCGTACACTCTGTAACCGAGAATCGAGAGAAAGTTTGCCTTTATTTGACTCGTAACTGCACCTATGCGAATATCTTATGATGGCTAAATAGATGCTGCGACGATCTGTTGCTTATTTATGCTCGCCTAGCGCCTTGTAAAAGTTATGCTGATGCTACTATGCTCATTTTCTTGAGCTCATTGTGTCACGCATGTAACATGCCAAAACGATCTGTTTATCAATTTGCAATTGACGAAAATTTCTTCTATTGTGAATAGTAACGTTTACGTTAAGTGCGTCGATTAGAGCTCAAAGAACAATTGATACATGTGCGCACAGCCTGCAACATCTTTAAATATGTTTATCTCCGTCAATTATCGCATCAGGTGTTGAGAATATCAAAACACCCATTTTAATACTTATTGAAACATTCTATGGAAATTGTTCTTATAGACTACAATTCTCTTTTATATCAAATTTTTATGTTACGGGATAAATATGCACTTGCAGATAACGTCCCTTGTATTATGCAGCATGTGAATCCGATAACGAGGCAAGATTTTTCGTCAATAAATAATTACGATAACAAAGCTGCGTACACATACGGCGCGACTGATTACCATGTGCTATAGTGACAAGCCCAATAGAATTGTTATTAATGTGGCGTTTAGCAACGTCAAGTCGCACGATCATCTTGGACAGTGATTGAACTATGCCTCACGAGGTCATGTGTTTTGCGCGCTTAAGCATACGCTCAAGTTTTTTCTTCGATATCTGCGCCATTACTCATTATATGCCTATTATCAATTTCTCAGCTAGTATAAATCGTACGCAATACAAAAGGTTTTATATGCACCAACTGCGCGTAAAATCGATATTCACTCAGTTAAGCGCATACAAAAGGGTTAATTTTTTTGTTAACTTGTTAGCCCTGTGTGTTGGAACACCTCGACGTTTGACACGTGTATCTGTGTCAAATCACACGCGCTTGAATCACGCGGCAGTCGTTACATTATCTCGTTCAAGCTTCAGTACGCCTGAAACCTCGTATTTATACCTTTGCAAAGTGCTCGGCTGCCGCACGGACATTATATTAAACACAACAATATATAGAAAAGTCCAAGGTAATCCGCGTATGTCACAACCATCGCTCGTCGCGCTGTATAACGCGCGCGAGCTCGAGAGCCTCGATAAAAAGCGAGAGCGCGTGCCTATATGCACTTGGCGATGTTTTATTACAACTGCTCTCGAACTACTCTGTAGCAAAAAGAGAATTGATCAACAAAGCTGATTCCGATGCATCGGACGATCCTATGCAGACTACTTAGTATATGTATGGGTTGGAAAATTACGCGAGCTCGACGCTCACTCATTCGAGTGTGTCTATGCCACCCGTCACCTTAGAACATTCGCTTTTTTGAAATTTATCCAGCAAAATCTTCGCATAATATTCGACTAACAAGGACTGATAGACTGATCAGTAAAAATTTACGTTCAACAAATCACTATGAACAACGGCTTTTTTCATGCTTACGTACTTATATGCCTTACAATGAATACAGCCACATGTCAGCGAATCTTTTATACGTACACACATAAGCAGTGTGCATTAAAACAGAAAAGAGACAGGAGTGTCTGACGTGGCCTGATTAGCCGGGGTTGATTGCTCTCATTATAATGCATATGCTCACCTTGACCACTTACCATGAATATTAGTGAGCAAAAGAAATATTTACAAAACGGGAATCTGCGCAGTAAAATTTACAAAGCATTAGAGAAGGATAAACATTACTTTTTCAGGTTCTATTTTAGTAAAGAAGAGGGAAAAAATAATAGAATACGTATGCAATTATTACAATTTTGTCATTCCGTTAAAAAGTTTAATCGATCAACAGTTGCAATCTTGTCGACGAGCATTGAATAAATAAATCTACTGAACTTGACTAATTTTCCCTGAAATATTGAAATGCAGTTTGTGATTGAGAAGCAGGCAATAAGTTAAGTGCATCGAACAATAGATCGACGATCGAGCGTTACCGCATTCGTTGCGCGCCATAAGTTAGACTCGCGATACACATCGACGTTGATAACACAATTAAAATAAATATTTTAGACCTACATTTTTAGCATAAGCACACGTAGGTGGGTATGTACATAAACATAGAAATAGATATACAATAATTGCGTAATTGGCGTAATACCCGCGCTCGCACCGGCTATACGTATATTGCTCAATGGTGTAAACATTGGAGCTCGGTCAGCTGCCGATAGTAAATATATATTAGTCATAGCGTATATAATACGCTTGTATTTCAATTGAAAGTTCATCGACGCATAACGTACGACGAAAGCCAAGTAAAAGCGAAAGAAAAATATTGCGATGTATGACTTTATTATGATTAAATAATCATTGCCTCGCGCCACGTTGTATATCACGGCATTGAGTAATATTAATTACATGCATGAGTATGAATATTAGCACAGCTTTGCAAGCAATATGGTGTTAATATAGATTAGTGCACGCAATGCAGAGCCACGACGCGTGAATCTCTTTCCCTTTCTCTTGCGCTTATGAATTTTATCAGAATAATATGCCTCCGTGAAAATTTTTAGCCAATCAATTGCATTATTTTATCTAGCTACTTTAAAAGTGAAACTATTGAACATGTGACAGTGACGATTCAAGATACATTACCAAATTTAAGTACAATTGTATTTTTTCTTCGAAATCATGACTTTTGATGAGAACCTTGAATATTATTGAATGATTTAGTAGTTCAGTCTACAAAGGCTTTCATAAAAACGGATGCAATGGATGAACACCGTGAGAAACGTACTTTGCTCATGTCCAGTAAAATGCGAATGTTTGCTGGATAATCCACAAGTTGAATCTAAATCAACTTTGTTTGTGCTTCAAATTTTCTGCATTCAAGCATCGGAAGTAGATTAAATTTTTATCTTAATTTGTAATGTTGACATTTTTTTAATAAAACTTTTAATAATCGAAAAACTTTTTTCCCACTCTAACTTACAATTCACAAAATTCGTCGCTAATTTTAGCTTTCGTGGGAAAAAATAGTATCATCAACTGATACATATGGTTTTTTGACAAAAAATAACTGAACCCATTGAGAAATTACAATTTTTTCCACAAAATAAAATTGATCTTAATTCTCCAACAATTTTCATCCAAGTTTATTCAAGCTAATTAAGCTAACTAAGGTTAAAATTAAGCTCAAATATAATAGGGTTTTATTTGTAACTATACCAGCTTTAAAATAAAATTGAAAAATATAAAATGTATTAAACGTGAAATTATTCTTCTAAACTTTTTTAGAAATGTCCATGTTTCCATGCTCTTCACTACTCGAGAAAATTGAAAGCACCAACTTTTTTATCATTTTTTTCCAGTAAAATCGTGAGATTTTTCGATTTACCGACTCAAAAAGTCAATTGCAATTCAACTCTAGATGTTACTATGTGTTTTATCTTAAAATTTATTTTTTGACGTTATGGAGGCAGATTTTTTTGAAAATAATGTTACCATTAAAAGCTGAATAAAAAAACACGTCAAAGCCACACTTTTCGTTTGAGTTTTTGAACGAGTAGAAAACTGAGGGATCGAGTCGTTTTAAATTAATCAAATTATTCGCAGCATAAAACTTTTTGTGTTGACATTAAATAATAGAAAAACTATTGATTACACGTATTTATGAGCGAATTTCAAGAGAATTCGATGTGTACCTCATAATTAAATTTTTTTCATTGTGTTCATGATTTGACGTCTTTTTTCCATATTACTATAGAGTAATTTTTCTAGCGTTTGCTAGACAATCGGTTTGGGCAATAACAAACAATTAAAAACATTTTGTGTGTCAGACATCAAGTATATCTTGTTAGTCGTTAATTTATTGCAAAGTTTCGTCTAGAATTTTCTAGATGTCTTCAGACTTGCTGAGAGTGAGTGCAAATAACTGAATTTTGGACAAAATACTCACATATTGAGGAAAAAATGGATAAAAAAATCATTCAAACTCGTGCCAAATCATTAAATTTCATTTTTTTTCTTTTCCTTCGTTCAATCACGAGCCAAGAGTATAACGTCACCCCAGCGCACGAAGGTATCTATTTCAAATCTGTAGCAAGAAGGATACTTACTCGCGCGCAGAGGCTAAAAGGTATCCAACTCGATCGCAGCGGCAAAAAGGTATCTAACTCGAGCGTAGAAGCAAAAAGGTAGCAAATAAAGTATTTTTATAAGTAGATTTTTATAAGTAGATATATGCCGAATTTTTGGTTTTCGATTATCCTGTCAGAAAATATCTTGCCTACCGCAGGATAATATGATGACCGAGAACAACGAATGGGAAATCCAACATTTTCAATATTTTTACACTTTCTTTAACAGTTGAATTTGATTGTGTAAAAATTTCAAATTGTTTAGACTTTTGGTTTTCAAAATATAATTTTTCAAAAAAATAATAATCATACTCATCTCCCCAAGGTATTTAACCCCTTAAACTATCGTCGTACTTACGTAGAAAAATTTTTCCTTCTGACTAGATTCCACATGGTGAGAAACAATCTCCAAGTACATAGAGCGAGTTCTTAGCTGATGCGCGGCTCAAATTTATCTTCCCGCTTATCGGGCTTGCTGTTGCTGCAAATTTCACTCTCTCTTTCTCTTTGCATTTTGAGCAAAGATAATTGATATTATATCGTTGCTCATTTTTAGAGCATATAAAACTCAACCCGCATCGAGTCTCAATAGCCGAATACGCGCTCGACGTTTCTAATGTTTCAATTCTGAAACCTAACCTTTCTCCATTCGTATTTGGCGCTTCGTTCTCACTGTAAATGAGATGCAAGTACAGGCCCGTGACATACAAAGAATAAGATTCGGGCACGCGCCAATAATTTTGCATTATTTCCATACGTTTTTCTACTAGCGGCGTAAATTAAGTTCGATAAACCCGTATTTCATGATCAAATTTCATGAAATCTTGATCGTTTAATTAGAAAGATCGTGGTTTCAATTTTGCCATCCATAAATACTTTTTCTAGATGATTTATTGATGATGTGATTTAGCAATTAGTCTTTATTACTAATATTAATGTTCAGAGCGTTATTTTTTAATCATTTTTATAAAGTATATTTACAAATTAGCTGCAAAAAATGTTAGCGACTAAAAGGATGCTTACTCTCTTACATTCAAAACGTTATTTTATGCATTTCAAGACAACTTAGAGTCACGGTACTTAAATCTGTAGATTTTAGGATCTTTATTATTCTTTCATGGGGGTTGTACAATGTATATATGGGGCAAAATTCCTGAACTGTCCCAGCGACCCGGCCGAGCGGCCTTTTTAAGCAAAATCTCTCAATTTCTAACTTGCCGGGAAAGCCACTAAACATACTTAGAAAAAATATGTGACATGGGTTTTCGATAGGAAATTACCTCAGCTTTCCGATGGTGAGGTCAAATTTTCCGAAATTTTCCATTTTCCCGAAAAAAAATGGAAAAATATATTTCAAAGTTGAATATCTCAAAAAACAACGTTTTTTTTCTCTTTTTTATCTTTCCAATCGAAAGAGGAGGTTTTTTTACGTCGAAAACACTATTTTTCAGCGTGTGCAACAACTGAAAATTTCGAGCTACAAGAGAGATTATAGTCGGCGCTCGACCGCGCGGCCGCGGCCAGCGCGCGCCGTAGCCGCTACGTTCGGGTTTTGTGCAAATAACAATTACCAATTTATCTCAAAAAATTTAATAATAATATGTTTTCGATGTATTTTTTCTCAGCTTTCCAATGGTGCTATCCAATTTTCCGAAATTGTCCATTTTCATTGGAAAAATCGAGAGTCAGTCATAAAAACATTGAATTTCTCGATTTTCCGGTGAAATGGAATATTTCGGAAAATTGGATAGCACCATTGGAAAGCTGAGAAAAAAATACATCGAAAACATTATTATTAAATTTTTTGAGATAAATTGGTAATTGTTATTTGCACAAAACCCGAACGTAGCGGCTACGGCGCGCGCTGGCCGCGGCCGCGCGGTCGAGCGCCGACTATAATCTCTCTTGTAGCTCGAAATTTTCAGTTGTTGCACACGCTGAAAAATAGTGTTTCGACGTAAAAAAACCTCCTCTTTCGATTGGAAAGATAAAAAAGAGAAAAAAAACGTTGTTTTTTGAGATATTCAACTTTGAAATATTTTTCCATTTTTTTCGGGAAAATGGAAAATTTCGGAAAATTTGACCTCACCATCGGAAAGCTGAGGTAATTTCCTATCGAAAACCCATGTCACATATTTTTTCTAAGTATGTTTAGTGGCTTTCCCGGCAAGTTAGAAATTGAGAGATTTTGCTTAAAAAGGCCGCTCGGCCGGGTCGCTGGGACAGTTCAGGAATTTTGCCCCATATATCGTCCGGTTTCTCGACTTATACGATTATGGTACTTGAGTGCGACTTTTTTCAATATGTTTAACCATAGATTTTGCCAACACGATAAGTTACTTTTTTAAAGATTATGAATAATATAAATCGCTTTATTACAACTTGAGACACCAATATATATCAGCAGAGTTGAAAGCATACATCAACATTGTATGCATAAAGCTGTGTTTGGCAAAGGCGTTCATCGTATCTTGGCGAAACTATAAAAAAGTAAACGTGATCGACTTGATGGCCATTTGAGAGTGCAAAGAAGTTTCGTCAAGGGTTCGTTGTCTGAACTTCTATATGCACTTCTCTCATTTTACGAGATATAAAGAGCATACGTTACATACGCTATTATGTCACGTATGTGCGCTACCCCTGACTATAGATTTAAAAGTATTTATCGTAAAACCGATGAAAAATAATTTACTGTGCGGTGGATGTGAACTGAAATCTCTTTCACCTAGTTGAAATAAAATACAAAAGCAATCGTTAGCGTTAAAAAAATCGCTTAGGTACTTTGTTTGGCGAATCTTGAATCTACTATTTACGAGCTAGCAACAAACGGTAAACAATTTAGAATGAATTTTAAATCACAAATCAATCAATACCTTATTGCTTGAGAAAGAATCAACATAAGACGTACATCTTACCTAAAATTTGCTCGCTCTGATTTTACTACAAAAAAATCTCTATAGTAATCAGTCAGCAAACGTATGTATGCGTTAATGTGAAGGCACTAATTCATTTCGTATTTTTTTGCACCCTTCACTCGACAGTTATTGACGAAGCATGACCAAAAATAGTATTGATGTTCTATCACCATAATCGACCTCTGCATAGAATGATTTTGCCCAAGTTCGACAATGACAGCGAAAAAAAAGAAAAATAAGAGCCCGCACTAGATGACGAATTGTCGGTCTTAGCACGGTTAACCACTGGTAATCATGCACAATATCACGCAGCTGCGCAAATTTCATATAAGCAGATCGGTGTTAGTAACCGTTACCTATCTAGTTGTCGATTCTTCCTCGCTTGTAACGCTTTCTTCCCTTGATCTTTATCGACCCTTTTTTCTTGATTGTCTCTTTCAATCAACCACGGGCCACATTATTATCTTCATTTAATAATTTTTTATGCATTTGTTTACGGCCCTTCTTATTTGTAATTTATTGCAAGATTTTACTGCAAGACAACTGGATAATTATTGGATCCGTGTGAATAATGAATACCGTAAAAATCATGTATGGCTGAAAATCACTTAAGTGTCATATTACATATCCAGAACTGTGTACAATTAAAAAAACCTATTAATATGCATGTATGCTCTTTTTGTCAAATGATCTACTTTTTCCGCTATTAAAATCAAGCCCTTAAGATACCCCTCGAAGAATACAGCATGGGTAGGTACATAAAATGTCCCCAAAACAAGAGTTTGTTTATTCATTCATATATATCATATGACTTCTTGTGTAACGGTAAAAGTTACAATAAATAGTGGTAGTTGATGTATGCGTTGGTCGCGTTAGCGACCGGTTTAAATTACTTGAAAAGCAAGGAGAAAAGGATACATAAGCAAGCAAATAATTCAAAGATGAATTAAATAAAATAAATAAATAAATATTTTTATTATTAAGAAATTGATCAAGTGTTAACACAGCCGTACTTCTGACGGCAATAGGGTGCAGTACCACGGCAAGCGCGAGTATTCGCTCAGAACCGGCGAATGCGAGTCGCAATGCAATGAGAGAGAGGTTGATTGATAAAGTATTTATTCGAGTTCATCTCAAAGAGACAGTGAACTGATACGATTACAATAACAGATAATATACATAGGTTTACAAAATTATTTACAGATAAATTAGAATTAAAATTAAAATTTGGGTTTAAATTACACGTTTAAATTGCACGACGAACGAACGTTATTTAGTTTTATTTCAATTCCATTTCAATTTCGGGTCATCAGTTGAGTCGGTCAACGGTGGCTCGCAAGGTAGGCGCGCAATCGACTCGGCATCGCGAACCGCCAGCGGCAGCTCGTTCTACACTCTTGAGTCCAAAGACGGAAAAAGAGCGCCGCCGCATCTCCGAGCTCGAATCAGGCACCATTAATTGAGGCTGCGAGCTGCTCCTGGTTTGCGGCGCCGCTCCCGTATCCCGGCGCTGGAACATCTCACTGAGGTAATGCGGGCGTCGCAGCGACACAGTGCGGTACACCTGTACGCCCAGGAAAAATCTTTGCCTTTCTTCGAGACTGGCACAGCCCATCCTTTCAAGGAAAGTTGCCAATCGCTCATCACGGCGGAGGTTAAAAACGAAGCGCACGGCCACGTGCCAAACACGCTGCAACATGGTGGCGAGGTACTCCGGCAGCTCGAGGTACACCAGGCAACAATAGTCTATCAGTGGCAGCACCAAGGTCATCACGAGTTCCCTCCGCATCTGGCAACTAAGCATTCCCGCTCTGTATAGCAAGCGATGGAGAACACCATGCGCCCGCGAACACGCCACGAATGTGCGAGGCCCATGAAAGATCCCTGGATATCGCGACGCCCAAGTTGCATACCCTGTCCTCCAGCGGGATGATGGTGTTGTCTATGATTAGTGGCGGGACGTCCGAATCGCTGAAAAAGCTTCACTACTGGGAGCTAGCACACAAAACGGCCCTCGTCTTCGCCGTGTTCAGCATGAGCCCGTTCCGATCCGCCCAACCCTTGATGGTCACCGCGTCCTCGTTCATACTTCTCACTAAGGCCGGGACGTCCCCTCGCGCGCAATGTCCATAGATCTGTAAATCATCGGCGTACATCATGCAGCTATTCCTGCTGTGGCTGAGGGCCTGGAGCAGCGAGTTTATGTAGAGGAGGAACAGTATAGGCCCAGTGGACGACCCTTGAGGAACCCCGGTGGCAGACGGCTCCCAGCGCGAGGTCGAACCATCACTACACGACACTGCCTGCCTACGGCCAGTGAGGTATGAGTAAAACCATTCGATCGTCGACGGCAGAAAGGCCAGATCACATATCCTCTTCAGCAGCACGGCGTGGGAGACAGTGTCAAAAGCCTTGCTGAAGTCGAAGAGCATCAGCACCGTGACCTCACCACGCTCCATGCCGCTATGGACGTCGCCGCATATCTTCAAGAGTGCCGTCTGTGTACTATATCCGCGTCGAAAACCGAACTGCAAGTCTGAGAGGACGCCACGACACTCCAAGTATTCACCGAGCTGTCGGGCAACCAGTCGGTCGAAAACGCGCGACAGGTGCGGCAAATTTGCGACAGGACGGGTATCAGCCGGCGTCTCGGGCCTGGACTTCTTTCTCAGCGGCACAATCAGAGTCTTCTTCCACATGTCCGGGTATGTCCGCTCCTCGATGGAGGCGTTGAAGATCTCAGCAAGGGCAGGAGCGACGACCGTGAAAACATCCCGAAGGTAGCGCAGCGACAAGCCGTCGCCGCTTCGACCCCGGGCCCTCGATGAACACTCGTGCAACGCACCAAGCACATCGACTGCCTCGACCCGAGACAGTCCAAAGCCGACGGCCGAGGGCGTAGGCGCGGCGAGAAGGATCTTGTCGAGCTCCTCACGCGCGCACGGCGCTCCCAAGTTGGTCACAGACGCGTATATAGTGTGAAACGAGCTCATCGGCACTGAAAAATTGAAGAGGAGAGGGCAGAGTCGGTCGGGCCAAACCAAGCCGGCGAAGAACCGACCAACGACTCGTCGCATCCCCCGCCAAGGCCAACTGTCGGCTGTAGTAGGCGTCGCGGGCTACTCTCATCCTGATCTTGAGCTCCTTGCGAACCCGACGATACTCCAGCAAGAGCTCAAAAACGCCCCCCGCAGCGCACGCCGTCCGGTAGAGTCTGTCGCGCTCACGAATCTGACGCCGAAGCTCACCCAAACACCAAGGCCTAGAAAGTCCACGGGCCACCCGCACCGACATCGGGGCATGCCTGTCTAAGGTCGTCGCCGTCGCCGAGTAAAAATTCTGTAGTAGAGAGGTCACGTCTCTCCCGCCCGCCGGGACCACGTCGTCCAGCGCCCGGCCAACATCGGCCCGAAACAATGCAGCATCGCACCGTCGAAAGTCGCGCGACGCAGTGACCGTCTCTCGAGCTGCAACGGTACCAAAGGCGTAATCAATCGCGATGTAGTCGTGTCTCTGGATGAACGCCTCCCTCGACTTCTGGTGCGAAAGAACTCGCTCCAGCAGACTGACGCATATGACATCGATCCAGGTATGTGATTCTCTCAGGGTTCGCTGACCCGTGACAGGGTCCGCACGAAGTCGCGCCTGGTGATGCGTAGGTCCGAAAGGCACCGGGTAATACGAGTTCTCCTCGAGTATCTTCTCCAAGTCCCGGCCCTCCTCTTTGATATCCGTGGCAGACAAATCCGAATTTAAGTCACCCGTGATGATGACGTCACTGTAGCTCTCCGACGCGGTAGATAAGACCTCGAAAAAGTCCGCGAGGCAGCGACCCTTGGGGCGGCGGTAAGCCGAGGCTACAAGAATACGGTCCCCGTTCAGGCCGTGGAGCTTGACGATGATGTACTCCGTTTCGTTCATATTTTTGATTGCCGATTTTCGGATTTCCCTCCATTTGATGGTATCGCGTATGTAGAGCCCGACTCCGCCACTGTGCATATACTCATCCGGTTTACTTGGCTTATTTCCGTTGTTTGTATTTTTTCCATTATTTAATTTCTTTAAGCCACGGTCAGCACGGGCGAATTTATAACCCGGAATCTTGTAGGAGGCATCAGGAATATCCGGGGTGCACCAAGTCTCGGAGATAGACAATATATCTATGTTGAGTTCCTTCATGAAGTCGGCCAAAAAGGTAACACGCTCTTTAATTGAAAAGGCATTTATTTGAACTATTTTAATTTTATGAAGCTGTTGACAATTTTGTAAGTGGTTTCGCGGGTTTTGGAAAAAATGTTGATTTAAGTTCGGTTCAAGCTGCGGATTGTTACGTTCGTCAGGCGATCTGCTTGAGATCGGCTTCGGTTGTAATATGAATGACAGGCGAGCGCTCGTCCTTGCGAACGCGCAGTGCGCCCTCTGACCCACACAAAACGGTAGCCCCTTTCCTTCGCTAGAGCGCTGGCTTTTTTCAGAGAGAGAGAAAGAGAGAAGATCGAAACAGAAATTGGCACAAAGCGCTTTTAATGGGTTATTAAAATAGACTGTTATGCCTGTTTTTCAGAAAATAATTTCAATAATTTTTACAGCCTAATATATAAAAATACTAGGTCATATCATAAAAGTGTTGATGGTTCCAAATGTGAAATTGAAACATGAGGAATTCATATTTGTTATCAAAAATCATATTTATATCTTTTGCCCCATTATAAAATGAAAACACCATAAAAGTCAAAAATAAATTTGTTTATCTTCACAGATTAGGCTAATATTAATATGTTCATTAATACATCAAAATTCAACTTCTTACAAGCTTTGATCATCGGTTGAACATTTATCAGAAGTTGTATTTTGATGCACAGATGAACATATTACAATATTGGTCTAATCGCTGGAGACGAACACATGTATTTTTTGACTTTTATGCCATTTTCACTTTTTAATGGAACAGAAGCTTATGAATATGATTTTTGACAACAAATTTCAATTCCTCATCCAAATTTACATTGAAAATCATGTTTCATACATTTTTTCATATTCACCCCAGGAAATCAAAATAAAATTTGACAAATCAAATTTCAACTTTGAGACCCTGTAGATCTATAAGGGATGGACCTAGAGGGCTGACATTTTCAGGATTTTCATTTTTCAATGTATTCTTCAAGAGTAAATACTTTGTTTCAATTTTCATTTTGAACTATCAACATTAATATATCATATGTAATAAATACATCTATAAACATACAAAATAAAAATTAATATATGAAAATAAATTAATGGAAATATAAAAATATTATTTATAAATTATGTGGTTGAACTTATCTGATTCTAAGTATCCTTCATAAATCCATCCTAACTTTCTCATAGAAGTTCTCATGAATCCAAAAAATTATACAATTAACATAAAAAAATATAAAATCTTATTTTGTCTTTCGAAATGGCCGCAGTGATGTCATCTATGAGCGTTTTCCAATTTTCGAAAAAATCAACTGACATTTTGACGTAATTTTTCAACTGATTTTTCGGCTGATTTTTCGGCTGATTTTTCGGCTGATTTTTCAGGTGAAAAATCACCTTCAATTAAAAAATCTGAAAAAATTTGAGATTATGTATTTTGATGAAGGAAAAAAGAAAAAATTTTCCCGATTTTTTTAGGCTCCTTGCGGCCCTAAAATAGTATATTACTGCCCTAGACCGCGAAAAACAGAAAAGTCCCAGCGTACGTGTAATTAATGGCCGAGGCGAAGCTGAGGCCAATAAACACGTGCTCTGGGACTTTCTTTTTTCGTGGCATAGGCCTGTATACTATTTTTCATACACAGTAGCCCGAAAATCGCTCTTCCCGCTTTGCGCAGCGGCAGGGAAGTAGTCACTTTAGGGCCGCTGGTTTGCAAAATTATTTTCGTAAAAAAAGTGGGTTTTCAGCTCAGGCTTCATCGGCATGAATGAAAAATTCTGAAAAAATTCAAAGAATTGTTTTTTGGTGTCAGAATTAAGAAAAAAATACTCCGGTCTGGTATATCAAACCATTTCACCGAAAATAAAATAATTTAAATTTTCAATGATTTGTTCTGAAGGCCTGAAGCACTCAAAAAATCTGAAAAAATTCAAGGTTGTTTGGATTGTTGATAAATACCTTCATGGATTTTTTCAGATTTTTTAATTACTTCAGGGCTTTGGAATAAATATAAATTGAAAATAGACGTTTATAGCGGGGGTGGGGGTAGGAGGAGGGAGGGGGTCTAAAATTTTGGTTTTGTGATCCTTTTATGATGTACTATAACATACCAAAATTTCGGGAAAACCCATAGACCTCATCCGCAGGTTTATTTAAAAAATTCTGAATCTGACCCATATATATATATTCGCATGTATTGCAATAAATAATCATTACAAGTAGTACTGTTACGCACGGCCCTTATTTAACACATCATAGTCAAAGCAAACAAACGATACAGTACAGGACTTAATTGTCAATAATTATCGCATTCAAAAAATATGTCCAACATTTTTGCATACTTATACACTTTGCACTCTAATAATAGATGCTTGTAATCAAATGAATATCGAGAGTCCATTCTAACTAAATTGAAGAAAAGAAAATTTGATTTCAGGAAAACAACGTAAATACTATCTTTGACACGTTCTGACTTCTTATAAATCATGTGACGTATACGTTATTACAAGCAAAAAAGTACCAAAAATATGCGACAGGTGTCTGCGCAAACTACATTCGCGACTCATCAATTGCGAAATCTTGAATTACGTTCGTACAGTGACATCCACGAACAGGACTTTGGAATCGATCATTATTATGCTCTTGCATACATACATATATGCAGCTTCCTTTTGACTGAAAAGTTCTCACGATCGTTGCCTCAATACGTATTGTTTTCACTGAGTAAACATATACGCAGAAAAAGAGAGCCCTCCTGCATGGACATGCTAGGAAAAAAAATATATATTCCACACTTTTTAACACACGCGCACCAAACGTTGAAAGACGCGTGCCTGAGCCTGTTACCACACTGTTTCTATGACAGAATTCAGAAACCAGAGAAAATGTAACCTACTTGATTTTACAACTATTGTGTGGCTTTTGAAACTCGATCGAAAAGAAGTGCGATGAAAATGCTCACTAATGTCATGAATATTTTTTGCTCTTTGCACGAGTATTGTGTGGAAACGTGGTATATAGATATACGCCATAGTATATCTAAGATATACGCCATAGTAAAAAATATCTAAAGTTGAATAATCGCTTGTAAATTGTATTTATAAAAACGTAATTATATTAAAATTTTGACAAGTTCATTGCTTTTGGTTGTTATAGTAAAGCATTGAACACGTGGAACAAGATAGATCAGAGTTTATGAAGCACTTGATCTTTGTAAAAACTCTGAGTTTGTTTTTCTTTGTTTCATGGCACATCTATCCCTCTTGTATGAGACGATCAAACGGATAGCTATGTATACATATAAAAATATGTAAAACAACTTTTAAACACTTTTGCGTAAATGATTAAACTGACGGATAAATGCACGTAGTTGATTGTCACCAGCTGCGAGTGCTGCTTTTTTGCTCTCCATCTCCCTCTTTCATACTATTAATTTACGCAGTAACTTGCGAGCATTAGGCTTACCCAAGATTCTAGTCCACGATTGCGATTACAACGTCAAAGGTAAAAAATATAATGACGACCAACAATTTTTGTTAAAAAATACCGAGTAATTATTTATCGTTGTTTAAAGACGTCGATGCGCTAGCATTAATACTTTGGATGATATTTCCAATGACTGTAAGTATTGATTCTTCCTAGCTTTGCAATACTAAGTAGCCTGCTCAGCTACGTATTGTACTTTTAGTATATTATACATATAATCTTTTCCTTTCTGAGCTTCAATTGAAGATCAATGTCAAAATTTTGTTTCGCATCCAAAGGTTAGGTTTGAAATATTTTTTTCGAATATTGGATTAGTGGTTTTTTATTGGCATTATACATAACAAATTAGAGAAAGCATACTTTTAAAGGAAGATCCTAGCCAATGAATTGACAGCGGTTTTTTTTATTCAATGAAAAATGATATTATTGTGTAAAAGAACTTAATTGTCATCTAAGAATCTTTTACCACAACTTTACAGAGAAAATTAAAAATTTGTGATGTCAGGGCGAGAATTTAAAACTGAGACGCATGCCATTATAACACAAATTTAAAAACCGAAAAGTTCAAAGCTGTAAGTCTACAAAAGAGTCAAACGAAGACCTGACTGAAATACAAATAAATTGCGGGTGTTCTCTCAATCTTCTTAATTATCCCTACACTATCCAACTAAATCATTGTCGTAAACTATCTATATTCGATTACAAATATTTCTGCTACTGGAAATAAGATAGATTTTTTATGTAAAATACTAAGAATTACTATTACTGAATCCATGCATGTTCTATTCGGAATAGAGTCGGTAAAAAGTTGCCTTCATTAAATAGTTCCTCATTGAATTATTTCTAATGAAATCGGATTGTTAATTAAAATTAAAGCCAAAAAGAATCAGGTACAAAAAAATATTGAGTTTCTTTATAAATATCCTTAATAATTTCCTTTCTCTTATTTCAAAATCTCTTTGGTTTGTTTTTTTTCGTTATTTGTTGGCATCGGTCTTCCACTTTGCTCCGGGCAGAACTTGCGACAGTGACCTATGGCTGTTGTAATTTTGAAAAGTAATATCAGCAGCAGTTTTTAAAAGTCATGTACATTATTGAAGTGAAGGTTAATGTGGGTCTTGTGCAGTTGAATGGAATTACAACCGAGAAAAAGCAGTCTGTTGTCAGAAAATATAGATTTGAAAAATCGCTAAAGATGTTTTTGAAATTTTATTATGGTTTAATCAGATTTCGTATATTAAATTAAAATTTTGGATTTTACTTTGGAACCCTTATAAATGAAATTGTTGATCTTATGCAAGTATTTATAAAAACTATTATCATTAAACTTAACTATTTTGAAACTCCAATAAGAAAGAAAAAATTTCTAATGCTAATTTATGCTGAAAGAAAAACTACCTTGAATTATTCCCCATTTTTTATGGTCTTTGATTCTTTTTACATGGAAATTTTGTAAATCATCTTTACTGCATCTAATATGCCATACTCCGAGTTTTTTTATGTATCCTTATTGTGTATTAAAAGTGAGGTGAAAAAAATTTACCTTCAAAGATTTCACTGTCTCTGCAAAAAAATTTCCTTATCAAATGATCGTCTATGTTTTGAAAAGAGGAAAAGAGATGGTCAACCCTCGGACGCAAAATATGATCATAATGATAAATACTTGTTTGATTTATTGTTCTCATTGTGATCTTTTGTATTTAGATGTATTATTTGTTTTGGTATGCTTAATATCATTATGAGTACGAGAAAATACGATATATCTTCAAAACTCATGAATATTTTTTTCATTTCTCGTCACGTACTAACAAGAAATTTTCATTTCTGATTGTTCTCAAATGGCGTAACGTTAATAATGCAATTTTTTTTATAGATTACGTAATCTTCCAAAAAAAATGTTGTTGTAAAATTATCTCAGAGATGTTAATAATAAGATTTGATCAAGTCATTTTACTTTAATTTATTTCTTCTTAGATTTATTATTTCTTTGGTAAAAAATTAATCGGTAGTTTACCAGTTTAACGATTAATTCCATCGACTGGTCAATGACTGACGATTTTTTTTCCAAACATTTTCATTATCTTCCAAATTGACAGCAACTGTTCTGAGAAAAAATGTCAGCGTGATATGGTAACCTCATTCATTTTTGTAAAAACCATTTATACAGGGTAATAAAGTTTCTGAGGTGAGTGTTCATCGAATCTGAGCGGGAGACGCTTTTTTAGTGACGCTCTGAGCAGTCAAGCCCACTAGCCGTTATATGTGTATAACATAAACTATTTAACTTCCTTCACGTGAATTTCACATCGCTACACTCTTACCACCTTATATTCGCGTATGTCCCTTTAGATTCTTTGTCTTTTTCTTCTATGGCATGGGTATAAAACCTGATGGCCGATAACAACCTCTAGCACCACCGTCTTTTTTCTTTCTCTCTTTGCGACACAAACATGTACATGTATGTAGCCAAAAGCCGCGTGAGTGGTTCTCGTTTTATTGGTACAATACGTGCGCTTGGAGTAAAGATATATATATATATATATAGTGTATAGAGAGAGAGAGAGAGAGAGAGAGAGAGAGAGAGAGAGCGAGAGAGAGACAGAAGAGAGAGTAGATTCGGATACGAACTTGTCTATACATATCTCAAAAAGCAAACGTTCTGTGGGGGCGATACTACTGCCGGAAGAATTCGCTTGAAGGGTGGATCGGAGGCAATATGCGATATTTTCCTCTAGATGCACAGATATACACTCGCACATATATATTTATCTTGTGTGACGAAAGGACGAATATAGCTAAGGAGTGAGACTGCCAACTGCGAGCAGCGTAATTCTCTCTTTTTCTCCGAGTGACGGACATCACGAAAGAGGTTTAGGAAATTACCGGCCTCATTTGCGCGCTTCAAACCAAGCTGCTTTTATGAGAGCAGGAAGGAAAGGACTGATGCAAGTTCACATGTGTATATCAAGCAACACCAGCCAGCCACTCGTCTCTGAAAATATATTTTTTTCCTTAGTCTTGCCAGAAGATGACTACGGCTCAGCTCTGCTTTCCTTTTCTCTTTTCTCCTCTTTTTCTGCTTTTTAGAAATATCACCACGTATAACATGCAATGTATCGACTTTTATCTATATTCCCATACATTAAATTATTTTTTCATTGAATTAAATGAAACGTATGAACCGAAAAAAATATTTCATTGATTGTTATTAATTTAAATTTTTACATACTTGTACATAATTTAAGCGTGTCAACTATGGCCTTTTTCTTTCTGCCAATATTTCATGCTTTTTACCCTATTTTTTATTTGCCAGGAGATCGCAGACTTCCACAAAAAATATGAAGAAAATTTTTCTTCGTCGTATAAAAACTCCTGCAAATTTGACATCGCCCGCAATGCACGAGTGTATATGTATACACACGTATGCGTAATAGTCATACGTTTCGGGTGATATAGCACGTACGTCTTTCGTCTGCGTGATGGAAGGAAAAATGAATCTAGCTAATAAAAAAGAAAAGTAGCAATGGAGTATAACACAGAGACGTACATTCACCTGCTTGAAAATCTCTAAATCTTCTACAACCAATCTTTCTCTTTCTTTTTGCGTTTGTACATGTACGAAGCGAGACCGAATTAAGCAAAAAGAAGATAGTACTGTCTTACAAAGACTCCCTCGTTGTTGCCTTATTTTCTGCTTTGAGAGCATCCGACCAACCTCCTCGCAGTTATTTTCACCAACGTGTGCAGCCGCATCTTTCTTATCAAACAGATTCAATCAGACGACGAAATAGAGTAAAAAAGGAAGCACAAGTATATAGACCATATTCTTCTGTTGCTATGAAAAAAAAGGAAAATGTATATATCTGAGCGAAAGGAAATAGCTGTGAGAGAGAAAAAGTAACTTCAAGCTGAGAAACAAATGATTTCCCGGATTGGCGAAAATCCGCGATTTTCGCTTTTTCTTGCACGCACCTACCTTATTTGCTTACGTTGCTATCTCGATTATTTCTTTGCGCTCACCGTTCGTTTTTATATTTTTGAAATTATTTATATATTCTTCGTTCTGGTTCTATCAGTATTCCCCTGTATACGTATGTATATTTGTACACTAGATTGAATTTGCAGCAGCCGAAAATCCGCCCAGAGGCAAAGAGTCGATGACGCTTGACGACGCTCAGCGACGTAGACTCGTTTAGTTATAGACAGTAGTTGCGTTAGGGCGTAGGAAGGAAATTGGCGTAAGTCCAGCATTAGCGCGCAGAGAGAAAGAACTGAGACTTTTGTTACCCGGCACAGCCCTTGAGGGCCAATTGCACAGGCTCCATATACCTTCTTTCTCATTGTTGCCGTCTCGTACTATATACCTCTTTCGCTCTTGCCTTCGTTTTACTCTTGGTTTCAAGGGTCGTCATCTTATATATCGACTTGCTACCGAAAAACCACTTCTGAAAGAGTCAAATTTTATTATACTTTATTCGGTGTACAGCAAAACTAAATTAGAAGAAAATTCTCACGCGAATCATCTATGTTAATAGCTCGAGAAATGCAAATAAATTAATTTCCATTTCTCTAACATAGTTAAAGAAGTTATCGAAGAAAATTTTATGCAAAACTACTTGAATAGAATAAATGAATATGTAAATAAAGCTGCATTAAGGATACCTTACACCTCCAGAGTACACAAAAAAAATATTTTCAAAAGGTAATTTCTATTTGAATTAAAAGACATATTTTAACAAAACTATTTATCAACAAATTTTTCCTATTGTGGATATTTTGTTCAGAAATTTGAGATTCAAAATGTAATTGTAATCAATTTTAATTGGTAAAATCAATTTTATAATTGATAAAATTGATGAGAATCATTTGCTGTCTGACTTTCATTAATAATATAGGAAATTATCGATTATGCGACATCGCTTCATGTAATATGGCTATATAAAAGAAAATCAAAATTGGATGTTTTCTTAACCCAAAATAATCATTAGGAGTGATAGAGTTAATGAAGAGGGGAAAGGTACCTAACATCTCAAAAAAATCTCTTTTTTTCTATTAACTTTTTCGATGGAATTTTTCCTCAGCTATCCAGTGATTACAGCCTATTTGGTACAGATACTTTTGTGAGTATTTTAGCAAAATGATTCAAATTTAATATAAGCTTTCTTTTATGAATCTAAGGACTTTTGTAATGTATTGATAACGCTATCTATTGATACTTTTCTTTCTCTTTCTGTCTCTTTTTCTCATTTTGAATTTTGCAGGGTGAAAATTCTTTGGAAAATGATCTAAAAAAGAGCGTTTCCTCTCTGTAATATCAAAAACAAATATTTTATTTTTTTAATTTTATCTTGTAGGTTTACGGAACTTTCCCTCTTTGAAGTGAAATTATTTGAGTGTTTGCAAGATTTTCTTTTATCGCTTATCCTGAAAAGTTGTATTTTCGTTCAAAATGTTTTTCTTTTCGTAATATTCAAAGTGAATCGATTGATCGACACTGTACAGGTTGCAGAGGCTTGTTTAGGACATGTGTAGGTATGTATAGTAGGGTGGTCCACTTTTTCAAAATTTTTTGTATCTCGGGGGATCCATCGGAATCTGAAAGTTTGAGGATTAAATGAAGTTTCCTTTAAACGAGAACTCAAATAAATGATTTTAGATGGTGTCGATGGATTTTTGAAGTTTAAAAACGTGCTCCTAAAAAGGAGCAAAATCGGGTAACCATTCGATTTATTTCAAACTTTGTTCAGAGTGTAAAAATGATCTTAACGATACATTTTCTTACGTATTTTTGTCTGCGAAATCGAATGCCGTAGTTAGTTTTGACCTAGAGCACCATTTCATTGAAAAAAATACACTTTTTCGATCGTTCTTTTTCGCAAATTTAGCAAAGTTCATTTTCGAGCGAGCGGCAAATGAACAGAAAAAATCTAGAAAATTTTTTGACACCACCAAATTTAGGATTTTTTATGACAAATCCAACGGTATATATAAGTATACACTTTAAAATTATTTTAATGCAGAAAAAGCACGACTTTATCCCAAAAAACGATATTAAAAAATGGAAAAATGGAAAAATATATTGTTTCTTCAAGAAAATGGCTGAGTATCATCACTCATGAAAATAATTGAATACAACTATCTGATAGGTTTTTTTCTCACTTTCAAACGCCGTTTTCAGAGTTGAAAAATTCGCCAAATTCGCCGAGATACAGCTGTTTTTTACGATGCACTTTTTTTGCTTAAAATTCAATAATTCTGAGCTGGCTCTATTCATTAAAAAACCAGCAAAGCAGATTTTTGCTCGCTACGCTCGGGCCCTAAACTACGCCGTGCCAAAAAGTTACTTATGCCACTAGTATCGTAAAGTACTATTATATATGAATTTTAAACAATTTAACCACACAAAATTCAATTTTGTATGATCCACGAATATTTATATCTTAAACGTCATTCACAAAGAAAATTTAAAAGCCATAACTATTATGTATACAATCTTGAAATAAAATTCAAAACATTTAAGTACTCTCAGGATATGAGAAATGAAAGCGTGTGCACTATAAGGAATATGTAACAAAAATGCGAACGCAAGTGCACCTTATCGAACGCATAAAAAGAACAAGCTCATATGTTAGTGCTTGCGTTGAGCGATCAAGTGTATAAAATCATTTTATTCCACCCGACAACCTCTTGAGATTCATCAATGCGGCCCGACGAATCCAACTTAGCCTGTTGGGCTAGCTACACCGAGAGACCGATTTATTCATAATGCCATGTGATAAGGCAATGCAATTTTAAACAGATTTGTCAAGCGCTTTTTTAATAGGGGGCGAAGAAAAAAGTATGCGAACGAGAGCTTAAAAACAGCCTCAATCTGGCACTGTGCTATTGATTCTTAACTTGAGATCGGTATAATGGATGAGCTTTGAGGGCATCAAGATACGGTTGTTCCTAAAGTTTTATGCATCTATGAGAAAAAAAACATCATGCAGCTTCTAATTAGTAAACTTGATTGTCGATCGATCCAACCCGTACTTGTACGGCTTCTCCCTCATTTAATGGGTGGTTTTCAGAAAGGGTCGTAGAGCTTGTTAACTATACTAGCGATAGTCGAAGTAATTAACCTTTCAACGTTGATCAGCAGTTGCACTTACGTGTTTGTCTAGATTGATTCAAAAGTTTCAGCGAATTAAAGCGCGCCTTCTTCAATAAATTCGCATAACGATCTTGCTATTTTCTTCACCTGATATGACACTGCGGTTACGAGCGAAAAAAACTACACAATTTAATGTTCGATCGGTCACTTATGTTCCATGCAAATTGTTAATGGTCCCGTGACGTTGGGTGTAACCGCCAATTGGTTGCAATGTAATGACATTGATTCAGACATGCCGAATTCATCAATTATGACTGACATGCATAATTGAACAATTTAGCTGCAGCTTTTTAATTTTAGTCGCATACATAGCAACATCATTAGTGCGAGGCGTGTAGGCAACACATGAAAGTTATATAGGTTCAAGCTGCCGTAAATCGAATGTTATGGTACAGGGATATCGGTAAAACGTGTTATGTACAACAGGAAGTGAGATAGAAAGAGAGAGAGAGAGAGTCGGACAAAGCAGGTCTTTTTAGACGAATGAAAACAATTTCTCAAATCGTGGAATTTGGCTTCGATTTACTATAGTCTTTTCCGTTTAAGTAGCTATCCTCTATCAAAAAAGTGTAAGAGAGAGAGAGAGAGAGAGAAAGAGAGAGAGGGAGAGAAAGACACATCAATTTTAGTACCTGAATTTTTGGTTTCCTGCAGAGCTTACCCTGTTTGATACCAGCCATGCGTACATTGTTTCATTTCGATTGATTTATTTTTCTAGAAGATGATTGATTAACCCATTAAGTCCCAAGAGGACGTTTTTTTGACACTCATTTCGGTCGCTGTATTTTTGATGAAAATGGGGTCACAAAAATATACGAGTAGCCTGTTCTTATGTAAAATTTAATGCCCTTTAAGAATCTGAGCTCAGATTTTCAAAAAAATGATCAGGTCAAAAGTTATGGTTGATTTTATAAAAAAAACGTGATTTTGAAAAAAAATTTTTTTATTTTTCGATTTTCCAAACGGAAACCATTTAAAATATCATGGTTTTCGTACAAATATCGCGTCCTCGATGTCTAAACTAAAAGTTAGCGGGATTCCGATTGGAAAAATTAATGTTTAAACAAACAAAATGGAGGTCGGAACGCGAAAGAATGAAAAAAAAATTCTAAAATTTTTAACTCGAAAACGAAGGACTTAAGGAAAAAATTTTATAGAACAAAAAGTGTTCAAAATTAATCAAAAAATACGTGTGAATTTTTCCAGAATTTTCGGAGCGATTTTTGGATTTTTGGATATAACCATTTTTCCAAAAATCCAAAAATGGCTCCAAAAATTCTGAAAAAATTCACACGTATTTTTTGATTAATTTTGAACACTTTTTGTTCTATAAAATTTTTTCCTTAAGTCCTTCGTTTTCGAGTTAAAAATTCTAGAATTTTTTTTTCATTCTTTCGCGTTCCGACCTCCATTTTGTTTGTTTAAACATTAATTTTTCCAATCGGAATCCCGCTAACTTTTAGTTTAGACATCGAGGACGCGATATTTGTACGAAAACCATGATATTTTAAATGGTTTCCGTTTGGAAAATCGAAAAATAAAAAAATTTTTTTTTCAAAATCACGTTTTTTTTATAAAATCAACCATAACTTTTGACCTGATCATTTTTTTGAAAATCTGAGCTCAGATTCTTAAAGGGCATTAAATTTTACATAAGAACAGGCTACTCGTATATTTTTGTGACCCCATTTTCATCAAAAATACAGCGACCGAAATGAGTGTCAAAAAAACGTCCTCTTGGGACTTAATGGGTTAAATGAAACTGAATATTATTGTCAATTTTAAATTAATAAAAGAAATCTAGCATTATTAACGTGAATTAATTAGGTTTTGCAAAAAAAACTCCTATTTTGGAACGAAACACTTATAGTATCGAAGAATTTAGTTGAAAACTTCATAATTTTCAATGAGTATTTTTATGATTAGGGGTAGCAGTGTAAAATCTTTATGTTACGATACATTTTGGTGCAATTTTCAGTAAATTTCAGGCCACGTAGAGTGCATTCTGTCAACGTATAATTAAAAAATATTTGTGCGAGTATTGAACGAAGTACGATGATAATGATTGAGTCATAAAGCTTCTGGTATCGCAGTTTTATGGCAAATGACTTTTGCCGCGCGTCAGTGACAGCATCTGGCTTTATCTCAGTGCTAAATTTTATTAGTTTTAAAAACGACGCATCGACGACAGATGCATTTAATACTTTCTACTGCAGGTACTACCAATACTTGGTGGATTTCACGCTTATAATTATCTGTGAATTGCAACGGTTAAAAATACAGCGCATATAGAGCAATTTGTTTGTCCGACTGCTAGTGGAAGATCGATAAAAAGGAATGCCATGGCAGTGGCCTCGTAAATAAAAACAAAGACCTTTTACGATTTCCAATCGTATCCTGTGGGACACATTCTGTACACATAACCATTCCTTAAACCATCGTAAAAAGCGTTTCTGTATACGGAACGCGCGTTTATTTTGGTGCTCGCCCAGAGATGTGTTTACACACTCTTCAAAGTTATGAAAAAAGCATCTCTCGTGATATTTCAGCGTTGAAACTGATGAGTCTACGTAGTGTATCAGATGCTAAGAAAATACACGAAGCACAAATATGCATTAAATATCGCCAAAATTCATCGGGTTTTTTTTTTCGGAAAAAGAAATAAAGCAAAGTTCAAGTACAAACACATCGACAATGCGAGGTGTATAGTGATTGCGAGTGAGTTATAGAATTGAAGTACATAGAACATTGCATATAGCGCGAGGGTGTAAGTATATACGGACCGTTGGCAAAGGTTAAGATTTGAATGGCCGAGGCATACACGCAAAAAGCATCTCGAGCCATTCGTGTCAAACGGCTCTGGCTGTTGCTGAAATGTTTCTACTACACGTAGGTACATATATACTTTTAAACGGATTCCTTTTGCCGCACTCTGGTAATATGTATGCGTAAACGCGCCTGTATATATGTATATATCGCCGATGATATATAGTACAGCGGTGTGGTTCTGCCAACATCTCGCTCCTTTTTCTCGGGTCTGCGGACCTGTACCACTAGTACTTATGGCGCACTGCATCAATACCAGCGGGTGCTCTCACAGAATTCAAATGGTTTAAAGCGATTTCCCATAGGGGCTGCGCTGCGCTTTCAAACTCTACGGCTACACTCCTTCGCGCTCCTTCTCTCGCTCGCTTGCGAGTCTTTTTTATGCTTAATTCTTTTTTCAGCGCTGGTCCTCTTGACTTCGCATTATACTACGTGGAAGGAGTACACGAATAAATACGCCCGTGCGCGAGCGGGTAGCTCTGACTTATTGCGAAGTTTTAAGAGCTTGTAAGTGTATGCGACACGTTTGAAATTTTTTTGCCGACGACAACGAAGCTATATGTGGACAGTGAGAGTGAGGAGATGAAAAATGACGCGTGAATAAAGAGCGAAGAAATTTCATTACACGTGTTTCGTATCTGCGCGAGTTGTTGCTACTGTGCACGCACAAATAGGACGAGAAAAACTGATTTTTCGACGCACGATGCTGCCTTGGAATTTTGAATGCTTTAAAAAAGGAAGCCAAGAACGATCTGACTGACATTTACGATGTCGGTTGTGCATTATTATGAGCGAAAAAATTTGCTCCGCAGATTAATTTTGGATGAAGTTTTTATGATATGAGAGTGATGGGCTTTCGCTGCCACCGCCACTGCTGGCGCGCAGCGGAGACAACTCTATGATGGATTGGCTTGTATAATATAAGCTGACGAAAGATCTTGCAAATGCATTTAATCTCTGCATTAGTTTTAGTATGCGGAAAACCGAGATAAATCGATGATTTATTATATTACATATCAAAGTATTTATAACGACCTGCGATTGTAACTAGACAGATTATCAATTTTTTTAAACCATAGTCATACGACTCAAGCGATATATATCACTGCTCAACACGATGAAATTACGAAACCCAAATTGTGCTATGATTTTCGTTGCAAGAATCATCGTTATAAGTTCAATTGAGCCATTAATAAGCTCGCTTCATTTTCAATATATTCTATGCGTTATACACATCAGCATCCATGTATAATAAAGTATTAAACTCTACAAATAATAATGCAGTAATTTATATTCCTATATAGTAAGGGTCGGACGACAATAGGCGTTCTTAACATAATCCTCGGGGATAATCATACGGCATGGTTTCGCAGTAAAAACGAGACTCTTCGGTATTCACATCGCGGGGGCATTTCTCTCTTTCTCTTTGAGAAATCCGATTTACGCCACTTTAGAGAGTCGAATGCGCACACGAGTCCTCCCTATTATATTCTTCGTCATCCCACATATTGGTTAGCACCCCCCTGTACGCGTAAAAGTGTGAGTAGCGGCGACAAGTCCCTTGGTAGATCCCTTGGTAGGCGCGTGAAAAAAAAAGAATAGAAAAGCTTCGGCGCGACCGTAACATTATAAATTCAAAGTCAAATATAGCGTAAGCTGTTACATCGGAGAGCATCTCTCCTCGGCAGATATCACTTAATGCAATCTGCGATTGCTGCGACTGAACACCACTGCCAGGGTGTGAGAGGGAAATTATGCCGATGTTTTCTAAACCCCGGCAATTTACGATTATTGCTGGATATTCCACTATTGCTGCTTATTATTAGATGGAGGGAGACAAGTGCGACTACTGTACTACGATCTTCTGAGAGATTATCGCTTTTTTTTTTTAAATTGAATTTGTTTCGAAATGCAAATGAACGTGGCAGAATGTGTACAAACGACTTCTTTTCAATATTGACTTTTTATCAGAACTGAGTTTTTGAAATCCCAATTATTTTGCTGACTGTATTAATTAATTACTCAATTGAGATTTCATTGTTTTTTTTTGGGCTTATTCATTGTAAATGTTTGTACTATGTCGCTGATTGATTAAGATTACAAATCTATATTGATCTATAAAAATTTAATTAAAGGTTCATCAATGTTAACGTTTTTTTGTGTATTTAGCTCTATTTCCGTGATTTTAAATTATTTGAAAATTCTGCGTGCCCAGTTATGAATGTTGATAATGTTGTCACTTGAATCAGCTTTCCCTTTGTTTTTGTATTGTACTTTATGCGACATACCGTACGAAAAAAAATTAATCAAATTAATCAATTAAAACACATAGCAACCACAAAGATTTAACTCTGATCCACTTTACATTTTACTATGACTGAAAGTAAGACATACGAATAGATACAGTACATTAAATACGCACTTTGTACGTTTAATTTACTTTATTAACATATTAGTAGAATCTACTAACGAAAAAATTTGCGAGTGGCGGTAGTATAAATCAGTAACATCAAGCGACTTTTCTCTCAGTATTTCGACTCTTACCTATGCCAGTTGCAATCAAATTAAATTTTTCATCTTTCTTGTTTCAAGTACAACAAAATATCAAATAATTTAAACAGTTTGAAAAACGTTTTTTTCAAATTTGTTTTAATCTAAAAACTGATCCTAAAAAAAAATCTCATGCACCTGCGGCAAAGGGGATGAATGTGTTCATCATTTTTTTAGGTTTTGCGTTAGATAGGCAAAAAATCGACTCCTTCCATTTTACCACTCTCGATAAATACTTATTGAGGGAACTATGGTTGTGTAATAGTTACGACTTAGTGGGGGCATAATTTTCACAGGACAGTAGTATCAATTTAAAAGATAATGGGTTAGCAAATGTTTGTGTCTGCTTATTTACAAAAATGCCGCCAGGTATATCACGACATTAGAAATACGTGCGTAATATGATACAGTAGTGGAAAGCATAGAACTGTACCGAATCATTATGAATAAAGATGATGTTGAAAGCGCACGTAAATATCTTTGAGCTGGAGAAAAATAAGCCCTTAAACATAGAGAGAGAGAGACAGATGAATTTTAATTCAGAAACTCCTATTGAAATCCGGAAAAATTTCATACTTGAGTCTGGTGCTTTTCTGCCGTTTTTACAAGCAAAAAAACGTAAAGATACACGCCCTCTTTCTGATCGTTGTCTGTTCTTTAATAAATAATACAGAGGTACTAATACCGTGATCACATATTCTCTGCTGCATGAAAAAGCAAAGAAGAAATTGACAAGGGGTTGGGTAAATATTAATCCCATTAGAATACGCGATCACGACGATAGAGCGTATTGCGTGCGCGACTCACTTCTTTTCTTCTCTCCTTAGTGAAGTCGCATGTTCATTCGCGTTCGACAACTTTTTTTCTCTTCAGATCTGTATAAAATGGATGGTAATGATAATAATTCAGCAAGAGTCAATGCAATTCCTTTAAAGCCCTCACGAACCTCTATTATTAGAAAGTAATACTACTATGTGTATATTCCGTTGAGAAAGAAGAAAGCGAATACGGAAAAGACGAAGACATACGGAAAGAGTGTATAATACTATCCTGTACGTCTTTGGTTTCGCGACTTTTGATTCGCATAATAAGGATGACGGTGGTTTTTAATGGATTGCTGCTATCTTTTTCCTTGAGAAACAAGTTTTTAACTTTTTTTGTAAAGTATTTTCAATAGCTTGAAAATCAATTGGAAGAATATTATAATTATTTTTTCTTGGTTTTTAATATAAATTCGAGTTAATTTTTTTAACTACTGCGAAGGACTCAATTCTGTGTTAGAATTTTAATTTTTATAACATCGCAAAAGTAAGGATTAATTTATTTAAGAATTACACCCCTATTTACAAAATTTACTACACTTGGTAGGATGGCTCTTCTGTTCAAATGTAAACACGTATATGTTTCGAATCCATTGTATGCAAGGTCAGTAAATGGCAAATAAACAGTGTGCCATAGCTATTGACTTTAGCGGGTTGTCAGTGTTGCATTGGCAGCTGTCAAAGTTTGGCGGGCAAGTGCAGCTTGTCACAGGATTATGCGATAAGCAACAATGTTTCTATGCTATTCTACTATTCGTAATGTCGGAACTAGTTGCAATAAGTAAACGAACCTTCTCTCAGTTGGGATGACCATAGTTATATGCTAATCTCGATAATAGAATAGAGAGAGAGAGAGAGAGAGAGAGAGAGAAGAGAGTAGTGCATTATTCTATATAGCTAATATTTCGTCCTGATTTCTCCCACGTGCCCGCACGTTAAATTGCTATCGCACAGGCGAGTTATAGTGCCGTATCCCATACCTTTACATACATTATATGTGTATAAGCTACACTACGAGCAATGTGTAGTAGTTTGCATTCTACGAGCTTCAAAGAGAATAGCGACGACGTGGCTGCATACACACACATATAACACACGCACACACGCATGCACGTGCACGCGCGAACATAGAGAGTTAGGCAGGCGTTCGAATCGATGAATATTGCCCATTAGATAGTGTCACAAGCATGTGGCTGTGCTGCTGCGCTTTGCTTATTTCAGTGGTTCAGAGAGCGCATATAGAGAGAACGAGAGAGGAATGGCGCAAAATTGCCAATATCTCTTGAGTGGATGTATTGGAGAGAGTAGACCTGGCTATTCAGGACGCCTCAGTGGATACCTAGGGGATCTGTACTAGTCCTGCTTGCTTGCAAGTGTAGCAAGAAATAGACTTCTCGTTGCACCAGCTACACTAGTTGCGGTTTGTATGGCAGTTAGTTGCATTTGTCTCAAGATTCATATCATGCTTAAACCTTATCTTACTATTACACTATTTTACTCAATAATTTAACATTGAAAACTTTCATGAAATAAACTTAAATGATCGAAACTCAAAAATAGTTCCTCATAGGATATTAACTTACTCATAATAATATTGAAAAGGGCTCGGAAAATTAAAGGATGCTCGATAAACAGTCACTCATTTACAATTATTTAAAATACATAAATTATCAAATTATGTGTAGTAACATTAGTTTCATAGCACAAAAATAATAACCTGTAATTTATCGATCAGTGCGTATCCAGCGTCACGTACGCAGTGGCAATTGCTTTTTTTTCAACGATCGTAAAAAGTATCCTCGCTCTTGCACTGGCAACGAGTCGAATTGAAAAAAAAGGTTTACAAGTGCACTGAACAAGGCTAATTACCAGGCTTTAACTAATGCGTTTACCGCAAATTCCAATTAACTTTATGTCTGAATATAATACAGTCGTTTCATCGTATATCTGTGTGCATTTATACAGCGTGCCGAGTTGCGAGGGTTACACATTTTCATAATCGGTCTTCCAAGAAATTATCATTTCTCGCGCGAAGCTACGTATGTCATCTGGCTTCTCACATTTTTCGTAATGTGTATGTACTTAATAATCATCATGATAGTGCATCACAATGATAATGTCGCCATTAAAGTGTGTTATTATTTCCTGACATGCGCCTAATACAATAACACATCACAGGTAATAAAGACAATGCGCAAGACGTATGTATAAAACAGTCACTTTTCTAGTGCTTCTAGTTGGATGAGATTTTTCGATCTAACTTTTTATCACGACCAAAAAGAAATATACCATGTACTCAGCAGACAAAAGTTTATTACTCGCGCTACCATCAGCCTTATAGACGGCTTGTGTAGCAAGATGTAAACATTGGTTGATTTAGCAGTTATATACATGTATATATCCTTGCTGATCCACGTACATAGAACAAACTAATTACAACATTGTCCTTCGGCAATGTTTTTTTGCTCTCACGCAGCTATACACAGTCCGAGCTTGTATTAGTAAACTACTCTAAAGTACGCCAGACGCTAAGTGTGACTACACAATGATGAAGCAAAAACGAGTCTTTTAAATATTTCACTCTCGGGTAGTCCTATATCGTGTGATGTAGCTGTGTGGTTGATCAATGCAGTTTTTTGCGCAGTTGCAGTGTTTGAGGGTCGGAATTTTAAAATTATATTGTACTAAGAAGGTTCGCTGTAATTTCATTAAAATGTGCGCCTGATAGTTGTCCACCATCATAACGTCAATCAGATCAAAAGGATATTGAAAATTCAATGAATGCAAGAACATTGGCATTGATAAAAAAATTGTCGAAGCTCTCCCAGATATATATATATATTAATTGTAATTTTATTATTTTCTAGTAGTATCCTGATTATTTATTACCGCAGTTAAAATTATATTGGAGAAGCTGATCAGTGAATGAATTTCAATTAAATAATCAAACCCATGGCAAAAATAGAATACACCGTCAAAGAATAAAACAACTCACAAAAATTGGATTACGTCTCTGAAATGTTCACCCTCGTACTTATAATGAAATAAATTATAATCTCAAACTGAGTCATCATACATATTTTGTGCGGGCTTTGAGAAACAAACCTTTTTTAATTAGTTTCTAACTGTATAGGAAAGTTAACTCAACTTAAAGCGCCTTCAAGTGCAAAGATAGACTTTATAACTATTACGCAACAAGTGAATTCGTATATATATCAAAAGTAAAGTTTCTAGGATTATCCCTATGAACCTCAACGGAATTTCGATCAACATACTGGCATAAGCCTGCGGTCAACTATCAAATTTGCAACTTATTCTTATTCACTATTGGGTGGTCAATTCGAAATTTGAACACAGTTTTACTTGGATTAAACTTCACCTATACCCATCAGTATTTGAAATGAACAATCTTAACATATAGTTCAGTGCCATTTACTCTCAAATAAACGTTTTCAGTTGGAGTCACGAACAAAACGTCGAGTTTTTCCAAAATCTTGAGAACAAGGTGCTTTAAAAGATATTCTTTCAAAAAAGTCACGAGTATTAAAATACGGTAGTAAAAGTGTAAAATAGGAGAATCGCTGTCAACTTTGCATTGCCAAACGATGAGATATGCATAAGCAAGTTTCAAGAAGAAAGTCAAAAGCATCGCATGCGTGCGGCGTTTTGACGCTAAAGTCAAGATGATGTTATGAATCCTCCCTAGACTCTCCCACACAAGCGCATAAACGGGGCACGGACAGAAGTCCACGCTTCAATCGCCATACACACGGGATCGAAACTGGTGCGCAAGCAATTCGCAAGCCGGATATGGATATGAATTTGCATTGGACAAAGCGATCCTTGTGTATACATGTATATGCACGTATGTATCGTGTGTGAGTAGGAAATTGTGTCGGCCAAGCGCATCTAATCTGGGAAGGGGGTACACACATAGAGGAGCCTGAGATTTAACCTAAGTGCAAGAACGCCAGCAAACGACGTTACGGGGTTGACGGACTCATTACTGCTATACATACATACGCCGGGGTCGATGCTGCTCTGTGACGGTGAATGCTCTAGCCTGGTGCTTTCGCGCAAATAATGTGAATTTGGGGCTCCTATACAATGGACTTATGCAACGCAGATTCCTTTTAACAATTTCTGTGCATACATACATTGGCTGAATGCCAGAATCATCTCGTTGTTATTGTTAAAATTATAATTCAAAGAGAAAAAAAATAATTAATTTGCTTGGTAAAGTTGCTGATTCGGAACTGAAGATTTAGCAAGTCATCAACTGATGAGAGTTTTTGTAAGGATCGATCAAATAACTTTCGATCAATCCATAATGTTTGATCAATCAAATGGTTGTTATAAATTATAGTAATGGTATTTTAATTTATAAGAGCTTTTTTTTTCTTTCGGGTTGGCTATCCAAAGGCAATCCAAACACGATTATTTATGTTCTTATAAGAAAATCTAAAATTTGTAAAAGGAACTACGAATAACCCTAGATAACCCCTGTTTTCTGTCAAAAATTGTAGTTTTTGTGTACAAAAATAAAAAATATTGTGTACCAATTACACTGAATAGTCACTTCGAATACGCCCAGTTTACATTGAGTGTTTTTGTAGCGATAATACGGAAACTTTACATAAAATAGTACACATCTCAAGCATATATAATACATCATATTAAATTATTAATTGTCTCGACGTTGAAAAGATATCATACTCATGATATCTTTTGATATCCTGAGATATAATACTCATTAATTAATAATAGCATCAATAGTAATAGCAGCTCATTTGTAATAGCATCGATAAAACAACGAATGTTAGAATCGGCCAACCATTCAAATTATTTCAAACTCTGTTTCGAGAGTAAAAATAATCTTAACAATACATTTTCTTACGTATTTTTGTCTGGAGAATCGAATGCCTTAGTAAGTTTTGACCTAGGAGTACGATTTCATTGAAAAAAATTAACTTTTTCGATTGTTTTTTTTCGCAAATTTCGCAAAGTTCACTTTCGAGCGAGCGGCGAATGAACAGAAATAATCTAGAAAATTTTTTGACACTACCAAAATTTAGGATTTTTTATGACGAATCCAATAGTACATACTAGTAAACACATTATTTTAATGCAGAAAAGTACGACTCTATCTCAAAAAACAACATTAAAAAATTGAAAAATCGAAAAATTTATTCGTTGTTTCAAGAAATGGCTGAGTATAATCATTCATGAAAAAAATTGCATACAAGTATCTGATACATTTTTGTCTCACCTTTCAAACGCCGTTTTCAGATTTAAAAAATTCGCAAGTTTCGCTGAGATATAGCTGTTTTTGTACAATGCACTTTTGTAGCTTTTTGTAGCTAGGCCTCGTCAACTCGAAAACAACGGAGAGCACCTACTCCTGAGGCGACTACTCAAGGCCAGGAAACCTCGAAAAATAGGTTAGGGATCTTGCAGATCAATGCCGCACATGCCAGGGAGGTCAGTCACGAAATTCGGCTTAAAGCCGTCAAGACAGGCATTCACGTCGCCACGATACAGGAACCCTAGGTCCTGAAAGATCTTCTTCCAAGAATGGGGAACCATGTTTCCTCGGTCTTTGAGAAACAGTATCACAACATCAAAACAGGTGCAGCCGTCTCTTGCTTCACAAAGGGAATCACCTTGCTAAAGCTGACAGAACTTTGTGATCACAATGTCTCGTGCGTTGAACTGACCGGAAGTTTCAGAACCCTTGTCCTTGTGAGTCTCTACTGTAAATACAGCAGGAAAACTGCGGAATTTATCACGCACCTCGACAAGATCGTGAGGTCGCTAGACGGTAGAGAGACCCTTACATGCGGTGATCTTAACGCGAAGTCACCCAGGGTGCATCTTACACGGACAAAAACGGAATTCTATTTGAAGAATTCCTCGCGAATCTTGTCCACGAAAAGTTTAGGTCTGTTCCATGCGCTCCGAGTAACTGCTTCATGCAAAGAGAGCGGCATAGTGAATATTATATCCCATACAGAAAGGAAATGAAATAAGTATGAGTTAAATATTGTTTATGAATTTGAAATTGTAACAGATGAGGGATTTGATACGATGCAAAATAAAAAAAATCTTTTTTCCATATATTCATATTATAACATGCAACTAATTGATTCCTCAAAATTTCCTTTCACTTCCAGTGATTTAATTGGTAATGCGAAAAACATATAAATGAATTATTATATAGGAAAAAACACAATTTTATTATTTATACTCTTTATAAAAAGTATAATTGATACGAATAAGGTATTCTACGTACCTTTGAAGTGTTTATTGTGCGCGCTATGATAGTTTTTTTGTCTGCTTCACTTTGCATCGCAAAAACAATGCATTCGCCAACATACAGAGATAGTGTGAATACTTCTCCAACCGAAACGTTATATTTTCTCGCGTTACATTTATTTCTTTATAGTTTGTACCTAAGAAATAACACCTGATATCATATTTTTATGCTAACAATAGTTTGAAGGGAAATACATCTATTTTTCGGTAAGTATCTGTGTTAAGATTCGTCGTAAAAGTCTTTATTGAGTTCAGTGATACATCATTATTCCTTATTAGTCAGCGATTGCTATTGTGTTAAACGGCACTGATTGATGGATATTTTTTGCACGAATGCAAACGTTTTTTATATTATATTGTAATAACATAGTATATATATGTTATATATGTAGACACGGCATCACCAAACTATAAAAAGCATGTGCACACTCGCGCGGTACATATGACAAACATTTTTCCGGTTTCCTAGAAAAACGTAGATCTCTGTTTATAATCGGAGTCGCTGCATGTAAGCATTTCTTATTAACGAGCGGGAAACTTTGCAGTATTTTCGCACCATATAAAAAGATACTTCTTAAAAAGTTTTCTTTTATAATCTAAAAACCAACAATAAAATTTGGGAATGAATTCTAAATCGAATGTGTTTTTGAAATGATTATCTTTCATTCTTCGACGCGCCCATAAAATCAAGTGAATACTACCGAACTATGATTTTTCGAGACTTAGCCCCTTTTAAATCTGGGTTCAAATTTAAGATTTGATGCTTTGCTAAAAAGTTGTAATTGTTTATAATTTGAGATATAATTTGTACGAATAATTGACTTTGACATTTTTTTTAAACTGTGGTGAAAAACTCAAGATATAAATAAAACATTCTCAATTTTTTTAGAATTTTTTGAGCGCAATTTCTGCTTTCCGGAAAATTCGTCAAGTCTAATTTCACAAATTCATCTCAAAAAATTCTGAAAAATGTTGAAAATTTTCCTTGATTAATTCTAAAACTTTGTTCTACAAACTTTTTCTCTAAACTGTAAGGTTAGTTACCCATGATCACCTCTAATCAAATTTATATCTTGAGTATTCACCGCAACATTTCGAAAAAAAATCTCAGAATCAATTATGCACACAAATTCTTACGTGTTTTTCTGATTAAACAATTACAAATTATTCATCCGATGTGATATAATAGCTCCGCTAGATTCTCGAGTTTCTCGAAATTCAACTTTTATTGCTGCGCTCGTATAGCATCGAGCGTTGTATAGTTCGAATTAATCGAGTGTATTTTACAGCCGAGTCAAATGTCCAAACTGTTGTTTTTTTCTTTACAGGAACTATTTAAAAAATCAGAAATTTTCTATTATTATCGAGGAAAGCACAGATAGGAATCTTACGCATTGTTTAGGCATTATTGTACGATTTTATGGTAATGAGCTGAAATGATTGTAGAGCCACTGTGGGATTTGATTGATATTTACGATGAAGAGGATTCGTTAGCAAATGCCGAACAACTCGCGCAAAAAATTATTGATTCTTTCGTTCGATTTCAAATTCCACTAGAAAACATGAATGGATTTTGTGCAGATACTTGCGCCTTGATGATGTGGAGACAAATCCGTATCTGTTCTGCTAAAAAAAAGATTCCACATTTCGTCATTACAAAGTGTCCTTGTCACATGGAACTATTATGCGTTAAATACGGTATGAAAAAATTACCTGAACTGTGTAAGGACTTCATGTCTGAAGTGGTAAACTATATTTCTTCGAGCGATAAAAATACGTCGATGTGGAGGCATACTCAAAAAAGAGCTAACTTAACAACTCTAAAAATAGTAAAACCTTGTTTCATTCGCTGGATTTTGCTCAAAGAAACAGTTGATTATGTTCTTTTTAGATGGACTGCTTTAAGAAAATTTTTCTTTAACAAATTTTGTTTTAACAAATCACAACTCGCACAAATGACAATGTAATTCAACTAGAAAAATAAATAAAAATATGATTTTTGTGCGTTTTTTTCTCAGCTTTCTCGTGGTGTAGTCAGATTTTTCGATAATTTACATGTTTACGAGGAAAAATAGGAAATAAACATTCAAGTCCATTTTTTCGTATGAAAAGGAAAATTATCGAAAGATCTGACTGCACCATGAGAAAGCTGAGAAAAAACGCATAAAAACCATATTTTTATTAATTTTTCTAGTTGAATAACATTGTTATTTGTGCGAGTTGCGCGTTCGAGCGGCCGGACGGCCGAGCGCCGACTACGTTTGCTCGTATCTCTCATAGAAATTTTGTATATTACACTTTGATAACAACTGTTGTCATGTAAAAAGACCTCAGCTTTCAATAGGAACGGATACTTTTGTTCATGTGATCCCGTACGAAGGCCAGTAGGTGCCGAGTGATACAAATCGAGCGTTGTCGGCCTCCAGGAACATCGTGCGTAGTAAATGGCGTTTGAAGCAGGGCGGACAAACGCAAGCGTATGAGTTCTCCGCAGTTAAAGTGTAAACAACACAAAAACTACTGTTGATCGAACGCAGTGACATCTCTGAAAAAGTGTGGCAAAATGCTCACAGTATACAAGACCTCCCTAAGCAAAGCTTATGCAGGGCAAGAGACTATCAGAGACATTATTCAGCGAAAAGGCTGCTAGTTGAAACAGCTGTTACCGCGAGCACTTCTGAGTGTCAAAAATCTGGGTAACCTGAACTGATGATAGCAGGGAATCCCGAAACCTTAAGCGCCGATGTCGAAGGGTCCCCGAAGCTGGATATTAGTCGAGTGCCCGCTGAATGGAAACGGACTATTGCGAGAGTAAAGCGTTCATGGTCCAATGGAACACGGAGATTTACAATAGGACGGCCAGATAAGGCTACCAGGTACGAACGGAGAGACTTTAAAGAATCGACCATATGAGAGAAGATCGCAAAAAATGTCGTTCCGACTGGGCCGTTGCGCCTTAGCGATGCTAGATCGATAGGCGTCGATCACAAGCGTTGCCCACAGCATAGCCACGAGTCTAAGTCCACGAACAATTGGCTCTTTAAACGGCAGTGCCACTTTGACACCTATTTTGAAACGCCCACACTTAAAATCTGACTTGCACCCAGCAGTTTCACTTCAGAATCCTGCGGTAGCTATGTATTGAAGCTTAAAACTTGTTTTAGTGGTTCATATAGTTAAATTGACATACAAAAGATCCAGAGTGTTTTTTGCATTCAAAATGAAGCAAAAAACATTGATAATTTTCTATTTGTTGAAACTTTATTGATGCATTATTTTACACCTATTAATCATTGCAGGTTTTAACACTGGTATGTCTCCTTAAAGTGATCAGGATCTTTCAATGAAGATAAATTAAGATGTTAGATTTGCTGGTAAATTTTTGCGGCGGAAGCATTTTATAGGCTTTTTGAGGTTCTCTCTGTCAAGTAAACGCCTTTCAACAGCGTCGTGCAAATCAAGGAGCTCGCTTCAAAGGATTCGAGATGAGGGTTCTTTTAGATGCTTTTCGGCTTTTCTCTTTAACCTAGGTATAACACACGTCTATACTAGATATAATGCACTTTTACAATATACCTATTTTTTATTTTCTCAGCCTCGCAATCTTCTCGATCAAGAGGGTGCGTATGAAGTGATTGTTCTGGGCCTTGGAGTAGCTCGAGGTTGTCCGTTTTCCTAATGAAAATAAGGGATTTTCGGTTGAACTTACAGTAGAGACTGACGAGCATAAGAGTTTCAAAATTCCCTGTTAATTCGAAACATGAATTATAATCAGCTTCGCAGAATTCCGTAAATTTTATTAACGTAATCTCTTTTTTAAAGCTGATGACGACCGCATCAGCAGTAGGTTTCGAGTTGTGAACTAAAATGGCACCCATGCCGAACCCTGACACTTTACCATGTGCAATTCCCAGTTCCTGGATCGTGAGCACGTTAACTCATGTCACAACATTAACTGCTTTGGTGCGTACTGCGTTTAGCCGAAAGATGACTATATACTTTACATGTTAAAGTTGGTTGGTAAAAATACTTGTAATTAATTGACCGTGCAGTAAAAAAATAAACAAAAAATATCTGGAGAAAGCGGAAATCCTCGTGTATCGAAATATCGAAGCGGTTTTTAGTAAAAGTCTTTAGTTTGTAAATAAAAAAATGTTGAAATTTCGGCTTTTTTGTCTGTGATATTGTCAATAAACTCTAATAAAATAGTTATGAAAAGTGGTTTTTTGGGTTGAAATACTGACTCTCGAGCGAGGAAGTTTTTATTCTTTCAAATGACTAACGAAAAACCAAGAAACAAGCGTAATTCCGAAAAATTATGAAAATCATCTCACAATCGTCATCCAACACAAGTCTGCTATTGGTGTAAAGATAATATTCTTAATTACGCTTGTTTCTTGGTTTTTCGTTGGTCATTTGAAAGAATAAAAACTTCCTCGCTCGAGAGTCAGTATTTCAACCCAAAAAACCACTTTTCATAACTATTTTATTAGAGTTTATTGACAATATCACAGACAAAAAAGCCGAAATTTCAACATTTTTTTATTTACAAACTAAAGACTTTTACTAAAAACCGCTTCGATATTTCGATACACGAGGATTTCCGCTTTCTCCAGATATTTTTTTGTTTATTTTTTTACTGCACGGTCAACTAATTACAAGTATTTTTACCAACCAACTTTAACATGTAAAGTATATGGGTGGTTGCTTTGTTTAGCCTCCAGTCAAATCAGCTGCTCGTTTTGTGACCGTCACTGACGACTGTGAAAAAAGCCTATTAACCCTCTTTGTATGTTCCGTTAATTGTTGCTACTGCATGCTCTTGCGGTGCGAATTTTGAATTTATGATATTCACGCGAATGGCGCTGCGAATTTTAAGCTCGATTTACACACACTTATAACCTGCTATGCCAAGTCAACTCTTCCGATTCGTCTCAATGCATTATTAATCACATATGAAGGTTCTGCGTTACTATATTTGCATGAGATAACAGACCTCGAGTGAGAAGTTACGCAAATAAAAATGATATGAGTAAGGGCAGTTTTGCGTTCACAGAGTAAAACAAACTTCCATTGATTAGTTAGACAACTTTTACTTCTGAGAGTTTATTTCATGTATGAAATATTTAATTGGCTCGTATGTAAGAAGCCTGTGCATATGGAGACTGCTTTTGGAAAATTATTACATTCAATTAGATGCATAGTAATAGTTATGGGCATGTGCAATGTAAGCTGTAATATTGACTCCATGCCCTACACTTTTCTTATTATTATATAAACGACTGTTTATTGAGGTGTAGAATTTTTTCCATTTAACTGCAGAAACACATAATGTTTGTCATTATTTAGTTTGATGCTCGAAATTCCAATAAATATAATATATAATGTGTTGATAAAATAAGAACTGATTCTTTTTCCTTTATTACCAAAAGAAGTTTCTAATGTTGAAAAATCAGTTTGATGAAAGATGGTAAAATCATATTTTTTATTATAATCATAATTATTATGAAAGAATTATAACTGGACTGAATAAAAAAAATGCTTTGTTAACTCAATTCTTAGTTAAGTCTTATTTAAATTTTTAAATCACTCGTATTTAATTCGATCAATAAATGAAGCATCACACGATCCATTCTTTAATCCGCAAGTTAAGGAGATAAACCTGTATTTTAAAAATATCCACATAAATTAAAGAGATGAAAATTTTTTATAATAGTCAAATATGTTCGTACTGCACCTGATTGACAAAAAAACGCATACCCAAACTCAAAAATCCCAATAGAATGATACTAAATTTTGTGATTGGATTGACTAGTCACGCCATTGTAAAGATAGTACTTTTCTAAAGATTTCAAGAACCCACAGATCAATATTGATGAGTAACTCATTCAAAATTGCGTGACAAATAAATCTAGTCATAATTTAAAGTTATTTTAAAAATGTAGCATAAGTATGGGATTTTTGAGCAGGAGTAAGAGGTTTTTTATCATAAAATGGTTACTTGAGCACTACTTTATAGTGGTTCTAGTACATATTACTATTACCGAAGTATGTCCCCTTGATTAAATAGCATTCAGAGATAGGCTACTGTAATTTATTTGCAATGAAGGATCTACTCACCAAACGTTAACTTTGAGAGCAGAATACTTTTTCGTTATTCGTTTACTTTATTTATTCACTTTGCTTATTGGTTCCTTTTGGTGCTCCTCACGTCCACCAGCAGCAAATCAAGAGACTCAGAAGAAAATCGCTTTAACGTTCCAGTACAATTGTAAACTACTGTTGCTATATATACCGTGGCGATAACCAACTATATATAGTGCACATATATATGGTTTGACTTTGCTATCAGCATGGGCCATTGCTTATGAACCCGTTCAATATCCCGCGAGCTCTCAACGAAATTCAGATCGTCACTTTATGACGCTTGCGACGTTGCAAAGATCAATCCTTGTATCGTCTACACTTATACACATGTACTGTTTGTCACCCTTATGAGTATATTTACAACTTCCGAGTCACACTAAACGTATATATCATGCACCTCTACGTTCTTGCATTGGTCAAATGACTTTTATAGAATTTAATGAAATTATTGTATCTGTGGGATCATAGTGAGTTAATTCACTTCGGTAACATATACTTTTTTAATCGTACTTCAATAGTAATTCAGAAGATGTATTAATTATTTCACGAATAACTCTTGAAAGTTAAATGAAAAATCTCATTTCAGGAACAAAATCAGTTTGTTCAATTTGCAATTTTTTAACAAGTATCTATCTTTACCTCATAATTTATATTTTAACCGGCATTCTAGCAAAAATTGCATAAAATCACGAAATCCTACTAAAAAAATTGTCCGAAAAAGAATGAAAAAGACTTTAAAAAGTTTCTGCAACGCTGAGTGAGAGTATTTGAATATTAGTTCCAAATAATGCGCAGATATCAAAGAAGTAGCGTATGCGATATAGATCAAAGATTCGACGCCGATAAGAGTAATCTTGTGCCTGCTCTAAGGACTCGTACCTCAGTCAAAAAGTATCAAAAGTAGCCCAGCTATTATGTCGTTGTTCATCAAAAAGAATAAAGAGCTCCGACGCGGTAACAATCGAATATCGAAAAGCGCACCGACCACGCATCGTCTTTTCTAATCAAATCCGACGAAGGCCACTCGAGTTTTAACAAAGGTTACATAGCCACCGGTGTACAGAGAAAAAGAAACAGAGAAAAAGAAACGAGAGAGAGAGAGAGAGAGAGAGAGAGAGAGAGAGAGAGAGAGAGAGATACAGTCAGAAAGCGTTAGCTAGAATATATACGATACTTGAGTTTTGGGCTAGGCTACAATCGAATCACAAGCACTACCGCGAATTCAGTCAATCATCCGATATATATACCAGGCTAAAATACAAAGTAGCTGCGGTGGCTGCATCTCGAGTATCATCGATAGTTAAATCATGGCCAAAGTTCGGGCTTATATGTGTACTCGCTTACGAGTCGTATGGATGCTCTTTTATCCCGGCGATGCGCGTGTAATGCTCGGCATGGAGCACCGCATAGCCGTCGCTCGTTCGCGCCCACCCGCAGGAGAGAAAGTCCGGCCGCGGGACGAGCTAACTCTCCAGACATCGATAGGCTTTTAGTTTATTAGCGCGAGCCGCAGTGCACAATGCATCGCAGAGAATAGAATGATGCATGAAACCTCGTTGAGTGTCGAAGCGCAGCCGTGCGTTAATTTCGTAACACGTTTCGTTGTGCGTACGCGTCGACGTTTGTCAGGTATGCATCGCACCGATCCTTTTTCAAACAGCTCTTGATCAATCATTACACGATTAAATAAGGTTTTCCAAAGATTGATTGTCTCGCGGCGTCTCGTTTGCCTTGAATTCAAAGGATGAGATTTTTCCGCGTCATTTTAAATCTCATTAACTACTACGCGTATTTGTTTGTACACACTCATATAGGAAAAGCAAATTCGGTGAGCTGTGAGAAAACAAATGATGTTGAGGATGCAGGAGGGGAGTAATGGCAGTCCGTGAGCTAAGTTTTGTCGCTCGCATCGTTACGGTCGATCGAGCCTCTGACAAGTACACGCAAAATTTCTCTAACGACAATGCGTATATATGATATACTTGAACGAAGATCTGGAAGAAACAGACGAGTTGGCTACACGCTTTTAGACGTATGCGCGCTCGCCTATATTGCGTGCACCCGAAAAGACCATTAGACATGATCGAGAGGGCGACCTTCTTTGATAAGGTATCGCGGTATCTCGGCGTATCGCACGTCGCAGCTCTTCTTTTTACTTTCGCATAATACGATACACAAACTTAGAAGAGCTTGCAAGAAAAAAAAGCATAATTAGAGTGTCGTATATATAAGAGTGCCCTGTGAATATTTCAATGTATATAATATGTACTCTGCAAGTCACAGAGAGCGCCAAACGCAAACTTTAACCAAGCCGTGGAAATTGGAGTAGCGCGGGTACTCTGATCGAACCACAACACGCACCAGTGACCAGAAGAGTATACGCCGAAAAGAACAGTGTAAGTTGACTTCCGCAGCCTAATCAACTATCGAATTCGTGCTTGTAAGACACCAGCTTGTAGCTGCTAGATACAAAACGCTCATACATTGAATGCTTCAATAATCGGGGCAACTACTACTTGAATGCGCTAGAGTATGGATTATTCTGAGGTAAAGGCAATACAGATGTGGAAAATTTCTCAGTTTAAATGCAAACTTTTTCCTAACGAAAAAATATAAAAAGCTCCGGAAAGAAAAGTACGTGAAATGAAACGTACAACATCGCTCGGTGGTAGCGGAAAGCAGTAGCAGTAAAAGCAACATTATTAATTCTGCTATACATCGGCAATATAATGCGCTACCACCAAGATAAGAAGAGACAATCGTAAATAATCGAAATGCATCCAAGTCATAACCGATATAAATGTGTATGCTTTACGATATAGAACTCAGCTGTATAACGTGCTCATATAAATACACTCTCGCGAGCTTACAAATACACCCGCTAGTGAGCATCTAGATACAGACTGAAGAACAAAAATATATTTTATTATATGTGGGAATATAAAAAAACGGAGGATCGCGCGATTTCTCATAAGTGCAGCGCCGATATGTATTTCCCCTTCGTACATAGCAGAAAAAAAGAAGAAAACACGTATATCGCGATGCAGGAAGCGAAGCGAGTATACGTAACGACTCATCGTGAATAGCGCCGAGCTTTTTAGGAGAGCTTTGACGCTCGTTCGTTGTCATTGATATATCCTATAATACCCAATACCCACAGGTCAGCATGTACTGGCTTTTCTATCGAGAATGCGAAGCGAGTGATAAAGCAGGTCCACCACGATGTGCTCGTAATAAATCAAGTACGTGCATCGGGGCTGTTCGTGCCCTCGAAAGTGTGACGAGCTTGAAACAAGCACAGTTCAAGAAGAAATTCACCGATAATTTATCGTTAAAAGGTCCGAGAGTATTAGTACGATGCTTTAGTATGGCGCCGTCGTCGCTCAACATTTCCGATAACCTCGAGTTAACAAATTAAAAAACATGCTTGGTGAGAATAGCAAAAAAACTATCGGTAGTGCGTCACAGCGTAACGTGTCGCCCACTTTCATATATATACATATGCAATATAATAGGGTAAGACACCCCCGTATGGCAATAAATAATGCGATAAAATGCGAGTTTGTCAGACTATCAGAGAGACGCTACTTTATATATAAGCGTTCTCCTTGTAGAACGAGAGGTGAAGGGGGCGCCTCAAAATTCACCGGATGCGATTCTCTGCTCCAGCAAGGCTTTCTGCAAGGAAAAGCGAGAGCGAAAGAGAGAGAGAGAGAGAGAGGAGAGAGAGAAGGACTCGCGCGCGCGTTCACGATTTAAGAGCCTCCGTTGTTTCCTTTTTAAAAAGTCCTGCCAACGAGTCAGAGAGGATTTATGTGCTCGCGCTCCTTCCGCGACGTGTATAAAAAAGCACAAAGAATCGTATACATGCACACTTTTGGAATGGTAGCCGTTCCCCGATCAAAAGTTTAAAGAGTGTAAATTGAACGTAATGCGACTGACTTATGTGAGTGAGTGAAAAATTACCGGTTTCATCGTATGAATACGCACGCACGTGTACATAGAATGAAAGTGCACAGCGTCATATTCAAGAAAGGGGATGAAATTTATCGGTAACTTGACTTCATTTGGCGTGCGCAATATCCTAAATACAAAATGTTACTGAAGTAATGCGTGTGAAGTTAAAAAGGTTCTTAATTCTAACGCTTCGCTCGAGCGATAACTTTATAATGCACTTAAATAATAAACTACGAATGTATGCTGCCTACGCAAGAGCAGTGATATTCACAATTTTCGTTAAATACTGTTGAGAAACATTGATAAAGATTGAATCACTTTTTAAATTTTTATTTATGAATTTTTCTAAGACTCATTTCATTCGAGGAAAAAACTTTTTACTCATTGACGGTATAGCGAAACCAATTTCAAAGATGAACTTTTTAATCCAGTTTTCTAAAACTATTACAAAAAAATTTATCCAAAATGTTTTTAAGGTACCCTTTAAAACATCAAAAACAAGACCATCAATGATCCTTTTGAAGAAATATCAAGTATAGGAGTTTCAGAAAACGATAAAAATTTGATTTTTGGGCTGGTATTAATAGCACCTCAATCAATTGCCAGGTAAAAATGTATCATGTTGTATTACGAACTTTTTACGTTAGTTGGTTTACTAGCATTCAGGTATAAGAGTATTTTGTTAATGACTCATTCAAAATAAGAAATATATTCAGTCAATATTTATTCGATATGAGTAATATGGTCTAAGTTTTTCGTTTATTTGATCAATACATATGGTTATTGAATCAATAGTGCAACTAAAGATTAGTCAAAAGCCTAGTTATTTTTATGAATTGTAAAAAATTACATTGAAACACTACGAAGAGCAATTACATGTAATTCTATGATTGATCCGCTTGATATGAAATTAATTGCATCGATAACAAGTTACTTTTTCTGACGACTTTAGACACAAAATTGTATGCTTGTAACCAAAAAGTTTCCTTCAATCCATTTATGACGCTCAGAATATAACCATCCGAAACTTGAAACAATATCTTATTCTTGAAAAAAAATTGAGTTTCGAACAGTTTATACGAACCTCTATAAGGCCAATGTGTCTGCTGTTATCAAAAACTACCCACTTTGAGCTATGAGTTTTCATACGCGCAGTGTTCGCAAACTACGAGTTTTAGCGTTCAACATAAAAGTGAGCTATGAATAAACTCATCGACGCGAGAAAGGTTTTCTCGACTTATATGCAGCTTGGCTTGGAAGATCTGCTGGAAATGTCGACAATATAGATATACGATTGAGGGGCACTACGAGACAAAAGAAATAAAGGGAAAACAATCGAAAGTCCTATTAGATATAACCGCGTAAAAGTGACACGTGTATATTACAGAAAATAATTTCTTTCTACTCGAGAGCACCCGCACGAAAGAGAAACACACAGACGTACGCGCATTTATATACAGTATCGCTAAGTGCCGACGTCTATAAAAATAAATGTTACTTACTCTCCCTTATATTTTTCTTATTTTCTCAATCGCACACATATCTGGAATACGGCAAAAGTCAACCTTGCCAATGCAACTAATTCGGTATATACTGCACGAATATATAATAGTAAAGTCGGATACTGCACATGGCAGCATCGCAGAATTATTTGCGAGGTCAATAAAAAGTTTTGAACAAAAAAATATTCGCTTTCCTAATGAATTAAACGAACTTGATCAATCGAAAAAAGTATAGGGGCTAATTAATGTTGGGACTTTTTTGACGAGTCTGGGTCGAAGCTCGTGACACGTTACAAATCTATCGTTGTTCGCGTAAAAATTAACTACGACGTACATGTGTCATTTAGCAATATCCGTTATTGCGCTCAAGCGACGATTCGGCCGCTCCCATGGTCTATATAATAATGCGTGCACAAGTAAAGTCAAAGTACAGCATATTCTATGCGTATATCTAAGAAAAGATTTCGCAATGGAGCTGCTCCTGGGCTGAACAAAGATCACAGAACTGCGATCGGAAACGAGCCGTCGTTTTTCTCTATGTGCTCGCCGTCGCTGCAAGCAATATAATCGCCCATGTATGCGTAACGTGCATGTTCGGGATCGTCACTTTTCTAGAAGCTACAATACTTTCGACTATAATAACGATATTATAAGTGCACAGCCGTTTCATATCGTCTATAGTCGATAGATAGACCTAGTGGGTAAATATATGGAGGTCAATGTTGTTTCCCAGATTCCGACTATTTTCCATCGATTAGTTATCGGGTAGAAAGTGCGAGCTGCTCGGCTGCATACGAAGATTCAGCTTCGGGCTATGTAAGTACGCCAGAGATGGAGTTTTTGCGAATTTTTAAGGCGACCGACATCTAATCGGATTCTCTTCAACTACGCGCTATGTGCGAGTTTGTGTGCACGTAAAACTATATGATATTAATTAGTGCCATTTACTCACTCACTGATCACTGCTGATTGTTATTCAGTACCGTTTCAACGAAACCGCTACGTAATTTATATTTGCCTAACTGTGAATGCTGGATTGGTAGGCCAGAGTGAGATTCATTGGATGGCTCGTTTGATTTTTGCATTTCCACTTTTGAAAAAATGAGTAGTTGGCGATATTAAATATGAATGTACACATGCAAAATAACGCAGCCACATTGCCGTGGAGACGTGAAGCGGTTTCGCAACGGCAGTTTTACCAAGCCATACATTTTAATGCTGAAACTCACTTTCCATCGTCACCGGAAGAGGGTTGAAAACATCACACACACACACACACACACACACGGGGTTCGTGTAGGATAGCATCTCTCGTTATTATCATTATTGTCTTTATTATTATTACCACACGGAGAATTTATGGGAAAGAGTAACTAGGCGTTGTCGTCGCGTGTTCATTACAGAGAGGATGCTGATTTCAACCCAACTGGATTTATTTTCGATTGCTTGCTGCTGCCTGTGTGAATTATTATTTGAAAACAAGAACATTTAATTGCGGGGATCGCTGTTGTATACGCTTGTGGCAAGGGCAATGCCTGTTGTGTCTCGGAAGGTCGTCTATCACACAAGGTGCTCGCTGACTTGTTGCTTTTTTTTATAGACTGGCGATGACAGACGAGCAAACTGAAACTTTTATCAAAATTGTGCTCTACGTCTAAGTCAAATTTACGATTTGTGTACGGTGTACACTATGTAACATCCGAAATAAACAAATAATAACTGTGAATCAAAAAATCCATTAGACGAAGCGTACTTATTGTGGTTGCACCGATATCAATAAAGAAAACGAACGCGTGCGTCGCCGGGGTAATATTCAAGCTCTTTGTCGGTCTGTTAGCAGTAATATTCAAAAGTATTTTGGACCCATGGGCGGTTTTCGTCATAACCGTAAAGTACGTAAAATATTCGCTGCTGCGTGCAAAGCGTCGCGCGACCTTCTATGAATAAGCCCGTGGTCGTCACCGAGTTCAGCGGCGCTTTCGCCAGTGTAAGCCTCGGTATCGTTGAAAAATTCAAAGCGAAATGAACTTTGCTCGATTTGCCATATTTCCTAACCCCTAGCATAGCGCGTATGGCGCTGCACTAATAATTTTGTTTTATTCACTTTTAGGCGGACTTCCAGCGGTGAACTGATATAAATAAGCTTGGCGCAAACCTATTACGGCATTTTTGGGGCGTTCGAACTGATTTGTTCCCCCTCTTTTTCGGTATGACGAGTTGTATATGCAACCAAACATCCTTTCTCATTTTCCCGGGAATCTCTTTTAACCCCCTTCAGCATAGCGTCTGAAAAAATCAACCGTCAAATCTAGACGAAAAAGTTGAATGATGCTTTTTCTTTCTTTTTTGCCTTGCTCGAGATTTACGCTTCAGAAACTTCGATAGCGTATGTTTATTTGCTTATATATGTACATGGTTTCGAGCGAATATATTTTACCGACTCAATTCTGCGTTATTGGGACTCGATTATGTATCCTCATAGCCCTGAAAATGAAATAAATGACTCAAAGTTAATATTAAATTTTTTCAGTACATACTCCGCAGGAAAAATGTATCAAATATGATTTGATACAAGTTTAAAAAAAATCATTCGCGTTTGATAGTTAAAAACATTGATGTAATCATTGATCCAATTGATTAACCGATTTTTAAAAAGAGCGCGTAGCTTATGAATGTTGGACGTTCACATAAGCACACATCTGATTCATAAAAATTGCACGATTTTTTTTGCGTTTTGAAGTTTGATACGAATGGAATAGTACAAACGTACATTCAAATTTGTTTTGTTCCATCAATTGTCTCTAGCGTATATACCTTAGCCGTAAAGCAAAACTCTCAGCATGAGTGCTTGAAAAAAAAGAAAAAAAATATTTCTCTCGGTTGCAGCGACTCTCTCTCGTCCTAAATAAAATATTCACCACAATCATGCAAAATTACAGAAAACCACGAGTCAGACGAAAAGTAAAGAGTCTGCAGAGCTCGACGCGAAAAACGTTGCTGAACGCGTACACAGTAGTTGAGGAAGCTAACGTTGATGGCTCAGCTGCACCACTTGGCATCTATATATATATATCTATATACATACGCACTCGCAAACGTACGTGTAGAGCTAGAGCTAGAAAATATTTAACGCGCAGGAAAAGTTTTACGATTTTTGAGCTACTCGGCTACGATTTAACGGGCGCTTGCTGCAGTCTTAACGAGTACACTGATCCGCGTGAAGAGTATCTATAGGTGTGCGTTACATACCACTTTCCACTTGTAATACGTGTTCGAATTACGTCTAATCATCGTAATCCTTTTTACGTCCTCGGCTTTCCGGTATGGAAAATAATACGTCAGTCCATGTATCTGCTGAGGTATTATACTTGTGTATATTTAGAATCTCTCGAAGCCTCTGCACAGGTGCGGATGATCATCATTATAAGAACTCGTAATCTGAATCATATTGTGGATATGTGTGCGCGTGTGCCAAGGGGTATTGTTCGATTGATCTGGACGGTACTTGAAGGGAGAACCGAGCAAAAAATGAAGAAGCGAAAAACCTGTAATCTATAATATTAACTTTACAAGTGCGCTTCGAACGCGAGGCTAATGATTGTATTGCTTAGTAATGAAATACTACCAATTGAGCTTACATTTTTAATATTAAAAAGCTCGATCTTATTTCCGATTCTCCTTTTCCCAGACATCTTTGATGTTACGAATATTTTTATATTACATGAAAAAGTGATGTACCAGTACATAAGATCGTGCATTGTAGACGTCGATCCCTAAACTATACATTCAAAGATATGGAATTGAATCGGCATACATACGGGACTCGATACTGCATGAGCGCCAGTAAAACAATCGGGCTACGTGCGCATGCAGGACAATGGAGAGCAGCCTAAGATCTTGAGCTCATGTCCAGTACAGCAGGCGCATTAGCCGGCCGTATGAGCAGGCACAAATGTAGCCACATTTCGCAGCAGTAGGCAGTGGCAGCCCAGACAATGTTATACATAATACGAATACCTATATATAAGCAAAGTACATTACACCTACATGCATCGTTGGACTACGTCTTGCAAGGCAGTAGAGGAGATCTATAAGGCCGTCGTTAGTGCGTACCCATATACAACATATATATAGGTATGTATAACGATATGTACGTCAATCTGGACATGTTTAGGATATTTCCAATTGTTCGTACATCTACGAGATTCACATCGGCTATACTTCTATACCCTACTCTTGGTATAGTCTCATTTTGGGATACGTTTTGCATGCTTCACGTGTGTAATTTGAATGGCGAGTCTGTTACTGTAATATTAGACCATATAAGGGGTGAGTTTCTTGAACTCTCTTGGCATTATTCGGTCATCGCTCAAACAACCAGCTGTAAAAGTACTAAAATATATTGAAAAAAAGTAATCAAAAAATATTTTTGACAAGAATGTCTACAGCTTTCCGATGGTGGAGTAAAATTTGGTTCCATTTGAAAGGTGAGGTCCTTTTACATTTAGTAGGGTAGTTTTCATTGTGTAATTCTAATGAAAAGTATGAAAGATACGAACGACTGAGGTTTTACACTTGTAACATTGTGATTCAACTAAAAAAATAAATGAAAATATGGTTTTTATACACTTTTTCCTTTGATTGCTAATGATACAGTCAGATTTTCGAAGAATTTCCATTTTGAAAATGAAAAATTTGAACTTTAAAATCTAAACGAAACTACCGTACCCAATGTTAAAAAAGCCTTAAATTCGAATTGAAAAGAAACAAAAAAAATTACTTTTTTCGAGATATTGAACTTTGACTTTTTGATGTTGAATTTTCCAATAGAAAACTTTGGAAACTCTAACACTATCATCAACAAGACGAAAAAGTTTCCTACCACGCTTTTAGTAAATTATTTGTTCTAGGGATATTATGGTACTTTTACGGCAAGTAATGAATTGAGCGATTTGGTCTGTAATGCAGTGTGGCAGACCACTACGAAAATTCTAGATAATCATATCAAAAGTGATTGATTTATAGACTATAATTTAAGGGATATTTTTTTGGGAAATGCTTTGAAAAAGTATTAAACTAAATAGATTTTTAAACTACTTTGATACTATTTTGGGTCCATGTATGCTTTTAACTTTTTATAAAATTATGACCGCAGTAACTATTTGTATGATATTTTTTGACTGTATAAAATAAATAAAAATTTGTATCGAGGTTCATTTTATGGTGCAAAACTTACAGTACTTATTTGTAATGTTACATGTAGTATTTATTTATTTATTTTTATTAAAAATTTTAACAACTAGAAAGAATAAAAAATCAGTTTAGTTATCGTTAATGACAAATGCTATATTAAAAACGTTAGGAAATAGAATTCTCTAATGCGTCCAGGAGTCATCGTAGCTAAAGTCAATATACACACCTATATGAAATATAGCTGTAAGGTTCAGTCAAACTAGTTTAACTAGTTGGATTGAGTTTGGGAGTTTACGTGTGTACCCCTTCCTCCTGTATGTACCAAGAACAGATATAAGACAGTCCTAAAAAGTCGTATAGATGTATCGAAGATTGAAGACTAGAGTTGATATTTCATTACCCATATTCATTGATGTTACATCGAAGTTCTTTAATGAGATGTAAATTCTTTACGAGTGAAAAGTTTTTATAAATTTTCCAACGTATATCTACAAATCAATTAGCATTTTTTCAAAATTAATTTTTACATCATGATATATGTTAATTTATAACAATTAATTTGAAACATCTTACATTTCTAGTTCACCCAAAATGTACATGAGAATTTATTATTATGAGGTCGTTTCTCAATATGAAGATTAATAATTAATAATTATGCTTGCAATTGACGTCATGTACTACTACCGGTATAAGAATAAAGTCATGCGTTAAAAACTACCCATACAAATTAAAAGTCATGCAAAGTACTAAATAAATTTGGTGAACTCAATTACAGCATCTACATGCCGCACTAAGTTCCGTTTATATGTGCTTTGTCCGTTTCAAAGGGAGATTCAAAAAGATGAACTGACCAGTCCTGGTTAGATACTGACTCTCTTGAAAAATCGAAGCGAGATAAGAATTACTCTAGCTGAATTTTTTTCTAAAGCAATAACATAGATTTTTAGTTATAAATGTATGATTTTTTTTCCAAATCTACTGGTACTGAAACGTATAGAAATAAATTGACAAATAGAAAACAAAATTAGTAGATTTTTAATTTAGCTAATTCATTTATTGTAAAATAATTGAATCATTAAATCAATGAGAGATATAGGTACATGCGATGACAACATATACAAACATAAATTGTTTATTTTTCTTCATTATTCCAGTAGCGATTTTTTTATTCGAAGATGAATTCAAATGGGTCGTATTATTCGTTGTATTAGCCCCAAGCTGACAAATTCTTCTCTCTCAGTCAATTGGAAGTAAAAAAACCACGCATAGTTTCAATAAAGCCCACACATCGTATGCACCCTTGCGTTGCTACCGATAGAAGCTCAGAGGCTCCTCTCTAGCATACGCGCGCACGCGACAGATGCTAAAAGTGTCGGGAGTAAATTGCATTTTTTATAAAATTCAAATTCGTCGGAGTTCACGGATGTCAGAGTGCATAGTGATCCTTGCGCTCATCCCGAGCAAGCCCCGAATTTTTTTGATAGGCCGTATATGTGTGCGATCCGATTGAAATACATACGCATACGCGCGCGCGTCTATATATATATATATATATATATATGTATATGTATGTGCAGCTACGCTCCATTTCCGCTGGTGCCTTTTAGCGCTCAACCCCGCGCCAGAGAGTTCTGCATTTATATTTACTAAAAGGGAGGAAAAAAGAATCGCCGTTAGAGATGCCGCGCACGAGCTGCATTGCGTGCATACTGTTTTTCCGCGATTCGAAGCGACGGATTATTGGTGTGCAGATTGCACACTCGCAGTGTTCGCATGTGTGTGTCTATGTGACGGGCTGCGGACCGGCACCGAGCTTTGTTTCTATCTATTTTTGTTTCTTTTTTTTTTATTTTGGTTTATTCAATGGTTGATATGACGCATAGTTCCATGCCTTTTATTGGTATTGACTAAAGTGCTTTGGAGAAATGCAGTATCCATGTGTAGGCACAGTAGCCGCGTTTCCGATGAAAAAATATCTACTGCATTTGCGTCGGTAAAATTTTTATTCTATTCTTCACGCTTGCCGAATTTTGATAATTCACACACATAACTTACTTTTTTTGTACGCGTTTAATGTTTGGATGTAGCAACAAAAATTTTTCCAAATAAGTTGAGTTCAGTAAAATAAATTTTTAGTTTTATAATATTCCCGAAACGAGCTGAAAATTTATTTAATGATAATCAATCATGAGTAACGAGTATAGTTGAAATTTGTATCAGATATTAACTGCTGCAGGATAAATCATACATCAATACGCATGAATGACGAAATGAAGTATCCTCTGTTGCCGAATCTGAATTTACTTATGTGACGTAGAAGCAGTAATAAATCATTTCGAAGTATATAGGCTCGTGCAAAGCTTTGGTGTGTAGCGTCTAATCAAATATAACCTGGCCAGTATATACACTAAAACACAAACACGTACCGATGACAAATCGATCTATCACGTGTGCGTAGGCATACCTATAGCCAAGTTAAATAACATCTCGCTAACGCATCAAACGCAAACGAGCCGAGATCGTAGGTTGCAACTTCCGACTTGTAATTCGATAGCTTCGACTTTTGCATCTTTGCTGGCATGATCTCCGAGGCCGATTTACCAGCTGACGAGAATTTTTTCTCACTACCGCGTGGCAACGTAATATCTCCGCAAAATTACGGTATTGGATTACGGGTGCGATACTTATCTCGATGTCGCCGAAGCTTCTCGCATTTTCATCCTCTCACAAACGACGTGTGTAGCGCGAGCTTAGCCAGCTTTATTTATCTATAAATTCCAACCTCTCGTTCTTGCCACTCCATTGACCCAATTTAGTTGCAATTTGCCGGTGAAATTAATGAAGTGAAATTGAGTCTTACCAGCGTTAAATGAATCACGACATTTGTTGGAAAAACGAAACGAGAAAGATTCCGTGCCATTAGTCGCTCCCACTGCGTCCTTGCCCGCTAAAACAGAGACAAATGTCGATGTGTCAAGTATTTGGTTGGAGATTCGATCGACTGCTCCTCGCATTCGTTTGCAACTTGTTTGCAAATATATGCGGGGGGGAATCGCGAGTGTGCATGTGACTATATGTGCCATGGGTATCGGTGAAAGATGTCATTGCATGGGTCGCGTAGTGGGTGTCTTATGAAAAAGTGACGAGTCGATTTTGTAAACGAAACGAAATAAAACGGAGAAGGCATTTATCTCTCGACGCTTTCTGACAAAATTGTGACTATTCAGTGGGCAAAGAATAAATGTCCACCTCTTAATCATTGAGCTAACCAACTGAAAGAACCTTTCTTTGGGTGTTTTCGCTTGTCGTTACATTGAAATAAACGTTCAATTATTCGAGAAAAAGATGTATTTTCTTCAGTAAGTTTGTCAATTAATAATTTATAAAGCTTTTTTGAAGCAATAGTAAAATTTACTTTTTGTCTCACCATTATTTCATACGTATAACGTTGATCTGGAAGCCAAAATGTCAACTGTAAAACAAGTATCGTGGACTGAGTGCGTCGAGACATTAAAGCTTGCTATTATGAGGAAACATTGTATGTAAGCACTTGCTCAAACCAACGCGCATCTACATTGTAATTAACGGTCGCACTCTCGTCATCTTCTCGCTCTTAACTCCGTTTAAAGTAATCTCCAAAACAAAAAAGCTCCCGTGCGAGCACACTCACGGAGACTAATGTGCAAGACGTACCGTGAGCGAGGTGATACATGCGTCGCGTAGTAGTCGCATAGTAGTTGAACTTGTCATCCCTTAAGGAGAGCTGTTGTGCGGGCCTTTGCCAGTATTTGTACACAAGCTTTTCTTCTGCGAGCTCTTCGCTTCTCCGCGTCAAATTGTCAACGAAAATCTGCTCGTCAGGAGCACTTCAAAGAAAAGATCGTCCTCGTCGTCATTGTTTCGATACGGCTTCTGCATGCATAGGTCCTTTGACGCGTATACCGACGAGTCTTTACGTAGACATTATTGCGATACTAGCTCTTATCAAGCGCACTCATTAGTAAGTCTAATATATAGCAGCTGCTACCGATTTCTCGCCAGCTAGACTTGTCAGATCTTTCAATGTATGGATTTTACGAAGATATTGAAAATGCCACATGCAATAAAGACATCAGACTGTCTATATAGAGTGAGCTACTGAAGCTCGATTAAACAATGAGAAAAGTAGTTGCGGGAGAAAGAAAATAAAGCGACATTTTTAGAGCCTCGTATAATTTGGCAGACGAGTTATGACTGCCGCCAATATACGTGTACGTGTACCTAGGCTCCGTTATAAATCAATAAAGTATGCTCATATAACCGCCTATCCGCGTCTTCTTCTCCGCGAACTTGGCCCGTGGTGTAGAGGCAAGATCGCCTTATCACCAGTCTGACGCTGTTCTAAATTTTGCATCTGCATCCGTATAATGTAGATAATTCACATGGATTACAAACGATATATATCGATGAGGGCGCGGCGCGGCTCGCAATTTTTTTACGAGCCAGTATATAAACTTTATTTTATTTCGTTCAAGCTGTGCGTGTACCGCGGATTACTCAGAGCACACACGTACCTTCGCTGAACATAAATAGTATATATGATCCACGGAGTGTACGCTAAGAAAGGCCATTATACGAGCAAAGAAAAAAATAATGCAACTATATGTTTTCCGTATCGCGCGCTTCCCTGGGCGGATATATAACTCGCGTATAAAATATCAGATATGATCGTTGGAAGCTCGACGCATTACGAATGTTTATGCCCGAGCTCGGTACATTTTCGGTCTCACAATGTGTCGCGACGCGCGCAAACGATAACGTGCACTCTGTGTACTCCAATGAAAAAAAGGGAAGAAAAGCGAAGAATAAATTACACCTTGGCTTGCTGAACAGTCTTGGCGCGTTATAACGCTTTTAAATTTTACGTAATTTTAATGATAACCAACGCGCTTTAAGGACGCGCGCAGCCTCGTTACACGCGAGCAGCCAATAATAATAGGATGAGAAAAAAAACAGAGCACTGCTACAGTCGGTAAAATGAGCTCAAAGTGGTAGCTCACCGAGGTTCTATAATAGACCAACGTGTATCTCGTTAATATTTCCAGCTTGAAGACGAGCTGGGCGCAAGAAAGTGTGAAATTGAAAGCTACGCGATATGTACAGGAGTTACCTAGAGTAGGATAAAATACCCACAGACGCGACCGCCGTATATAAAATATTGCCAGCACACACACACACACACACATACACACGCACACAACAGGTCTTTCTACCTGCCGTATACGGACAAAAGGTTGCTATTGGGCAGCAAAAGCAGGAGCAGCGAGTCGCGCCAAGGGAAAACGCACACAAGCTTCTGTTGTATGCGTACTTGCTGTTTTGCAAATTACACACTTGAGAAATAAATTTGCGAGCACGCGTGTACACATATGCCTGTGTGTATACATTTATTTATGTTGTTCAGGCACATCGTGTAAGAAGTATTACCCGAGGTAAAAGGAAGTGTTTCATTGTTAGACAAGCGTAAAATCGTCCTTTTTGAAACGTACGCTGCACATCCAAAATATGATCGCTCGCGCGTGATCTGCCTGTTCCTGTACTATAATACTCGCGCTCGGGACACGCTATTTTATTACGTTCGCGCCAAGTGCACACTACAGAAAATTCAAGCTGATTCAATTTAACCTCATACTTGATTAATTAGATCTTCTTTGTAGGCTTATAATACATGCTGATATACGTTCAACACAGTCGAGCTTTAAATGTACAATATTATAATATTGTAACATGCTTTCTAGTGGGGCTTCAATTGCCAACCACTTTGCGGGATTTTTTTCCTGTATCAGCTCCGAGCGCGCAAGAGAGTGAGAAACGGAGCCGTGTGAATCCCGTGTGGATCAGGTAGAAAAAACGTCGCGAATCAATGTTTCGTGAAAATTGATGAGATATCCTTGCAAAACTCAAAAATCCGCTTCTGTCATATATTCCACTGGATAAGCATGACAAGTTACAATTTGGAGTCAGTTGATCAAACCAGCTCAATGTATTGACGCTCGGTACCCTTGAACCCTTTTTTCCCTATCCTGCCTGTACGCACACACATGCGCACACACCAGCCGACAAAAAAATCAAAAGAAACAAGTTTTGTCACCTTTTCTACTCGATTAGCCAAAGATCGTCGCTCACGAGTTTTTTTGTGCCTGTCTCGCGACGAAATCGTTATTAAAAAATTCTGTTGTCCTTAACAATATACACACACGTCTACAGAACGTGACAAAGTGAACACTCGTGTCTCAGTGCGGCACACAAACGAGCCAAATAGGCCACATACTGTGCATTAAAAACGAGGTCGTGCAACATGCGACGTGTGTTCGATGTATGCAAGGATTCGTCAACCCTTCTCTCTCTCATTCTCTCTCTCTCTCTCTTTCGCTCAGCAGAGATCTTTCAGGGGGCTGTACACGCAACGTCACAGGCGTTACGAAAGATATGTATACGTGCATTTCGCTAGGGTTAAAAATGCATTTCTTACGCTCTCGCTTGACAATGGTTAGGGGATTATTGTCATGTTCAATGTAGGTCAATGATGTGGCTTTTGCGGTAAGAGAGAGAAAGAGAAACCAAGAGAAGGGCTGAACGAGAAAACTCAAGTGCATCGCGATTCGACGAGTTGAGGCTTGTAATTAAGATGCAATTTTGCGTTCAGCGCAAAGGGTTGTTTGTTTGACTTCTTTTTCACTTCAAAAATGTAGGACAAATTGCACTACTTGTTAATGTACATGTTTTTCAAATGAACATTGTATATTTTTAACTAGCGTAGACAATTAACTAGACAATACTTCTTACTTTGAAGTGACGAATTATTTTTGGAAATCATAACTGTAACTCTTAGAAAAAAAAGCATAATGATTTAACTACTCATGTAAAGATCGAGTTTTTTCAGTTGAGGGCATGCCAGATAATTATGAAGCATCTGCAAGGAACTCTAACAAAAGATCGATAACATTTGTTGAAGACATCAAAAGTTTATTTATATAATATTACAACATCATACAGCGAGTAAAAAAGGGAGCATAATACGTTAGCAATCAGTTTGTCTCTGTAAAGTGTGAGCTGTCACTTCCTTTCCAATGCATCAATAATGCAATATCGAAAGGGTTTTGAAATAATTGTGAGAAAATTAGAGGCGTGCTTAAGAGTAAAAAATTTTGATCGACAGCCGTCTTAGATGACTCGTAATTTATCGAAATGATATAATTTACTAAAAAAAATCAATCATTTTTAGTTACTTATACAATGGGGACGGTTACTCGGTCGATTGATCAAAAAGAATGCGCGCAATTTACACGTGATTTGTATGGAAATGTCACACAACTTATCATTTTTTTACGACAAGACATCTGAATGAGCGAAAATTTTCATCGAGTAGAATTTTTCCTTCCAGCAATTTTTTAAAGCTTCCAGTACGATACGGTCACTCGTATAGATACAAAAGAAAGAAGAAGAAGAGCGAAAAGCAGATGCCAATATTATAGAGAAAAAGCAGGCTTGGCTTTCATGAGAATATTTTTCAAGGTGAAATCCTTCTTTTCTGCAATTCGTACTCTTGAGCATGGCCCCCGGAGACTAGGTGAGCCCTTGCTTACACTTTTCCCACTACATACAGTTGAACTAATTTAAATATCAGTTTGGCGCGAGGGTGGCTTGTAAATCTATCTGCGCTAGTGCTACTTCTGCTTTTGCTCTTCAACAAATTTATGGTCTTGCCGCATATATGAATGTTTTACATATATTTCACGTCGACGACAACTACTACGGGTGTATACTCCTTGTTTGTTTCGTGCGCGCTCCAGCCTCTCTATGCTCGCAGGTTCTCAACGTTTAGTCGTGTTCGCGCAAGCTCACGGCTACCTCTGCACGTGTGTAATTGAATTTTTCGCCTCGATGATAATAATGATAATAACGTTCGATTTAATTGCAAGATTTAGCATGCTCCGTAGAGGGGAAAATGAAAATTGCACGATAAAATTTAGCAGCCGATCGCGTGTCCTGGCATCAGCGCTTCTGCTTTTATATCGACGAGGAAAATGACGTTAAATCAGGGCAGTTCTAGTTTGCCAAAAATATATGATGATTCCATTAGAATCTCACTCTAGCGCGTCATTGAATTTTCATACATCAATTTTTTTTCTTTCCTCGCACACACAAGCACATGTATACAGATGCTGCTTCGGTGCTGACCCCTCCCTCGGCGCACACGTACACGCGAACGCGCGAGGTGCTTCATGAATAAAATATCGACGCTAATGCCCCGAAGGCTCAACGGCGCATTTTTCCCCGTCACGCACGCATGCGAACAGCCGCTCTGCGTATACGCGTATACGTGTACTAAAGCAGAGCGAAGAAAAAAAGGAAAAATAAGTCAACTACTGCATTCGTTTGTGCATTTGGGGAAAAGACTCGTAAATAATCGGACGTTGGCGAGAAAATGTATAAGCGTCATATAGGCGGCAGCGCAAGCCGGCATCGTCGTCGTAGTTGTCGTCGTCGCACCCCTTACTCAACGCAACATTCGGACTCGACGCCAAAGAGTTTTTCTTGGGCTCTGGCGATTCCTTGGTTGGCCGCGGATATCTTACTCGCTCGCAGCTCCTGTCGCTGGCACTTCCACTTTGAATTATACATGCGTGTATAAAAGGCCTTTTATTTATGAAGTCCGAGTAATCTCTGGAGCTTTTGTATCGAGTAACAAGCTGACTGCTCGGGTTGGGTTCGCTTTTCGCTTCTTTTCTGCGAGGGTGAAAGACGTTTAGGGAGTGATTATTGACGCTTTGTGCGCTCGCCACGCGCGCCGACCCTTTGTTTGAGATCGATTTACGAATTCGCGCTTATGTATGTACGCGTGTGGACATGTATCCTTGTCCTTGTGCAAAAAGGTATATCTTTAAACTATAAGGCAAAAACGGCCCAATTTCGTGTTATTAATGTACGGGTTGGGTAAGTTTTTGCGCGTCTAAGTTGAAAAAAAGCCTTTCTGAACTGGGAAGACGATACACACATTCTCTTTTTTTGTCCAAGTGTGCGTCTTTCACAATTGGATGCTGCCTGTTCTCTTTAAAAGTATCGAGCTTTGTCAAGGATGATTTTGAAACTTCATGCAAGCACGAAGTAAGCAACAAGTATTTTTTTCAATTAAAACTTGGGACAAGTATCAAAATCATAAAACCTAGGAAAGAAGTTGTATTTCGAGCTTTGGGCGCTGTAAAAAATGAGCAGTGCCAGAAGTAATTTGAAGTCCGGGCGCGCGTACACGATTACTGCCTTTCTCTGCATTTTCAAGCAGCGTAAAGATCAGAAATCGCTCGCGCACACCGCAAAGTTTTGCAGGCAGAAAAAAGCTCGCTAAGGGGCTGTCACAGGTCTTGACGTGAGCCGGTGGAACTTTCTGCGAGAATCTGCATTTTATTATTTCTGGCATGGTTGTTAAGGGCACACTCTGGTACAGGCGTCGCGCCCTTTTTTACATCGTTTGCAACTCGATACAAACGCGTGCATTTTCGTTTCCTCGACTTCGTGTTCTTAAATTATGGTATTCGAAAACTTTTTTCTGAAAATTACAAGAAATCGCACGCGCAGAAATTTTCCGAGCTTTGTAATTTTCAATGTCGCTCGCTACGAAGATCCGTACGTATTACTTATTCATAACGTCCTGAAAGTTGTGCATATTTAGATGTCATCTCGAGCAAGCAAAGAGTCTCCGATATTCACTGATAGATAAAAATTCGATTCTGGATAGAAATAAAGCGAGAAGAAGTTGCTCGACATCTTAACTTTTATTTACCCAACATGGGCAAACAGAGCTGAGCGTCTGTTTTCTCGTACGGGTTTCTCACTCGTATTCATTTCCCACTTCCTCGTCTCGTCATTTACTCGTCCTTCTCTTTTATTCCCTCAATACTCATTCAGTCTATAGTCCAGGCGCTCATTATACCCCATCTCTCCATCTGCGCTCTCTGGATTTTCCAGCGTGTTTCGACAATCTTTACGATCTTCCTTTGTTCCTTTAGCTTTCCGACGATGCACTCGCTCTTTCTAACGTCGTCGTTGGGTTGAAAAAGCTCCTCCTCCCTCCACCAAGCGTCGCTGTCTTCCTTTGAAGCACCGAGCAGCCTGGAAGTCAACCGGATACGAGCTTCTATTTGCATTCGTGGTTGTAAAGAGAGCCGAGCGACAAAAAGCGATCATCGTTGTCATTTATTCGACGTGCCGATATAATAAAGACCAACTTGAGCTTAACTCCTGAGAGAAAGAGAGCGAGAGATAAATTTATCCCGTACGCAGTAGACTTTCGATTTTAATGCACCGGTACACGTTAAATGTATATTATACAGCAGCTAGAGGCTTGCTTTGAGGGCCAGCTTTAAGTCGAAAATGAAGTAAGATCCATTCGTCGCAGCAGAGCCAGCGAGAGAGGGAAGAAGCCATTATCATTTCGTACGTATAGCTCGCGAAACTCTGTCATCGTCTGTTGGCCTTTTTTATTTATATCCTTTTAGCTTTTATGTGTTGGCCGCGGCTCGCGATCCATTTTTATCTTTGCACTGCTTGCAGCGGCGATGGAGGCGGCAGCAGCGGTTTTTTAGAAGCTAATTTCCTCCGCCGAGCACATTGGATTTTCACTGGCGATCGTTAACACCCGCACAGCAGCGCGATAACTTATTGCTCGGGACGAATGGACTTTACGTTCGACAACGTAAACGTACTGACGTGACAGTGGCGTCTTGCACCCGAGACTTTCTTTTCTTTTTTTTAACGTTATCATTATTATTCTGCATCGTATAATATTTATTTCACTCAGACGTGGTTATCAGTTATAATACGCGTTACGGACGAATGAGAGTATATATTTTTCTTGCCGCGGCGGTCCTCGTGTTTACGATATAAGCTTTTGAATTTATTCCGCAGGACGAATGGGAAGCCATATATATAGGAAAAAGTCCATATACGCGCTAAAAAGAAAAAAAGAGGGTTGGTTATTTCACGCTGGCCAGTAATAGCTCGATGCTTTGATTTTCACGAGGGTTCGTATATGGTTGTATATATACAGGTCATAGCGAGTTCGTCGAACTGTAGATCGCGCCCAACTTCTCGAAACGAATATTAAAAGAGCTCGAGTGAAAAGTGATTATTCGATTCGTGAAACAAAGAGCTTCTGAAAGCAAGATTGCCCATTACTTTATTATATCGCGCGTGGATGAAAATGAAAAACTTTATGCGTGCAGCAATGTAGTAAATGCGATCTTTTAGCAAAATTTTCAGATCGTTTTTTTACATTGGCTCGTTGATTATATTATCTAAAAATATATTTTCTCAAAACGTATTACATAAAAGATGTTTGTGAATTTACGTATTTAAAAAAAAAAAAAAAAAAAACTACCAAGCACATATAAATTGCACACACTCGAACTTGTGGCATTTGGTTGGCATATATTTTATATTCTTTATACGATATTCCGCCAAGAACTTGACTTCTTTACATATATACGACCTACGTATAATACAAGATAATATAATACATTTAAGAATAGCTTCAGACCAGACCAACGTTATAACAACTGTGACTGACAGTTCGACTGAGCCTCACAAATATAAATATCATAACCCCGCGATACAAGCGTCAACAATTGGATACAGTCAAGGGTTCACTACCCCTATGTCGGGGAGTTCCGCTTACCTATTCTTTTAAAAATTCTCGCATTCGTTGTTTTTTTACTATTTTACCGTGACGTTTCATGCCTCAATATCGTAATGCGCTGCGACGCTTGGGTGTGATTTAAGGGGAACATTTTTTTGAGCTCGTTAATTCAGCTTTTGTGATAAATCTACAAAATTTTGTTAAAAATTATTTAATCTAAGCAGCGTCGAAGCGAGAGATGTCTCAGGCTATAGAAAAACAGCAGCAGCCATGTCTGCTGTTTATTATTTGCAGTTCTTTCTTTTTTTTATTGAGCTTGAGTGGCGTGTGCCTATAAGGTTGTGCATAATGTACCATAAAAATTTCGCACGCGGTCGTCGCCGTCATGAGATATACGTATATTTTATGCGACCTGCTCCGAGTGCCACGCCACAGAGTGCAAAAATTGCTCGGTCTCTCTCTCTCTCTCTCTCTCTCTCTCTCTCTCTCTCTCTCTCATACGCATGCTCCAAATATGCAAGCAGAGATGGCGGCAACAGCTCGAAGAAAGGAATATAAAGCGCGAGAAATATATAGTAATAATAAGTCGGTGCAGTAGGCAAATTTTTTTAATATCGATATTGTGCGCGCGTGCATGCGTGCCGAGAGGTATTTACCGCCATACTCAATGACTCAAAGGCCATAACTTGACTCGCGCAGTCGTAAATGTATTATAAAAGCTGAGTTGCTGTAAAAAAAGGTGAAGCAATTATCATAAGCGTAACGATTCACAAAAATATAACGCGCATATTATTGCACTCTCGCAAATTTTCCAATTGGAAAATTTAAGAATCACATCTGTATCGGAAGGAAACAGGGACTACTGCAGCTTTCAACAGAAATCAGCAAAGTTAACGCGCTGCAGTGAAGGCGTGGAAAAAAGACAGATAAGTCCAAGTGTGAATTGACATTGACATGTGGTTCGCTGAAGGGTCTCATATGCTTGCGTCTCGAAAACAGGACAAGGAGACAGGTATAAACTAACACACGTGGGCAAAAAGGAGCAAAGAGTAAGCAAGGCAAGTATGGCTCTAGACATGCAAGACGCGCTCGTACACATGCAGTAGCCACTAGACGTATAATGGCAACATTTTCATTCTTTATTAGTTACTTTTTTTCCTCATACACGCATGTACGTATGCATCGAGCGACCCTCTTCACTCGATCCAACTCGTAATCAGGTCAAGTAGATCGTTAAATAGCGAAATACGTATCCTCCCAACGCACGAGAAAACGCGTAAGACTAGATAAAATACACGGCACTCACTTCTGTATAAGCGCGTGTACACAAGACGCGTAGCGCACATCGAGCGCTGCACATTAATTAGTACGCCCATTGTTGCAGCAATCGCGCTTTTCTCTGTTGTGCGCATGTATCACTTGGTCTATCGACGTAAAGACGCTCTCGCAAAGCCGCACGCGCCTGCAAGTAATTGTGATTTATACAAAAGCTGTTTATTTTTCAACTTGAGCGCATGCAAATGCACGAGTGCAGCGCTAAAAGTTGTGATTGTAATCGCTGAGTGTCACGGCAAAACTGTCGATACACATACGGACGGCCGCTATATCTGGATTTAAATACGATTTACGATCGATCCGTACGCGCGCACATACGCGTGCGTGACGCAAAAAGAGAAGCTGATTAAACGTCGCGGGGCTCGTGTACGCGTAGTGGTGACACGAGAGCTATGTGCACCAACTGATCTCATATACAAATTGATTTTCCACTCGGCTCTACGGCTCGCTAACTCGCTCGCGCACTCTTTATACGCACTGCAATCGCAGCTATTTCATAATAATGAGATTAAAGCTTAATCGTTATAAAGGCAGCTGCTCGAAAATCGGAAAAGTTTTTAAAGGTTCAAAGTAATGCGCTGCGCATGTACGTGTGTGCTCGTGAAAGTACACTGAGCGTTCCTGCGGATAGGCCGCCGCAGTGATGAAACGTTGTCGGCAGCGACGTGTTTTAAGCCCATAATACCCCTTTCGCGCGCCTACATACGTACGCATGTTTGCCGACTCAAATTAGCATATTTAGCTGTTCAAGTGGTGTACGCTAAAAAGCATAAAATATATTATTTCCGATTTATTAATCATCAAACTTTCCTGCATTTATCGAACTCTAAAATTGGCTGCATTTTTTTTTCCAAGATTATTATCCTGACTCATAACACTTTTTAATTCATAATAAAACTTTCATATTAATTCTTTTAATATCCGACAATAATCATGATTTGACTTAATAATAAAAAGCCGCCAAAATGATATTTTTGAACTAATAAGAAGGCCTAAAGAAAATTTTCAACAAACAACGAAGCCTGTCAACCTCCAGGTTTCAGATACTTACCAAACAATATGATCCATTGGGCATCGAGCCCGATTTCTCAACTCATTTATACTTAATTAAAAAATATTAGCGTTATTCTAACTCAAAAAGGATCTTAAACAAATTCCATTCCAATTTTGAAATGATCTGCGATCCAGAGCGGGAAAGACTCTTTGTAAATACAATGCTATACAGTGATTGGATACTTGGAATATTACTAAATTCCAAAAGTCTTAAGAAAAACAATATTTTCAAATCTTCTCTGGTGTGGTCACTATTTTGTTTGTAACACACATAAGGCCCGTCATATATAATTTTTATGCAATTTTTCACAAATTTTCTTCATAGTTACGATTTAATTTTCAGTCAGCCATGATTGAGGAAAGAGATAAAATATAAGTTTAATTGAAACCCCAGTTAGTTAAGGTAAATTGTTCAATTATTTCGCGATAAAAAAATCATCAACCCAAACAATTATTGCTTTCTGATAGTATAAATAAGATAGAATAATACGTCCTGCGAGTTAGAATAATGTTAATGCAATGACAGATGAAGATGACCAGAAGTATTTTTAATTTGTCCCTTTAACGTATTGGTAATATTTTGCAGCTCCTATGGTTATAGATATAAAGAATATTATTAATATAAATAAAAATTCAATTAGAGGCTTTACACATGGTAAAAAGAATATCATTAATTGTACTAGATAAAAATTGCAGGTATGGCGGTTTTTTGTTCTGCTCCATTTTATTTTACTGTAAAGATTCGATTAACAACTGAATTACGTTTTGGCGATGAAAAAATTTTCATCTTTACTTTTTTAATGACAACAGTCCAAAATTTGTTACTTTTACAAGATGTCTTTTCCTTACAATATAATATTCATACTCTGTATAAGTACACTAACGCTGACTCAGCGTGAAAAATGAAGAGGCGCACACAAATTGCCTTTGTCCTTGGTACCGTGTCCTGACCTGGTAACAATTGCGATTCTTCATTCGCTACAAGCGTAAATAACGTCTTTTGCCGCGTCGAAGACGTTAAATGAACAAAATTTTATAAACTCTACATATGTATTTATTTATAAGTTGGTTGCTTGTTCCCCAGCAATAATGGTTCTGGCTTTCAAAAATGTCATACAATTAAGAATATCACATTTCTTGCCAGCATCTGATTTTGGAACTGTACGTAGAAGCTAAACCGAGTTTGATAGGTATAAAATGATTTTAAAATAAACGTTATTTTATAGCGTAGCCTATAATAGACATTACACGAGTCGTTAAGTATTTGTAGACACTTAGTTTTAGGCATATGAAAGAAAGTATATGATAAATGACGTGATACTGAAATTCTTGGTGATTTACGATAACTTTGAAGAGATCCGGCTTGTATTCTGTATACGGACTCACATCATAGCATGACGTATGCTATATATTCTACGCATGTAAAATGAATATTTGGGAGCAACTTGAAGATGTACCATGTAATACCATGTAGTAACATGGAGCAGCCTTGGCCTCTAGTTATAATAAATGCTTTTACCGAAGTTGGCGAAACTTTTTTGTGCCCAGTAGCTCACACAGGACTTGCATCGTTACATTGACTTGAAGCAAAAATGCGCATTCTAATGCTCTCTAGATGGATGTAAATGCTCACTACTCAACTTCCTTCTTCTACGCGCTCGGCATCTTTGCTTCTGGTACATTCGCAAAAAGTACAAATCCCGCATGTTGTATGCGTAATCTTTCGCGCGAGCTGTGAAGTGCCATTAAAAGAAGTCGAAATCTTACGGCGAGCGGGCGTCTATCATCGAGTGTTTCCAAACGAGCAAGAGCCGAAAAATAATCACTGCAAGAGCCGATGAAGCCCCTTTTTTCTTCCTTTTTTCGCGGCAGTGGCGTTGGGGTGTAAGAGCAAGAGAAAAAGATCTTAGGTATAATTGTGAAAAAAGCAGGGCGTGACATTGAAAAAAAATTTGCGTGCACCAAACACAGAGCCTGTGCCAACGTATAATATCTACTTCATAGCTAAGGGAATACATAGGCTTTGTACAATATCTGTATATATGTAGCTGTACATATTATATATTTCTATCGTCAAGCCACGAGCCTCAAGTGCGTCGAGCTCGTTATGAATAGATCAAGTACATCACGACGCAAGATAGTCGGTAGATGACGGGGAAAATATAAGGGAAAGCTCGCGGAGAAAAAAAGGAGGTAAAACCACAATATTTTCAGTGAGTAGTCGGTTCGTTGGCTTCTTCGATGCGACTACAAGCGCGGCAAGAAACAAGTCAACCGAAAAGTTTTTGGCGCGTCCCAAGTACTTGTAGTAGCACATTTTGCTCCTTCCAGCTTTGCACAAGTTTATGCTACGTCTATACACCAGCGTCGTTTTAATTTTCTTCGCGGCTTGATACACACCCCCGCTTGCACGTATACATAGATAGATGTATACTTGTATATATACATTCTTCTCCTTTTCTGAAAATGCGCGCGCGCGAAACAAGAAGACCACCTACTGTCGTTGAATTTTGGGGGTCCATATCGTCGAGTGCAAAGTCTCCCTCTCTATCTTGGCTTAAAAAATTGATCCGATATCTCGCTGTGTTGGCCCTAGCAATCCCAAGGGATTGAACGGGACAATGGGAGCAGTATGCAAGACATAAGAGAGAAGACACCGCAAAAGAATGAAAAAAAAAAGAAGAAGCGCGAGTTGCACAGAAATACATAAGGGCGGATCTGTATACGGGTGTAGATGTAATGTATCTCTCTCTCTTTCTATGGCAAAGTATGACGAGAAAAGTGAAAAGTGGCAAGCTGAAAGAAATCAAAAAAGAGCTTAAGCCAGTTTTACTGCAGACAGGTTGAGTTAAAAAATCTGTTTTACACCCGATTCCAAAAATTACAAATAATGAAAACTCTATTTAGCATAATTAAATTTACATCAATTATCAGTATGAGTTTAATAGAAAAAAATCAAGTTCTGCCTTGATTTAATAAAAGCTGAATTTTTAATGTAAAAAGTAAAATATCAAAATAAGTAAGTTCGAGAGGGGTTAAGCTGAGTTCGAAGAAAAGAAGTGCGTTCCTACGTTGGAGTCAAGGCTTTAAAAACTCTAGAGTTTTAGATACGTACCGTGATTATATCGAGCGACCCCCGAAAAATGTTCTTTCATTTCGTTCGTTCTTTATCTATCGCCACCTCGAGATGCGTTTCTCGTTCGGAAAAAAACCACCCGTGCCTCTCTCTCTTCTCTTTTGCGCTCAAACTTGCCAGCATCTACTTCGAGCACTTGTATTTACGCGAGCCGAAATATCCTTTATGCTCGATTTTTTGCCCCGCTACTTCGACAATATTGAAAGCAGCAGCAGTTCGAGCTTTTTTAATCTTTATATGCGTATAATGTCATTCTTTTCGCGCCTTCAATACTTTGGTGCTCTCGACTCTCATAAAACGGAAAAAGATGTTGGCAAAATTTCGTCTCATTTCATCACGAGCCGTACGTATAGCTGATTTTAGATCTTTCTTTATACAATACGACGCTGCTATGCGACGACTGCTTTATCTAGACGAGTCAAGCTCTGCCTTTGGCCTTGACTTTATTCTTTGAAAGCTTGAATGCGCTGTGAAACATGAAAGGGCATACGCGGAAAATTGAAGCGGCCACTATTTTATGTTTAGATAAACATTAGTTGAAACTTTTTTCATCTCCTGTCATCGCACTGAGAAAACGTGTTTTTCAGTAAAATTTTTCGTAAGGTCCTTTCATTAGAGTCGAGGAACTTTCCAAAACGTTCGAACGCGGAAACTAATGAGCTGTAAGGTTTCCTGCGCTAATGTATCATATTCACAGCAAATAAAGGTTTCAATAGCAAAATAAAGTCTTATAGATACAAATCTATTTATTTATGCTTATCTCATGACAAACCAAAAGCTAACTGGTGCATTATCTGCGAGTAAGCTCAGCTGAGTTTAGTGAACTTAACACACGTACTCGTGGCGTCACTGGTGGCCGGGTAGAAAAACAAGTAGTGCGTCAATGCACTACTATAGCTCGTCGTATTACAGCACCAAATCATAGTAAAACCGGCAAGTAAAACTTTTGGATACCTCCAGGGAGGAAGCAAAACTTGTCTCTCGTATAATAAAGTACGATATCGCATGCCAAGACAAAAAGGTCCAATGAAATATATATATATATATATATTCTTACGAATACTAGAGAGCATTTGAGTAAAAAAAAATAAAAGTCGGTTCACCGCTTGTACGATAAAATCCAATTGTTTTACTCGTCGGTTCTTGTCGACCGAAATTTCGTAAAGTGCAAGTATTGCTGCTATATAGGGAATTAAAAAAAAACACAAACGAGTGAGAGAGAGAGCCATAATCGGAGAGTATCAAAGCGAACTTTTTCTCGAGTGCGCGTGAAGGTCGATAAACCCCGAGGTCATGCACTTTTGTGTGTAAGCCATCCTGCCCAACGGCTAAACGAACTTTTGTTGTTTTCTTTTGGCATATAAGCCACACATGCGCGCATGGTACAACAGTCGTAGTATAAGAGCGTGTAAAACTCTATGGTACTTAGTCGCGAATGAAATTTACTCTAGGTGAATCGTACACGCATCTCGTTCATACGTGGAATGATCGTGCAAAATTTGCTCCTCTACTCGTGCGAGTATCCATTGCCACAGTAACTTCTGCTGCTACTGCTTCGTGCGGTTTTGACGTCGGAAAAAGGGTTCTATTCCGTGGAGATTGCTCCTACGGGGCGAGCAACTGCTTGGAGAGTTTGTTTTAATCGTTGCGTGAATTCATGCTCTTAATGAGCTGTACTTTTGACTGCGGTATTTTCCCAAATATCTCACGATACGTTTTTCGTTTATTGTTTCGGCTTTATGTATCCTTTCGTTTAATTGTTTTCTCTTTTTTACTGGCCCTCGTGTACATCACAATTTCAACATCGTAAAGTAATAAAGATGGAAAATATTTGTGAATTAATTGTTAATATTTTTTTCATCGCTCACTCGTTTCATATAAAATATTAAGAAAAAATAAGTCATGTAATTTCACGAGAATCAAGACATGCTATTCAAGTCTTCGCCAAGAAGAGCATTTTCAAACATTCTATAATGTTTCCCCCGTGGTAACTCCAAAGTGTAAATGCATTAAAATAGCTCAGCACCGTTTGACCTGGGCCGCGTATGCATCAGACCACTGCTGAATTTCGAGTAATATTATGCAAACACCGAATATTACTGGGCGAATCATACGACGAATAAATCGCATTAGGAGGGCACAGTGTTGCGCGTTAACGATGTGGGAGAGCACGTTGACCCAGTTATCGTGCAACTTGTAACTATTTAAAAGCAGCTAAATTTTAAAACTCTCGAAGAAGCAGTTTTTTTTACTTTTGTTTTAACTATTTAAATCACAAATGATATCTTTAACTTTTTCAACTTGAATTTTATTTAACATGATAGTTTTGTGGACTTTGTCAACAATTAAGCAACGATTGTCACACATCACGCAATCAATTAAACACAATATATTATGCCAAATAGCATAATTACTCTACTTTTAAATCACAGACACTTTTGCTCCATACTGATGATTATTATATTCATAGACGTAGAAAGTATAAGTGCCAAAAGGGTCCCACGGGATTAGAAACTCTAGAGTATGAATAAGGGAGCTTCAGTCTTAGTTATAGTCTATGTACTAGATTTTGTGGTACTGTAATAAAATACAAAAACCTTCAATATATACCTGTCAAGCTTGTGACTATTATACTGACCTGCAGTTATATTCTATGGTTTGTTATATACAAAGTAGAAAAACTAGCAGTGATGGCTAGTGACATGAACGTAAAACGTGTGCATATACTTACCTACATAAGATGCTGCTGCTGAATAAGTGTTGGAGTATCGCGTCTGGTTTTGATCTTAAAACTCTTAGCGATGGCCAATTATTTACGCTGCTGGGATGACAGACCCCTTGAAAATGTGTCCGTTAACGAGACGCAATTTTTCTTCCTTTTATTTACTTTTTGCGCGCACAGCTCCCACAACATTTGCTTCAGTTTGAGAAATGACTGATCTTCGCGCGAGAAAATTGAGTTTTCAGCCAGAGGGATGGGGCCAAAGAAATTTACTATGGGTTGGGTTAATGAAGTTTACTTGCTGCTGGAGTCTATAAAGGAACTATCCTGAATTGACTGATTGAATCCCGCGTAGGAAGAAGCTTTTTATTGCCAAGAGAAAATAATACATTTTCAATTTTCACATCATGAACTCATTTGAATTATAATACCATATATATATTTTTTCCATGATGAAAATAAATGAAAGAAGAAGACATCAAACAAACAATCTCGTGGTATTCAGTCTTCTAATTACATTCATAATTATTTATCGCGAATAATGGTAAAGCAACTCCCAAAAGTAAACGAGAGCTTTGAAGAAAACGCGTCACCTCAGCGCGCGACCGAGTGCGGATGAAAATGTCAAAGAATCCACTCATTTTCAGCGGGACTTTTCCCCGTGCAAAGAAATGCGACAAGGAGCTGAGCTTTATATATTATATAAACACGACCGCATGGGGGCGATCATTAATTAACCTCGCGATAAATCTACAGGCGAGTAGCTCAATTAAGACGTACAATGGATGTCAAAAATTCGACGCGATCTTGCAAAAGTCGTCGCCCAACGTTCCAGCAAGGTGGGTGCGTTTAATGAGCAGATTTAGGATTTTCTCGCGGTCTGACGATAAGAAGGGAGAGAGTGAGTGAGTCACTGTAAAAAAAGAGACCCCCGAATAATCCCCATAATTATCAAATCCTGAACGAATGTAGACTTTGAAAAGATCTGTTCGTTATAAATGTATATACTGCCTCTCATTATATGTCCGCCATCAAAAGAGCGCCTTGCTCGCGCATTTTTTTTCGTGCGACTTTTTACGATAAGCATAGAAAAAACGGGCATCAAATAAGCAGGAAATTGGATTTATTATCAAGAAAATTTGATTTTTTTTCTTCACGTGATACGTATGATTTGCTTTCAGTAATGATCTTCAGCCACCTTTTTAAGTGAGTTATTGATTCCCACAGCTAAAGTATGAGTTGCATAATGGAAAATATGAGTATTTAATTTTAAATTGAAACAAGTAACAACAGTACAGTAGCAGAATCATAATGTTAACATACAATTCGATATCAATCATTAAATAAGCAAACCATAATCGAAAATGATGAGTTACAATTTGACTGCAAATTGAAATTGGTTTGGACAAGGATCTCTGTGTGTGAGCCGACTCTCGTCTTTCGGTGCAACTCGATCGACTCGCCGCATTTGTAAGCCCTGTGAAACACTTTACAAGTCATATATACAGATATGAAATTGCCAAAAAAAATGATTTGCAGGCAAATTGAGTAGCGTATACACCCAGACATACGTAAGCCCATATATAGAGCACTCGTCAGAGCGGAAATCAAAAACCAGAAGCCATTTAGCTCACCGCTCGAAAATTACATCAATTATGCTCGTAAAAGCATCAGCGGCAGTGAGATGATTGAAGAAGAATCGCGAGGGTGGCTATATACGCTCCTGTAGCACATACGTATGCAGTTGGCAGTTTATATCTCCGCGTGGAGAAAAATAAGAATCAGCGCGGAGAAAACGCCTGCGCGCGAGAGCGCAGTTAATTACCAAAGTTTACGAGCTCCATAGTTGCTTGCGCAAGGCGGGCGTATTAGCATACTAATTTTTCGCAAGCTATGAGCGGGCTGCTCCGTACGTCGTCTTCGTCAATCTCTCCTGGCAAAAGGCTTTAGGGTTTCGCTGATGTCATTATGTATGTATGTATGTATCTCTGCTCGAACTGCGACTCTGGAATGGCTGAGATGAAACTTGACGAGTTTATGGGTCGCGAGAAATCACGAGCTCACGCGGCTGAAAAGTCACTCCTTATTACGGCGGAATAAAAGACTCGTTATCGTCGCTACTACAGCTCTATGCAGTAGAGAAACTTGCTTCGTTCTCTTCCTCTCTCGCTTCGCTTTTTTATGAGCGGGCAAAATGAGACAAGACACTTTTTGATTCGGTATTGTCTGACTTTTCACTGGCAAAGAATGGACTGCGCTTGTGTATCTTTACGTTTTGCGCGCGCATCCGGAGACTGTTTTAGTTTAGATGAAGTTTTGTATTTTATTGAAATAGAACGCAGCTTTTTATGTGACTTGATAAGACGCTTAAGTTTCAGGCGTCCTGGCTTCAAGCATTTCTTAATAGAAGCCTATTTCTTTTTTATTTTTGTTCAATTATACCAGTGATAAGAAAGTTTGCGGCTAAACTGGAGAGTATCTGGCAATTTAGCATAGATTTTTGAGATTACAATAAACTCACTCGAACAGTTTTCAAACGCTAAGTAAGTTACATAGAGTCATCTTAAACCATCCCTTATCAAAAAATGAAAAAAAGAAAACGATTAATAAGTGGTATACGCCCATGATACGCGCATTCATTGGGTCGCACATGAGCTCTCGACGGCTCTATCATCCAATATTCGAGAATAATAGCCCAGCGTCTCGTCTAAAAAAAAAAGTTGACGCGCAGTAAATACGTGAGAGCACCCTTACGCTCATGCGATATAGGAGAAAGGAAAAGCCGAGCGAGGTATTGTTTCAGCGGCACGGCTGCAGAAGCGTCGCTACACCCGCATATGTATGCGAGAGATGCTTGCAGCTAGGGGTAGTTTGTCATGTTAATTTCGTAAGGTATACGGTGGCAGGCTTTTAACGCACTGCCGCGGCCAGCAGTGCGACGCGTCGCCGACTACGGAAGAAGAGACGCGTAATGCAAATCTGCGCGCGCTCGCCAATTCGGATGAGAAAGGGTTAAACCAAAGCTCTCGACCATTAATATGCTAATAGTTTTGCGACTTTTCGCTGCAATGTGTGTATGCGCGCGTGTGGTCGCTATATTTTGCCCGTCGCTCGATTGTGCGAGCCTAATGACCTGGAAATGCTTTTTCTGGAAGGGTTATTCTTCTTCGATTTTTTTTTGGTCCACACGGCTCATATGTGCACGCGGCTCTACGCATAATAGCGGTGTATATCATATTGTCTTAACTTTCCGAGTGGCTCGATGCCTGGATAGTTTATGATAGCTATTTACTGGTACTTAAATTACTACACTGACTTGTATTCTCTCCGAAGATTTGTTGTTTGACTTGATGATTTTTTGATAATGCTATCGTTTCATAGTGCGAACACGAACAGTCAAAGGGTTGCTTTGGCTAGAGTACAAATATTTTACAGTCACTAAGCAATCTTCGAAGCATTCGTATAGCTTGTCACCGATTGTGTATATAAGACATCTTCCTAGACTCAGCACACTGATTATTTCACACTTTTGACGAAAGTAATATCCATTTTATTTCAATGAGCATACGAGAGCTTTCGTAAAATAAAGTAGTCAGTTTTTTATACGTAAAAAAATATGAAACATATTTTTATACTGAGTCCGGCGTCAAGTCAAAGAAGAAGCGAAAAGGTTCGTATCATATGATTTCAAAAGCTCGTAAACTGAGATGAAAATCATGCGTTCAAACCGGGCTTTATCTAGTGCGTATGGGTGACCGAAGTCTATCTGAAGTTTTTGATGTGACCCGTGATACTGAAATAAAATGAAAATATTCGCTCGGCCAGCAAAGCGGATTTGCCTTCGACACTTACGTACACATGAGATTTCTCAGCTCTTTTTCCCTTCTCGCTTCTTATATTCTCCCGCACTGACGACCCTTTTGTATTATCCACATTATCATATCACAATGCATGACGGCCGCTAAGAAATACTGATCTTGATTTCTCTTTCGCAGAGAGGTAAAACTGTTTTGGACTGTTTATAACACTATTATATGTCTCGTAAAACGAAATGGAAAATGAAATATATAGGAAATGCAGTAAAACGAAGCTCACGCGTAGCGTGGAAGCGGACGGGTGTGAATATGTATGCAAAATGTGTCTCAGATAAGCCAGACTGTCTCTCTCTATCTCTTTTTACTTTTCTTCTTATAAAAGTAATATGCTGTAATTTTTTTCTAGCGTCACATGAAAATTTTACCCACACGTGACAGCCAAATGTATTGATTTGTTTTCATATAAGTAACACTCAAAATTTCATATTTTTGTTGTTGAAAATTTATTTTTTCCTCGTACCTGATGCGTTTCTCGCAAAGATATAAAAAGCACAGTGTCACATTTTAAAGCTGGATTAATTTCCATTAGTTCGGGCACGTGCTTGAGATTAGTAACGGAGTGGATTGGACTTTTGATCGTAATAGGAAAGATCAATGCGTATAGTTGACACGCGCGTACATATAATAATTGCATTTACTCGCCTGACAGTATTATACATATTGAGGGGACCAACGTTAACGCGGAGCTGGCATAAAACAATAATAGGCAGAAACATAAACGACGCAGCTGAGGTACTTAACACATGGTACTTAAACAACTAGCAAATTGCTCCCTTGTCCTAAAACGTTTACATAACATAATATGATCGCAATGAAGTTCGAAGCCATCATAGCTAGCCAAGCATCGATGTCAGCTCGTCCAGTAAGATATGCACCTTTGGCCATTATGATACTCCTTGGACTGAATTTAATGGTTCATCAGCGCGTTTGATTAAACTGGATACTTGGCTACGCAATCGTACTCGTACATCATATCTGCGAAAGACTAAAACAGATAGATTTGTACATTTTTAAAAATGTACGCACTTTCTCTCTCTTTCTCTTTCTCGAGCACGCAACGCCGAAATTCACCGGAACTTTTTTTTACGAGTTGAAGGAACAAGGGTGGTGAGGGGGAATAGAAACAATGAAAACACGAGAAAATGAGCTGTAATTTTAGAGATGCGCCCAGATATAACTGCCAACGCACTTAAATGAAGGATAAAGTAGTCGCTGTAAGTAGAAGCTTCACCGAGTGACTAGCATGGATTTATGAGCGTTTAATAGCGGCAAGAGTTGATTAGAAGTATTGAATATTTTAATTTTCTTCGAACTTTTTCCTAACTTCCACCCTCAAAATTCATGCAAGCCTGGACGAGAGAAATTTAATTAAAAAAACAAGTTAATCAACACATGAGACCGCCTTTGCTTGGTCAATTATTCATACACCGAGCAAAGATAAAGAAAAAAATTACACCAGTTTTGGGGCGGTGATTTGTAGTCTAAAAAAGGCTCGAGAGAGTTGGTCTGAGCAAGTTGAACTGCGAGCAACTCTTTGTACACGTAGCTTTGAATCGATTCAATCAAAAATGTAAAAAAATCCCCGCTACAATTTGCAACTTGTACAAGCACGTGCGTTGTACATAGTTGAAACAAAAGCAATCTAAGTCACTGCACGCAAAACTAAATTGCTGGTCTGGACTGTGCCATGCGCTTAGAGAGGCCCAAGCGTCACCTTTGCTGCTACTTTGTCTGGAGATTGAGAGAGACCTTCAAAGTCGCTTTCACCACCGCAACGCCTATAATCAAGTGTCCAAACAGCAGTTGGTTATGATCGCCAAACTTAATCTTGAGCTCGTACGAGTGACGTGTGCCTGCGTGCGTGCGTTCGAGAACATTAAAAGCAAGTCTTTAAAGCTTGGAGGGGGCTTGGGCAAAGTTGCTACTAGCCGATTATGCAGCAGGTTAAACTGTCCGCAAGTATAGGATGCTGAGTTGTACGCGAAATTCAATACCTCAAGGAAGGTGAAAGTATTATAATTCGCTGCAGAAAAGTATTAGATCGATCACCGCAACAGTTTACGAATATTATAATAAGAAAATTGCGCTCCGTCAAGCAAGAAGTGTAGCCTATACGCCTGATCGACATTGCTGGGTATGATCGTGAATTATTGATGTGTATCAACTCTGGCATATTATTCGATAAAATTCAAGTACCGAATTAGTATACCTACTATACCTCTGTAAAGGACCAACATTATTATGCCTTGACGTTGAAACGATTTGATCATTTTTTCACAATCCAAATCGACTGTACGAAGTAGTTTTTAGCTATAGGATGGTTAAAATCTGTTTTTCAAATAAAATAGGCCAAAGAATAGAATTATAGGTTAAAAATTTTCTGCAATTGGAAAAAAGGGCACAAGTCAGATGTTAAAAATTCTACAATAAGCTTATTTATTTACACATCGTTTTAATTACTTTTTCTAGCCTTCTTCGGGTGTCTGTTATGAATATATCAAAAAACGTTACAAAAATTAATCATATAATTTATATGATCAAATATATAAATTTATAATCTAATATAAATAAAATATACAAAAAAAATTACAAAACATAGCCCTTTCAACAAATAAGATTTTATAATTGAACAATAATTCCATATTGTTCAATAGCCAGTGCTAAACTAGACTGAATGTTCATAGGTAGTGCACCAAATGTTAATAGTACAATTCGTCAAATTGGTAGTTATACGTTTTGTTTCAGATATTTCAAATCATCATTACAATTAAAACTGTGCATATGTAAATTAATATAGACCATTTCGACAACCAACTGTTTTAAATGATTCACCTCTCTGTCTAATATTTTCAAATGATATTACCGCAAAGTTTAATACCTACGAGACAACCTGAAATGTAATCTTGCTGCAGACTGTGTCCATGATATTCTCTTGTTAAAATAATTGTACATTCTTAACAGTTGCATTATGTTTTTTTTAGCAAAACGAGGGATTATTCGCTGTAACGAGTTTTGTTAAAAAAACCATATCTGCTCCAGTTGATGAAACTATTTATTCTTACGAAAGCCTAAAATTAGCGTCTAAGTTACGTATTTTTGATTACAGTGAGACAGTATGTATTAATCTTCAGTTTTATTTTAAGTGGTCTGTATTATTCAAATGTATTACATTTAAATTTTGGTCACGGAAAGAGTAATTAGCCTATGTAGGGTAAAATAACCATTGAACTCGTCATTAATAGAGAAAAATAATTGCGATCATAAAAATATAGATATTGTAGCGTAAAAACGCGTTTCCCCCTAGCAATTTTCTACACTACAGAAGATAATCCGACACCCGTATCAAAATACAATTTTTCACCCAACTAGCCATGTGAGTGGGTAAGTACACCGTCGTTCACCGGTAACAGGTTTCACCCCGATATACGCCAAAAATACAAGTTTAGAAAAAAGCTGCTATACGCTCTGGCTAGTACGGTAATGCCATCAGTGCACGTTGCTCGCGTGCTTCATTCTGATGTATTAAACTTATAATGTGTGCGCGAGTACAGAGCCCCCACAGCCCTCATTCCTAATTTTCGAGAAATGATAAAAATCACAATATATCCCATGGTGAGTACGACAAAAGAGTGCGTGTGCACCCATCCCTTCGTATCATAAAATAAGTCAAGGGGATATGTGCTCGTGTATATACGTGTGTATAAACGACACAACCGTACACTCACGGAGATAAGAGAAAGGCGAGAACTAACGGGGGAGCTGTAGCTATAGCATTATATGTTTGATTATTATTAGACTGGGCTAACTGTACGAACGTTGCAGACTTGACACACACACACACACACACACACACACACACACACACACACGCATACGGACTGGCACGAGACGCATTTGCAGCATCTCCCGTTTCACGTAATCCTCTTCGAAATATTCGATCTTTCATATTATATGTACGCGTCCTCCGGCTCTGGTCCGCATAAATTTCGTTTATATCGCTTCAAACGTATACAACCTGGGTACGAGTTAGTCCGGTTTACTAAATATGCTACATAAGCTCTCGCAAATGTGTAAACATTGCCTTCGTCAGATTTTTCACTTTCGATCCCTTACATCTTTCTTTTTATATATTATTATATTAATAAAGACCCACTGGATTTTTCACCGCTGATGTTGCCTGCACAGCCCCTTGCGTATATATTGCCTGACTGCAAGCAACGGAAAGATACTCTAATTGCGTCAATAAGGATTCGCTCTGTTACTCCAAGACTGTATAAAGCAAAAAAAATGGGCTTAGAACTGGCTCGTAATTCTATGGGTACTACTAGTTTTTTGAGGGATTGTGCACAAAATTTTTCGGGGTGATGTGCGCGAAAAATTATACTGCAATCATAACGTTGTCTTGAAAATAAAAATGTCTGAACGATACGTGCGGAGCTTCTGCGACTAAAATATCTGTCGTCTTTTATTGATGACTTTTGTTATGGCAGGGGTTCAGTCCACTCATTCCAAGACGAATAATATCGCAAGTAATTTATTTGTGCATGGGAATTCTAGATCAAATATTGACGGCTTCAAGATTGTAAATAATGTCAGTTATAGGTTACACATAAACTTATATGCTATGGCTTAGGTGTGACGTTCTTTCACTTTATTTAAGGTGTTGCATCTTGTGAATTTTCTGCTGAATATAAAAGTAGTTTTCAAAAAATAAATCTACACGGGAAAAACTTAATAATTGACGTAAAAAGCTGTCATTCAACTATTCGTAATAATTTCAAACTATTTTGCGTTAAAATCAATTTATATACCAGAAAAAGGCAGCGCTGTCAATTGCAAAGAAAATTTGAAATTGTCTCTGTGTGCGGTGCGATAGATGAGAATGATAACAAACCCATGATTAAAACGTCACCAGTTTTATCCTGCTATGGTGATTTATTACGTTGCTCTGGTGCACAGAGACACGTAAATACGATGATTGAGTAAATTTTTAATTTTTGTTACATAAATCAGTGACCCAAACAGTCTCGCATATCGACTAGTCATTTTTATAGCCATTATTACGTAGATATGATCTCAAAAAGTATTTATAAAATGTTGTACATACCTCCAAAAATTTGGTTATAAATCAGTTTACTTATGTTCGTGAAATTTAATCTGTATTTAACGTCGGCCTAAGCAAATGACAGCGCGTTAGCAATGAATTATAATTACTACATTTTTCGAACCTATTGGAAAAAACAAAAATATTAAATTTAAATAACATAAACTATAACTCTTCACTTAACATTACATCTCGTAAACACGTCAATGAGCACCAGCAGTTTTTTATACACATATGAGCAATTCTCTAAATAAAACGCATTTTTTGAGGTAGAATCACGGAAAATTTTTTTTTCAACCTACGCGGATACGGACCCCCGGGAAATGTTTTTGGGGGTCCTAGGAACATGTAACAACGTAGGAACCATTGAAATTTCAATAGTGTTTATTTTTATAACTACTTTTGTGATTTAGAGGATGGAAAATCGTGTTTTCTCGTAAATACGGCTAATTACTCAATTTTTGAGTCGCTAAAAAGGTATCAAAACTTGTTTTAAAAAATAACTGACTACTGAGTTCGATAGGAAATTTTCTCAGCTTTTTAATGGCGGTATCAGATTTTTCGATAAGTTGCCCATTCACCTAGAAAATCGCCATAAAACACGGAGAACTAAATATTTCGAAAAAACTCGGTGCGGAAAAAATGATCATTGAAGTTTATTTTTGATTTTTCCTTGTGAAAATGAAATTTTTCGGAAAATCTGACGGCATCATGAGAAAGCTGAGGAAATTTCCTATCGAAATGATATCTTCATTTATTTTTTCAGTCGAATCAAAATGTTATACGAGTGAGTTTCGAGACGCGTAACGTTGAGAACTGCGAGACCGCGTTTCGAGCGAGTAATTAGCCGTATTTACGAGAAAACACGATTTTCCGTCCTCTAAATCACAAAAGTAGTTATAAAAATAAACACTATTGAAATTTCAATGGTTCCTACGTTGTTACATGTTCCTAGGACCCCCAAAAACATTTCCCGGGGGTCCGTATCCGCGTAGGTTGAAAAAAAAATTTTCCGTGATTCTACCTCAAAAAATGCGTTTTATTTAGAGAATTGCTCATATGTTAGTGCACTCAATAGATTAGAGTAAGCAAGAATCGGCACGCTTTTCTAGAATGTAAATAGTTCCATACTAAAAAATGTAACTATTTCAAAAATCATGTACTGTTTTAAAATATTTGTAAACTGGAAAGAAGTGAAAATAAGCTCATTATGAATTTGTTTGATAATTTGTTAAAGATTTAGTGGAATAATAAATTTAAGTTTGGTTTTTTGCCGTAACTTGTTCGACTGTACTTTCTGTTGAAAAGCTTGAAAAAAATTTTGTATTCCACTGGTATCTTATTTGTGTAAGCAAATAACAGTTGACATAAAATAAAATGTACCACTTTTAAGTATGTACTTCTGACAGCTTTTAACTATGTCTCGACCCAATACTATGCATATCTTCGGAAAGTTCTACTCTGAAGATAACAACTTTTCGAAACGATAAGCTTCGCGAGCACATGGCATATATAAGCAAGCATTATCATCTTCGCCTACGGTAGCTTGTACTCAAAGTGACATTTCAGCGCAATGTCTTCCACGCTCATGTATATATATGCGTGTTCTTCGCATGATTCAGCACTGCTTTGTGTTGACGCGAATAGGAGAGTATATATAACACGTGGGTTATTATGTTTGCATCGACGAAAGGGTGCACGGGCATAAGCATTTCCAACCTCAGCTATGTCAGTAGCTCTATCTTATGTATATATACTCTTTCGCGTTCACTTCTCTTTATACTCTTTTCTTCGCATTAGCGCATATAATATAGCTGTCATTAAAAACCAAGCTTTAAAGCAAGCCTTTCACGCTTTACGACCTTTTTGAGGGAGCGCTTAAGTAATCTGCTCCTCATTCCCCAAGTACTGCTCATTTTGTTGAAGAAGTTACAGTTTTCAAACTAAAATCACTCGTGTCAGAAACGTAAAAATATGTTTAATGTGTGCGTGCAAGCCTACAGACGTCTATAGAGCTTGATTCATAGGAATAAACAAAATTTTTGTTCTATTAGATATACCTGCTGCTTATTATCAGGATTTCTTAAAAGAAATTACTGATTTTAATACAAATCTCCTTCACAAGACGAAAAATTATCAGCTGATGTCAAGCAATCTATTTTATCTTCAAAAAAAATTGAATTCAATCCACCTTTTGCTGATCAGTGAAATAAATGTAGTGGAATATTTAAAAAAATTCGTTTTTAAAAATGAGTTCCATTAAAGCTGCCATAAGCTAGAGAAACTGTGATTAATCAAGAGAAAAAAACACGAGATACAGAGACTAGTAATCAGTATTCCCTAATTGACGTCCGGGAAACTCATCTCACACTTCGCGCAAAGTTATTCTGTTCCCGACGGCCACTCATAGCGCAATTTTTTGCCTCTTCCTTTTTATATTCTATTCCGGCGCTCGGTGACCTCCCTGTTTTTTAAATCCAATTGTCATACACACACCCCCACGAGAAAGTAATATAGCTATAGACTGTGCGATGTATGTATTATACACACACACACATATATATATATATATATATATATAATGTTGCGAGTTACACCATCGCGGGAGTCAGCCCCTCGACGCTTCAGTGATTGCTGGTATTTATAAGTGATACCAGAGAGAGAGAGAGAGAGAGAGAGAGAGAGAGAAGGGGGGGGGGGTGTATGCGCGTGCTTATATTCCAAGCTTAATATGGTAATAGAAGCAATGGCCCATATTGACATGAACGATGTTTGCCATTAGCGTACGAGTCCAGGCGACTGTTTTTAATTTCTTCGTGAAATGAATTTCTGGTGGGAGCTACGGACTGATGTTATCACTGAAAATCACCGATACGTGAGTTTTTACTCTCTCCTGCAACGATATTATCGTACCTTTTTTCAAATCAACTTTTCTTGTTACTATGTTGCTGGACGAAAAAAGTAATACTTCATTAATACGTTTTTTTCAAAATAAATTGGAAATTATCAAAATAGTATGAATTTTAAATTAAAATCAAAATATAGGAAATATTTTATTAAGGATAATACTTGTATTAAGTTGAAATTACTACGATTAAAACACTTACACTCAGATATAATTATAGTTTATAATTAATAATTTGGTAAACCCCTAAATACTAATATCTCTTAGAAATTCTGAACTACCCTCTTAGCAAAGCGAGGATTGGAAATAGTATATTTTAGTAGTAAAACGACAGATTATAGCATGAACCAAAAGCGAATGCTGTAACGAGTTTTGTTAAAAACCCATATTTGCACCATTTGATAATAATTTTTTTCCCACAAAAGCCTAAAATTTGCGGCAAAGTGTCATTTTTAGATTAAAGTAGGGAAAACTTAATTTATAACTTATAATGCTTTGAATAAGTATAACTTTCAATTTAAATCAAATCAAGTTATCGTGTTCCCGTATAATGTTTTCATTTCTTAATTTTAAGGAGATCCGTACCTCAGCCCAAAAATCGAATTTCGATCCAGTTTTCTGAAACTTCTAGTGAATATTTCTCTAAAAGGCTCTATGGCGACCTTAAAACATCAAGATGAAGGTCGCCATAGAGCTTTTTAGAGAAATATTCACTAGAAGTTTCAGAAAACTGGATCGAAATTTCGATTTTTGGGCTGAGGTACAGATCTCCTTAAAGAGCCTTTTATTCCTTTATAAAATGAAGGTCATTTTTTTTCTATTGAATTTATCGTTAGGAATGAATCAATCAATATTAATAAGCTATTATATTTACTATGCTCATTTTAAATCAATTAATGAAGCCGCATAAAATAGGTTTCACTCTTAGATCAAAGTACTTGCGAATTCGAATAGGCACCAGCTATAGTAGCGGCAATACTAGCTCTCAACACATAGAGCTTCCATGAATATTCTAAATGTGCATCGTCTCAATCTAGTTTTCATGCATAATCATATAGTCAAAGCGATTGCACAACATGCTACATCAAGTAATTTGAGTTATCTTCGTACCGGATTATATAGTTCCGAATTAGCAATGACGCGCCGAGTGCCGAGTAATTATAGAAAATCTACAGCTTTAGCTGCCCTTATCTCATTCTTGAAGTTCCATATGCACAATAAAATGAAAAAAATTATAATCAAATGGTTTTTTTCTGTGTACATTGATTGTGAAGAAATAAATAAAATAACCCTTGCTTCGATCTACATACTATATACTATATAGTGCCTAAAGTAATGGTAATTTAATTTGGACCCAAAAAAGATATAGGAGCAAATATATATGTAACAAAGAGAGAGAGAGAGAGAGAGAGAGAGAGAGAGAGAGAGAGAGAGAGAGAGAGCGGAGAGATGGAAGAGGTAGAGAAACGCGAGAAAGACATACAGAGGCAGATAGGCATCTGCGTCAATGAGAGAGGGTGGATACTTTTTAACGCTCGCACTTGATATGCACACGAGTAGTCAAACGCTCCGAGTAAATGTATACACACGCTGCCTGTATATACGCCTATACCAAATGTCCACTTGGTTCTAACCTTTATTTTTAGTTTTTCCTTTTCTCTTTTTTTGCTTTCTCTCTCCCTTTTTCTCTCGCGCACTGGCAGCGGCGACGTTCACTTTATTTCCGACTACGGGTGAGTGTGGCTACTGGCTTTCTATCGCTCTCTCTTTACGTCTCGATCGCCTCTTCCCCTTTCGTTTGTTATCAAATACTCTTTCGTCAGGCTCGATTGCCAAAAAAAGTAAAACAATATACTTCTCTCGACGCCGAGATTTTTAAACACGGTCGAATTTTTGTCTACGCTTTTGATAGAATAAAAAAAGTTGGAAAAAATTCATTCTCCCTATTTATTGCGCACTTTTTAGAATCAAAAGAAAATTAAATTATGTAGATTTCATCATAATTAAAAATACCAACGTGCCATAGACTTTTTTAATTTTCCCTTACAACATTACAAAGTAAGCAAAAATCAAGTGTACTTTTTTTATTTGCAGTTAAACCGCATTCTTAGAACTTTTTAACGTTTATTTTTCATCAACTTTTTATGAAAAAAGATATTATAATACATTATAATCAAAAATACTTTGTTTATATGAAGAATCTTATTTGAAGTAATGACAATTTTTCTTAAAAAATTAAATTAGTTATTTATACTTTATATAACATAGCAATACTGATATTTTCAATCGCTTCAGATGGATATGCTGGTTCTTCTAAAAATTTTTATTTGCCAAATTAAAATATTCTGGCTATTCACAAAATTCAATGAAAATTATGAAAAAAATTGAGTTTTATGAAACATTGAATTGAAATAGTAAATAAATGAAGTCTATTGTCAAATTTGACGTATCTACAAATATATTTAAACTTGCAGAAACGGGCTTCGGTATAATAAATATTCTCCTCGAGTTTCTAACGCAAGCCTAATTATGAGACACGTGTCGTTAATATTGACACGTGTGAGAACTATTTTTCTGATTCACTCCATCCATGACTTTAGTTTTTGTCTAGTTGCTTATATATAAGTACTTAAAATACCACCCGGGGCTGATAATTTCATCAAAGTTTGGTTATTTGTAAGAGCAATCATAGTAACTAATGTGTACACAGCGTGATACCAGTATAATCGTTGCACCAAATCAAGTATCATAAAAAAGTTTTTGCATTTCTTCCTCTTGGAATAAAGTTCGAATTAATAAAGACTTTGCGGTACGAAGTTATCGGCGAGTCTTTTTTAAAATTATAGTAAGTTTCAAACGCGCTTCGCGGGCGTCAATTTTTTTATTCGTGTTTTGAGGTTACTTAAGTACTAACTGTCTGTTGACAGTTAGCAGCGCAGGCGCTCGTATCGAATCGGCTCGCATCAGGCGTCGTCGTCAGTGTCAGCCAATCAGAGGTCGTTTTAAGCGGCCTCACTTTTCGGCCGTTCTTTTTTTTATAAGTTAATAAAATAAAATAAAATAAAATAAATAAATAATAAGTATAAATAAAAAGAGAACTTCACGAATAACGATGATTTACGTATGCACCAATTCGATGCCTCCCAGCAGCAAGAAGCCAGTTCACAAAGCAGAGCAGCATTATGACAGTTCAGAATCGATTCGGCAAGATGCTACATACTTCGGTGCGTCGTTCAGCAAGGTGCTACTTTAGCGCTGCATTCAGCAAGATGCTAGTTCGTGGCCGCGTTCTGCATGATGATACTTCGTGGCCCATGTAATAAAAATAATAAAAATGAAAGCTCAGCTATATATTCACTTTGAGAAGACAATTTAAAACCACATAACACTTTAAAGGTGCGAGTTTAACTCTTTAAAGATTAAATCGTGTACAGTTTCAAACTGTCTTCGCAAAGTGTAATCTACAGTCGAACTTTGATTTTTTTTATTATTATTATACTACGAAGGCCCGAAGTGGCATCTTGCAGAACGCAGCGCTGAGGTAGCATCTTGCCGAATAGATTCTGATCCGGCATGATGCTGCTCTGCTCCATGAACTGGCATCTTGCTGTTAGGAGGCATCGAATAATTGTCTACTACACTATTCGGCCAAATCAAAAAATGTTACCATTATCCCCATATACTATAAAAAGGATTTTTTCTCATTACCTTACTTGCTCCTTATGAAATAAACCAACCATAAAAACGATAATGTAAAATGTATATATGCAGATGACTGCGTATAAAAAGTTCGCAAACCGACATGAATAGATGGAGAATCATGATTATAATGTTAAGATCCTTATAGAAAGCGTGAAATTCTCGTGTAAAGACTACACGTTATATATTGATGTACGTATAGGGTTTTTCGTGCATTTAGACCTTTATGCACGTAACAAATGGCCTTGGCCAGTGACAACAGCGAAAAGCTTCATCTGCAAAACAATCCATTTCTATTACAAAGTGTTGGTCCACGACAAAGCCGAAGTTCCGACAGGCGCATTTATAAAAAAAAGCGAGAAAGAGAAACGAGAACCCACATCTATTTACGAAGTGCAGTACGCGCGTACCAGCGGGGGGTTCAAAGCGCGTGCCCATCGTTTCTAGCACTATTTTTCGCGTTTCTGTCGCGTCATTCGCACTAACGACCTTTTCGTGAAGTGCAACAATGCCTGGTCGCAAAAAATTCAAGCCTTAGTGCAAAGGGTGAGCAACACATAATATTTCTGTTGGAATGTCACTTTTGCCAAGTCACATGCACCAAGTCTTGCTTCCACTTCGTTATCAATTAGTTCGAGGGCTCACTCGGGCGACGTAATACACTTCGACATGTCCCGTCGATAAATTTATGTTTAATGAAATTATATAGTACTTATAATATAAGCACTAAAATTTCTATTCATAAGTCAAATGTCTTCATTTAAAGATGTTTTAATTTGAGTCTATTGACTATTTGATTTTATCGTGCCACAAATACGTGCGAGTTCCCCGCAAAATTAGCTCGAAATAAATAAAGAGGAGATGAACGAATGTTTTACCTTAATTACATTTAATCGTACATTTTTGTGCAATTGAATTCGTGATGTACTTTGTCGAGTCTTTACACATGCGTATGCATACTAATAAACCACTGGAAAATTGAAAAACAAATGAGGAATTATTCATACAGGCTGCATGTATATTAACGAAAAACATTTATGCACATGCTCATGTGCCAAGTACAAATATACTCTCTTTTGAAATGGTTTCAAACATTTGTAGAAAAAGTCGACGTTTCAGTTTTCCAATGTTATTTTTTACAAAAATTAACTTATTCAACGTTAAATACCCTTTTACGCTTTGAATTAAACTTCAGCCGGATATGAAAGATCTGTTGTGAATTGTAAAATGTATCCAACTATGTTGCGAGGCATTGAAATTATTACATGACAGCAGTACGAGGATTCATCATCTGAAAAATCCACGCATGCACTTGAACAAAGCCACCTACTTTGGGTTAACACCACTTGTAAATAATAAGAGCCTAGGGTAAAAGTTCAAAAAGCTGCTTCTGCTGCAGCTAGCGCGTGTATATGCATTATATAGGGTCGATTCTCTGAATGCAGCTCGTTTTTCGGTCTCACACCCGCACGCCCTTGAAAACATGCACTTTTCTCTCTCTCTCTCTCTCTCTCTCTCTCTCTCTCTATCTTGTAGCATTCTTGGACCCTTAATTGCTCAATAGATTATCATACGATGTAGCTGCATATCCTCATTTGATGGGCGTTGCACAATCAAGTGTTTCCCATGCCAGTCAAAACTCGTCCTCTTATAGTCGTGCATCTTTTGTTGGGGGTATGCGCGCACTTTTCGAGCACCGAGACAGTTTGCTCGACGTCGCTGCATTTATCTTCATGCTCGAACGCGCACAATTTTTTCTCCATTGCTTCGCTCCGTATAATGTGTGTGAATGCAACAATATTGAGATATCGTAAATAGGCAAGCTACTCGTAAAATTGCACTATGGGGGAGTGCGTAAAATTCGAGTACCGACTTAATTGATCGGAAGTCTCGAACTTGCACGTGCCTCGCCTCGATGCCAATTTTAAGCTGTTGCTTCGTTTCACTAAATGATAGTGTCCATGGTTGACAGACTCTTGATGATTTGTAAAGAGGCAAGAATAAATATTGTACTGCCGTTTTCAGCACACAAGGGTAGTTATTAATTAAATTACGTTTAATTATATCATTTACTTGATCGATATTTTTGAACTTTTTGATATAATATTTTCGAAATTATACTCCAAATCATATATATTGAAATCACGATCGGGAATATTCTTCCATCGTTAAGCCTAGAGGGCTTATGCGAATTTCAACTTTTCCAGTAAATCGCTTTCTGACAGCCTTTTTCATTTATTTTTTAATAAGCATTTTATCGCGTTAGCTTGTTAAGTTTGCACTGATTTTATTCGAAGGAAAATAAATTTTTGGAAAGCCGTATTAGCAAGTACAAATAAACCGTGTGGATAATCCAAAATATTCGTCAAAAGTGTAATGATTCAGAAACTTAAACGCGCACACATACACACATAGATGCCTATAGAAGCGCTCAAAATCCGCATATACTCTTTGAATTCTCCGGCGCATTTCAGACGATTATACGTTTCCATGTAAAGCGCGCGCGCGTGCACTCGTAAAATAACGAAGGTATGTGCTTGTATTTTTTTCGCTCACCAACGCGTCCCGAGTCTTTGACACGTTTATATACACAGAGCCACTGGGCAAATATTTTCAAAGCCCGTATCTCGCGAGTTTTTATATTCGTCAGCGTACACATAGAGCGTGTAGGTAGCGCGGGTTGTATAACAGCGCATCGGCAGGCTTCACATACGCAGCGGGCTTTATTTCTCGCTTCACGAAGTAACTCGTTGCTGCCACCGTTGTACAGCCGTATCGCCGTAAAGTGACTTCGCGTCATTTTAATCGTAAATCCATATCAGAGACACGCAAAGAGAGAGAGAGAGAGAGAGAGAGGGTGAGATTGTGTGCGCGCATGTAACGAAAAATCGCCTCGGTCAGTTGGTCCCGACAAAGCGCCTCGTAATCCACGCGTTATACACGCCCGTAAATCTGCAGGCGCGAGTGTGTCCGCTCAAATTGTCTATATAGCTGCTGCCACTGGCGCTGATACTCGCAGCCGAGCTGTAACGTCGCGCATTACTATACAGCTGCTGGCAGGCCATTCGACTGATTCGCGCATTCCCCGCAGCATCTCGCGTACTTTCCATTTCAGTGCTTTCGTCGCTCTCTGCGCGCATGTTTATGTGCACACTTACAAGCTCACACGCACACAGGAAGAGGCATATTTGAAACAGAGGCGTTAAACCTACTGTGTACTGCCTGACAACTCTGTTAATTGCCTTTCGCTCGCGCTTCGCACTGTGTACGTGTGCGTGCGGACGCGTAAGACCGGTGGTAACCTGTGTATTCACGCACCGTGAAATTTGTCAAGCACAGAGATGTATGTACGTATGCGGCACATATATACACGTATCGACTCACTGCTCGCTACGCTGTCCTCGCACAGGCTCTCTCTCTCTCACGCTTCAAGATTACACGGTGGCGACTGCGCGGCGAAATTTTTTTTCGCCGCCGCTTTCCACTCCTTTTTTACAAAAATTTACCCCGAGCTATCCCGAGAACGAAATTAATTCGTCGTACGTACGTTGGTGCGGAGCGTGAAACGACAACTGAAACAATGGCGCTGCAGCTTATTTTTCGTCGCCGATCGTAAAGTCATTCGTTCGAAGCATCTGCTCAAAAAACAGGCAGTCGTGAGTTCGTATGCATACGTAAATGCAATCGTCGCTCGACATAATCCGACGCAATACAGAGAATGAAGCAAACTATTCGTGGGATATTGAGCAAAATACTCGCTCGGTCGGAACTAAAGACCTCGACCGATGTCCATTCCGAATCAAGCATAAACACAAAAAGAGGAAAGAGCGAGAGGTCAACTTCGTGCTCGAAATTTTGGTTCGCGTGTACACGCGGCACAGCAGCAACAATCCCAACTATTCCAATGCTCGGCTTGCATTTGGCATTTTCATAGTATCTCTGGTATACGACGTAGTGAGTGAGAAAACAGCTTGAATTCACGCGCAACCGAGGGAGAAGTACATAGTGACGAGCTGCCTTCAAACGTATTCGGTGTAGTTCTGCAAACGGCACACGCGTAAAACGTCGCCGTTGTTGTCGTCAAAGCATCACGTCACACCCACGTATACATTTCTTTTTAACCTGAGTTTCAACGTGTATCGCACGAAACACGCGATTCTGCTCTCATTGTGTGAGTGTGTGTGTGTGTGTGTGTGTGTGTGCGTGCGTGCGTACGTACATCCTTTGACAAAATTAAAAAATCACACGAGGTTATATACTACACGATAAGAGCAGGAGAGGTACGCGTGTGCAAGCTCGGCCAGCCGAGAGAGCTTTTTAATAGGTCGTGATACGATGCGCCCCGTGTTCATCACGCGCTAGTTTTTCGACCCTTTAATTGAAAAATTCTCCGCTCGAAGTATGATTTATTCAAGTGTGTACCTATATCATATCTGGTATCCAGCGCTGCATCGGCAGTGGCGTAATAAAGCCGACAAGTTATTACACGATGCGACTAAAATATGCCTTTGATTATATTCATTAGAAAAAAATTTGGTAGAGAAAAGGTAATTAGATGTAGGCAAAATTACTTTCGAGTCCGTGAGCGCTTAACGCCATTATGTCATCGTCAAGCCGATATTACGCGATAGCGGAAAGTACTATTTTACGCTGATCGGCTGTGGCACATACATTATATCGTCGAGTCTTAACGCGCGCCTGTAACGCATGCATCCCAAAGGGCATAATTATTCGAGGCAAAATTCACACTTTCGCGTGCGCGTGGATTATCCGAGTGCGCTCGCTCGGAGGCCCGAAGTACCTATATTATCCGCGACGCGTTGGCGCGCTTGCTCACATACACAGACAGTGCGGTATACGGAGTCGGGCGCACGCGTTACACGCGTGTATACAACGTGTAGAGTTGACGCGCAAATCGAATGCTCGGTCTACCTCGAATAAATAATGGTTTTGCACTACGCTGCACTGTACGCCAGCCAGCCGAATGTGTATACAAAACTTTCTGTATTTCCATATGTATGGCTCGCGGAGCTTTGCGAAATTGCGCGAAGCTCTCTCGTACGCTCGTTGTTCTCTCTCTCTCTCTCTCTCTCTCTCTCTGGATATACGCGCCTAGCTTAATTACGTACTGCATTGAACTCTTACATCACTATAGCCGCGCTCGGCAGTGGTAGCATTTGCGCGCATTATTTCCTCTGAATAAACCACACGATAAACGTCCGCACACGCGTGTATGTGCGCGAGTGCGATAATACGCTTTTTCATCGGTCACGTGGCGCTGACAGAAATGCATTGGCATGGCTGTACGCGCATACACTCGAAGCAGCCGTCTATGCCCGACCGGTGCACAGAAAAACATGTAACCTTTTTTTCACGCCGACAATGGATATCTCGGATAGCGATGCACGCACAATGTGCCGGAGTGTATCAAAGCTGTAAATTGAACCCAAGTGGAAAATAATTATATCTCGGATATGTTTGTGGCTTTTTACATGCAGCTTGTGCGGATTTTATTGAACAACGTAATTGAATTAATGGTCGAGCAAACGAATTTTGCACCGCATGTTGTTGCATGCGCATTCATCCATTGTTTCCATGTAATCAACGGCCAAAAAAGCTATGCGAGCAGCATTTTTTAATTCTTTTTCGAAAATGGGTCAAAATTATTTTTAACGAGTATTTTGCCTATTCGTAGCAGAGAGAAGGCGATTAATCAAAAGTTAAAGAAAGATAGGACAAACTTTAATTCCCAACAAAGCTAGAATATGCACAAAGATTAATAAAGTCATCAAGGAACAGCTAGTTTTCTTGTCTATGCATGCGTGTACGCCCGATAAACGAAAACGTTACATACCGAAAGTACGCAAACTATTAGACTCGACTCGTAGACTTGGAGTATAATAATAAAGAACATGTCATCTTAAGAGTAGTGTATGTATAAAGCATAGGAAGGAGAGAGAAAGCTGGGAAAATTTTGAAAATGGCAAGCGATATCGCTGAGCAGCCAAGTGTACGTATAGAGACGTTGACGAGAGAAATAGACGTGCTATTCGCAGAAGAAGAAGCAGGGCGCATACACAAAGAGGAATAGAAACAAGAAGAGAGAAAGAGCGAGAGGAGAGAGAGAGAGAGAATAACGGCTGGCTTATTCATATTCATAATCATAATCGTTAAGGGTTGAACTCCATTGTTTTGTCGGGCGCACACATACACTCGTATATACATGTATAAAGTGCCTTATACTCGGCGCTGCTTGTTTCGCCGGTCTCGATTAACGCGAGATGCTGTCTGTCTCTCGAAAATATCCAAGTGACTCGAGCTACGCTGTTTTCATGTCGAAAGGCTAAATTAATTATTCAGCTATATACTGATGAAAGCCTGGGCACGATGAGAGTTCGCAACACTTTTTGCCACTGCTTCGCATTTTTGAAATTAAAGTTCAAATTTAATATCCTGTAGCTGCGTGCAAGCATTCCGGCTAAAATATTAATTTTTTTTCATTTGCAGTAACAATAACAACGCGTCTACTTTGTAAAATAATTTTAAAATTTTACCATTGAATAATGAATTGTTAACCGATCTGCAGCTTACCGTATTCTAATTGTTCGTACAGCGTAGTTGTGCGATTAATCAATTATTTTGATCGATGTGTTATTAAAATTCAAACTGGCCACAAGCAGAAAACATTATAATTCGTAAAACTTTTTAACAAATTTTACCAAGTTTTAAATATGAAGCTTAAATTCAGCACTTTATGCGTGAAAAAGCTCAGTTGAATTTTAACAAAAAGCTCGCAATCCGATTAAAGGCAAATGTTTAAAATATATCAGACGTAATGAAATCACTATCTCGGTTAAAAATGTTCAGCATGCAAGAGTTCGCAACGAGAAAATGCAACGCTCAATTCCCAAAACTCATCAAACTCGTGCTTGCAGCTAAGCGTACACGTTATCTCCGTAAAATCTAATTGTTAATTTTTTTTTCTCCCCTTACTCCGTACTCGTTTGTTCGTTAAACGAGCTCTTCTATCCGGTGCATATCTTTTGCTCTGCAAGTTCTCTCATTTACAGATAATTGTTAATTAGCGAGATATGATATTTCCGAAGGCCGGTTGGAATTTTAACATGGTCGAAGTTTACGCATCCCTCGGCCATAATGCTATAAACGCGGTGTAGGAAATGATGAGATAGCTCATCCATACACTCATGCTGACCCTCTCAATACTCCGTTCTCGAGTACAGATATTACGCAACGTGAGTTATTTTGAGATTTGGCGCGAAGCAAGGCTAGGCAGAGCACGATGTTTGAGAAAGCCTCTCTTTCTCTCTTTCTCTCGAGCCGCCCCTCTGGCTATACACAAGTGCGTTACGCGTGAACGTATACATCATCGTGGAAACGTGTACGTATATATCAAGCATATCCCTCTCATGCTTCGTGGTCAAGCATGTTTCTGCTCGAATTATATTCTTCGTTTATTAGGAACTCTTGAGAGAGATGGACGAAAGAGAATGGGAAAACTGCGCCGATGTCGTGTTAACAAACGTCCGTCGGCAGTCACGTGTACGCGAGGAGTAGCTTCGAACTATTTTGCATGCCGACTGTTTTGCCAGAATATGTATCTACTTCGTTGGTCATTATCCTTTTTTAATGTGCTATACATACGTGACTCAATAGATAAACATTAATTTCGGAATTAATCATTAACCAGTTATTTTTGTATGAATATTCGCATGAAAAATTACTAGGAATTATATAGGAAAAAGCAGAACATGAACAGTGACAGCTGAAAATTCTTGAGTAACATTGCTAAGTGCTTCCAAAAATGTTACATCTACTTAGTTTTTATTTATTTATTTTAGAACATCTTTAGAATTCTGCCATTTGAAGCTATCATTACAGGACCTTACATGGATGGATTACCATTTTGAAACTCTAATTGTTTTTAATCACTTCGACATAATGAGAAGAGGGCGACTGCAAGTTTTGTTGCGCGAAAAAGGGTAAAAGAAGCGTAGTTGAGAAGAGGCAAAAAGTGAGCTCGATGCGGTTAACCAGTCGCGGTACGGCACGATTTTACCCTTCTATTATACGATTTTTGCCAAATGAATAAATATATCAGCATGCGTACAAGTGCAGATACTTTTACCCGCCTGTACGCGCAAGGACAGATATGCAAGCATGTGTGTATGTAAGAAAACTCATTAATTTTTAATGAATCATAAATATTGTCTTTATTACATCGCATGTGCTTTCCAGCACGTTGGAGTGCTAGTTTACAGTATATTTTAGCTCTTTACATTTCTTTTACGATGCGAAAATATTCCCTGAAAAAGTATAAGCTCGAGCGCATTAATAATGCGACGTAAAAGGTTACATCTATCCTGCGTGCTCAGAGAAAACAAGAAGACTTGGAAAAAGTCGAAATAATTAATGAAATTTTGAAAGAAAATATCTCGCACACATAGGGAGAAAGGGTGCATTACTTTTGTTTTCGCAAAGTTAATTTGTCAGTGGAGCTTCCCGGGCAAAGTTGAATATTATATAAGAAGTTCGTTTGTATTTGAAAATAAAAATACTGAAGTATACGGATCCACTTTCCTGCGAATTGAAAAATTTAATTTACGCCTCGACGCTGCTACTTGCGAGCTGCTGCTGCTATATATACTCATACGTTCGAGCTTCTAGTGCGGTAAACCTCACTGCGGTGATATCGTAGAAGCAACGCTACGCCCCGAGTAATTAAACAATTTGCTTACAGATGGAGTTTTTAGCAAAAGTATTTTACATTCACCTACATTATCCCTACAGCAGACGGCAGCACGACTGGCTCATTGCCGGGCCGAAAGGCGTATATAATAATGGCATAGCTCCACGCTGGGCTATATTAAAGTCAAAAGTGCCGAAATGCCTTCGTGATTAAAAATGTTGCGCTCACAAGGACTCGTCGTATTATAGAACACGACACACGCGTGGAATGCCTCTGTACAGGCAACGTGTCGCTGCGTTGAGGCCACCCATACGGAGTCACATTACTCTCTGCCGCGTGAATAGGGTCCAAATACCAATTGCCAAGCGAGTGCCGACGACTGAATTACGTCGAGCTCGTATCGATTTTTCGATTTAATAAGTCGCCCGTGCCATTTTGCCACTTCCACTGAAATTATTAATAATGCAAAGGCCAAACTTATTGTTCCTAGCAAAGGGTTATAAGCTTTTGGAATACTTTTTTACAAAACCGTGTGCATGTCACTGGTCTGGACGCGCTTTTGGTATGTTATAGTACATGGTAAAAAGGTCCTAAAACCAAAATTTCAGACCCTCTCCCCCCTTATAAACGTCTATTTTCTATCTACATTGATTCTGAAGCCCTGAAACACTTCAAAAATTTGAAAAAAAACTTTTCCACAATTTAACCATCAAAGTACATAACCTTGAATTTTTTCAAATTTTTCCATAGAGGGTGTTAGTGTCTAGAGCCGAAAACGCTGTTTTTTAACAAAATCAGATTCTAGAAACCAGATAAAAAAATTTTTTTAAATATTTTTTGAATAAATTTTAAAACTTATTTGGATTTCTGTCAAATTTTGAATCATCGTAAAAGAAATTCAGGGTTCAAAGCAGGTAACTAAAAGCTGGCGTAAGAGGATCATATATGCTTACCATGTTAAATGATTCAATGAGTACTGATTAGCTAATTTATTGAGTGAGATACAGTTCATGTTAATTCATATGTCGTAAATTCATGATATTTCATAAGAAACCACGTTAAAAGTGAATTCTTTCTTTTTTCAACTAAATTAATTATCATGTCTCGAAAACATTTTTAGGTTTTATACAAAATTGGTATGACTGCATCTGAAACAAGACCTTAAACCCTCTTTAATTATAAGAATCTCCTCGAGTTTAGAGCGGAATGAGAAGAAACGCCAAATTTCTACTAAATGCTACTTAGGATTCATTCTGCTCCGCAGAAAGCAACTAATTTTTAAATAAAATTTTTTTCGAATAAAACCAGTTTTTTATGCGTCAAACCCCATCGATACAGTATATAGTTGCAGGCAAGGAAAGGGGAGTGCCTTTCAGGCCCATAACCTGCAGGACGCTGGGCGACTCGGCTATTCTGGCAAGGCGGTTTACCCGGGTGTCACGCAGCACCGGTAATACCTGTCACCGAGGGGTGTTGGATTATTATATAGTGAGCACGCGTTTTTTAGAGCCCCAAATTTTTATGGGTCGTACTTGACACCCGAGTAAGGTAAATACAGTATGTGCTCGCTTGCTTGTGTTGGCTTTCGTGTGCGTGCGTGTACATGTGACTGAATCGCGGTGATATATTGAGCATAATAGGGAGTTTACTTCACTTGTGGTGTTTGCTGACGACTATAGTTCGGGCTGACAGGTATTATAGAGGAGTGAAAAGATCGACAAAAAATGATGATTCACGTTACTTTTTTTGCTGAGTTCTTTTACAGCATAAAATGCTCGACATTATAATGCACGAGATTCTCTTGACAGTCAAAATTTCTCGATACGAGATTCGTTTGCATCGTGTAAGGTAAGGCGAGGAAAATGCTATTTTGCTATAACTTCGTTATTCATAAGCATATGATGCTTAAAAAATCCTGTACGGTCATCAAATTTACAGTGCATGTAAAAGTTAGTTGCTGCGATACAGCGCGATTTTGTTTTGCATATGAAATCTATAGATTTATAGATTTATACGTAATGTACATCGGTTCGATTTTAATTATGAAATGGCAAGAAAACGTAAATACAGCTAAGTAGGGGTCAGTCGTGTGCACAAGATAGTTGATTCTCTCGAAATCTGCATTTTGCATGTCCACATGAAATGTTCTTAAACAAGTGCAAGTAATCGAAAACTGGATCGGTCATTCATTCAATATTGTTGTAATTTTCCTGATTGGACATAAATATTTAAATTTGTTAGTGCCAGTTACAGTGCCGTGGAGATATACATGTCAAATTTCACCTCCGTGGCATGTCTTGATCACAAAATCAACTATATTTGTACATACCATGCATGTTTCTGAATAGTTTCCAACATGCCACCTGCTCTTTTTCGGTTGCGGACTCAAAGTTTACATTTTAGCTATGCAGGGATAACTAATCTAATGGAAAATTCACGTGTTTCAAAAAAACTGTCCCCTCCGTGGATATAAAAGTCTTGAGCTAAGATCATTCTTTTTAATCTTTCTTCGTCTTCGGTGCACTATAATTGACTGGTTCCATTTTAATCATAAATTAGCAGTTATAATTTTTTTTCGTTTCGTTCGGAATAGTTACATCTTGTTCCAATGAAAATGGGGTTTTACTCGGTATGGACGTCATATGCTTCGTTTATACTGAATTAACTTTAACTTCAAAAAAAAAAAAATTCTAATCAATAAGAGTAACTGTGACATTGAGTAGATGTTTGTACCCAATACTAGAGATTGTTTTACAAATTATATTCTTAGCAATTGAATTTGTCCAACCTTTTAAAGGAGTCGAGGCAAAGCAAAACATTTTCATGTCTTTTATCTTTTAGCTACTGTACTAAATCCCAACAATTCAGTATAACACATAGTGTATACATTAGGCAACAAAATTTAACAAAAGAAAATTCAATCTATTATCATTAAAGTTCCGTAGACACGTAATAGATATCTGCATGAAAACACGTAAGCCATGTAATTGCGCATTTACCTCTCTGTTTCCCAACTTAATCTGGCGCAGCTGAAAACGATGAAAGTGGGAGAAGAGAGGAACAGAGAGAGTCTGTCATCAGGCTTTGATCGAAATCTTTCGATCGTGCAGATATATATATGACGCGCGTATACGCACGTGGAAACCCATTCAATAAAGGCTTGATTTTACATCAAAGGAGATAGACATCGGTGTATAATCATCATATATAGATGTGGTGCTCACCCTAAATTAATTGTATATTACTTTGTATATAAAATATTCGTGTCGTATGTGTAGCCAATTTAGAAGCTTGCAATTTATTTGTCGAAGCTATCAAAAATTCATCAGCAGAGAAGCATAGGTTACTTTAGTGTATTCGTAAGTAAAGAATCAATAACGAAATAATTTAATATATTCGTATTTATGTGATGCGAATCATGTTATATAGACCGAGAAGTCAATTTAAGCAGTGGTGAAGTAGCTATCTCCCGAAGAAACCTGTAAGTCTACGCCTCGAGCCACCGCTGACATCTCTTCAGTCAAATATCATACGTGTACAAGCTCGCGTAAGTCGAACAAATAAAGTCTCGCTAGGTGGAATATGAAGAGTTTTCATATAAGTATATACATGTAAGTATATAAGCCGTTTCTTGGCGGAATCTGGAATTATTCGTCCCTGGGCATGCGTGCATACATAGTATAGTCCACGTATAAAGTACATATACATGGATACAAACAGCCAAAGAGATGGAGTTTGGCCGCGGGCGGTAGAGGTTTTTTTATGAAAATCAGATAGAGTTCAGCATTACCCAAGGATCAGAGGGAATACTTTAGGATATTTGTCTCTCTCACGGGTGCTACTGGTATAGAGCTGCAGCTCGACGTCAACGCTCTATGAATATCTAACTTGTGCTACGCGTACATGCGTATACGCCGCAGACTGCGTCGTTGTCGCGCAAGGACGAGCGGCGCTGATCTTTCCACGTATGTATAATATCATATGCGTGAGTTTATACAAACATGTACTGCTGCTACATTCGCAAACAGACATTTAATTTAACATGCAAACAGCATGCAGAGACTGGATAGACGCGTGCGTACGCATGCGTGTCTCTTACGGTTTTGGACCAGGACGAGTGGCTATGTGTGGCCAAGTGCGTATGCGTGAGCTTTCCAACTCGCACCGAATCGAGCCATGCTTCCCGCGGGCATTTATTAATACATCGTTTTACTCGTCGATACACGCAGGCGCAGCTAGGAGCTGGCCTCGCTGCAAGAGTTGCCCAACTACCGCAAACAATGCCTGTATCAATTGACGAATATATGTATGTGCACAGGATGCGCGATCGAGTCGACGCGCCGCGCTCCAAGTAAACAAAAGCGGTGTACCTTGCTTATGAATGATAAAAAAGACTATTTGATGAGTGCAGTATTGGCACTTGCGTATGCAGCCGCGATGCAGTCGCTGCTGCAGCCCACGAGCTCTATATATACATGTATAACATTGCGAGGTTTCGCGCGTTGATGGATTGTTCGACGAGGCACAATATTTTTTTTTCATTCCATGTACACTTTGTGTAAAACTTCGGGGTTATATGAAGTTTCAATATTAACGCGTGGCTCGCACTCGCATTGTACGAGTTTGAGTGCGTGTGTGCCTATATTCCTAGAGAATGCAATTTTGAGCTATGTGCATCGATATAGAAAGTAAAACATATATATAGATCGACCAGTGGTCGAGTACTCAAACCCAGACTTTTGAAAGGTTTGGATATTTTATATACACGTTGGTCAGTGTATTTTCCACGGAATATATGAGGGATTTATAAGCTATTCAATCGAGAAAAAATTGCACGCTGCAAAAGGTATTGGTGTGAATTATTCAAAAAACATTTGCATGCATATTATCACATTAGTTTTCTTTCCTTCCATCAGGACTGTTGCAATATAAATCAAAAAAGCACCAATAATGCAATTCGCAGCTCAGGTCACGAAAGACTAAAAAAAAATTAACAGCAAATCGAACGAGTCGATCACGTCGTAGCATTACTGTCACACCTGAGTAGTCGATCTGTAAGTCAAGTCGTGACGTGAACGATTTGTCAGCAGCAGGCGCAATGGTAACCGCGGTAAAAATAAAAATTCTCCGGTATTTCTACGGGTAATACTGTGTGTGGCTACGTGACGCGAGCAGAAAGTTCTGATTACCGAATTTTCCAAGCGATCGATCCCTTGGCGATGCCTAGACGTTTGTGATGCATAATATATCATTGATGATTTGACCGATGGCCGTGAATAATGTACATGGTCCTCTGCCATGTATGCGTATGCGCGATAGCTTTGCAGCGTCTCTCCATTCCCTTTGCCTCGCTCCTATTATAATACACATGAAATGATATAATATAAAGTAGGCAGCATATTTGATCGGCTCCACGAATGCCTGGTCACGAGACCATAATAACGTATTTGAATGTAGGGCAGATAATTCGCATATGGAATGTACGCGTACACCGATGCATCGATTGATTGTGCGATATGGCGCGAGGGATCTAATCCGGCCGCGCGGCGAAACAATCACTCTCTATCACTTCGATTTGGAGAATTACTGCTGAGAGAAATGCAAATCACCGCTGCCGATTTAGCACTTTGACTGCCGGAGCGGAGGCTGCCGATGCTCTGCGAACATGCCCAAAGCTAGAGAATAAATTGAGAAGGATGCGGGCGACGTCGCGCAGTTCTGCACGTATGGAGTGACATTCAAATTTCGCTCGGCGAAAATGACAAAAATATCGCTATATAATGTTGCGTGCATAATATCCACTTTTCACGAATGTATTATATACGTAGGTATGGATGTACCCTTGGTGGCATCCAACGCTCTATATATATTCATACATCACGAATAATTGGCTCGTATTCAGATATCAGTCGAATTGAATTTCGCCTTCGTTCCAGCGCATACTGCTTCTCATCCCTCCGTCTACCTATCCTGCATGAAATTCGAGATCTTTACATATACGTATACGCACGCGTGCAAACAACGGATAGGGAAATTTTCTACTTTGCCCGAGTCTTTCTTTCATTCGGCTTTCTCTTATACTTCTCTCTATATCTCTGCTGGCTGTGCGCGTAAAACCACAGCCCGAGCTTCAACTGAAATGAGTTTTCACTCGTAGCACTTGTCGAGGAACGAAAGTTTTGAATAATGCTGAACTCTGCTCAGGCACATACCACACTTCATCAGAATGAAAATGAGCGCGAGGCACTGGGAACAGTAGCAGGAAAAACAAACTACATCTATCCGCCAGGGAGAGTTGAATTTTTGGAAATTATGATAAATTCACCTTGATTGTTTCATATAACGTCGCAACAATATCTACGTGTTTCGTCCCGTTGCTAGACAATTTGTTGGCATGCGTGAGTCAGTTCAGGATTTACAGTATAAGGTTGAAAATTAGTTTGCGTGAGAAAAGTCATTTTTACGCACGGCGCCATCCCCTCAAAGTTTCACGGCTAACGAGCTTGGCACCGAAGATCGATGTGCGTACTACACCGTTGCTTACCCCATCTCGCAGTCAATGGAGCATCGTCCTGGTATAATACACACGCAGTCATTCACTCGGCAAGTCACGTGTCGCTCTTACCCACTTTTCTTGCCACATTTTTCCGAAAATGCACAAAAGCCAGTCATTCGCATACGCGCCATATAATCTGTTCATAATTAACCCTTGTGTATGATAGAAGCATCAAGATGTACGGTCGAATCTCACGCCGCTTAAGCGTCCATCTTGCTCGCTGCCTCGTCGTTGTTCACTTTTTCCGCATACGTTTCCTTCCTGACGAGGCGTGCGCTCGTAATCGACGTTACGCACTCGTTCAACCCGTCATCGCAGCCCACAAGCTCTCGGCATCTTAGCTCGAGTAGGTCGCGCACGAGAAAAGCTCGCCAACCTATGTCATGTATACAATAATCCCGCTCTCAATTGCTATATTCTTTTTCACGCCTGATCTCGGGGGGCTGATGCGGGTCGGCCAAACGCTACGCTTACGATGACGAACGGTCAGGCTGAATTAGCCACGCTTCGCGTCATTTAGTCCGTAATGATGCCTCTCGACTTGCTTCAAATTTTTCTCAAAATCACGCACGTTTGACCAACTACTCATGAGACCAAGAGAAAGATGTTTATTGCCTAGAGCTATAAGAGAGACAGAGAGATGGGAAAATTACAGGACGAGGAACGAATCGAGAACTGGTCCAGTTTGCGTCAGTTATCAGTGAGGGGCAGGTTTATCCTCGGTTTCCGTCTCCGATTATGCCACTGAAGCATGAGAACTTGCATACTATAAGAGTAAATCCGTTTTTTAACATGTTAACTTCAGCGTGAAAGTACACGATTGGGCAGCGCCAATCGTGTTTTGTTATATTTAGCCGTACTGACGTGTCTTCGTCAACGCGTATCACTCAGTGACACGTTAAGCCTTGACTGACGAGGCCACTTGTGCACCTTTTTACCGAATTGACTTATCTACTTTTTGAGTTTAAAAAAATATTGACCAAGTGCATGCCCGGTAGTGGCAAGATACGTCGGAGACTCGTTGCATACAACTTGCTAATCCAACGGACTTTGATGAAAAATATGCTCAGCCCCTATTTGATTATTTTCATACAAATTTCAACCATTCGTCGACGTATACGTTTCAATTTTTTCTTTCGCGGATGAAAAGTGAAACGGAGAAGCCGTTTCTCTGCCTCAATGAAGTTTTCGTTTACTCGACGAAAGTCCAGTCTGCGTCTGATCATTACTCGACGCACAAGGGACGAAGATATGATACGAATGGAGAAAGATGCGGAGGTAGAGTCAAGGCAAAAAGAGGCCGTACATCTCTTCGTCTCGACAGGCAAGCATCAAATTGACCAACAACACCCAATAGACACACAAAAAAGCATATATACACATGCAGCCTCTGGAATCGTGCAGTACCTATGTCGAACATGCCTCACCCTTCCGACGAGTGTGCGCTGCCAACGAAGAAAGAATAAGAAGAAAGAGAAAAACGTTCCCGAGTACCACCAGAAAAAAAAATATAGCAAGACCCGAGCGACCGAAAGAGAGAAGATTTGAGTATCGTCTTACCCTCAATTTTATCCCAATCACTTTGAAACCCGAGACGACTACCGTCCGCACGAGCTTACAGTTGTGAAACGATATTGATACACGCATTCGCGCGCGCACACACATACGTATCTCGCCATAAGAATAAAAATGTCCACCCGACGAGGAGACAACCATACTCTTATGAGGTAATATATATGTATGTATACATAATAATATTGGCTGAAAAGCCAAAGAGGTTGCGCTGAAGCTGTCGTTGATAAATCGCCCTGTGTACAGCTGCTGAGCGAGGCCTATTTTTCATGATTTTTCGGACTCGAGGCGGATGAAAAGAAAACTCGTGCATTTTTCAAGCAGCCAAATGGAACGTGCTTGATGCTTTTTTATCTTAGTATCTCTCTCAGGATATATCGAACTAGAAAGAGACGTTGGCTGGACGGTAATGCGATTTGCCGGGATATTCTCGACTTTGTTACCCGTGCGATACGTGATACACTTGTCTCTTTTCGTAAACGTACTTTCTTGATTAACGAAACGTTGTGGCTTTTTTAAAGAAAAAAAGTAACAAACGTATGGATCCTTTTTCAAAATTGATATTTAAAAAAACTCGCGGTATTAGAGAATACTCACGGTGCGTTTTTTGAAACAAAAAAAAAACGGCTGAATTAAAGCCGCTGAAAACCAGTGGAGTAAATCGTCAAATACCTGCACATTCAGCTAGCCTTAGAGCGAATGCTTCGAAATATTCGCATCTATGATTAATGAACCCTGATGGTGACTCATATAAAGCATTCGACCCTTATTCGAAGCATCATCCCGTAAAAAAACATAACATTGTGCGCCGTGCAAACCCATCCCTTTCCACGAACTCTCGAGATTTAATGAATAAAAAAACACAATTTGGTAAAATTTTCGGTAAATGGTAGGCTGATACTCAAGCAGAAAAAACTTTTTTTCCGCGCCTAAACATCGTGTATAAGCAAGTGATTAATAATATATACCCGGAATGACAGTGCACATCGTTGGAAAATGATAGATAGCAATTCGCATAGTCTACGGACAATGATTTTTTGCTTTTTTATGATGCGCATGCGAAAAGCCAACTGCAAAAGTTTACGTTACAGAAATAATTTCACCCCTTGCCAACGAATTATCCTAAGCACACATGGCAAGTCAGTTTTTTTTACAGAACGTATCGGGTAGGTCGGTAATTCAGGCATCAAAAAATAAAACGTCGAATAAACTCGGATATAATCTCGCTCACTAAATCCACCTTACACACGAACATGTGTAAGTGTATTTCTGTATGCGCGCGCGCCCGAGAAAAAGAACGTGTGAAAAGGTAAAAACTGGTAGCCGCCGCGCGTACACGAATTGCAAACTTTACTTATGGCACTGTGCATATCGCTGTTACACGATAAACACGATGATAAACGAGCTCTCGCCACTCTCCGAGATGCTTATCTCTATTTCGTCTGTGCTTGGGTGCGAGTAAGTGTATAAGAACTCCAGCTTATATACGCAAATACAAGTTCCTCACTTGGTTTGCTCAAGTATGTGTGTATGCCGTCGAGTTACACGTGCAAAATAACTCGCGCGAACAGACTAGACGCGCGCACCGACTGTGCTTTTTCCCATTCACGTGTGTAGTGCATAAATACACACACGGCACACAGGTATACACAAGTGCCTGTACGAACTCGTACGCGTTGCTTATACATAACGCAGCGCACGAGCGGCGCTAAGTAAATATAACAAGAGGAAGCAAATTTAATTTTTACTTTTATACATATTGTGTCCTCGCGCGATTCCGTTACTCGCTACAGTTTACGCCAGTCCAAGCTTTTAAAAGTTTTTTTCATTCCTGTCGTGTACAAAGTTCGCGAGATTCAATGGGTTGATAGCGACACGAAGGGATAGTTTGATCAAATAGACGCCATTTCGTACGAAACGTGCTAATTTACACTACTTTCGGTTCACACTGATAGTTGAAAAATGAGCTATGAAATATCATATGCCGATACAGTACCGACTGTGAATCGTGTGCCATTGAAAAATCTCATCATTCTGTATTAATAAGCTATTCGTCAGAGTAATAACTGCTATAATTTACTGTATATATAGAAAAAGTGTTGTATTAAAGTCTGTGCCGATAACTAATAAGTTGTATATCCTTATAATAGTCATGTGCGCATCGACGATGTTCAGTCAGTAGCTGTACGCAAACAAACAGACAAGCAGAGAGCAGAGCGGCAGCCAGGAAAGAAATCAATCTCGAGAAAAGAGAAGTGCAGCGGAGGTCGTAAATGTGCAGCAAGCAGCCTGGACTATACAATAGGCGTTTGTATTCGTCGGACAGTCAGCGACTCCCTTTATGCGTATCGCAGAATACAATTGGCCGTCATTTTTCAGGTACACTACGTAGTATAGGCTACGTATATGCATTCATTAATGAGGACCGCTTGGCGGCCACACTACTGCCGCCGCCACAGCCGCGCGCCCGGTCACGCCACGGGAGGTTAACGCAGCCAGCCTATGCACGAATGTATGCTGTTCGCGCGCGTCGTCCATCGTCAGCTATTGTCCGCGACGTATCGTGAGAGAGAAAGAAGCAGCGAGTCTGAGCGCCGAGTACGTGTGTGCGTAAGTGAGCGTCTATGTATGTGCAGCAACCCCTTCTCGGACACGTGACTGCTCCATCTATATACGTATATACGTATGTATATATGCGCGCGCGAGCACGAGGGGTGATGATGCACCCGGGTCGAGTGGCTGTGCCGAGGGGGAAACGGCCCAAAGAGAGAAGGGACGAATTGCGCTCGTATTTTTCCCCCCCCCTGTCCGTTGAAGTGGAGCGAAGGGAAAGGATAGGCGTACTGCTGTAACCGGTTGCCTTTTGTTTTCGCTGCATTCACTTTGGGCAAATATTCCGGCGCCGAATCAACCCGATCGTCCAAAAGACGCGACGACTAGTTTACTGTCCTAAAACACACCGACCTAAGATACCACATCACGGAATGAACATTTCACTTAAACTCGGTGACTTCCGCACCATACAGAGATAATGAGATTTTCGTAGCGATGCTCTGGCATCGAGATGAGCTATCCGCAAAAGACACTTTTACATATTTATGTTTAGTTGGTCGAGATACTTTTTTCGACTGGTTAAAAATTCTGCCCCTTTCGCGACCCCTTGAAAAATCGCCAATGTCGGGTCAGTCATTGTGACGTACACGCGACCGACTCGGCCATCACTCGGGCGACTATTGTTTTCCTGCGACTGCATATGTACGGCTTACAAAGACATAAGCAGCGAGCGCCCACGCTTTCACGCTCGAAATATGTATATTATATACCTACTGCAGGGCAAAATGCCTGACGTGCCTTTTTTTTTTTTTCAATTTAGACCTGGCGCGAGCCCTGCTCTACACGAGTATATGCTATATACATGGAAGGAAGGGAGTTGTACGTGCGTACACAGCTAGAAGCATTATAAACGCAATTTCCTGGTCAAACTCTGCGTAAAAAACTCATCACACCCGCGAGCTTGGCTAGCTGCTCTTCGGCAGTTGGACCACTGCTGCTGCGTTGCTCGGCTCTTTTTTATTCTTTTGCTTTATGATTTTTCCCGTGGAATAGTTTCTTGTTTGTGAAAACTTATTTTGTTCTGATTTCTATCCTAGAGGCAGCTGTTGCATGCATACGCATCGCGCCTCGTTGCAGCTGACGCGTGCTTTTCACGAAAAATTGAAACGTCACTAGCAAAAAGTTTAATTTGTCAAGAAAGAAATGAGAAAAAACATATACACACATATATTTTTTCTCTATACAAACTATGTACGTGCGCTAGAACAATGTTATGTTTTTTGATCGGAACGTGAAAAAACCTGGCTACGCAGCCAATATTTTCGTTCAAACAATTATGATATGGTCCTTCGTGTACCATAGAATTCGCCGGTATTCAATGGCCTTTTCACGCAGAAAACGCGCAGATTGGAAAAGGCAACATTTGTTAAATCGTTTATACCTTACAATTGCATAGCTTTTCATTTGTTTCAACTAGCCTCCGTCAATATACGGTGATTATTATCTAAGTTATTATATTTATCTATGAGCATACGAAAGCAAAAACATCGGCTGTGTAACTTTTTTGAACCTTCGAACATGTTTGCGTGCAATACAATCATTAGTCACTTACTTTTATCGTGTTTTTCAATCAAGCCAGCTTTTGGGCGTTACAAGAGGGTTTTATTGATAATTTCAGCACCTGATTTTTTTATAGCTCCTGTCGTGCAATATTTTTTCGTAAATTGAGCCTGCAGAGCTCGATAAATGAATTAATAAGAACGAGCTTATGACGTGACGAAATATATCACAGAAACAAGCGAGCAGTTTATAATGGAAAAAATCAAACATAAAAGATCGAGAGCAGCGCTGATCAAGTAAAATAATGACTGGTGTGCGGCGAGCGAGTGGCCAGAACAATAGGGCAATTTTATAATCGCTTAGCGATTGAGCTCCTGCGATTAAGACCATAAATTAGGGAAAAACATCGTGGGATAGCTGAAGATGGAAGGACATGTGTACCAAAATCAAACAATTGCAATTACCATTGAGACGGTCGTAATATAGTTCGTTTGTTATTATGCACTTGCAGTTCGCGTAGGTACAATCGAGATGCTTACTTTACTCGAAGACAAAGTCAATGTTCGGCTTGCATTTATAAATGCACCGCGGTAACGAAAGCTTGCACATATTTCCCTATAGTAGCTTTTTAATCGGCGCTTATATGCAGTACGCAGCATTTAATATTGCATAATATTACACTCGGTAATTTTGCTGCTATGTCGAGCAAGCTACCAAGGTAGAAATGCAACGCAGCAAATCTTTGTTCTTACAAATGAAAACAATCGCAGAACTACGCGACAGTAATGAAATTGTGGGAAATAAATTATATATGGCTCTATGCATGCCATGAGTCGTGCAAGTCCATTTATAAATGTATCTCATAGCGCAGCGCGTGAAGCTCGCCAATGGAGTTATGAATATATATCGCGTGGGTGTGCCGGTGGCACGCTCTTCGAGTGCGCAGCAGTACGAAAGGAAGGTCAGCGTAACTCGCGCGCACAGGTGTACCCATGCGACGACAAAAGCCAAAGCAGTATAATGGCTTTGTCGCCATCGATATATCGCCGCAGAGTGAGCGCGCCCCGACACACACGTATTATACGCAATTCACCTGATTGGCCGTAAATCTAAAGACGGCGACTACGACCAAGCGGCAAAGAGATTCACCGCTGTCGCGCTCCTTTACTTTTTCCTTTTATTCACCGCGTGCGAGCCTCTGCATCGGTCATTTCGTAATTAGCGGGGGTCGGCTCTTAATAAGACTGTACGCCATGGAAGAGGGAGTGCGCGAACGTTGACACGATCGAGCTCTCGATACTGTTTATATACGCACTTAATTTTAGCTGGAAGAATATTTGCAGCGATTCATCCAAGTACAGAAAAAGCCAATAAATGAGTTTTTGCACATGTTCTGACATTTCAAAAGCTCTTGATTAAATATCATACAGCATACATTATTATATGGATCAATAAGCTTATCAAAGAGGCAAAAATAGTCATCGTACCAAACAAAATTCAATTTGGAAACCGAGTGTCCCGATACATTTGAGCAGATCAAATATTATGTACATTCCGTTCATGCGTATCTGTATATATATATATATATATATATGGGCTATATCGCGTCAACTGTCCCTCCTTGAAAAAATGAAGTAAAAAATAATAATAATAATAATAATAATAAAATAATAATAATAATAATAATAATAATAATAATAAAACTAAAAAAACTATGTACTTTTGAAGAGTTTATTGAAAAACGAAAATTCTGAACATTTCAGCCCTACAGGTCCATGCCTCATGGATTTACAGGCAATGAAAATTGGAATTTCATTTTTCGACTTTTATTCTGATTTCTTAGGGGTGAGTATGAAAAAAATGTTAAAACATGATTTTTGATGTCAAATTTGATAAAGAATTAAATTCATTGTCAAAAATCATATTCATAACCGAAAAACCCAAAATATCATAAAATTCCAAAAATAGTCTCCATCGATGTGGTCAACAAGAAAATATAGAAACAATAGAAACCATTTGAGAGCATCTAAATGTATCGATGAACATATTTCAATATTGGCCACATCGATGGAGACAAACACATTTATTTTTGAACTTTAATGCTATTTTTGATTTTTAATAGGTTTTTAGCTTATGAATATGATTTTTTATAATAAATCTGAATTCTTCATCAAATTTGACATCAAAAATTCTTTCATATTCACCTCTAAGAAATTAGAATAAAATTCGAAAAATGAAATTCCAATTTTTAGCTCCTATATATATATCCATGAGGGATGGACCTTTAGGGCTGAAATTTTCAGGATTTTCTTTTTTCAGACTACTCTTGAAGAGAAAATACTTTATTTTTTTGGACTATATCAGATATAGACCATATAACAAATCTAGACAAGCATTTTCTAGCAGACATTTTATTGACATTTATGCATGATCATTTATTACAGCAGTTGTTAACAAGAAAAATTAATTTAAAAAATATATTTTAATGATCGGGCAAAAATAATAACTATCGAATACCGATGAATCCAACTAATTTGGTTGTGGCTCACTATTACACACACACTTTGGGTCAAGATGGGCCACGAAGTTGAAACTTCGGGAATTGATAGTTAAAAACCCTTATAATTTTCTCCTGAAATTTCAGCTTCGTTTGTCGAGTTAAATTTTGTAAATTTTAATTTTAAAAGTACACTTTTTAACATGGCTATCATAGAAGCGCGCAAGATTTCTCGCACAATTTTTAATATAACTTAAGGGTAATTTGGGAGATCATGACCAAATTTCGCGTAATTATAGATGAAATTATTACCTTTCAAACGGTATCGGTTATATTGTACATTCACGAGCATATTTCAAAGTAATTTTATAAAAATAAAAAAAATTTGTGTTTGCTTTACATTCAATCTAACTCGAAAGGTTAGCAGCAGACAAAAATACGCGTGATAGCATGCGTATTGGCTTTGAGTCTATGATACCACCGACACACCTATAGTCAAATCAAGTATCTACCTTCCGCTGTTTCTTCATAGTTGCTGATTTGAACTCGGTTGCGTCCCTAACGTCCTTAAATTTTTCAAGACGATTAAAAACATTTTTACCGTTTGAAACATAAAATACAAACTGTCCCACAAGTCAACGAAAACTTAAGAAGAAAATTAGTATTACACAAGAGTTAAATAAAAAGTATAATGAATTTTGTATTCAAAAATATACACACATAAAATATACAAACACGTAAATGCAAACATTTAACGCAACAGATAAATATCAATCACCTGCGAGACCAATTGTACGAGGCAGCCAGTCAGTATATACTTACATACCCATACTTTCACACCGCAGGGAGTAAATACTGAAAAATGACTACCTGCATACACATAGACACTCGAGATGAAAAAAGGCGTTTTTTTTCACCCTTTTCATTCATGACGCGGTGAGCTCACTATATTGAAAAGAGTTTTGTAAGACAGGTATCTCGAAATCTTCGGCTGCAGGATGAAGACTAAACATTACCGAAGGAACTTCGATTTCAAACAATAAATCCCGAAAATATAATACTTGATCGTGTGGAAAGCAAAAGATATATATAGAATTTTTTTTATTTACTTCTTGAATATTACATACAATACGCGTTTATAAATGTGCCTCCGCCAGAGGACCAAAATGTATATGAAACGCTTGTCGGTAGCTCGCGAAGCGTCATTTCCCATCATTAGAGACAGCGCTGCGAGACAGCCACGGCAGCGCTTCATCCCTGGTGTATAAAGAACCAGCCGACCGGAAACTAGAATTTCAAAGGTCTGCGTACAGATACTTTGCTCGCTCAATTTCACCGATTTTTTGCTGAGCCCGGTTGTAAATAATAACTTCAAGTCCATCGTTGGCTCAAATTTTAGTGTAATATGTCATACCAACCTCATCATTAGTATCAAGGACATGTGAAAATCATACTATTTAACCGTGATCTTTTTTCGTATAATTTAAAAATAATCATTAAATAAACGTATTGATTGAACATCGATTTCAATTACAAGTACAAAGAAGACGCTCAAGTACAGAGTCATTTAATTTTCATTAGTGGACATTAAAATATCAATTTATTTCTCTTATCTTGAAAATCTGTCAGCATATTGACTCGAGTAACATATTTGAGAGAGCCACCTCTCGGTTAAACTGAAACTTGCTCAGTCCGTCCAGCATGTAGACAAGTGTTTCGAGTTATCATTTGCAAGTACTTACGGCTCTATATAAGATTTTAAGTGCCAGAGCGAATGATAAATGTAAAGGGTAGATCTGTATCGTGAAGCTTCACTGACGAGTATGCATGCATGTATCGCGACCCGCAGGTGATGCGTAACCATGTGAACTCCTTTTGCACTGCCGGTAATAGTCCTTAACGCGGATGTTTGAGTAGGCGAGGTTGAATCACGAGGCTCGGAATGTTTCAACGGCTTTTTGCTTTCATTTACTTCTCCTTGGCATGAAAATACCTTTACCGCATTATTGATAACTATTAAAAAAGTCATCACGCTTGAGTCATAACTTTTCCTGTCGCGTAACGTCTTTTAACAGATGACATTCGAATGCATTACGAGCATTTGCATAATCCTAAATTTATTCGCAAGGAAATTTGATACGCGCGCGCGTGAGGAAAAAATCCAGCACGACTGCGTGTACTTACTCGGTAAAACAAAAATGAAGAACTCTGGGCCAGTAAGTTTCCCATTAGCTAAGTGCTACTGCTTATGTGCGCGATCGCAACATGAATCATCTTTCAGGCGTACACTTGCTTTACGCATATATGAAGAGTAAAGCGATAGCAAGACTACGTTGTCCCGCGATTCCATCTTGTAGCATCAAAAATTTGCCGCTCGCCTTAACAAATCGCACCTCTCTTGCAAAGGTTCATAGTTATTTCTAAGCCCAACTGCATGTGAGTATATGTGTAAACGATTAACTACATGAGTTGGAGTTTATTTAAAAAGATTGAGTTAGTGCGAGTCTCTCAACCCTTTCTCATAATCGAATTCTCATGGATTCTTCGATCATCATCAAGATCTAACTTGGCGCTTCGAACAAACCGCGATGAGAAAATTTGTCTGGAACAGCATTATCCCTAGGCGTGGTTAAATAGCTCGCCAATACCCGAGTGCTCTCAAAACAGCTTCAAGTATCACCTGTATGATTTTATGACATTAGTTCCCATAGACTAGCACCAAAGTATTTGTATAAGGAGAGCCGAGATTAATGCGATAGTAATTCAGTCTATGACACACACGTATACACAGCGTCGACGTTAATAAAAAAAAAAAAAAAAAAACGAAGCGTCGTCGAGTGCACGTCGATTCAAGCCTCGAAACGCTCGGAGCTCGTCATCTGCCTGTCTATCGCATTTGTTCTACATTATTAACTTTGAAAGTATGTAGCAGCCGTTTAAAAATGCGTGTCGAATTTTATCGAGGGCGTGTCAAGAGCTACAGCATCGATGCATTGAATGACGAGTTTGAAAGACGACAGCACGCGCCGATTTCCAAGTCGTTCGATTTACTTTTTAAAGGATATGATTCAATCAGAATCGGTGGAATTCTCTCAAAAAACAAGCACAAGGTGTTTTGAAGCAAACGCGTAGCTCAGTTTCATCTATTTCTTGAAACAGCTAATAGAGCAAAGTAACAAGCAAAATAATTAGATCGGTATCTAAGAAGTCCGGGCCCGCAGCGCAAACCTAAAATAACCGCATCAGTGCGAGGTCTGCGACACAATGCCGTCTGTTCACCACAACGCGCACCGCTGCGCTTTTATACTAGACGCTTGCAAATCTCATCAAGTCGACTTAAAAGCCTTCCAGGCTATACAGAGACTCGTCCCACACGCAGCAGTCGGATGGTCCGCCCGTCTTAAGTAAAACTCACCCTCGTACTCCCGACCGCCGCCGCCGTCGAGCCACCGCCTGCTGCTTGTCTGCCTGTCTTTCTGCTTTTCCCGCAACTCTTTTTACGTGCTCGTGCCTCTGCTAATGCGATTTTGGTCTCCGAAGGCTGGCAACGAGAGCCACGATGAAAAATCAGATATAAATTTACCTTAAAAAGAGAGCGAGTTAAAGTCGAGTTTTCGTAATATCTCTAAAAGCCACTCTTCTCTCTCAAAAAGACATGTCCATTTTTCAGGATCCAGCGAAACGAGAACGATGGCTACGACGACGACTCGAAAATGTGTATTTTATGGTTTTATAATACTCGAGGCGGTGGTTGCTAATACTGACCATCCGAGTCGCTTGAGATATACAACGCTGGCCGGAAAAAGGGGTCGATAGCTGTAACACATGGCTTTTTTAGTCTTATAATGTACGTGTGCACTATACAATATACAAGCGCGGCGCAGAGCCGAGAGGGGTGAGCGCCGCACATGACCGCGATCGTCTCTACGCGCGGGTAATGAGCCATCCTGCCTATATCTCAAGTTTCATCCTCCACATGCGCGTCTTTTCGCCCGATAAAATATCCATATCGAGATTTGACCGGTATAAGTATAGGGAAGAGCTTTTATCACGCCGAGCGCATCTCCATGTGTCATTCCGCGCTCGCGCTGTTTTCCCTTTTATCGGGCTCTTTCTGCTGCTGCTGCTGCTGCTACCGCTGTCTTTCTATGAGGCTGTACACGGGTTATTTGCGTTTTTTTTCCTTTGCCTTGTGGGACGCTACGATTTTTCATTTCGACGTGACGGAGCGATTTTCGTTGACCATACCAATGGCTCCGTGTATATAACTGAAGGGTGCTTGTACGCGATCTTCGACTGCAGACCCTAATGTCTTTTCACCGAGGACACTGGCTATTATTTTTTCCCCGTTTTTCAGCTTTTTATAATATGTGTCCATACGCAGCATTATTGTATACGCACAGCGAGGCAAATGCGACGTTACGGGGTTCATAAGAGAAAAATAGCCAAAAAAGGTTGCTACGCACTACATACGGGATGTTATAAATTCGTGATTATCTACTGTAAATGTAGCTCCGTTGTTCTCCGTACTACAGTGAATTATCACCTCACGATGAAGTATGAGCCCATTCGGATATAAAAAACGATTGCAGCTACTTTAAGAGCATCATGGGGCTATTATGGGGCAATTAAATGATTTTTCCGCTCTGTACATAACGAAAGATGAAAATATTATGCTCGAGCTATTCGGCAAAGTATTAGATGTTTAAACAGTTGAATTAGAATTTAAATATTATTAAATTTAATTACAACAGCCCAACTCATTCGAACGATGGAAGGCAATATTTTGTAAATTAAGCAAAATAAAATGTCTTTTCTTTGATCAGGATTGCGACGGGATACAAAAATTAACATATTTAAGTAAGTCGTTAAAATGCATCCCCGTCACTTTACGCATAGGTATCTGATAGGGTATATGTAAGTGCGCAAGCACACAAGGACACGGATCGTAAATTTTTTTTCTTATCCAAATAGCGACGCGCGCACTTAACGAGCAGCAGAATAAAACAAGTTTAGCGCGCGTATACACTTGCACGCGTGATCACGAGTCATAAATCAGAGGACTTCTGCTCTACGTTCCGACTAAACGTCGCGCAAGAGAAATTCGCCATTTTCCAGAAAGCGCGAGAGTGTATTCAGATAAAGAGAATCCGTTTTCTCGTCGGCTTTGCTGTTTCGCGTCTCTGCGTGTTAGCAAGCGCACCTGCTTTAAATTTAGCTGAGTGCTACCCACTAAGTTTTCTATTTATGGCTAGCCCAAAGTCTCTCTGACGCACGTCACACATGTATATTGTAATCCGCAAGCGAGCCTGTGCTTTATTGGAGAAATTTTAATACTTCTATGTACAAAAGCTCCAGCGAACGTTCGTGTTGTCATATAATTATTTATCAATATTACAAATGTTTCTCTAACGCCAAATTACATCATATCAATTTTTTTACAAAAATATGAAAGCAAAACAACCATAAACATCATCGAATTTTACGTACAAGCATCAGAGCAATAATATCTCGACGCAATTCACACTCGCGTACACAAGGACTGAATAAGCTCGCAAACAAATGAACGAAGAATGAATATCGACAGGTGCTTGCACACTGCACAGCCAAGGGTCTCCATGCAGGTACCTAAGACGAAGCCACTCGTTTTTTCAAGTTGACACTCGAACACATCGCACGTTTAGTCTGGAGAGCAACCTGAACGGGTAGAGGTGTGTTCAACGCTCGAAACCTACGTACTTATGGCACTATAATTCTCTTCGTGTACGCTTCACGCCTCCCCGTATACCTATACTCACTTGCTCACAAAAGTATAAAAAAATCTAGCTTTTACCCCTTTGAATATTTGTGCGCTGATCTGCTTTGCCATTTATTTAACCAGTGGTGCGTCTGAACATATGGGTGATTTTTGCGGTCTGCCAAAACTGTTGGCTCTTTATACGCGTATCATCGAAGGCAAGTGAAAAAAGTAATCATGCTGGTCATTAAATCGAGAGTTCATTTAAGAATGTCTTTCCCAAGCTTTCAATAAAATCAATAAGTTTATAATGTTGGGCAATTTTTTTTAGCGAATAGCTGAGGAAGCATTTGGTGAGGTCAACTATTTGCTAGCAGAAATCTGAAATCTACGTAAATGTTACTCAGCTCCCCGGGGAGAAACAGGGTCCACTCGACGTCTCAAACAAAAATATATAAACACGGGCATAGGCAATCAAGCTAGAGGAATCAAAAGAAAAATTCCATCTGGATGCCTTTGACTTTAGCCTGGCCTTTCAAGCTCTCATCCTGCATATCCAGGAAAAAGGAGCGTTACCCACAGTGTAGGTTGAAAAGACAAGGGAGCGCTATGACGACGACGACGACAGGTCCTGTATGCTTCAGAAACTAACTGGATAGCTCGCATGGCATCTCTATCCAATTCGGGTCAATTCTTTCAGCGGCTCGTTGAGCGGGAGACAGAGAGAAAGCAGCCGCACTCGGTAAAGCTATACACTGCACACTCGAGTAGATTAGACTGTTGCAAGCTTTTCCACGTTTGACAATATCGTTACTATATAGGAGCCACACAAAAGAACACGTTGACCGCTTGCTTTCTCTCTGTTTTCGAGCATAGGGCAAAAATCATTCTCCGCCACTTTGCTCTCTCTCTCTCTCTCTCTCTCTCTCTCTCTCTCTCTTACTGAACTACAACACGAACAGCCAAACATATACAACATATATCTATATTTTGCCTTGACGTTTCTAGTATAGGGTGGATATTTCTCTAATGAAGCAAGACGAGTACCTCTGTCTCGGCACTTCAGGGCCAATTACACTCATTGTTAAGAATTTTTTTTCCTTTCCTTAACTCTCTCTCTCTCTCCCTCTGATACATTCTTTGAGATACACTTAAAATATTGTGAGTTAACTTATTTGTTGCTTGACTCTTAAATTCAACGTTACAAGTAATTGCATCATTAATGTCTTAGCATACTTACACGTACTTTACGTTACACGAGTTCGAAGCTGGTGAGATAGATAAGCCAGACAATTAATTCCCGTCTAATACCAAGAGACCCTAATTTTGACTTATTTTTTCATGAAACCATAGTCAAATTAATGTAAAAATACCGTATTTTATAGAATTTTTATCGTTCTTTTCAAATCTGACGTCAGATTTACGATATTTAAATTCTGAAAAAATTCACGCGTGTTTCTTGATCAATTTTAAGTACTTTTTGTTACATAACATTTTTTCGTAGAGTTCATTATTACCGAGTAAAAAAATACCAAAGCTTTTTTTTACATTTTCGGCTACAATCGGCTGTTTTGGTGGCTGCCATATTGAATCTCGATGAACCAACGCCGCTAACTTTTAGTATGGGCCTGTATGCCACCAGATCCAGAGTTTTAACCCGATCTGAATGCGTAATCGTGGTGATAAATACGATCATTTTGAGAATAAATGTTCAAAAACCACGTTTTTTTTTGTTTGAATAAATGTATTTTTTAAACGGTTGCATATATCGTAAATCTGACGTCAGATTTGAAAAGAACGATAAAAATTCTATAAAATACGGTATTTTTACATTAATTTGACTATGGTTTCATGAAAAAATAACGCGTGGAAAAATAAGTCAAAATTAGGGTCTTTTGGTATTAGACGGGTTAAGAAGATTCACCCAAGCATACGAATTTTCTAAGCGTTAATTATCCAACCAAAGCTTTCTTAGTTACTCAACATCTTATCACTCAACTACGATAAAAAATTTCATCGATTGCAATCTGTTTTAACTAGAGGATATTATTCCAAGTCAAATATGCTCTTGTAGTGATCCGATTTGTTCCAGATGATCAACGAATTCGCTTCAAGTTCATTGAGCATTTCACTTCTGACATTTGAACTCGGTCGAAGAGGACATACAAGAAAGAAAAAAGAAGCAAAATAATAACTTGTTTGTTTCTTACTTTAAATCACTTGTGTTCATTCGATTGGATCATATTTCATGTAATGAATGCGAGTCGTGTAAAAAAATTCAATGTGCTGTAAGTTAAAAATGTAATTTTTCAGATCGCTGACTTTTGCTCCCCGTATAAGATGTTGCACTTTACATAATTTATGTATCGATGCAAATGCACAGGTGTTCAGTGAGCTATTACAGTAAAAATTTAACCAATAAATTTAGCCTTTCCACAAAATAAATAGCTCTCGCAGGCAAAAACTCTATACATTGAAAAATAAATAAACGTTAACCTTTATGGTGCAAGTCTGCAGATCCACAGATATATGAAAACGCAATGGAGCACGAATCCGTCTTAACACTCGTAATTTAGCATAGATTACGACAGATCACAATAAAGCAAAGTTGATAGGGTCAAGTCTAGGCGCATAGTGTATAAATACAAGCATATAAACAGTAGCAACGTTCAGTCTCTCGCTCGCGCGCACGTAAGCCTTGATTAACGGATTTAATTACTGGATAGCGTTCGCTCCATGTCTCTAGTTCTATATGTGTGTATTACCGCCCTATACACCCAGGACATCCAGTCATTATACGCCCTGACGAGTACATCGCACGAAACGCATTGTATTTGGCCTTCTATCTCTCTATCTCTCTCCCTCTTTCCACCTTCTGTACGCATACTCGAATTCACATGCACATACATAGCTAACGTATCTATGCTACTGCCGAAGCTCGTATAAACTTCAGCAGTTAGCCGACGTGAGACTACTTTTGTCATTTCAATTTTTCAATTTCCCACATCGATAGTAAGGGATCTGTGCAGCATCAGAATAGAAACGAAACAAGAAAAAAAATTATGATTTCAACAAAATATTATCGCAAACTATATTTATTATCAATTTTTTAGAAATAACATAAAAGAACACTGAAGAACTCAAAAAAAGTGTATAAGTTTCTGTGGAATAGTGATACATTTTTTCTGCCGTGAAAATGTTCAAAAAAGTGTAACCGAAACACTTTTGTACCGCGCGAGTATCACTATACCACAATAAATTCTACTTTTTTGGGGTTTTCAGTGTAAGTTGTATGCGAAGACGCGTAGTTTAGAATTCAAGGAAAATTAAATAAATTATTCTACAATTTATTAATATTGATAAATTTTGATTAAATTAAAAAAGTAACTTTCTAAGTGAAAAGTTTATATTTTAAGGAATGCCAGATAAATGATCTTGTTCTATGGATATGCTAAAAAAATTCATGTATATTTGAATTCATATTACGAATTTTAAACTATTTAAAAGCGACATATTCATTAATTATCTACGCGACAATCTATGCAATTTTCCTGTAACTTAGTAAAGATTTAGTAAAAATCATTCAAGAACTAATCGAAAGTTTTATCGTAATTAAAAGATACCATAAAGTAAATCTTCATGGCGTATTATATATACTTACCACTGAAATTGTCTGAACGTTGTGTAGCGGCTAGTCTGGTTAAGTGACAAAAGCAATCAATCAAAATGGAGGGCGCCTTAAGTCACGCAACTTCTTCCTCGTCGAGATAAATATCTCTAATTCCTGGTCTCTGTGAAGATAGGAAAAAAACCATTAAGAAAGAGCATCATTTGATATCGGAGATCGTCAAGTACTGCGACAGCTGAGCGAAGATTTGCAATCTTAGACACGCTTGGAATGTGCGCGCTTATTGATACAGCTTCCTCGGAGCTACTGATTTCTGCATCGCAAAGGTATACGGAGCAAAGGATAAAATTCAAAGTACCGATTATGCTTGTGGATTTAAAAATTCCGGTTAACCATTACCAGTAACTCAATCGTACGAAGAGTTATAAAATGTAATAAACGCATAGGCATGGATCATTTATAAATCCCATTAATAAAGCGCTGCGTGACAAATTTATTGTTTGTGCTGTTCGATGATTGTGATGTCTTATATATTATGGCGTTAGATAAACGCATGAGCTAATTCTAAAATTCTAGGAAATAACCCTTTGAATATATTGAAATAAGCGAGCTCGAATAGTATAGAAAGAACATATGATTTATTGAAGTTGGACCGAGCTGTGATTCGATAATGACTACGATTATGATCAACTGCGTCAAATGATCATTTCACGCTTACCGCATGCACATCATTTTTCAAAAGAACTTTTCGCATAATAGTCAACGTATTGACATTTAAAAGTTACATTTGTGCGTGGCACTTTGAAAGAAGGGCAAATCTATAAGTATCGAGTCATTTATCAAATGCAAGAGGGTATAAGTAAAGGAAAATCCAAAGTATCGAGCAATAAACTCTTCTGCCTGATGTTGTCTATTGCTAACCGTATACATTGAAACTCGACGACTCATACAGAAGCATCGAAATCAATACAATACGTACATAATACTCTAAATTAAAGATGTGCGCGGTCGTGTCAGTCAATTATGAGCTTCGAAAACACTCGGTCGAGCTGAGAAACTCTCGCGAAAGTCGAAATAGAGCTGTTGCGCTCATTTGCATAGAGGGCTCCATAGCTGGTAAGACAGTGTGTCTCGTAAGGGCCATGGGTGGATAGGCATCGATTTGCCTTAAGCAGCTGCCGCCGACCGAGGCCAAATGAAATCACGGTCAATCTCGCCTTATGCAAATGTGCTGCGCGGGCTTCTGGTCACTTTTGCATATGAATGCCGGAAGCTATACTACGCACAGCGAGTTTCGCCCTCAAGATGATGCTAATCAGAAGTCCCTTAGGGAGGACGCACGCACTAGTCGTATACGGACCTCTTACATGCTCTCTTCCAAGGGCTATATGCTTCGTTTGCTTTATAGCCAAGACAGTACACACTGTGTATGTAGACAAGATGTAAACGTGAGGACAGACTCTATGTGTATATCACTTAACGAGATGGGAATTCGACGTGTTATGTGCCGCCTGGCGGACATAGGCACGAGCGTGCGACGCCTTCTGAGTGCCAGACATTGAACTTTGGGATACTGCTTGAGACGTAAACTAACGTTCGGTATATTGTTTCTTTGTCGTTTGCATTTATAACATGGGGGTGAAACGGGTAGCTAATATTCCACGTTGAGATTTCACTTGTATCGTTTTGGGTTCCGAGTGTAATCTCTGAATAATTTAATTAAAAATGTACAAAACAATACTGTGCTCTCGATCAAGCGATGATAAGAAAACGACAGATAAGACGTAAACAGCAACACATGTGCTGCAAATGTTGCACATTATGTTGAATAATCAGCACACTCGGAGTGACGATATAGCGATAACGATACATGCCAAATCGGTCATAGCTGCTCGTCACCTATTAAATAACACACATGTAGCTAGCTTACACAAGTTTGTCGTAAATATGTCTTAGCTATGAATTTACGAATTAAACGGGTAACCTAAGCGTACTGTAATTCATTTAAGTTTATGCAGAGTCGGCAAGTGTATGCGCGTCGCTGCTGGCATTATAATCCTCGAAAAGATGGGATGCGTGAACGTTGACGCACCCTCGCATCAGTTTCTTTCTCTCCTTCTTTCTGATTAAAAATTCTCGCGTGGTTAAGCCTCCGATAATGATCTTTCGTCTAACCCCTTTTCTAAGGGCTCCGAGCCAGAATGCGCCGCAGACTATAAACGTTCTTTGCGCAATGAAAAGCCATTGCTCGTATATTTATGCTCATACTCGGTCGGTTGCAACATAGAGCCAGACGTACAGATAGACAGACGGATGGGCACACGAGAGAGATACTAAAGGCTCGGGGTCAGCTCGGGAATCGACTTTTTTTTTTTTTTTTTCGATTTTCCCCTTCGTACTCTCGTGGACGCACGTGATGCACTTGTTTTTCACGCTATGCATTTTCAATTGAATACATTTTTTTAATTTTCATTGAAAATTTTTAACTGTTAGAAAAAATAAGAATGAGTAAAATCAATATATTATACGTCAAGTTAAATCTTGCGTTAAAATCTCATTACCAGGCTAGCGAACAACTCCCAAGAAACATGTACGCACGACTTGTTTCATGCAACATCTCATAATCATTTTAAATAATCTCGGCTCGTCGGCTATTAATTAACGATATTACTCGAGGGATTCTCGTGATGTAAATTCTTTCGATTTAAGTCTCTTTTTCTCTCTTTGGTCGTTCATTGGTGTATAGATATCTGTCTAGCATAATGACGACGACGACGAATTTCGCACGTTGCTCTCTTGCTCTGGGCAAATTTGTAATAAACCTAACAACCCTCATCGGTGATTAAAAGTAACGTTTCACTGATCTCGCGACTTGCTCGAACCTATATGTAGGAGCGTAGTCGCTCTTTTTGGACACTTGACAAATCGGAATAATTGCCATTCCTGCGAGGGTCGAAGCGATTAATTGCGCGCATAGTTGAACTCACAGTCCAGGATGCGCGCGTTGAACACTCGATGCGATATCTATATTTTTGCGCAAACTGCTGAGGGAAGGAGTATACTATATATGATGAGAGAACGAAAGAATTAGTTTGACTAGCATCAACCAAGCGGCTCTTAACTTTTTTAAATACCACCATTAAAGAAGTTACGACAGGCCTGACGAAGGAGGTAGATTTGTTTCAGATTATGTAAATCGCTCTTTCGCCCTTGGCTTGCCTAAGTATTAATCATCGAAAAACCTGCGAGCTTTTTTATTCAAAAAAATTACTGCTCGACTTAATTTATTTTATGGAGCACTTACTGGAAGCTTTGTAAATGCGCAAGCTCAGATTCATATCTGCAAGTAGATTATGAACAGTGTAACTTTATAACTCTACGCGAATCTCTGTATTTGTCAAAAGACGAAAAATATATCTAATTCTGTTGAAATTTTCCAAAACAAACATGCTATTGAATTTCGATATTACTAAGTGCTCGTAAAACTCTATCCTCTAACTTGATCCTTTGGTAAATACATGATCTGCGCATGTTTTTCGAACGAACGAGTTTTTGCCTACGGTATATTTAGTATTCTTTTACCGTCAGAATTAATAATTTTTCCTCTCTCTCTCTCTCTCTCTCTCTCTCTCTCTCTCTCTCTCTCTCTTGTATTTTTAAAGTAAAAAAGGAAAAATAAACATTGATATTCATAAGTCCCGAGGGCGTAAGTGAAATCTCTCATAAAAGGGCGCTCGCACAGCTTTGCTATTGCGGCTCCGCTCTGCAATTTGCTCTTTCTTTTAACACACAGTGCTAATTAAATATTCAAAAAATTGACGTTGATCCGAGCAATCGTTGTTTGTATATCGTCGTACTGCATGTGTCGTAAAATTTTTGAACTAACCTCGACGAATACCGTGGTTTAGACGAGTGAAAATGAAGATCAAACGGCTGTGCTCTCGCTGTGTCGGGTTAAGCGCCTTTTCCACGGAGCTTTACGTATATTTCATAAACATAGCGTATATAAAACGCTTCACTTGAGGCATTTCAAACTAATGACTCGCGGCGAAAGGCGCATTATAAAATTGACGTTTCACTCGTTTGCAAAAAGATCAGTGCGCCAGAAAAAAAGTTAGTAGACAAAAACTAAGTGCGTAAAACTAGGGCTCTGGATCTCACCCCAAAAAGAGTTAACGAGTTTCGACGAGACGATGATATAATTTGAAACTATTGTGATCAGATGTGCGTCGTAAAATGTTTGTTTAACCTAAGACTGATTGAGTCAGGCAGCCGAGCGATCGATCAAATGTCCGCTCGTATGAGCGCTACCATACCTGCTGGAGTAGAAATCAAATCCGCATGTGACAGTCTTTTTCTCCTATGTATAACAAATGATCTGCGCGCACAGGTTGACAAGAGAATGGACAAAAAAACCCTATGCAACTATATTTATGCACGTTGCAAGAAAAAATGAAAATAAATCAGTGGAAGATGGCATATATATAGGCGCGGTAGCTTACAAGGTTAATTATTCAAGTTAAGAGGGTCGTAAGCAGATTGAAGCTCTCACCCTAGCGCCTAGATAGCGTAGACTATGGGTCTAAGGGTGATTAGGAGGTGAGACTCCGTTGGCAAAAAGGGTTGATGTAGTTCGTTCGAAGACCGTCGGACAGACGTTGCGATTATAAAAGGTTATTATAGGCACACTAAGCCTCCTTTCTAATTGTCGCGGCTTGCACGATCCCTTATTAAAAGTGCGCTTGTATATGTTTACTTCGCAGGCTCGAGTTATGTGCGAGATCAGCGTCGTCATATTACAAGATTTTTTCCAAGACTCGCGCTTATGCGCGCCCAAACAAAAAAATCACCCCGCGCGTTTTCTTCCTTCGCGGGCTTAAATATTCTTCTTATGTACAGCTTATTAATCCTTTGCCAAAATGAAGTGGTCGCTTGTGATACATATATAAAAGATGAAAAAACTTTTCTACGAGCCTCCACGGGCCCAGCCTTTTATATCCATCCCTTTGTGTAAATAAAGCTTCGGAATAATATCGTAAATTTTAAGCCGATTAGGATAATTTAGCCTCGTTCTCGTAATTACGCATTTTACGATAATTTCGCTTTTCTTTTACAGGAGCATTAAAAGTCTGCATCGACGGCGCTGAAGCGCAAAAAAGCCAAACTCACTTTGTATTGTACGTACGCAGATGGTAATCAAAATACGAGCAAAGACAGCAGCAACAGCAGAAGCAGCTCTAGTCGCACTCGTCATTATTTATCTCCTCGAATGCGAGCACTAAATTTTCCAACGATGGAACGCACGTATTCTCATCGTCGCTTGAATAGTTTTTCCCGCGTACCGTCCACCTTTCGCAAGAGCCATCGATGAATCTTATACACAGATATACATTTTTTTATTCTCTCGTCCATATAGATGACCGCAGGTCGGCATAAAGAGAGATAATTTACTGTACTGAATGCGCGAGAGCGCAGTACTACTTGCTTGCCATCGTGGAAATTTAATTCCTGGTCCGCGTCAATAATTCGAAGCGTATATATACTCGGTATGCGTGCATGTATACGTTTTATATATATATATATAGGAAAGAACGAAGGAAAGAGAAAAGTCTACGCGAGCGAATCGCAGAAGAACATTGTCGTAAACTTTTACGAGGCCATTAACGTGCGCTTCTGCTTCTCTCATCTTCTTCTTCCGCGAGAGAAAGAGAAAAAGAGAGACCTGCACGCGCCAAAGAAGAATTGTGTGGATGCCTGAAGAAAGAAAGAGATGAGAAATGAAAAGAAAAAGAGAGAGAATTGCTTGACGTGCTGGCCAATGAAGTTGCTCGGATGAAAAATTAGTGAACAATTTATATTAGGGCGTGACGAGAGCAAAACTATTTTTATACTTATCTCTACCTATTTAAATTAATTTTTTGCAATGTATTAAAGCATTGTCGAATCGAAGACTAGCCTGATCAAAATTCATCTCAAATTTTAACGTTTATAGCGTTAAGATCGTGGTAGGACTCAATTCTATCAACTACTATTTTGTATGAAATATTTCTTGAAGTAAAATATCATTCGGATTACATAATAATTCAATGTATTAGACATTTGTATGCCGTCGTACATACTAAATGGTCAAGACAAGAGAGTTTTCAGATAACGTGCCAATTTCAAAAGAGAACATGGTATAAATTCTCTATCCCTTCGAGCATTAACCAATAATTTATCTTTCGTTAAGAAATACGGCAATCGGAATGATGAGTAGAGGGTCGAATCGTATTTTTGCTATCTTTTTCCATTCAGAAGGATGCTTGGAATATTCATGCCACTTACATTACGCAATATCGCGAATACCATGGAGAGAGATTATTGAATGAATAATATGCCTATTATTCACTAAAAATGAATTGAGATTTATTTGTCGACGAATGAATAATTTGTCCGTTGAATAACTTGAAAATGTACTCGAAGAAAATTAACCACAATGAGAAAAAAAGTGACACTTCCGTTTGACTATTGACAATGGAAGATGAATAGCTGAGAATCTTGCATAACTTCTATGAGAAAGAGAAAAAAATTGAAATCGATTAAAAATCAACCAATGGGTTCGATGAAATAACGAGTAAATATTTTTTACGTAATAATAATTTACACTCCGTCTGGCAAAGCGACAAATCGAAACGTTCTCACATGGTAAAATGATTTTCTAACAAAAATATCAATTTATTTATAATCTCGGAACCAACGGATACAATACGTAGAACTACTTATAAAGTCCCTTGTCTGGTTTGTATTCTTTTCTAGTGTCAAGCGCAAAACCCTAAGAAGCACAGAATGAGCGAAAGATGCGGTAATTTCATGATGAAACATAATTTGTGGCCACCCGTATCATCCCTTCGGCTAACGCCCATCTTTTTTCCCTCTTCCATTCGTTTGTACGTTTCCGTCTATCAAAGGCATTAGTGAACTCTACTGAGCTCCGATTCTTACGTCACCCGTAATGTGCTCACAGCAGCGGCATTAGTTGAGCGAAAAAAAAACAGAGGCGATCCAAGTTCAATATAAATACATACAGATACAAACACACACGGTGTGAATTACACCCGGCACAATGAGAGCAAGTTCCAGAGTTGTGCTTACATACGCATATATACTATTTATATATATATATACTACATATAAGAATGAGCGGAATAGAGCGAGTGAAATCGAGAGCCAAAGATGGTGGTACTGGGACGTGTACAGGGCAGGGGCAAAAAAGTGCACTAGATCCCCGAAAAATTTTCGCTAAGAGATTTGACACGCGTATCTAAAGCAAAAACTAGGGGTCACGTGTCGCTACATCGAACCTCGATGTACGCGCGTACTTCTGTCTGTCGCTCCACGCGCACGTGACCTCGACAGAAAGGGTTGAGATTTTTCCGGATAGACTCGGCAGCGGCATCCGATCCGTTGCGCGATGCTTCGACGCATATTCTACTAGCCATGGCTATGGGTTTCCTAAACACGCGTGTACCAGCTTCGACGTTTGATGGATCGCTGCACCGCTTAAGTCTAACTGATAGTTCTCAGACAGAGTCCATTGCGCGAACTCGCTTTAATTATGAGATATTATTTTCGAATCAAACCCTGCTAATCATTCCCGCAAAGGCTTTTTTGAAAATTGATCAATGCCATATGTAGCACGTGGAAGAGCTATCACAGGTGACTAGAAGCAAAATGAAATCACTCCAAGATAACGAAAGATTCTACAAATGCAGAAGGACACAAAATGTGTTCAGAATTCAGAAAAAACTTCGATACTAAATTATAACGATTTATAACAGTGATAAAATTAATTTAAATTTAAACATTTTTTCATTTTAATTATTTGAAATTTTTATATGATGAATAATACCAAAAAGACAATAGAATTGTAAAAACCTATATTCAAGGCTCCTAATAGCTACCTTAGAATCGAAAAAAAATTATTCAATTTTATAATAAAAACGCCTGGAACAATTTTGATTCATCCGATTACTTGGAATCTTACGATAGCTTGCTTAATACTATAGTATAATAACACGATACAGTAATTAACTGTTTCTAAGTATATATCTGAACAAATTACTATCAAATGGGTCATTGAAAAGGGTTATTATGTGTTCTTTAAAAACAAAAATTTTCTATTATATTGTGCTTAAGGGGACACATACACCTTAAAATCCTTTCTATTTCATTAAAAAAAATAAATAAATCTAAAAATAAAAATTGGAAAAGGGGAAGAAACTGGAAAAGTGTCTCTAAATTTACAGGAGATCTCTTTGACTAAGAAAATTTCAAATTAAATTGGATGTCTATGTATCGTAATATTCAAGTTGAACCAATAACCTGTTCAAGTTCCTGGAGGGCTCTATATGTTTGTTGCAACAATGCCTATGATCGCTACCTCAAACAAAGTAATAGCACCATCAAAAGTCTCTATATGACCATAATTGTGAGAATATTCAAATAAAATGAAATAAAATTAAAAAAATATATATAAGTTTTATACGAATATTATGGTTCTAACTTATTGGATGGTTTTGCTAAAGGTAGCAACCATAGGCATTGTTGCAACAAACATATAGAAAATACACGAGAATAAAAATTGACAAACTTGGCTTGTGCTGAGTTTAAACCAAGATCTTTTTATTTTTTATTTTATTCTATCTTATTGCCTAAACGGATCAACGGGATAATTCCTGTACATTTATTATATAAACATATAGAGCCCTCCAGGAACTTGAACAGGTTATTGGTTCAACTTGAATGTTACGATACATAGACATCCAATTTAATTTGAAATTTTCTTAGTCAAGGGGACCTCCTGTAAATTTAGCGACACTTTTCTAGTATGTAGGGGTGAAAATATTTTGTTTAAAGGGTTAGTAAGAAACCACAAAGTTGACCAATTTCCATTTTTATTTTAGGTCTATTTTTTTTTATTTTAATGAAATAAAAAGGATTTTAAGGTGTATGTGTTCCCTTAAGCACGATATATCCTGCATTGAATAACTTGAGATTTTATTAGCGAGCTTTGGGAGCCAATAGTAAATAGGCCCGAACTGCGAAAAAGAAAGCCCCAATAATAAATGTATGTTCATGGATTTTGACTTTACCTTAGCTGCTAGCTGCTAATTATATTGAAAGTGCTCTTGGTTTCGACTGAAGGCAATTACTAATCTTGTTTGTCATAAGGTAGACCTACCAGTGTCCAACCGGGAACCGGTGAATGATCACTTTGGAAAATATGTTATCAAAAACAATTAAAAATATTTATTTATGCAAAAAATGCCCAAAATGCGTTTTTGCGTACAATGTATGCATGAGGGCTGGCGTCAGTCAATACGAGTACAAACAAACAAGACATGAGTGCCAGCTACGCCAGCACGAGTGGGCTTTTTTTCCGCACACTGTGCGGAAAAACTTGGGTACGTGTTGCATACAAAATTTTATGCAATAGAATGCGAAAAGTGCATAAATAACAAGCACGATATTTCACAAAATATCAGAAATTTTACAGCACACTAGTGTCAAAAAACGCTTTTTGTGCACTATAAAGTGTGCGCAAGAGGCATTTTTCGCTATACTATTGCATAATATATTTTTATGAACTCGGTTCGATTCTTCAGCGAACATGTTTTGTTTTCAATGTCCGATCAAAAAATCACAAGAAAAAAGTACAATTATTGCATATCTAAAAGTGGCCATTTGCATTATTATTCATATTATTTATTACTGGTTGAAACTAGTCAATCATTGGGCCAAGCACCCTACCAAATAATAATTTTATAACCATATGATACTTTCAGTACGAAAATATCAAGTGAATTTTTTTCATGCAGGGTAAATAATTCTCTTATGATTTATAATAGTTTTCCTCGTCAATAAGGGCTCATATCACTGAACTTTATCTAAAATATGATTCTAATTTTATACTCAAAGATTGTTAAAAAAAATTTACTTTTCGTCTAATTATTCTCTCTTAAATGCAGAAAATTACGTAACATCAACTGGTAATCGAGAGTCATTATTTTTCCAAGTTACTTCGATTTTAATTACGATTTAAAAGCTTTTATTTCAGTATATAGAAGATGAGGTTTACATACCCTCTTCGGCATAAATCAAAACAAAAAATATACCATTATGAGGATTTCGGGTGTCAAAGATTCTTTATAAGCAGCCATATAATAATTGTAACTCTCATGTTGCCTGACTCGTCACCCCATAACTCTTGCAGTTTTTGCGCACCCCTTATAATTTTAGACAGAGTCATTGTCAGTTCGCGTGAACTACGACGGTTGTAAAAAGGTCGGGTAGTACATATCGACTTGCCCCGAGATTTTTTTTACTTTTGGCAATTCTTGCATCTAAAAATGAACACAATAAGTTTTTGATCTTACGCGTAAAGAGCTAAAGAGGTGGCAGCCGCTAACAATGAAATCTCTGAATTACGAATGAAAAATGGGTGATGGATGTCTGTGGTAATCCATGCACTGCTGCAAAGGTTTCCTTTGGGGATTTATAGCATTTGCCACCTCGCGAATACTGATCCTTTCGAAGCGCTTGAAATCAAGTCGAATCATTCTCTTAGTCTCGAAGGAGCAGGCCGAGTTCGGTGCGACTCTAATTAACATTGTGTCGAGCGGCTTATAAATGAATCCAAGCGCGATTATCATTAGAAGATGATGCCTGATGTATGTACTGCGGCTCATGCAGAAGTTTATTTATCATACAGCGAACGATGAGTATATATCGGAATTCCCTCAGAGCTTAAGGCGTTATTTTTTAATTTTTTTCTGTAAAAAGGTGGGCATGCTAGCGATTGTAGAGGAAAGGGGCTTTATAACATTATTTTAACCCCTTTGGTTCTATAAATGATCGGTGGTGTGCCCCATGTGATGGAACTCTGCAATGGCTCGTTACCGTAAGCCTCTGATAACCGACAAATATGACTATTTGTTCCTCGAGACATAACAGCCTCAGGGCTTGCGTATTGACTGACGCAGAAACGGCTTAGTAGGATCGAAATACTCGAGACTTTGAGAATTTTATGAATAATACCAAAAGAAAAATAACCAACATGGAGCAGTCATCCGATAAGAAGGAAACACATCAGAATTAAAATAGCATCATTATAGCCTACAAGAATTTTGAAAGTATTTGCATGTCATAAGTGTGCGCATGAGTAAAAATTAATCGCGTACTGCATGAAAATTAAATGCAAAACTTTTCGAATAATGACAGTCATCGAGAAGACAAGGAGAGCGTAAAGACGAGTTGTACTGTGCGAGCAGAATGGCGACGACAACGACGTAAACATCAATTAAGAAAATGCAAATGATCAAAGTTGGGCGTCTTATACACATGGAAGAACATTCACACGAGGCAATGATAATGTCGTCGCGCTCTTAACGTTATACCTTATAGCGGCTAGGAAGACTCGCTTCAACGCGTTGCTGCAGCAGCCGAGCTTGCAATCAATCGCCTGGAATAATCCGTATATGCTTGCGCCTATTTCTCCAAGACGACGGCGATAGCAGCGGCGACCCTCTTTAAGAGCTTCATCGACTTCTTGTGCGAGCGCGACTTTGCTCGGCTAAAGTACTCTGTCTTGCCGGGAGAGGAAGCGAATAACCGATGTCCGGCTTAAGCTCGCTCGCGACCCATTGCCATTTGTCAACTCATTGTTCGGGGCTAAGTCCGAGTTTAATGTCGCGCAATTCCAAAAGCTCTTCCTGCTTGGCGCAATCGTACTATAATAATGCGTGCAAGCCGCCGCCACTGCCTCGCTGCCAGGATTATACGCGAAAACCTGAACTCCAGGGTAGTTTCGCGCTCGCTGCTGAGCCTGATAATTGGTCCTCGAGCACATCCAGCAGCTATAAATGCTGTTTATGCGACTAAATGAATTGCTTGACCATTTATTTAGACGCGATCGTAGCGAGCACAGTCTTTCACTGGATTGCAGCCTATTTGATGCGGTTTACGTCCTCGCACGACTCATTTAAGTAAAAGGAATTTTTCTGAAAAGTATCACATATAATAAGTAATTAGCCCGAGCACGAATCTAGTTAAAAGCAGAATAACTGATTCTAATATTTATCCCTCTGGTATTATGTGATGCATCTAAATCGAGCTCTAGCGATCGATGCGTCTGTTGAATAATGCAAATACTGAAGCCATGATTAGCATCGTCACTCATCAAGAAATGCAAGCTCCTCTACCGAAACAATAGCGATGCATTCGAAATTAGGCAAAAAGTATCATTTTTCTTACAACATATCATCGTCTGCTCGACGTAATGCGCTAATGTACGATACATTTGCATACTGAGAGGGGGGCGAGATTAAAGTACAATGTGAGGGATGGGTAATTGAGTAACCTGACCAACACGCGCATACAAGCGCTTGCTTTCCACTGGTAATTAAAAACTTAATAATGAAATTATAAAGGCCAATAATTATCGAGTGAATGAAAGTTTAATTAATTGCACGAATGAATGTAAGCATGAGAAAATAGATCAACAAGTACAGAAATGAAAAAATAAAACAATGCATCCGTCGACTAATTTTATCCCAATGATGAAATGATATTATTGTACGATTCAAAAAATTAAAAATAATGTCAATCGATGACCTGTTAGTTGCAAGTACAGCAGTATTATCTCATGATCTTTTCGTCTTGAAGTAGCTCACTCACGGTTGTCTACCAAAGTACATGGCTGTAGGTAGTCAAGTTCGGAAGAGGGGTAGGAAATGGGTAAAGTGGAAAAGGGCATCGCCGCTGTGACGAAAAATGAAAGGGAGGAAAAATGTGCCCGCGTATACGCAAGAGCTAGCTGTGTTCGTCCCTCGGGGACATCATCAGGGAAATTGGATGTAACATTTTTCATTTTCTAGACGCGAAAATATTCGTACGTGTCACGTGCGTTTTCCATACATTTATACATTGTAGCTTAATAATTTGCGTATCCGCGTTTATACATGTATGCGTGCTTGTGGATTATGAGACGGGAGAGAAAAAGCGAGGATGACTGATCGCACGGAGCTTCAATTGTTCTCATGTATTTTGCCGTGGCTATTTATAAAAGAGCTTAAACTTTTATTTATTTCCAGGTGTAATACAGAACATAGAAATACGTTATTGTTCAACATTGTATCATGAGATGACACTACTTTTCTCTCTTTTATACCATAAGTACAATACGCAAATATCCTGATCCGTTGTTGAATGAAATATTGTAAAATTACTCACGATTTTGAAAGATATCAATTTTTATTTGTATTGATCTGAAATATTCTTTGATTGTATATAAATCATTCGCTTTATTTGGCTTCGTCACTATCATAATTAAAGTAAAAAAAAAACTAATCGAAAATAATGTTAAAAGCTAGTGAGTTCATGAGATTATAATCTACCCCCTTAGAAGGCGTTTTGTTGCGTCTACAACCAAACTTGGGTTATAACTCATCACCAGGCTAGATAATGTCAGATGATGTATTATTTACTCGCGCCGCCAGCGAAAGGCCAGTGAGTACGCGAGGCAATTATTCATGCCGCTATCGACGACAACCAGCCGACGACTGACTTTGCTTCTATCGTGTCTCTGTGCCGGCAAAGAGCATGAGAATCGAACGCCAAAGCACCAGTCTAAACGTTATCTCGAAAGGACCTGGTGTGATGGATTCGGGTCCCTCGTTGTACATTTGTATTTTATTGAACATATGGTGGTTAAATTGAGATTTTAAGAAGTGTTATTTGAATCTTGCGCTTTTTTCTCGATGGCCAAGTGATAACTATGTATTTGAGCATTTGATTGAGCAGTCTGCGCTTGCTTACAATCTCTTTCGAGAATCGTGATTTATTATTTTCTTTTGATTTGATCTGTTTTTTCATGCAATGATAAAATTTAAAGAGTGATTTCGTTGTTTACGTTACTTGACAGTATCTTACAGATAAATTTAAATGGCGGAATACTCGTAGTGATTACTGAATGATGCTCATTATCTTTATAATTGACATATCTTAAATGGAAAAATTTTCCTCCGGAACAAGATTTACACATTACTGTTCAAAAATGTTAGTTCCTAATATTCTGATTTCTCTAAATATTTATAATACTTAAAGCGTCTATTTTACTGTTGAATAAAAATTTTAAAATTGAATCTGACTTTTTGAGCTGTCATTTTCAAAATAATATCTGAAAAGTTTTTGTAAGAAAATATATTATATCGTCGATATTTTTCATATTCTTAAAGACAGGTTCATTTGCTGTAGCTTATCATAGATGCACGATTTGACTGATAGTCTGAAGTTTGATAGCATACAATATAAAAACAAGCAAAGACAATACCGACGACTGCAGTTGTATCTGAGAACTTCTAGGAAGGGTCGATTGATGCAGGTAGCGTCAATTACAATAATCTTTAAGTTAAGTTCTAGCAAGTGCTGCAAATATTTGAGTATTATTTTACTTTGTAGTTGTAAGATGTGGATCAAATTATTACTGGTTGCCCTCGTGGCAACACTTTCATTAGCGGACAAAGAAAGATTCGATGGCTTCAAAGTGTTTAGGGTTGTACCGTCAACAGATGAGCATGTCGACATTTTAAAGCAACTGACTATGGAGAAAGGAGTAAGTTAAGAGATATAAAAAATATTAGCAATAATTTAAAAAAAATGAAGTGAATAATATTTATATTTAATTTTATGTAACAGTATGTTTTCTGGATTTATCCAACGAAAGTAAATCAACCTGTTGACGTCATGGTATCACAGGAAAAATTAAATGAATTTTATAAGCTAATGGAATCCACTCATATGAAATATGAGGTGTTTATTGAGGACGTCCAACGCCTCATTGATACTGAAAATCCTCTCATAACCCGCGAGGACAATGGCTATAGCCACAAGAAGTATCATACTCTCGATGAAATATATCAATGGTTTGAGCTTTTAACAAAAAAATACTCCGATTTGGTAGGTAAATTATTATTATTACTGGTCGATGAAGATTTATATTTTACACACAAGTTTCATTGTGAAATTAGGTATCTATAATCGAGGTTGGCAAGACATATGAAGGTCGTACTATCAAGGGTATAAAAATTAGCTATGGATCGAAAAATCCAGGTATTTTCATTGAAGGTGGTATACACGCTCGAGAATGGATTTCGCCTGCAACAGTTACGTACCTCATAGATCAATTCTTGACCAGTACTGATTCGAAAATTCGTAAATTGGCTGAATCACATGACTGGTATATGGTCCCATCTGTCAACCCTGATGGATATGTATATACGCACGAAAAAGTAATTTGACAAATAGAGTGGGTAAATAATTTCATGAAAAAAAGTTCAGTTGATTGAATGTATATGCATGAATTCCAGAATCGAATGTGGCGTAAGACAAGATCAGGCTCTGGACTATGCAAAGGAGCTGATGCTAATCGTAACTGGGGTTTCATGTGGAACTGTACGTGTTACCAATAATTCAAAAAGTACTTAAAAGTTTTAAAATGGAAAATAATATTTTTTTCTCTAGCTGGGGGTGCTAGCTCGATCCCGTGTCTGGAAAATTATGCCGGAAAAGGGCCATTTTCAGAAATAGAAACAAAAACTTTGTCCCAGTACTTGGCCAGTTTGAAGGGAAAACTGTTTGCTTACATCTCTTTCCACAGCTATTCTCAACTGTTAATGTTCCCTTACGGGCACACCACGAAACACCTTGACAATCACGAAGAGGAGGTAAGAAACAAACAACATTTTTAAGTGTTGACATAATATTACGGTTTTCTTTCAAATAGAAAGCTATTGGCATGAAAGCCATTGGAGCCCTCGCTGAAAGATATGGAACACAATACGTAACTGGAAATATTGCCGAAACTATTTGTAAGTGCCATCAAATTTTTAAAGAAAAATGTGAAAAAATTAAATTTGTTTGAATAAGTGATTACAATCGATTGACACATAATTTTAGACGTAGCCTCAGGAAACTCTATGGACTGGGTTAAAGCTACGCTCAAATTGCCTGTTACATATACCTACGAGCTTCGTGATAAAGGTAGATACGGATTTTTACTTCCCGCTGATCAGATTATCCCTAATGGTGAGGAAGTTATGGATTCACTCGTAACGATGTTTGATGAAGCTATTAAATTCGGTTACCCAAAACCAACAGAAGAATAAATGTTCAATATTTTTGAAACATATTTTTTAATTCTTTTTGAATGAATAATAAAAAAACATATATTTACTAATATTTTGGATTTATTTAAAAAAATGGATTGGTTTATGTACTAAAGACATAATATTACGAAATTTATCAGCTTTTATAAACGATACATCAATCTAATTTAACGTAAAATCACGGAATTTTGTATCAGAATCAGTCACAGAACATGATTACAATACACGAAATATTTGAGAGTAGAAAACAATCAGCACTATCAGCACAGCTGAACGTCGCGAGAAATCGTCGTAAAACTTAATACACATGGAAACATTCAAGTGTGAAATATTTACGTCTAATCCAGCAATATCATAAAGAAGACTTGGTCGAGGGCGCGATTACGCACATTTCGTGGCATCGAGGGTGTTTAGAGTATAAAGTGGCTCGCACTGCGCACATCAAAATCGTAACCAGGCATTAGAGTTGTTTACAAAAAGGCCTGCAATGCTCTCCAGCAATACACAAGCCAAACGGTATACATATATACGCTTACAGACAGTATAGTTGTACGTCCTCGTGAGCACCGCTTGAAATCGAGCGAGCTGCTAAGCGACACCTGGGTCCACCCTCGATCCCTTATTATCAACAATCGTAAAATTCTAAATTGAAAGTTCTCGTGCGAAGCCAGATTAGGATGCAGTTGTTTTACATCGCGTAGTTCAATTTTTTTTTATCCGAATTGCCTGTTCTCTTCTCTCTACTCGCGAACGCTTGTAAAAAGAGAGATTCACGCGTGTATAAAGATTTTATACTCCCGACGAGCACATGCGAGCTCAGGCTGTTTTGACTGCCCGTGTAATAAAAATAGATCGGCGTGAACGAGAGAGAGAGAGAGAGAGAGAGAGAGAGAGAGAAAGAGCGACACGAACTACTATGCTTTATGGGCCCTCACTCCCGTCGAGCCCAATTTCTCCAGATCACTCACGAAAAAGCTTATGATAGGCTCTTTGTTTTCTCGCATATTATCTTCTTTCATTTTCTTTTTGTTTTTTTTATCATGCACAAGCTACCGTCGTCGTCGCCGTCGACGTCATTTAACGCACAGCCAAACTCGTAAGCATCTTACCGAGATATCGGGATCTAGCTGAGATGCGGCGCTAGGCTACGACGTTTAATTTGATGGGTCGTAAAGCGAGGAGCGTTTTGTCAGGGACTTGATTTATGAAATTGGCTAAAAAGTCCGGGCTGATTCTATTCGGTGAATCTGTTTGGAATTCATAACATGGTTTATTTCATGAGTATATAATTCATTCAACTAACACTTGATTAAACAAATTCCAACTAACTCAGTTTCCGCTGCTCTAGCTCAAGTGTGTATTTCTTCGTTTACTAATCAAGGTTTCTCCAATTATGGTCTGATAATTAAATTGTGATACATCAAAAAGTTTTTCCCTTTTACTTTTTGCCCAACGTCTGGTTGTTTTTTTTCTGCTTTCTCTTCTCGACGCTAATCTCAACAACACAACAATACAGATAGAGAGAATACGAATCGCATCACTAAGATGCCTTCTTTCTACTGCTAATCAATCAAGTAGTTCTAGTACATGGTGCGACACCCCAACTTTTCGCTCTTCTTCGATATCACAGCTCAGAACGGGAGTAATTTCCATTGGGATGTTCGCTTGAGCTGTGAGAATAAATCCACGAGTCCACGAGTTAAAGTAAAAAAAGGTAAATCATTGAATGTGTAAGAGGAAAATCGTTTGTTGACTAAAAGCTTTCGGTTGTTACGTTTTTGCTAGCATCGCTTCGTTTGTTTTATTGAAAATAAAGCGAAGCTCGTCAAAAGAATCAAATATACCAAGCGTTTATTGGAAAAACGAAAAGCAGTTTTATTTTATCATTTTAATTTAACTTAATTAATCTTACAAGTTATTTTGTTAAAAGCACGGAAATTTGCATTTTTAAATAAAGGTATAACAACTCTATACATATATAGATACATAAACTCGTCAAGCTTGGACGGTTGCACCCTCTGTAATTAGACAATACCAAACCGATGGCATGGTAAGGCGACGCCCATACAAATCGCAGCGATCGTAAGCCAGACGCACACAAACACGCACATACAGTAAACCTCGATACGGCTTTAATCCGCTGCTGTCGCGCATCGCATCATCGTGCTCGAATCCCTTGCAATCCTTACTGCCTCTTCAATGTATATATATATATATATATAGATGTATATATATACCCACGTTGCTCTCGAATCCCTGCGCGCGCGAGCTGCCGAGAAATCGAGATCTAACAGTCTTGACTAATTACCAAGGGATGACTGGCATTTTCGCTCGCTTATCTCGAATGTTCCGTTGGCATTGTCGTGCCCTGCTCCGCGCTTTCAATCGGATTACTTTTTTCGCTTGCTCTTCTTCGTTGAAATAATTTTTTGCCTAATTAACTCGTACCAACCGTGTGGATCATTGCATTTGTCTCGTCACCTTATAGCTTATTTGAAAATTCGATTTAGCTGCATTCTTCTATCGCTTTTGATTATCATGTACAAACTATTACCCTAGCTTTTTTTATACTGAATTAATCTTTGAATTCTACTTAACCATTTTTTTTGTAACAAATTATTTCATTTTTATCGGTATAAGTTTGGAAGGCTGGGAGGCAGGTAGAAGGAGGAGAGGGGGACAATGATTGAGCACTTTTATTAATGCCAAGGTTATTACAACCGAATGACAAATAGCAATAAATTACAATAACAGTATACTAATAAGTGGTAAAGAGTAAAAGCTAAAGTATTGCCATAAATTAATAAAAAATATGCATGAGAAATTTGAAGCAGAACATGATTTAAACAATCAGTAGCTATTAACGAGCAGTGGGTGAGAGTCTCATGTATTCTCGCAGCAGTCTCTTGAAGACCGGTAATGAGCTCGCCGAAGGCAAGTTCGTTGAAAGCAATCTGTTTATAAAACCCCTGTGACTTGTTCAATGTTGTCTTAAGAGCTCAAAGAAATCTTGAAATCGAAAAATATTTTATCCAATTTTTGGAAAGTATTTTCCTTTTCATAGCATTTTTTACAATTCATTTTTTACTGAGACGCAGCTATTTTAATTGTGAGCCTTTCTCGAATACTTAACGTGTTAAATGTTATCTTCTTTCTCGCTCGTAACATTTAGAGCAAACCGTTCAAGTTACAACAGTAGGGTCGCGTATACTTCTGCAAGACATGAATGGTTTCGGTCAAGACCTTAGATGAGATGATAGAACTCGAAGGTTACTCTGCATAAAGAATTCAGCATAATTTTTCATTTATTTCCAATTTTTTTTGTAACGGTAACAACATTTTTCGTTACGGTAAAAATCTGCAAAAATTACCTACTACACCCATGATGACCTCCGATCATATTTATATCTTGAGTTTAATACCACAACAGTTCGAAAAAAATTCTCAAAGTCGCTTTATCGCACAAATTTGTACGTTTTTTTCTTGTTCAAACAGACATAACTTTTTAACGAAGCATCGAATCTTAAATTTGAGCCCAGATTCTAAAAGGGCATCAAATTTTATATGGGAAGTCTTTTCAAGATCCAAACATGAGAAAAAATCGCATCGATCGCAAACGAAAAATTTCGTCACTTTGGGCGTTAATGGGTTAAATTCATCATAAATATACTAATTAAGAGCGACCGATGGGTTCGATCGTCTAGTCCGAGGTTGCCACTGCTGGGGTGGTAGCTGTAACGATTCGTTTTTAATGTTACAAGAAGTGAGATTCATTTTGGAAATACATAAAATGCCAGAAAACGCAAAGGGAGTAAAAATTTAACACGCAAAGTATTCAAATTTGGCTTACATAAATGGATATATCTCTTTAAAAATAAACATTTTAGAATTTTAAAAATGCTATATATACGGGAAGAAAAATGATTTTCAAAAGTTAAATGAAATTTTTTTCGACTTTAAGCTACCTTTAAGCCTGAAAGTGTATGTAGTATCAGAATACAGAGCGATTTAAGTATTCACTAATGTGGCAAGCAACTACTAGCTATTGACACACTTATCAGCATTAGCCTTTCTCAACAGTGTGTTCAAATGCAGAAAACGCATACATAATAGCCGCTTCGAGGTGATTTGTCACTGTCTGCACTTTGACCCATACCAATTAGGATCCCGAACCCTTGCACCGTGTTCAATCAGCTCGACACGTGTCGTTTTCTGGGACTTTAGCCCTGTACTAAGCATTTCCAATAGACGCATACGCCTGACCAACAAAAAAACGAACTATAAATACACTCTTGGCCTCTCTATCTTTATCTTGCTCTAAGATCACTCGAGTATGCGACGTTTCCAAGTATCCAAGAGAAATTCTCAAGTGTTTTGTTTGGATATCCATATTAGGGTGGTCCACTTTTTCAAAAATTTTTTGTATCTCGGGGGATCCATCGGAATCTGAAAGTTTGAGGTTTAAAATGAAGTTTCCTTTAAACGAGAACTCAAACAAATGATTTTAGATGGTGTCGATAGATTTTTGAAGTTTAAAAACGTGCTCCTAAAAAGGAACAAAATCGGGCAACCATTCGATTTATTTCAAACTTTGCTCAGAGTGTAAAAATGATCTTAATGATACATTTTCTTACGTATTTTGTCTGCGGAATCGAATGCCGTAGTTAGTTTGACCTAGGAGCACAATTTCATTGAAAAAAATACACTTTTTCCATCGTTCTTTTTCGCAAATTTTGCAAAGTTCATTTTCGAGCGGGCGTCAAATGAACAGAAAAAATCTAGAAAATTTTTTGACACCAAAAAATTTAGGATTTTTTATTACAAATCCAACGGTATATTAGTATACACTTTAAAATTATTTTAATGTCGAAAAAGCACGATTTTATCCCAAAAAACGATATTAAAAAATGGAAAAATGGAAAAATATATTCGTTTCTTCAAGAAATGGCTGAGTATAATCACTCATGAAAATAATTGAATACAATTATCTGATAGGTTTTTTTCTCACCTTTCAAACGCCGTTTTCAGAGTTGAAAAATTCGCCGAGATACAGCTGTTTTTGTACGATGCACTTTTTTGGGTTAAAATTCAATAATTCTGAGCTGGCTCTATTGATTAAAAACAAAAACAGCTGTATCTCGGCGAATTTTGCGAATTTTTCAACTCTGAAAACGGCGTTTGAAAGGTGAGAAAAAAACCTATCAGATGATTGTATTCAATTATTTTCATGAGTGATTATACTCAGCCATTTTCTTGAAGAAACGAATATATTTTTCCATTTTTCTATTTTTTAATATCGTTTTTTGGGATAAAATCGTGCTTTTTCGGCATTAAAATAATTTTAAAGTGTATACTAATATATACCGTTGGATTCGTAATAAAAAATCCTAAATTTTTGTGGTGTCAAAAAATTTTTGAAAAAGTGGACCACCCTAATCCATATATTATCCATATACTCGTACATAGTTCTGTACATCTATCTGTAGTATCTGTACATAATATCTACCTATATACTATGCATATATAGCCAATTCTCCGTAAAGTCGAAAGGCTAAAAATTTTTTTTCTGCAAATATGAAAAACTTGTTGTTTTCGATGTCAAATTTGTCACAAAAAAATTTTAGAAAAATTTCAGCCTTCTATGATACTTTTTCAGAAGCCCAAAGTTGGTTTGTTTATTTGTTTATGTTTACGTTGTTTGTTTATTTTTACGTTTTTTTGTTTTTGCTCACGTTTTTTGTTTATATTTACGGATAGTTGTTTATGTTTACTTCAAGAAAAATGGTTTTTCTCTAATTTTTCGTTTTTTCTTGTCTCATATGAAGCTCAAAAATGAAGTCTGTCTGCCGATGAACAAAGTATATGAAAAGTTGTATATTTATGTATCGATCAAAAGATTTCACTATTAGCTTAATTGAAGGAGACGAATGCATTTATTTTTCGACTTACATGCATTTTTCATCTATTTTATTATTTTTATGAGTTTTGAGGTTATAAATAGGATTTTTAAGTACAAATTTGAATTCTAAATCAAATTTTACAGCAAAAGTTATGATTTAACAATTATTTCATTTTAACCCCAGAAAATCAGAAATACAAGCAGAATAACATCAGAAAAAGAAAATTTAAGAATAGAACGAACTTACCTAGTGAAGTTCGATTCCAATTGTATGAACGTCGCTTTCGAAGAGATCATATGGTAGACCTTTAAAGTAACTACGGCGACATAAGAGTAATAAAGAAGTGAGTGTTATTCTGTTCAAAATATCAGATTAATTATTATAGTGGCAATTACAAACAAGTGATGACATGAAGTAACATCTAAGTAACACACAAGATTTTTTTGAAAGTATTTATACATATAAGAAACATATTATTGATTTAAGATCGTAATAGCAAAATCGTCCAGCTCCGGGATGATTTCCCGATTATAAAAACGAGCAAGCGTCTCAGACTTATTCGTCCAACCTGCAGCCTTTCGTATTACTTCCACATCTAAACCCAATCTTCTGGCTGCTGAGGTAGAAGCACTCCGGGTGCTGTGAGCCTTGATTACACTGGTATCAATTCCACACTCCAACAGCGAATCCTTTACCCAGCGACTCAGAGTTTGCTTACAGACTACTACTACTGGATTATTAATAGATAGAAACATTTCTTTGATTGAGTCGCGTCGAGATTTAGTTACTTCGAGGTAATGCTGCAAGGCTGTGGCAGGGCAAATCTTTTTATCGGCACAAAACGGCAGGTTTAAGGATGGTTGATTCTTCCCTCGTTTTGAAATTTTTATAGAATCCGGTATGAGTATTAACATTTTTTCATCATAGGTTTTAATATTATGTAACTTTATCAAAGCTAACGTTTGCCACAGATGCCCTGTCACGATAGCCATTAAGGTGATGACCTTCTTTGATAAGGCTTTTATCGATAATTCGTTATTCTCGCCTTGTTTTCCAAAAAAATCGAGGACTACCTTCGGGTTCCAGGTAAATGCATACCTAGGCGTAGCAGGTCGAAGCTTTGAAATGCCCTGGAAAAACCGATGCATTCTCGGATCCTCAGTAACCTTCGAATCTAGAATGAGGGATATTCCAGATCGTATGACATTTAAAGCACTGTAGGATAAGCCCTTCTCATATTCCTGGGCTAAAAAAGACAAAATTGACGGGATATCTGGGTTGTGAACAGATGCGTTACGATCTTGACAAAATGTCCACCACTTTTTCATAGCGCCCTCGCGCTCCTTAGAAAGGGACTCCCACAGTGGATGCGGTTTGCTGTCACAAGAAAGTAAAACATTAATATCAGGTGAAAATTTTATAGGCTCGTTTACTAGCATTGATGTGAATAAAGGGAACCAGGGTTGTCCAGGCCAATCTGGGATTATCAAGATTTCATTCGCTTTTGTCAATAACGATCTTACGCTCTTCACACCATTGCCAAATTAAGCGAGTTATTTTATTTAATTTTACATACTGCGTACCACCCATTCTATTTATATAGGCGATAGCTGTAGTGTTGTCTATCCTGAGTAAAATTCTACAGTTCGAGGCACAATGAGCAAAGCATTTTAATCCTAAAAACGCGGCCTTTAACTCGAGGTAGTTAATGTGATGTTCACACTCCTCCGAAGTACAAAACCCGTGAGCTTTTTGGTTGTCACAAACTGATCCCCAGCCGCTCAAAGATTAATCTGTGAAAATTTCCTTTTCAAACTCGGAATTTTTTATGCACTTTTTCCCGCTCATGATGTTATCTTTCCACCATTGGAAATCAGATGCTAAACAATCATCGATCAGCATAAGCGCGTCAAAATTATTATTATTTCTCTGCAATGCTACCCCCTTTTGCCGTTCAAACTCTTTAGAATACAGCCAACTGTATTCGAGTGCAGGGCAGCAGGAAATAATGGATCCAGTGAATCTGGAAAAATCTCGAATCTTGCAAAGACCTTGCTTACTATACTTCGCAATTAAGTTCCGCATGGAACGGCGTCTATCTTGGCTCAATTCTAACGTCATATTTGCCGAATTGTACATAAAACCTAAGAACGTGCATATTTTACTTGGAGTAGATATAGATTTTTCCTCGTTAACTACGAACCCTAAGTTTCTTAAAAGGTTACGCGTCATTGAGAAATGTTTCGTGACATGCCGCTGATGTATCTGCTAACAATAAAAAATCGTCGATATAAAAGACAGAATGATAGCCTTTCTTCCTTAGAGAACATATTACAGGCTTGAGAAGCTTGGTGAACACGAACGGAGCAGAACTTAACCCAGAAGGTAAGCAAACGAACTCGTACAATTTTCCCTCGAAAGAAAAACGTAAGAATTTTCGATCTGACTTATCTATTGTTACCATCTAATGAGCATCGCTTAGGTCTATCTTTGACATGAACCAGTTTTCATTTAATAGATTTATAGCCGTTTTGAAATTTTCCATTTTGAAATGTTCTGTATGCACAAACTCATTCAAGCGAGCTAAATTTAAAATCAGGCGGTGAGAGCCATTCGCCTTACGCGCAATAAAAATGTCAGATACAAACTGGCCTACAGTAGGTGAAACTTCCGTAATTACCTCCTTATCCAATAATTGAGAAATCTTATTTGAAATTACTCCACGTTCCTTGGAGGCAAAACGTTTCTCGTGCATTGTACCAGACTGGCGTGGAAAGGATTTGAAGGGAATTTTATACCCTCTGACCCATGACAAAATTGTCGGGTCTGAAGTCAGGGCAGCTTAATGTTCGATAAAATGACGCAGGCGCCCTGCGATGCAACTTACATTAGCGTTTCTTCGAATAATGCGGTTTCCTGTAGCTCTTCTGCGATGAATTGTTGTGGGTCGAGCGCGACTGGTTGTAGCGATCCGACTTCTGACTGTAGCGAACCGGGTTCTGCTGGGCTCTCGGTGCTGGCAACGAATCCTTTCGCCCGCTCATCGATATTTGTCTCGTCTTCGTTGATTGACGAGGCGGGCTCTTCAAGTTTTTTGGAGTATTATAAGAGCTTGATTTCTTGGTCAAAATGTTCGCCTCTTGATTCGTAAGTTTTGTCTGCTTTAGCTTGTCAATCATGTCTTTGCCGAAAAGCCATTCATCCGCCTCAGTGGCTGCCAGCGTGTCTTTCCATGTTGGATTGACGCTAGCCAAAATCAGACTGCGTCGAATAGAAGTCTCATCATGAATAGCGTCGATAATCAAACGCGCTTCGTCGCTTAACGCCTCGATAATAGAAATATCGTTGTCGTTTTTTCTACGCAATATAGAATTGATTACTTGGCAATGCTACTCAAGCACGCTTGCAATTTCTGGTGCTTTGAAACAATCCGCTGATCTCTAAGTCTAGCCGTATCAGATATAGATAGGCTGACCTCTCTGTTGAGCTTCGGTGGATCAAGAAAAAGACAATTTTCCGGCGTTAAATACTTTTTAAGAAACTCACTTCTCTCATCTTTTGGAAGGCCATGCTGGATAACCTACGAGCAACAAATGATGAGTGTATTGGTGGGCCAAAAGTTCGCACTTCAGTAATGCGCTGCCCAATTACACTGAGAATGGTGCCACTGGGATCCTTCTCCTTCTTATCTTCAGATTGACCATCTGCCTTTGCAACGTTGGAGCATTCCTAGTCTATTTCGCTTGTCAATGGCTGAGTTGTCTCCTCGCTTGCGGCACCCATAGACTTTGCCTCTTCAGCAGCCTTTCCAGCTTTGTCAATAGTTGAGCCAGGCTTATTGACCTGCGACTTTACTGGAGGTGGAGTAGAGCTGTATGATCGCGATCTGCCTGATTGATGCGAGTGATCTGTTCAATTAAAACATGCCAGTTCAAATTAGTCAATGTCTATATTCAGAAATGCAAATTTAAAGGTTAGGTTATTCGTGTTTTGATATCGAACGTAAGTTCAGCATTAGCAAATAAAAACTCTCTACTCGAGTAGAGTCTTACTATAACCTCTTTGATGTCGCAAAGATGTGTGTTATCCCCACTGACTAGACGAGACCACTGCGTGCGTCCCCACTCAAACGACGTGCACTGCTGCACTCGTCCCCACCTTGCGCCGACGGCCAATCAGCGCGCTCTTGCTTACTATATAAGCGAGGTGTCCGGCCAAGCAAGGGAAGTAGTCTCTCGGCCGCCGACCAGAGCACATCGACTCTCGTCTTCGCGTTCGCGTCGACGGGCACTCGAGAGTTTTGACCTAGGGCAACTTTTCAATAGTGAACTTGGTCAAATTAAAAATACTCGCCTAATTATTTCATCACCTTTCCCGACTTTTTGACTGTTCAATTTTACAAGTTGGAACAGAAAAGTGATCGGATTTTTTGTCACTCAACTCTCACGAGTCAAGTGACAGCCAAGCATGCCGAGCCAACAACGACGTCATCGTCCATACAACCATCACCTCCTTGGAGAAGACTGACCTTGCTGAGGACTACGTCTCCGCTGCAGACGGTCACCATCGGTCACAGCCGGTCACAGCGGTCACAGCCAGCCATCCTACATAACTTGACAGCCTGCATCCAAAACTCGTCCTTTTCAAGACTACACGTAGAGTTGCAAAACTTTATAAAATAAGAGGATGTCGACGCCACTCTGCAAAAATCTCGCAGACTCACTCGAAATAGTCCCCTCCACAATTCATTGTACAACATGTGTTTAGTGCATGATACTCGGCTCGATAGGCCATTAGATAATATTCGAAGGAATAGGTCCAACGAACGCATGCTTGTGTAAAACATTTATTTGCCATCCTCTCACACACTCGACAGGCGAGTAACGCTTTCAGAGAATAGGTCTGTACAGCGTTTGTGCAAAAAACGAGGAGTTAATTTCGGATGCTTGACTTAATTGTGCTCTGGAGATGCTTCTCGACCTGTAGCGACGTGGAGTTCTCGACGCAGATCTGGATCGTTCCCGATGCCTGCGTTTTCTCTTTCTTCTTAAAATCCTTACCATCCGCCCAAGTTCACTCGCGAGCCCGTCCTCCTCATAATCCGATGAAGAATAATCACGCCTTGATCTCTTCTTACCCATGTTTGCTTGGAATCGAATTGATAAGCAAACTTGAAAAGGGGGTATCCAATAACCTCACTTCTGCGCGTGTGGCTTCGCGCGCGCACAAAAAGGGAATGACGTTACGCCGCCGCGCCGCGCAACGGCCAAGCACCAGCCAACTTGCGTTTTTATACTTTGAAGATTGTGGCAGCACTAGTGCAAAGGGGAAACTACCATATGATCTCTTCGAAGGCGACGTGAAATACAATTCATCTTAAAGGCTCTGTAGATCCAAGTGGGTTGGATCTAGAGGGCTGCAATTTTCAGGATTTTCATTTTTCTATGAACTCTTCAAAAGTACATACATTTTTCAAATTTTTATTTTTGACCATCACGCTAACTATGGCTTATCCCTTATGTATAACAAATTGAAAGGATTGCTTAATGGAAAATTAATTGACTAAGCTTCCAAGTTAGGTAAATTTGTTTCTCATTTCGTATTCAAACTGCGTTCATGGACAAACTGCCGAGCCGAGTAGTCTTAGCTCGAGTGCGACGTCTTAGTACGGGGATACACTTCAAGGATTCAAAAGATTTTCCAAACAACGGTCGTCAATCACACAATTGAGCTTGACTCTACATGAAATTTTGAATATTACGTACCGAGCAATCGATATTTAATTTCACAAAAATCAAATTAATATTCGTTTACTGTTTTAACTATACGTTTGATTACTCCGACCTTCGAGTAGGCATCTGTACAAGCAGTATCCACTGCAATGTTCACTCTTCATTTTGTATGCAAAACAGTACTTGCTACTCTCCCTGTCTACCGCATTGCCAGTTATATGCATCCACAACAAACAAGTCAAAATTTCGGTGCATATAGATAAGCTTATACACACACATAAGACACATGCAGGAAGTGAAGCCTGCGCACACCAACACAACTCTCCCTCTATACTAACAAGCGAGAGTTCGATTTCTGTAGGCTTTTGCGTTATATATATAACGAAGTTTCGGTGCTGAGACCATTACCAATATTGCCAATTACTGATGAATGCCCGTGTTCTTATAGCGAGCACGTAAATTCTTGTGCATACGTGCGTATATATTCCTGTATACATTCGCTTCACGGGTGTAAAAACAATGCCGTTGACAACGTTATTACCTCAAATTTTTCAGATTCTCACACTAGCTAAAAAATTACAAGGGTTAAAAACGATTTTTTTTATACTCTAATAGTTCTCGAAAAGATTTTAATTACTCATTCTGAAGCGCTGGGTTTTTCCTCATTTTTATAAATTTTCCTATGTTTCTATGTTTTTTTATCGTTAGCATGCTATCAAATTGTGTCTTATGGTCACCAGATTACCAAATTTCAAGAATATTTTTATATTGATCTGCAAAAGAACATATTTTAATATTTAATCAGGTATAGTAGGAACATAATTCACTATCATAAAAAAATGTCAACTCCTTTGATTTATATGAACTGTTTTGGAATTTCAGCTCGAAATATCTGTCTGTTTTCTTACGACATAATTAGAAAAAATAATTTGAAGATTGCATTTTTGTGAAGAAAGGAAAGTATTCGCGTCCGACCATAGCTGCTTTTCACTACTTAGAAAGTCGCAGTTAAAAGGCAATATCTAGTCTAGGGGCCAGTGGGTCCACCATGGCCACGTCTTGTTTGATGGGTGCACCAATGTTTATTCTTACGTATTTTGGGCTGCTGAAACCGAATTTCGATGGTGCATGTCGCTAAAATTGGTCATAAAAAAGTTATAAACAAATAATTATGCAATGATTATAAAATTGAATTTTTTGCTCCAAAAACAATTTTTTTAGCATTTTTGGGTCATTTTAAATAAAAAAGTACTCTTGTCATTTTTTTGTAAACTCAATGGTTTACGAGAAAAAAGCGATTCAAATTTGAAAAAAATTGCGCAATTATCCATGTGGTCTCCCAGTGCCGCACCGAGCGGCATTATTTAGTCGAATCGCTAAATTTTTAACTCGCTGTAAAAGTACCTAAATGCACCAAGGAAAAAAAACTAATACATTATTTCGATGGGAAATTGCCTCAGCTTTCCGATGGTGAGGTCAGATTTTCCAAAATTTTCCGTTCTATCCGGAAAAATTGCCGGAAAAACTTTAAAGGCGATTATCTCGAAAGATTCATTTTCATGATTTTTTTAAATAGTCTAAATCGAAAGATCAGACAATTTTACATTGATATAGATACTTTCTAGAGAGGGTTTTTTTGATTTTAGCGAGATATAGCGAGACAAATAAGAAAAAACGTGGTTTTTCATAGTTATTTGTTTATAACTTTTTTATGACCAATTTTAGCGACATGCAACATCAAAATTCGGTTTCAGCAGCCCAAAATACATAAGAAAAACATTGGTGCACCCATCAAACAAGACGTGGCCACGGTGGACCCACTGGCCCCTAGACTAATCTGTATTCATTAAAAACCTCGTTGGGCCCAACAAATAAAATATATTTATTTCCATGACATTTATCTAGAAGGCTTAAAAGTGAATTTTTTATAGTCGCATTGAAGTTGTGATGAAACTATCGTCTGTCGATATAATAATACAAACACAGTGAAGGTAGCACAAAACCAAAATTTACCGTTTTTATAAATCTGAGATTTTTTCATTTCAGAGAAGTATGAATTATTAATTGAATTATTGAAAAAAAACTCGTTTCCAAGCTTATTATATATATATATTAGGGTGGTCCACTTTTTCAAAAATTTTTTGTATCTCGGGGGATCCATCGGAATCTGAAAGTTTGAGGTTTAAAATGAAGTTTCCTTTAAACGAGAACTCAAATAAATGATTTTAAATGGTGTCGATGGATTTTTGAAGTTTAAAAACGTGCTCCTAAAAAAGAGAAAAATCGGGCAACCATTCGATTTATTTAAAACTCTGTTCAGAGTGTAAAAATGATCTTAACGATACATTTTCTTACGTATTTTTGTCTGCGAAATCGAATGCCGTAGTTAGTTTTGACCTAGGAGCCCCATTTCATTGAAAAAATACACTTTTTCGATCGTTTTTTTCGCAAATTTCGCAAAGTTCATTTTCGAGTGAGCGGCAAATGAACAGAAAAAATCTAGAAAATTTTTTGACACCACCAAAATTTAGGATTTTTTATAACAAATCCAACGGTATGTATTAGTATAAACTTTAAAATTATTTTAATGCCGAAAAAGCACGATTTCATCCCAAAAAACGATATTAAAAAATGGAAAAATGGAAAAATATATTCGTTTCTTCAAGAAAATGGCTGAGTAATATCACTTATGAGAATAATTGAATACATCTATCTGATAGGTTTTTTTCTCATCTTTCAAACGCCGTTTTCAGAGTTAAAAAATTCGCAAATTCACCGAGATACAGCTGTTTTTGTACAATGCACTTTTTTTGCTTAAAATTCAATAATTCTGAGCTGGCTCTATTCAATAAAAAACCAGAAAAGCAGATTTTTAAGCAAAAAAAGTGCATTGTACAAAAACAGCTGTATCTCGGTGAATTTTGCGAATTTTTTAACTCTGAAAACGGCGTCTGAAAGATGAGAAAAAAACCTATCAGATAGTTGTATTGAATTATTCTCATAAGTGATATTACTCAGTCATTTTCTTGAAGAAACGAATATATTTTTCCATTTATCCATTTTTTAATATCGTTTTTTGGGATGAAATCGTGCTTTTTCGGCATTAAAATAATTTTAAAGTTTATACTAATACATACCGTTGGATTTGTTATAAAAATCCTAAATTTTGGTGGTGTCAAAAATTTTCTAGATTTTTTCTGTTCATTTGACGCTCGCTCGAAAATGAACTTTGCGGAATTTGCGAAAAAGAATGATCGAAAAAGTGTATTTTTTTCAATGAAATGGTGCTCCTAGGTCAAAACTAACTACGGCATTCGATTTCGCAGACAAAAATACGTAAGAAAATGTATCGTTAAGATCATTTTTACACTCTGAACAGAGTTTTAAATAAATCGAATGGTTGCCCGATTTTTCTCTTTTTTAGGAGCACGTTTTTAAACTTCAAAAATCCATCGACACCATTTAAAATCATTTATTTGAGTTCTCGTTTAAAGGAAACTTCATTTTAAACCTCAAACTTTCAGATTCCGATGGATCCCCCGGGATACAAAAAATTTTTGAAAAAGTGGACCACCCTAATATATATACGTGAAAATATCACAATACGAATAAATGAGGATAACTACGACTACAAAGAGATAACGAAATTTCTCCAACAGCTCGTCAGTCATGCTTTAAAGCAGACAACAAGCTTTTACTAAAAATATACTTTGAGCAAAGGACAAGATCAAGCGGAACTCGATGCAAAAAGATTGTACGTACAAACATGCACGGTGAACAAGGTATATCTTCTTAACCTCTAGAGGGCCGGAAAGCCAATATATTGGCGCACCCCCTGATCGACCCTTTACCCATGATCGATCAATGATTTAAGATACCTTTTATGCCAGTTTTCTATTAATCATATGACCTTTGAAATCCCGGCCCTCTAAAGGTTAATCATTTGGTTGTGTGAAATTATGAAATAGATGAATACTTAAAACTGATAGAAATTATTTTTTACCGAGTAGGCTCATACTCGTCACCCGTTTAGTGGTCTTGTTTTAGAGTCTCTTGTTGTGGTTAAAGCAATCATGGTCCTGTGGATGATAATATCCTTAAATTTTAATAATTTTATGCGTTCATATAGAAAATTATCTTACTTCAAACAAAGTGCACAAAACGATTTCATTAATGAATTTGAGTAAGTTATTGACGGAATTAGAATTTCAATTCATTCTTATCATTTATTTTACAGGCAAACCCCGGTATTCGCGACCCCGGTATTCGCGAAACTCGCTAATTCGCGATTTGTCAATTGCGGAAAAACCTCGGTATTCGCGTGAATTGTCTCGCACATTTGCGGTTTATGTACAGGTATGTGCCAGTCAATTTTTTCTCCAACAACATTCAGGTTGTTGGCGAATTCATTGTTTATAGAATTGATGAGTCAGTTGATCATATTTAGTTTTTTCTGATTATTTTTAAAATATTTAATCACGATGGCTCCTTCCAATAAAAATTTTCCTGTAAAGAAAAGATAAAAAAAGTCATGGACATCGCGGAAAAATGGAAAATTATTGATTCGTTAGAGAGTGGTGAAAAAGTGCATTTTCTCGCTAAACGTTATGGAGTGAACGAATCTACCATCCGTTCAATACGTGATAATAAACTCAAAACTCACGAGGCTACTGTCTGGTTAGGCGTGCATGGAAAATCGATCAAAATTACCAGGAAAGAATGTGTCGTAAGAATGGAAAATTTTTTAATCGTGTGCAAAGTTTTTTAATCTCTTAGACGAAAATAGAGCGTTCAAGTATAACTAGCTTCTTTCAGCGCGGTAAATACATCACATGACATCTGCCCAAATTTAACGACCAATTACAAAACGTTTATTTCAATGACACGAATAGACCATCTCTTTTCAAAGAGAGGATAAGGAAATGCCCGATCCTATTGCACATTCCTGTTGTAGAATAGTACAATTCGTATTAATAGTACTTTACGATACAAGTGCCATAAGTAACACTTTTTGGCACGAGTATCGTACAAAATTTTATAGCACTGTGCTAAGTTCACATTTATGCCCCTTTTCCGAGTCATAATGTGCGACTTATGCCACCGAGAAGAGTGTCCTAAATGTGAACTTATGCCACACAGTGCTATAAAATATATTTCACTTAAGGGGACACACCTGTATTTATGCCTATAAATACAATACTATAAATGAAAAACATGAGAATTAAGGATTACTATTAAAATTTTTTGTTTCTGATGTTAAAATATGTTTTTATAGGTCCTTTTACAAAAAATATGTCTCTAGTTCCTCTTATTATTAAAAATCATCCATTATTCATGTATATTGACTTGTGATTTCTAAGTCATTGACCGCATGATTTTGAATGCAATTTTTCACCAATCTTGATCCTTGGGGTCTCAAAAGTTTTGTAATAAAATTCTTTTCCACTAAAGTATAGGATATTTTTTATTTAGTTATTTTTTTAATCTACTAATCTCCAAATATAGCAATAAGCGTTATCAAAATAGATATTTTTGTCATTTTTTTTGTACTTCAGTATAAAAAAATTTTCCATGCCTTTAGTTTAAATTCTGTTACACTTAAGTGGAAAATAATTTTATTACAAAACTTTTGAGACCTCAAGGATCAAGATTGGTGAAAAATTGCATTCAAAATCATGCGGTCAATGACTTAGAAATCACAAGTCAATATACATGAATAATGGATGATTTTTAATAATAAGAGGAACTAGAGACATATTTTTTGTTGTAAAAGGACCTATAAAAACATATTTTAACATCAGAAACAAAAAAATTTTAATAGTAATCCTTAATTCTCATGTTTTTCAATTATAGGCATAAACACAGGTGTGTCGTCTTGAACACTCTAAGCTTTAACGGAAAATGAACACCTTATTTTTCAAAAGTTATTTTTTTTCAGTTGATTGACGTTTTAATTTTAGAAAGAATAAAAAATGAGTCTGAATAAGTACAAATCGTCTGCACAAATCTTAAAAACTAATCAATACCAACAATTTTAAGACGTAATCGATCACGTTTAAGTGAATCTTCACGAATTATAAATCAATATTATAAATCAAAACGAGAGCGTTCTTTCTTGTCATCGAGTTTTATCATGTTTACAAAACCTCAAAAGAGACTCTTGAGACTGAAAGAGTAAAATTCAACAACGATTAAATCATAAACCGTCTTTATCGTGAAAAGAAATTTTTAAAGAGGAATAAAGTACGAGTAGATCGAATTTTTTGTTTCAACCCTTTTTGCACAGACTTGGTAATACATAGTACTGCAAACTTTCCTATAGTATACTGAGACCATTAATTCTTTGGTAAATCACTTTGTATGTACATGGCTATACTAATAAGACTTTGGTGTTCTGCTTGGAATCTCAGCAAAGCGAAGCATCGCATTTCAGTGAAGCTATTGTTCAAGAATTGGCTTGGTATTATACGTATATTATTTTTTAGTGTGTACAGTCAAGGAACTACTCAGCTCTCAAGGAAAGCTAGTGTATCAAACTTTATTGTTTCTCGCCAACGCATATATATTCCAGAACATGCATAGATCGAAGACCCTCCAATATTATATAGGTTTTCTTCGACACTTTTGGGATAATCAGGTAAATTTTATTTAAAATTAAAACAACAATATATTAAAATAAAAAATTCTTCATCTTATTGAATGAAACTAAAGCATAATAAGCTACAACCTTGCGCAAAGCCGAATTTTTTTCACGTGAATGTGAGAACTGTACTGTTGAATATAACATGATATAATTAATAAAAAAAATTCAATTCGGTATATGTTTTTCAAAAAATGCTTCCCCTCGCACAGTGTATGCATTTTTAATGATTGCATAAAGCTTGTACATAAAAATTCATAAATATTCAATCAATATTTGCAATTATTAATTTTATATCGACGTAGTCTCATGAAAATAACAGGAAAAAAGGTTTGCATTGAAACTTGCATATTGAATATTGCGTGAATGAAAAACGCTGCACAATGTGAATGAAATGATGTTCTCTTTCTCTCTCACATGAAGCATTTTTGGCGAGGTTTTAAAGCTCAAAAAATCTGGGCGCATTAATTAAAAATTCCCGGTGACCCAAGCCGTGTGTTGCAAACAAACAAGCATCAATATATATAAACGTGCACGGGCGGCGCAATATCCCTCTTCCTCGACCACACACACGCACACTCGTGTATATCAAGGCTTTCGTTCTATTTTACTGTACGCTAATCCTCTCTTTCTCTCGCTCGATAGCTCACCCTCTTCTTCTCTTTCATTTTCCTGCGTACGATGTTCAGCGCTTTATAAACGAATGTATGTGGTAATGCATTCGATGTGCGCTAAAACATGAGTGTATTCATGAAGATTTTTATTCGTGTACCGATGCAACTGTGCTTATCATATACATAGATATGGAGGTTGAAAAATTTAGAATAAGAGAGAAAAGAATTTCCTCTCGAGTATGCGCGATTTGCGGATTTCGTTTGAAAATCTAATCACCTAACATATGGGCCTCCCAAATCCGAATGCGTAATTCTTTTCACTGCGGCGTATATATTCTTGAATGTGTAGTCGCTTTATTTTTTTTCTCTCTTTACTCAACCCTTTCTGCGTGCCACGGTGTATTGCTTTGAGATACTTGAGCCTGTATGCGCACATTATATTCTTCTGTTCTAGACTTAAATCTTTCTTTCATTCTTTTGCATGAACACTGGTGTTTGTTGATGGAAATATTGCGTGTCTCGCGCGAGCACTGCAACAAGCCACTGCATGTATTGTGCCAAGCACGGCCAACTTGTTATAACATGCATGCATGGAAAGGATTTTGAAAACACAATAGCTTTATTTGTCCGGTTAGCTATTGTTTTTGGAGATAGCAAAACAAGTAGTGCATATCGCATGAAAGATAGAGGATTTTTTAAGCCGATAAGTTTTAATGGAAGCTCAGTTCGTGCGTATAATTTTTTTTTCAACAAACTGCTTTCATCAAAAATGTTTGAAAACTGCGGCTTATTTGAGATTTATTGAAATTTCGCATCTTGGCGTTCATGATGCCGTATGAAAAAATTGATTACAGGCTAGTAAACGAATAGTATAAAATAATCTTTCGAAAAGTTGAACTTAATTCCGCCTTGTGATAAAGAGAAAAAAAATCTCCATCAATATTATTTGACAAACATAGAGCACGTATAAAATATACGGTAGAGTCGAAAGTTCATACGCATAGGAACGAAAAATGCATATGATTCGTCATCGCATCATATCTAGAGAAACAAGGACCCTCGAAAAGCGATCCATATAGAGGCGCACACGCGTGACACTTGAATAATTGAGCGTGGGAGGATCGCGATAAGAATAATACAAATCGTCAGATGAAAATGACGCGCGGGTGACGAGACGAGAAAAGAGAGAAACGATAGGCGCGTATATCTACAGTAGCGACGAACATCGAGCAAAAAGAGAGGGAGGAGAGAATACCAAACGAAAGCAAAAGCAACGCGTGTGTCTGTCTTTACAGCGCGCGTGGGCACAGAGTTTGATAAATGATGCGCACTTTATTCGGCCGAGGGTGTGAGCACAGTACCGCTGCCTTTGCGCGCGTTGTAATCAACCGTTGTATTATATAACCGAGTGGCTTTTGTATATTTGCGGGTTGAGCGAGAGAAAGAGAGAGAGAGAGAGAGAGAGAGAGAGAGAGAGAGAGGCGAAATGGGACTGTGAAGCGTAAGAGCAGTAAGCTACTATCGGTCGAATGATTATTTTCGAGTGGAAAACCAACGCAAGCCCTGAGTATTCCTCTTCCTCTGCGTTTTCCTGAACAAAACCCTGATCACCCTGATCAATTATGAAAGAGAATGAGAGCTCGACTGGCATGAATGTCAAAGTGTGTAATATATTTCAAAGATGCAAATTAGCCCGCGTGATTGAACGATATAACTGCGTGGTATTATTGGTAGCGCTTGAATCAGTAATTTGATCGATTTATGGAAACTGCAGCTCGATTATGAGCTGATATTTTTCACGTAAAAAATATGACGGGAAATTTTTCAGTAGATTTTACCGAGCCTACCTAATTCTCGCACAAATGGCCATTCGTGCACGTGTCGTACAATGCATTAGTAAAGGAAAAAAAAATAAGGCCATCCACAAAGCTTTGCAAATATTTTGTGATTTAAGCCGCGAATTTCAATTTTCCGTACGTTAACTGAAGTTGCAGACTGTAAAAAAGAAAAACAATTTAAATCTCATCAGTCTGGTAACATCACGAACACTCATTTTTCGTCTAAATATCTTCTCTATATTTCGCCGGACATAAGTCTGTATATAATACCAAAATGGAACAAACTAGCAGCAGCAGCAACAGTAGCATCCCTCTCGTACATGAGGGCTAAAAGAGCGAGGCCAGCCGGTGACATTAAAACTCGGGCGCCCGAGTGTGTGGATCGAGATTATTCTCTCTTTCCACCACCAACAAGAGAGAGAGAGAGAGAAAGAGAAGAAGTTTTAATCTTAATAAACGAGGGCAATCAACGTGAAAGAGAATGAGAGGTGTGCTCGGTGGCTCTATTGCATAACCCGCACGCACATACGAAGCGCACCACGAAAATGCGTGATCCATGCAAATGCGACGACAAGTACGCGTGGCCGACACTCCCGCGAAACGAATTTACATAGCCAAGAGGCGAATAGTATGTACGCACTCGAATCTCTACTGCAGGCTTTTGAGCGTACAACGACTCGCACTTGGGAATGTCCATCAAGTTTTTGTTCGCCACCGGCAGCAGTAGCAGCATTAGTAGTATTCGAACGAGAGAGAGAGAGAGAGAGAGAGAAAGAGAGAGAGACGTCAAATGACCAGCGCAGCTTAAGGCGAGCGCACATCCAATCGATGTGAAAAGGGTACGCGCTCACACAAGCTGTGGACTGGACCAGAGACCATCGTGCCTCGTCCTTTTATTTGCTGATTGCGTTCGGATTGTTTCGTGATTTAGCATAAATGTTTGATTAGATTGCAAAACCGAACGCGCCTGAATCCTTTTCGTTCACAGTCGGAAAAAGGAAAGAGCCCTGCAGAGAGAATGAGAGCGAAGAAAAGCCGGCGCGCGACGTTCATTATTTAATTATATGGCCGGTTAATTTATTCAAAGCACCGGTCAATTTTGCTGATATGCAATGTACTTAGGCACTCGTGTATATGTGTATGCGTGTGTGCTAAGAGAAAACGATTAAGCTGTTGCGCTTTGTGTCTTGTTGCTTGCCTACAGGGACTATTTCGGCCTCGTACTGTCACCGTCTAGGGTACACCTAATAGGGCGTTGAGCGGAAATTATAGCGGACGTGATAACGATTGGCTGTCGTGACCGCTTGTCGGCTCGGCTTTTGTTTTCTTATAATATACTACTGCAACTCTCGGACGATCTGTACTATCGCTCTCTATTGATATGCTGATTTCAAATTGACTATTTAATTCATCCACCCACGTTTCAGCTGGATACTTTTTATTTCATGATTTACAATAATGTGATTTCGACTTTTTTTCCTAAGCCTCCCCTTCATAAGAGTTGACAGGATTGTAATTGAAAGTTTGAAAAGTTTAGAAAGCCAATTAAGCATGCAGTGACAGATTCTTACAGCTATCATTAAAAACAAGTTAAAAGTCACTTGTTGGAGTCACAGCTCAGTGATCAAAAAATTTAAAAAGGTAAATTTATGAACCTAATAACTCTGAAAAACAAAAATAAAAATTCTTCATACAAATATGAATTAAAAATGTAAAAAAGATATGAAAAGCGGAAAAGGGGATTTAGTATAAAACATAAGCCACGCTTCAAAATCTTGATAACTTATTTTATGTGATTTAGCAATTATTTATTATTAAAATAATTTCGTTTAGTACTGCATTGTTTGGTGTTCTGAGTTTGTATAATTACTAAGTATCCCATGTATATACTGTACTGCACTAAATTTACATGTAACCTACAATCTCATATTTGGTATCAGCTTTCTCGTACCAGACAAGATCCTCTTCCTTCTGTATAACATTAGCACCTATTTACCTTCGAAGACGGTTCCTAAAGTGCGTATACGTAACACGCACTTAAACGTAAACTGTCCCTTATAAAGCTCCTCATACGTTGCCTCCCTGTCTCTCTTTCTTTTTCAGCGTCGAGATTACCAGACGTTACACGAATTACACTTAATCTCACGACCAACTTTTACTCGATCTGATAGCCTTGTTTATACATATACATAAGCAGCTCGGGCCGGCTTTGTCATTGGAGACTACCTCCTTCTGAAGTCAAATGAAGCTGAGGCTAAGGGTGACTGTTTTATGTCTCGAATGCTGGTGCAGAGGATTTTCCAAGCCTACTCAGACCAAAGCGGCACTTACCTAAAGAACCCAAGCATTTTGTCCTAGTCACTGTACTTGAGTACAATGAGTCTGCCATTGATGATGATGAGAATTACTCTATGTAGTTAGCATGATTTTGTTTATAATCAAGCCATAGCATTGAATTGCACTCTATCGATTGTTCAATAGTATTTCGACTCGTAAATATATAAACATTAAGAGGGAATAACGAATTTAGGAGCGAAAACAAAAACAAACTTGATAAAGTCGAAAAATACGAAAAATAAGAAACTTCGAGGAGAAAGTCAACCCAAGAATTCATCTATAAAGGGGAACCATTGTAACGCTGTTGAATTATTCAAAAACAATGACGCGTGGCGGCAATGGGTAACCTCACTGGAAACGGAATGTACGTACGTACATATATGTGACGACAGCTCCCGATGCAAAAATTTTAGCCGTAAAGGCAACACACGAAAATACCTATTTTATCCACGTATAATATGTACGACTGTACAAGTCTGTCTTTTTTCCGATGAAACTGAATTTTCTTCACAGAAGCAGCACCAGTTAGTTCTGCGTCATACAAAAGAGAATCGCCACAGTCAATCGGTTGTCGTGACGAGTGTGAGAGGGTGAACGAAAAATAGCACGAACGATAAGAAAAAAACAACTTATAGTTTCTCAAACAGACCCTGTGTACCATAGTAAATCGACTCTATCAGGTAAAAAGATAAAGTAAACTCAATTGACTTCTTCATTCAAGCGTATGATGCCCGATTTATTTACGTAAAAGACTACAATAAAGTAAGTCAACTTGTTTTTTTTATTTTGTCAAGTATAATGAGATTTATAAATTAAACTCAAAGTATGAACCTCATTTTAAAATTGCAATAAAATTAATATCGATTATGCTGAATTATAAAACTAGCCTAATAATTATTGGCGAATGAAAATTTTTTTAATAAATATTTTTTATATGTAAACAGCATAAACAGCGCTGGCAGTTCATCTATGATTTTAAAATCTATTTAAAGTCAATCGATAATTCAATGTTTTATTATCTAGAATAAAAACATTCGTAGATTCTTTTAAAATGACCCTTAACGTATAGAAGACAAGTACCTATGAAAACTCGGACGTCATTTGTCCCCGGAGAACGATAAGACACAGCGTAGGACAAATGATCATGTCCAATGTTACATACACAAAGATACCAACCCTCTAAGTAAATTCGTATCAATCCCTCGGTGAATAGCCAATCCGTCATCCAAGATTATAACGAAAAAGGTGGGAAAGAAAAAATCAAGTAAGAACGCGGAAAACCAATCGAGTAAAAATCAATCAAAATTTTTGTATGGGCTTTTTAGTATGCAGGCGATCCTTATGCAGAAGTATAGTTACAAAAAATACACTTAAACCGTGTAATTTTAGAGATGAGCTTTTAATTGTATTATTATGTAATTACGAATTCGTTAAAAAGAGATTTTCAAGTTGAATATCCGACTGCAGCGGACGCATAGCCAATTATACGAAATATTCATCGTTTGTATTGAATTCCTATTGAAAATCGTTGTTATTCACAAATTTTCATTGGCGTTACTCGTCGTACTTTTACATAATAAATGGCGATCGGCGAGTGCCGAGAGTGGTTATTTCCAACGGCTAAGCTCGTTGAGCGTTGCAGCACGTTATAACAGTAAAATTGAATCGTTCGCGCATTTCTCTATTATTGCAACATCATTATCGAAATAAATTTGATATAAATCTGCAGCTAAATAACGAGTAGCCGCGTTGTATCGAGGATTACTCGTATGCAGCTGAGCTATACTAGTAAAACAGTCGAGGAGCTTTAAAATGGCTTATTTTCTGCCAATTACGCTTGACGAAGAAGCATATAATCGCGACCCCCACACAACGTCCCAACAATTCTGTGACGCGAAGTATCGACCACCGATACGCGTATAGGATACTGCGTCAGGCCAAAAACGCATTCATTCACGAAATATATAATGCAAATATCGCGAACAAGCTCTTCCATCATTTACGCGTCCGCGAGCAGTACTAGGTTTATATTCACATCAAGGCGCTTTCCCTCGTTTCAACTTTATTCGCCTTTTTGTCCGAAGCTCTGGTCTCGCTCTCGTCTGACAGTGAGCGAGCATTTCTCCCTCGATGAGACGCGTAAAAAAGAATAAAAAATTGCGCGCGACCCAATTTACGGGGTGAACAGACGACGACGCGCGCGCGCGCAGTAGAAAAGTGACTTTTTTCCGCTCGACTAGCAAAGAGAGGTATACGACAGATTACTAGGCATGCATTATATCGGCTTCAGTAAATACACATAGTAGGGGTCAGCCAAGCGCCAATGCGTGATCATCAATGGAAATTGGTCCGTGAGGATTGCTATCCGCATGCCAACGGCTATCGGCGTGCTCGGCCGCTCGGACTCCGTCACTGAGACAGCAGAGCACATGTGCGCATGTACGTATGGACAGACAAATTTGCCATCCCGACGACGTCGCAAAAAATAGCCCTTCGATGTCCACCCGGGGATCTGCCACCAAAGTATTTATCGAGTTCATTGGAAATTCTCCGACTATTATTCAGACTTTGACATGCAACGCAGCAATAGTACTTACCAAATAAACTAATGAGAAATGAGATACAAAATGAATTGATGTTTGGATAAAGCTTCCTGACATTAATGAAGGTTAGTTGAAAAAAAAAAATTGAAAAGTACATTTTTTAGATATTAATTAAATTCATTCATCGACCCTCTTGTGTCAAATTGAATAAAACAAAATTGTGTCAAAGATTGGTCCAATAATTTTGTAGTTGTGCCTTTCATAAGTAGAAATATTTGTTGTAAATAAGTAACACTTTTTAAAGTTATACTTAATTCTGAATGAAATTTTATTATCTCAAAATAAAATTTCCCAAAATTACTACTATTGATAATAGAAGTTGAACAAGCAATTCATGCATTCAACTTATTATAAAAGCCCCTATTTGTCTATTAGAAAAAGGTAGTTGTATGCGTGAGATTTTATATGAGTACGATAGTAATTTATCCATTTAATTAGAGCAAACGACAAAAAGCTGACCAGACTTGGACAAAACATAAAAAAAAGAGGGATAATAAATATCAGCGGCATATCAGTCATGCGAGAATCTATTATCACTGCAAAGCATAAACACCCATAGTGGGTGCCAGGGTTGTCCGTATAAATGCAAATGGAAGTATACGTAACGAGATAAGTACGTTGGAATCTATAATTTCTTTAAATCAATCATACTCTTTGTCAAGTACATATATCCTTCTTCATCGATCAATTTCATTTTTTATAACTTCTTCAGAAGATGAATAAACCAAAAATAATTCATTCGCAAAAAAAATATTCCGAACTGAAAGTTACATTTTTTACAACCAAATACTGTAACTCGAAGTTCTTGAGGGTTGCTTCTGTACAATTGAAAAGAATTCTATCAATTCATAGGCAAAGAGAAACGTATCAATTTCTTATTCGGAAATGAAATATTATTTCGCCCCTGATTTTCGACAATGCAACGAATATATTTTTTTGATCATTACTGTTTCATAAATTGATCATTAATCTTCAATTTAAACTAATAAAAAACAGTGAGTTAGTAACTTAGGTACAATATAACTAATATTACTATTCGGCTTCACACTAAATTTAAGGAGGTACCGCGTGCTACTTTTGCTAGAATTTTTCTAGGGACATAAATATAATGAGCATCTTAATTGTATAAGTCACATGTGATGCGCAGTGACCTTGTGCGCATACTGTTCTGCTCGTTGTTTGCTTACTCAGTAGTCATTGTACGAAATTTAAATACTAAGGTTATGTTCGTGTTCTTCGCGCGCCAGCCTATCGCGTGCCAAAGTCACTAGGAATTCAGTGTCATAATCAGTAATTTGCTTATTTTCAGCTTAAAGTTAACCAATCTGATGAGAGTTTTTTCATTTATTATTAAACTTTTATGCCTACGTGCATGGAAAATTCATCAATATCTCTTCAGTCATTTTTGAGATATCTTCGAAACTTGACTCTTTCCTATGAGATCCTATGTTAAATTACTTCTTCGTAATTTTACAAATACATAATCAATCTTCATAAAAATTTAACTGAGTACTATTGATGACATTTAAATGATATTATCAAAGTTTCATCCAAATCTGTTCAGTAGAAGTAGCACGCAGGTACCTCCTTAACGCACTTCGTTCTTAGCCAAAAGGCATGTAAACACACATAGGTACATACGGAATTTTTCGGGGAATTCAACCTAGTTTACAAATATATAAACCAAATTTTCCTACGATGCCTGATTCAAAATCTCTTTTTCAAGTGTATCAATGAGCTTCCTCTATTAGGAAGTAAAAAGCTTGGCCGAATATTCTTTTATTGGCAAAACTTCGAAGAATTATGCCTTCTTTTTAGTTTTTTTTCGTAATTTCTAGTATGTGAATTTTATTCAAAAAGTATGTGCCCCTTTTTCAAGACATGAAAAATGCTGTAAAATTTTTATATTCATTGGTTTATCCATTGTTGAGTTATCATGGTTTCATCGAAGCATAAAAATCAGGCAAGTTGAATGGTAATGAGTTTTTTGTACTGAGCTTTAACAATGGCATAATTGAAAACTCTAGATACTGACTAGAAACTTTCCTTCTCTGTAATTTAAGATAGTATCTAAAAGCGATCGAGTAAATTACAATAATTGTACTTTTTAATATAAAGTATACTCGTAAAGTACTTTTTTACACAGATCGAGACCGAGAAAAGTATGAAAAAACATGATTAAGTCAAAGTCATTAGAGCGAGCTCACGTACAGTTTTTCTTCTCGTTCCATCTCTTTCTAGTACGCAATAATTTATTTATCTACGCCCAAGCGCGTAAGCACATGACAAGCGGAAGACAGATCGATCAACATGAGAAGTGTGTGTGAGTCGCTTGTCTCTCCTCTCTCTCTCTCTCTCTCTCTCTCTCTCCCTTTCTCTGTCTACAACGACTGCGACTTACCGGCAATGCAGCATCCATACATATAACCATTTGAATGAGCCGATCAATCACACAGCCTCTACATACTCTGAGCTTCAATTTTATGCCTATGTGTATACGCGTATAGCTTTTCGATGACGTCATACAGGAACACTATTGCAATCTTTGCGCTGATACCTTCTATGATTTTTACCGAGGTGTGGTGACCAAACTGTACTCTATAATATGCGTTTTTTGACCGGAAAATATGACACGCGCCTGTGCTATTAACTTTCACGGTATGAATTATTCAAGTTTTGACGTACTTCAATGCAAAAGAAATTTCAAGCATTAAAATTTTTTTTTTCGTAAAAAAATATTTCTCTGTAATATTATGATACAGCTAAATAGATTTGGGTGAGTCCTACATTACCCTTGACCGTATGCTATGGTTACCGGTCATTTTCCCGAATCGAATTTCCCGAATACAAATTACCCGAATATCTATTGCCCCGAATAAAAAAAAAATCTTATTAAAAAAATGCGAGGACCTTTATTTCAATATGAAAAAAATCTATAAAAATTTATAGAACGATGGTACTGACCATCAGTCGTAGATAATCTACAATTTTGTCATCATTTTTGAATCGTTCATAGTCCAAGGCAATTGTTTTGAGCCGCTCTTGCAGTTGTATCCACTTTAGCTTAGGCGCAGCCTTGACTGCTTTGCCAAGACCAAACTCCGCAATCGCACTTTCGGTGTCTCCTTGCCCTTTCTGCTTGGATGGTGCTTGCCAACTATTAGAGAGAAGCGGTTGTGCCATCCTTCACTAATGTTATTTGTCTTATGGGAGCCGGAGCGAACCGCTTCAAAGTGGTTCTATGTTTCGATGGGATAACGAGGTTGTACTTTTTTTCTTTTCCCTCTTGCCGTTATACCCACAACGTAGTATTCGGAAAAATAAGCCATGATTGGATCAAGTGTGTCTGGAACCTCATCTCAAAGCAAGTTATAGTAATGATATATCATACGTTACAGTAGTGATGTAGGCACAATAAATAAACATAATCTGTGTTTACTAATTAGAGAAAATGTATGTTAAATATATTCGGGAAAAAGTATATTCGGGAAAGAGGTTTTCGGTAAAACTGATTCGGGAAATTTGCATTCGGGAAAATGGATTCGGGAAAATGACCTGCAATATGCTTTACGTATAGGGGGCAAAATTCCTGAACTGTCCTAGCGACCCGGCCGAGCGGCCTTTTTAAGCAAAATCTCTCAATTTCTAACTTGCCGGGAAAGCCACTAAACATCCTTAAAAAAAATATGTGACATGGGTTTTCGATGGGAAATTACCTCAGCTTTCCCGGAAAAAAATTGAAAAATATATTTCAAAGTGGAATATCTCAAAAAACAACGTTTTTTTTCTCTTTTTATGTTCCAATCGAAAGAGGAGGTTTTTTTACGTCGAAAACACTAATTTTCAGCGTGTGCAACAACTGAAAATTTCGAGCTACAAGAAAGATTATAGTCGGTGCTCGACCGCCCGGCCGCGGCCAGCGCGCGCCGTAGCCGCTACGTTCGGGTTTTGTGTAATAACAATTACCAACTTATCTCAAAAAATTTAACAATAATATGGTTTCGATGTATTTTTTTCTCAGCTTTCCAATGGTGGCTATCCAATTTTCCGAAATACCATTTTCATCGGAAAATCGAGAAATTCATGTATTTATGACTGACTCTCCATTTTTCCGATGAAAATGGAATATTTCGGAAAATTGGATAGCACCATTGGAAAGCTGAGAAAAAAATACATCGAAACCATATTATTGTTAAATTTTTTGAGATAAATTGGTAATTGTTATTTACACAAAACCCGAACGTAGCGGCTACGGCGCGCGCTGGCCGCGGCCGGGCGGTCGAGCACCGACTATAATCTCTCTTGTAGCTCGAAATTTTCAGTTGTTGCACACGCTGAAAAATAGTGTTTTCGACGTAAAAAACCTCCTCTTTCGATTGAAAACATAAAAAAGAGAAAAAAAACGTTGTTTTTTGAGATATTCCACTATGAAATATATTTTTCAATTTTTTTCCGGGAAAATGGAAAATTTCGGAAAATTTGACCTCACCATCGGAAAGCTGAGGTAATTTTCCATCGAAAACCCATGTCACATATTTTTTTTAAGGATGTTTAGTGGCTTTCCCGGCAAGTTAGAAATTGAGAGATTTTGCTTAAAAAGGCTGCTCGGCCGGGTCGCTAGGACAGTTCAGGAATTTTGCCCCATAGATGACAATCGTCAATGAATTTTTTCTTATTCGAAATAATATTCGAAATAGGATGCTCTAGTATCGCTCGAGACCAGTTTGTAGCAGCTAGTATTCTTAAGAAACAATGAATCAGCAATATCAGGTCGTGCAACAAAAAGTTGAATAATCACGAGGAAAATATCTTCTAATCATGAAGATGTGCTCTTATTTTTCTGAAATTCCTATCATCATGCAGTCAAATATTGACTGAGTTTTCTGCGATATTTAATTTTTCAACTTTTGCTGCATGACCTACAACATGATTTTCTTCTAATTATAATGGACTGATTGTCATAAATACTAAAACCGCTGCCAATGTATTGGCAAGTAGCTTCCTCATACTTTTTTTTTAACTTGAAAATAATTTGGAAATATTAAAATCATCTTTTCTATTTTTTCACAAAACAGTTTCAATCATAATTTATTTCTTATGTAGCCTGTAGATAACGTTAGCCTGTAGATTCGCCTACTTTATGGTTGTTGGAGTCACTTGTTCTCAAGAACGAGCTCCAAGAATTTTTTTACGATGGCGTAACAATTAAGGTAGTTCCCTCAAAAAAATATAATTTGGAAATATTATTATCATTTTTTCTAATTTGTTTTCAAAACAGTTTCAATCATAAATTATTTTTATACGAAAAAGAAAGAAAAAAAATTTCCCAAAAAAAAAATTTTAAAATCAAAAAAAAAAAATTTTTCTTCGTTTATCGCTAAATAAAATTTTCTGGCATCATCCTTACATCATAACGAACAAAAAAAGCCCTCCCTCGTCACGATACGTGCTACCGTCATCGAGAAATCACTCCACACACACAACACACACACACACACACACACACACATATCGGGCACCTTGGCTCAGTAGGTATAGTTCTTGCCTGCTGATACAAGGTGTGCCGTAGGGCGTGGGTTCAATCCCCACTGGGCGAATTTTCGAGGCGCGTTTTTTCGCCTGGTGGAGCGGGTACCACTTAAAAAGAAGACCCGGGCTATGTCATCAGCCTCCGAAGCGGTAAAAAACCCCGATCACTGTGCGAGCTGGAAACGAAGAGGATATCCGTTAGTAGGAGCCCGAGGCGAGGACTCACAAGGCTGGCGATAGACGGGGAGCACACACTCCCATAATGAAGTCAGAAGCGAGACCAACACACTCACAAGATGGCGCCGGATGCGGGGGCCCCGTTCGTGGACGCATGAACGCAAGGCTCGTGATGGACGCATGATGGCGCCTGAAGCGAGAACCACACTCACAAGACGACAACAGAAAGGAGTATCAGAAACTCGCCGGGACTCGGAGAGTAGCGCCGGAAGCGAGAATCACACTCACAGGATGAAGCGGCCCTGGCAACCTGGTCCCTTGTCGGGCAGCGACAGAAGCGAGAACCAACACTCACAAGATGGCACTGAGCAGCGAGTTCTAATACTTAACTCAGAAGGAGACGCCAGCAATGTGTGACCAAGCAGTAGGAAAACTACGGCTCCGAACGGGGGATACGACAATCGAGAGATGGATCGCGCAGGATCGGAGGTTCACCAAGTAGTAAAAATATGAGTCCCTGAACCCCTATCGTCGCATATCACTATGTGACGGATGGGGGATGTATGGCAACGACCAACAGCGAAGTAGCAGAAATGCTCAACTAACCCCGGCCTCACCGAAGCAATGCCTAGCGGCGGTTACCAGTGAGTGTCCGAATGGGGTGGAGAAGGGAAAAAAAAAAAAAAAAAAAAAAACACACCACACACACATACACACACACACACACACACCACACACACACACACACACACACACACACATTAAGCAGGTGGCAGGAGGCATGGGACCGGTCGACGAAGGCCCGGTGGACGCACCGACTGATCCCAAGTATCAGAGTGTGGATCGAGAGGAGGCACGAGAGCTGAACTACCACCTCACGCAGCTCTTGACCGGGCATGGCTTCTTTAAACATCATAGCCGACGCTACGACCACAACCAAAGCGCACAATGCCCGGTCTGCCCCTCATCCATCGAGAACGCGGAGCACGTGTTCTACCACTGCCGAGGTTCAGCGAGAGAGAGCGAGACTACACTCCCTGCTCCACGAGGTCATGACACCGGAAAATACCACCAGGCTCATGCTCGCGAACGAGCCGAACTGGCTCGCTGTTGCTTCCTTCGCCTGCTCAGTCGTAACAAGACTGAGAGACGAGGAAGCGGACAGAAGGTGACGACCGGACGATGCTGCTGGAAGAAGACGCCACCTCAGCCAAGCCTCAATGAAGCGCATAACGCCACCCCTCCATCCCGTGAAGTAATGCCTAACGGCGGTTTCCGCGGGGATGGAACAAAGGGAAACCGACGTGGATGTATCTACATATACACTTGTACCCTAAATCAATGTTACACTCTCACTTTTACTGCTACATTTTATGCAATGTAAACTTCTATTTTCTTTCTGCTAAATAAAATATATTAATACATCCCAAAAAAAAAAAAAAAAAAAAAAAACAAACACACACACACACACAGATGACGCCTCGATGGCTCAGTTGGTAAAGGGTTCCGGCTTGCTTGCTGAATCTGAGAGTGTCGTCTAGGGCGTGGGTTCGATCCCCACTGGGGGAAATTTCATTCGTGATTTTTCCCCGGTGTGGTCGAGCCCGTGCCCGAGGTGGAGCGGGTACCACTCAAAAAGAAGACCCGGGCTACGTCATCAGCCTCCAAAGCGGTAAAAAACCCCGATCACTGTGCGAGCTGGAAGCGAATAGGATAACCATAAGTAGGAGCCCGAGGCGAGGACACACAAGGCTGGCAATAGATGGAGCCAAGGCTCCGCTGGCGCGCATGATGGCGCCTGAAGCGAGAACCACACTCACAAGACGACAACAGAAAAAGGAGTATCAAAAAAACTCACGGAGACTCAAAGGGTAGCGCCGGAAGCGAGAACCACACTCACAAGATGTAGCCGACAGAGCAATCGGGCCCTTGCCATCGGCGGCAGAAGCGAGAACCACACTCACAAGAGGGCACTAGACAGCGAGTTCTAATACTCAACTCAGGAGGAGACGCCAGCAATGTGTGACCACGCAGTAGACGGCTCGAAGGGGATACGACAATCGAGAGATGGCTTCGCGCAGGATCGGAGGGTCACCAAGTACAAAAAAAAGATGAGTCCCTGAACCCCTAATCGTCGCATCACTATGCGATGGATGGGGATGTATGGAAAAACAACGACTAACACAGAAGTAGCAGAATGCTCAATTAACCCGGCCTCACCGAAGCAATGCCTAACGGCGGTTACCAGTGAGTGTCCGAATGGGGTGGAGTAGGAAAAAAAAAAAAAAAAAACACACACAGATGAGTCTCGGAGAAAAGGATACGCGTCCTCCAACTCAACCTGAATCACTGCAAGACCGCCCAAGACCTGGTCTTGCAGACAGTGGGGGAGATGTAGGTTGATGTGGCAATCCTTTCCGACCAGCACAGGCCTCTCACATCACCGAACACCTGGATCTCGGACGCCGACAACCAAGCGGCAATCTGGGTGCGCAAGGGGGTGCCTGTGCAACGGTGCTCCTCTGGGCAGAGTCACTTCTACACCTGGGCGCAGATCGCGGGAATTTATATCTTCAGTATCTATGCGCCCCCTAGACTCTCCCACGAGGAATTCATCGGCCTGCTGAACAACATTGTTGACGAGGCCAGAGGAAAAACGCCAATCCTCGTGGCTGGCGACTTCAATGCTTGGGCAACGGAGTGGGGCAGTAGGGGGACGAAGCCGAGGGGCAGGGCGCTGCTAAATGCCCTCGCCACCTTGGATGTCCGCCTGCTGAACACCGGTTCCGAACCGACGTTTGTTGGTGAAAGGGAGAATCTGTAATTGACCTTACCTTCGCCGGTGTCTCGCTCTACAATCGAGTCGGATCCTGGCGGGTAAGTGATATCTACACGAGCAGCGATCACAAAGCTATTGTGTACGAGATTCTCCTTGAGGAAAACCAAGGTGTTGGCTGTGCTCCGGCGGGCAACCGTAGGTGGAGCGCACGAACTTTCGACGGTGACAGCTTTGCTGAGATCGTGTCTGGGATGGAGATCCGGTCGGGTTCCGCAGAGGGCATGGTGGACGAACTCATGTCCACAATCGTGCGCGCATGCGACGCCTCCATGTCCGGAGCGCGTTATCGCCGGCGCCGCGAGCCTGTCTACTGGTGGAACGGCGACATCGCGGAGTGTAGACGGGACTGCATCCGCGCGCGAAGGTACGCCCAGAGAGCACGCGGTCGTCCTGACGAAGTCATACGTCGCGAGGAGTTCGCCGACGCCCGGAGGCGGCTACGCGATGCGATAAAGGTGAGCAAGCGCCTCTGCTGGAGGCAGCTCTGCGACGAGGCAGACCGCGATGTATGGGGTAAACCATACAGAACGGTCATGTCCCGCCTCAAGGCACCCAGGACGTCGCCCCCCACCGCGCCTGACCTGGTGCGGCGAGCGGTGTCTACGCTGTTCCCGTCGGTCATTCCTCGGCTAATCGGTGCCCCACCGGTACTGGAGGAGCACCTGATTCCCGAGGTCGGCGTGGAGGAGCTCCGATGGGCGTATCGGCGTGTGAGGATCGGGGCAGCCCCTGGTCCAGATGGAATTCCTAACACTGCCCTCAAGGCGGCGGTCGAGGCTTGTTTCGATAGCTTTCGCCGCGTCTTTACGGCGTGTCTCAGGGAGGGGTGCTTCCCCGCGCGGTGGAAACGGCAAAGGCTCGTTCTGATGCTAAAACCAGGCAAGCCTGCCGCCGAACCATCGTCGTACCGCCCGCTGTATGTTAGACACAGCGGGTAAAATCCTCGAAAGGATCATGGTTGGTCGCCTGGAGGCCCACACTGAAGGGCCTGCTGGCCTAGCAGACTCGCAGTTCGGCTTCCGTAAGAGGCGATCAACTGTTGATGCCATACAGACCGTTCTCAGCACTGCACGATCAGCCATCAGTGGCAAACGATGGCATCGGGGTACCAAGAAGTACTGCGCCATCATCACCTTGGACGTGAGGAACGCCTTCAACTCAGCGCGGTGGGACAAAATTCTCACCGCCCTGAGCCAAATGGAGGTCCCGGCTTATCTGCAGCGGATGGTTTCGAACTACTTCCGCGGCAGAGTGCTGGAGTTCACCACGGATGATGGGGCAGAGACTTACGAAGTTACGGCTGGCGTGCCACAGGGATCCGTACTTGGCCCCATTCTTTGGAACGTCATGTACGATAGGATCCTGAGGCTCGAGCTACCGAGGTCCGCAAAAATCGTCGGATTTGCGGACGACATTGCAATCACGGTGGTGGCCAAGCACTTAGACCTCGTCGAGTTTTACACAAACGAGACTATACGTCTAGTGCGAGCAGCCCTAACTGAACTGGGGCTACAGACCGCTGACCAGAAAACCGAGGTTCTCTGGTCACCAGTAGGAAAGAGACGGAGACCATCACCGTCAGAGCCGGCGACCACTACATCACGTCGGCTCCCTGCATCCGGTACCTAGGCGTGCACATTGACGCCAGGCTACGATTCGAGGAGCATCTTCGCATCGTCAGCGACAAGGCAAACCGGGTTGCAGGCGCCCTGCTGGGTCTTATGCCCAACATTGGAGGCCCGAGGAGCAGTCGACGCAGGCTCTACGCCAACGTGGTTGACTCGATCCTCCTATACGGTGCCCCGGCATGGAGTGAGGCCGCGAAGAAGCAGAGCTACGCCCGCCGGGCGGTCTCGATTCATCGTCGTGCCTGCCTGCGAGTGATCTGCGGTTTTTGCAGCATCTCACATGAAGCTACATACGTTCTCGCGAGCATACCACCGCTCACACTACTCATCGACGAACGCTCGAGGCTGTACTCACGTCGCCTCGAAAGCGTCGGTAGTGAGGACGGGCCAAGACAATCGAGGAATGGCAGGCCCAATGGACCCGCTCGAGGAAGGGTCGGTGGACACACCGACTCATCCCGAACATCACTCCGTGGATTGAGAGGAGGCACGGAGAGGGAGTTACCACCTCACGCAACTCCTGACCGGTCACGGCTGCTTCAGGTCATACCTGTGTCGGAGCAATAACGACACAAGCGACCTGTGCCCGGTATGTCCGGCGGCGGTGGAGGACGTCGAACACGTCGCTTTCCGCTGCCCTCGATTTACGGAGGAAAGAGAGGTGCTCCACCGCCTCTTCGGGGGTCCCTTGGAGCCTGAGATGCTGGTGGGATTCATGCTTGAGGCTGAATCCAACTGGCTGGCAGTGTCCACCTTCGCTCACTCGGTCATGACAAGACTGAGGAGCGAAGAGAGGGCAAGAAGAAGATGACCGGACGATGCGGTGAGAAAAAGACGATGAAGATACGTAGATAACCCTCAGAAGTGAGCACACAGCTCGAGCCTCCCCCGCGAAGTAATGCCTAAAGGTGGTCCCGCGGGGAAGAAAAGGGGCAGGAGATAAGGATGGGTTTTAGTCGGTATTAGTAGAGAGGCACATTACACGCCCACACAACTTTTTGTACACAAACAACAGTACACTACTCGAGTCCGACATATCCGTGCGACACACAAGAGTCGCACGTTGAATCCGTAAATGGATTTCCCTCCTTCCCAAAAAAAAAAAAAAAAAAAAAACACAGATGAGTCTAAAGAGCGAATCAAGCAGGACGTGTTCTGCTCGTGCTCCGGTATTCTCGACCTTTTTTGTGTAGATACACGCTGAATCAAAGTGCTTGTGTGAGGGCTACGCGTTCGCTGTGGCACGCCGCGTCGGTGCATGTGTGTGTACATCCCGCTCGCTGTGTGTGTGCAGCTGTAGCAAGCTATCTCGCATCGTGTATCAGTTCCTAGTGATATTACCACAGTGTTTCCCGCGCTTGGTACCATCGGTGTGAGCAGCGCGCGTTAGTGTGAGTGCGTGCTTCGCGCCGTTGTACTGGTGCTCTGTGCTGTCGAGCCGACTCGCATCGAATCGGCAACCTGCGACGGTCAGCAGGACAAACAGGCGTCTGGGTCGACGGACGAAGTCGGAAAGACGAGCCAGCTGGAGAGCGGCTCGCTGCCGTCGAAGACGATGACCCCCTCTGCGGTGATTGCGGCAGCCATGACACCGAGAATCATCGGCGCCCCTCTGCTAGCAAAAGATGCCCCGCTCCCGATCCCCGCAGAGTTTGAGACCGGGAGCTACGAAGAGAAAATGATTCGTATAGAAGGACTTGTGGAGGGCCTTAATACGTTCATCTTTGGCAGAAATAACCTCCGCAAGGAGGTGATCAAATACTCGCTAAGCCTGGAGCAGGCCATCTTGGCGCTCAAGAAGACAAAGCAGAAGCAAGTACCGCCACGACCTCCCTCTGCCGAGAAGGCGGTCTGTACTTCTCCAATATTCCCGGTCAATGCAACTGGTAAGCGTCCTGCAACGTCACCGCTGGCGACTCGCGCAATACCCAAGCGCCATGCCGTGACAGCCGCATCCAAGCAGCTTGACGAGAACAACAACAATGTCGGAGACCAGGACGGATTTGTACTCGTCGACCATCGTCGTCATCGCTAGCGTAATCAGACAGCAACAACAACATCTGGATCTGTCCGTACCTGGCAACTGCCAAAGCCACGGCCAGCGCAGCGTAGAGTTCACCATCGACCAGACGCAATCAGTATCAAGGCGAAGGATGCGTCTTCGTATGCCGACATCCTGCGAACTCTCAAGGCGAACCCGACGTTGCAGCAATCAGTCGGGAGCAGCGTCCAAAACATCAGACGCAGTGCTGCGGGTGCCCTGGTGCTGCAACTCAAGAAAAACGTGGACAACGCCTCCACTCTTGGCGCGAAATTGGACCAAGTCCTCGGTGATGCGGCCACTGCCAGCGCTCTACAGCATACTACCATGATCGAGATCAGGGATCTCGATGAGTGTGCCACCAAGGAGGAGATCGCCGACGCGCTGAGCACATCGCTGGGCGCCCCGAGTCTCAACAAGGAAGTAGTCAGGTCACTACGGAAAGCGTACGCTGGACGCAGGCGGCTGTTGCCGCGCTCCCGGACGACCTAGCCGCCAAGGCACTGAAACTCGGCCACATACGGATTGGCTGGGTCAACTGCCGCATCCGTGGTCGAGGATGCTCCGCGCTGCTACCGCTGCTGGAGCCCCGGTCACGTCTCAGCCCGCTGTAAGGGACCTGATCGCTCGGCGCACTGTTTCCGCTGCGGACAAGCAGGCCACCAAATAAAGGACTGCAAGAACAACCCAATGTGCGTTCTCTGCCGAGAACAAGGCGTTGCCCACGACCATGCGTCCACAGGCCGGTACTGCCCTCTTGCACAGAAGAACACTCAAGCCCGCCGATGATGAGGATTATACAGCTTAACCTCAATCACTGCAAGGCTGCTCAGGATCTCCTGAGCCAAGCCATCCGTGAGCAGCGCATCAACGTGGCCATAGTGTGTGATCAGTATAAGAACCTCGATCCACCCTATACATGGCTCGCCGATGCCAACAGCCAAGCCGCCATCTGGGTGCAGGGAGGTAGCCTGGTGCAGGAGCACCCGGCAAGAGCGCGTCACTTTTTCACCTGGGCCCGTATCAGCGGAATCTACTTTTTCAGCGTCTACGCACCACCAAGACTCGCTGATGTAGAATTCTCCGCTCTTCTCACCAACATCACCGAGGAAGCCCGGGGCAAGAGACCGCTCATCATTGCTGGCGACTTCAACGCCTGGTCAACGGAGTGGGGATGCCGAGCGACGAGACAGCGCGCCACCACTCTCCTGGACGCGCTCGCCCCCTCGAAGCTGTACTGCTGAACACCGGAGATACACCAACATTCACCGGTGCACTGGGCTACTCGGTCGTAGATCTCACCTTCGCCAGCGACACACTCGCTTCCCAAGTTACATCATGGGCCGTAAGCGAGCTCTACACGCATAGCGACCATCAGGCTATCGTGTTTGAGATAGAGATCGCCAGACCGCCTGGACCCGCGACGCGCCAAAGCTGCAAGTGGAACGCGCGCAGCCTCGACACGGAGTGCCTCACGGCCATGATGGCCGGTGCCGCGGTTCCACCCGGGCCTACAGAAGAGATGGCAACAAGGCTCATGGCTGCCATTACCAGTGCATGCGACGCGTCTATGACCAAGGCAGGTCGACGACGTCGTCGTGGCGCAGTATACTGGTGGACAAGCGAGATCGCTGACCTCCGGCGCTCATGTCTGCGAGCGCGAAGGCTTGCCCAGAGAGCGCGTGGCCGGCCAAATGAAGACGCCTGCCGAGCGAGCTATACCTCCGCCAGACGTCTCCTGCGCGCTGCTATCAAGACCAGCAAGCGCCTATGCTGGAACAAACTGTGCGACGAGGTCAACGAGGACGTATGGGGCAAACCATACGAGACAGTCATGTCCCGTCTCAGAGGACCGAGAGCAAATTCACCAAGCTCACCGACCATGGTGCGCCGCATAGTGGCTGCTCTCTTCCCTCGTGTGCCTGACGAGCCAGCTCTGCCACCACCACTCCAAGCAGGAGCAATTGTACCAGCCGTACCATGGAAGAACTCCGAGGAGCATGCGGAGGATCAAGGATAACTCTGCGCCTGGGCCAGACGGAGTACCAAACGCCGCTGTCAAGATCGCCATTGCCACGCACCTTGACATCTTCTTGCAGGTGTACACGGCGTGCCTGCGAACCGGTGTCTTTCCCGCGTGCTGGAAAAGACAGAGGCTTGTCCTGCTGCCAAAGCCAGGCAAGCCACCCGAAGAACCATCGTCGTATAGGCCGCTTTGTATGCTTGAATGCGCGTACCTAAGTACCTTCTGAGAATAATCAGAAGCTATCTCTCAGCGAGGCTGCTTGATTGCGATACGGACGACGGACCAGAGACCCACAGAGTTACAGCAAGCGTTCCGCAAGGATCTGTCTTGGGGCCCATCCTGTAAAACGTCATGTACGACACCGTTCTGCGCCTCAACTTCAGAGGCAACGTAAGAATCGTAGGCTTCGCGGACGACAGCGCCCTGGTGGCCGTGGCCAAGCACTTGTGGCAGATCGAACACGATCTGAACTCTGCCATCGCGCAGGTGCGTGGCGCGCTTCAAGATCTCAGCCTAGAAACGGCTGACCACAAGACCGAGGCCTTTCTCATCACTAGCAGGAAGAAAATGGAGACCATCACCATCACAGTGGGCGACTGCAGCATAATGTCGACCCTGGCATCCGCTACCTGGGCCTACACATCGACTCCAGGCTGAGGTTCGACCAACATCTCCGAATCGTCAGCGAAAAGGCAGCAAGAGTGGCTGGAACCCTCGCGAAGATCATGCCTAACATCGGTGGGCCCAGAATTAGCCAACGCATGCTCTATGCCTACTTCGTCGACTCGATTCTCCTGTATGGAGCATCCATCTGGAGCTGTGCTTCAGAGACGCAGGCCTACATACGCCAGGCAGAGTCGTTACATCGACGAGCCTGCCTGCGCGTGATCAACGGGTGACCACACGTCTCCTACGACGCGACGTACGTGATAGCCGGCGTATCACCGCTAGCGCTACTAGCGGATGAGCGAGCGCGCATATACCAGCGCCGCCCTGAGGACGTCAAGGAGAAAGAGAGAAGACCGACTTTTCTGTATCTGAATCCCCCTTTGCTGCTGGTCATCACTTCATTAGTTTCAAATACAACCTCTCATTCACACCTTATCATGCTGATACCCGTTACACGCGACCGATATCAAAAATTTCACCTTCAACTTTCAATAATATTCTCAAATCCCACATCGAGACCAGTCTAAATTTGGAGAGCCACTTAAACAACTTAAACATCTTATCTACATCATCACTGTCAACATCCGAACATATTCACCCACCACTCAAATCCTCAAATGAGTACGAAGCGATCATCACCCGTTGCATGGTTGATGCCCTCGATTCCACCGCACCTGCTCACTTAACTACCTTCAAGCCTCGAGCTAAACCCTGGATCACGCGTGAGCTCCGTGACCTTATGCGAGCTCGCAATCGTGCCTATCGCACTCATCGTCGGCGTGCCATCGCAACTTCTCTTGAGGCATACAAGCACCTGCGTCGACTAACAAAAAATCGACTCGACTCTGCCAAAAATGCTCATATCGCACGCGAGCTAGCCTCTGCCTCTTCCCCAAGCGGCTACTGGCGTGTCTTGCGGCGTATCGGCGTTACCGAAATCGGCGTTACTGCTCGCGAAAACCCATCGCCTCTCAAATTTTTTACACCTGAAGAACTTTGCACATACTACGCATCGGTCTCTTCAGCATCTCCACCACTCACTCATGATTCTGTCGATGTAATTTGCTCCAGACCTTTGCTCAATCCACTACTGATATTTTCTTTTAAACCTATTTCATCTCTTGATGTCCAGGTGGCCATGCAGAGCTGCAAATCATCAAGCTGTGGCTCGGACGGCATACCGGCGACTGTGATGCGCTTGGCGTCGCAGACCATCTCTGCCTATTTCGCAGATCTTACAAATGTCTCATTCGAGACAGGCGTATTTCCCTCGGCGTGGAAACTATCTTCAATAGTTCCCCTCTCAAAAAAGCTATCCCCATCAACTCCATCAGATACCCGTCCGATCTCACTGCTGCCGGAACTTTCAAAAGTTCTTGAACGTCTTGCTCATGCACAACTCACTGAACATCTCTCAGAACATGACTTGCTCGACACACATCAGCATGGCTTCAAACCTGCTCACTCTACTCAACTTATACTTGGAACGTCTACTCGTTATATTTGTAAATAGTTTTTCTCTTTTTGAACGCTTATGCTTGTAACGTCTACTCGTTACCTTTGTAAATAATTTTCATCACTTGTAAATAATTATTCAGCCAGGGCCAAACGGGGTTCTATCCCATGGTCCGTTTCAAATAAAGTAATCAAATCAAATCAAATCTATAACGTCATCCATGTTTACCTCCTCCACCTCTCCAGAAGAGTGACGTGCCAAAAAATGTTAATTTTGAGAATAATGACCATCGGTTAATTTATTAAGATTTTGTGAAATTTTCGTTACTATAAAATAATGAGTATTTTTGTGCAAAAGTATCAATTCTTTCGTAGTTATTTTGCAATTCTACTATATTCAGCATTGGATTGCCGAAGTTTGTGGCACTTTTGGTGGTAGCTCGACACTTTATGAGGCAAGATCATCGTTAGGCTAGCGAGAGACTCAGTAATGAAATATTTACTGCAAGGTATTGATGATTTGACCCTAGCACGGCGCAATATCGATCGATTGAATCTCAAAACATTCGTTGTGTAATATTTTTTTCAGCTTACTAGCCCGTTTGAGGCGTATTTCGTACTGAGCGTCCTCAATGGGTAATGCCGTCGATTTCAGTCGAGCAGCGTGGCGCCACTGTCCTCGCACTATAATGATGCCTCCTCGCACTATAATCATGATTACGTATATATATATATTGTTGTAATATTGTAACTTTGATTCGCCCCACTCTATTATTAACTGTACAAGCGCGAAGCGCGTAGAGCCAATCTCACTGTAAATACTCAAGGCACTAGCCAGTTCGTATGTCGCAGCTGTATAGTTGACATTACTGATTGCAATAAACTTAATTGCTCGCACAATCACTCTTGGTGTCTGAATATATTATTTCAAGTATCTCAATAGGTTATGGGCCCAGCGAATCTGACATCGAGAGTTACTGTGTGAAGTTGTTTTTCCGGAGCACTATTAAAGAAAAAAAAAAGGATTACCGACTTACTCTTTTCTCATCACTGTTATGTCGAGCGAGTCGAAGATGGCTACTCCGAGCGTTTTCCAGTTTGATGGAGGAAACTTTCAAGTCTGGAAATTTCAAATGCGGTCAGTTCTCGTTGCGAACCGTTTATTCGAAATGGTCAACGGTAGTAAACTGAGACCACCTGCTGGTGACAAAGAAGAAGAAAATTGGATCCAGAACGATGCAAGAGCTACAACGATTTTGACATGCGCCATGGTCCCACAACAGGTCGAAAACTGTCTCACATGTGAAAGCGCAAAAGAAATCTGGGACAAGATGACTATGATTTACGAACAGAAATCTGCGCAAAATAAGGGCACGATGCTCCAGAAATTTTACAATTTCCGGATGTAACCTAGCGAGCCCGTCGTGCAATACACGACAAAGGTCTTTGAATATGGCTCGTACGCTAAAAGACCTTGGCGAGAAAATTTCTGACGCGGCGATTATAGCAAAAATTCTTGGAGGACTATCCACAAAGTTCAGTAACTTTGTGACGGCTTGGGACAGCGTCGACGAGGAAAAGCAAACCCTCAGTTTTCTCCAGGAACGGCTCATCAAGGAAGAAAATAAGCTCCAAGGAAACGACGACGAGATGAGCGCATTGGCCGTCGTTCGAGAGAGCAAGAACGGTTTCAGGCGGGAAAAGTCGAGCCGATATCCACAACAAAAACATAGCTCGGAGAATCAGCGAAGTGAAAGTAGAGCGTGTTACTATTGTAACAAGCCTGGTCATCTAAAAGCAAACTGCCGAATCAGGCAGCGCGATTTAGAGAGAAACAAACAGCGAGACAACAACAGAAGCAATTACGGCAAAGATTCAAACGCTCGAGTCGGTTTCGTGTGTACGTTTGAGAACGAAGAAATTTCGAATGTCTGCGCATTTTCAGAGGGAGCCAGTCATTGGACAATGCCGGATGAAATAATGAGGCTGGATGCTTCTGAGTCTTGGTTTAGCGACAGTGGAGCCTCGCAACACATAACGTCCCGGCGAGAGTGGTTCCATGACTTGGTCGAGAGCAGCTGCGAAGAGAGCATTTTTCTTGGCGACGACAAGGCGTGCAAAATCAAAGGATCTGGGACGATAATCATCGACCGATACATAAATGGAAAGAAATTCCGTGGGCAGCTTGAGAACGTGCTGTTCATTCCGGACATAAAAAAGAATTTGCTCTCAATCGGAGCATGCACGAGAAAAGGATTCGAGGTCGCATTCACGGGCAACATCGTGAAATTCACCAGGGACGGTCAAGTGGAGGGTGTGGGTATGATGCAAAGCAACAACATTTATCGCATGTTCTTCAAAGTCGTTAAGCCATGCGAGGTAAACGTCGCCGCTGGAGCTTTGAAATGGCACGAGCGGCTGGGTCATGTCAATCAGAAAAAAATGCATGACATGATATCAAAGAACTTGATCACTGGGGTGAGCATAAATGAGAAATCGCATTTTTCATGCGACCCATGCCAAACAGCAAAATCTCATCGACTCCCGTTCGACAAGGATCGCGTGCGCGCAGCATGTCGAGTCGGCGAGTACTTCCACAGCGATGTCTGTGGCCCCATGCCCGAAAACTCTCTTGGAGGTGCGAGATTCTTTCTGACTTTCAAGGACGAGGCATCTGGATGTCTGCAAGTATACTTTCTTCGACACAAGTCCGATGTAGTCGACAATTTTCGCAGCTTCGAGAGAGCTGTGAACAACAAGTTTGGTAGAACCATGCGAGCTCTCCGATGCGATCAAGGTCGTGAGTATTGCAACAATGAAATGAAGAAAACTATGGACAAATACGGCATAAAGCTCGAGACTACAGCACCGTACACACCCAAAAAAAACGGCCAAGCAGAAAGAGTAAACAGAACAATCGTTGAGATGGCAAGATCGATGATGTTACGGGCCAAGGCTCCAGGTTTTCTGTGGGCTGAGGCAGTAAACACAGCGGCACACATAATCAATCGGCTATCAACTAGAGCTCGGTCGAATACTACGCCGTTCGAGGCATGGTGGGGCAAGAAGCCAGATATGAGTAACATGAGAATTTTCGGAGCTTTGGCTTACTCACACATACCAAAACAGTTTCGGAAGAAATTTGACCCGAAGGCAAAAAGAACTTGGATGGTTGGATACGACGGCGACTCGAGCAATTACAGGCTCTACGATCCATCGTCGCGTAAAATCATAATTTCAAGAAACGTGATTTTCAACGAAGAAAATCTTATTGGCACGAGTGAAGAAAAAGGAAAAACTCCCACTGTACCTTTGCCTATATTCCCAAGTTCTGAGTCCGATGATCCAAAAGAGAGATCGTGCCGCGAATTGGATGAACCAATAGAACTTGACGATGAAGTGGGAGAACACATAGCACAAGTCAGCGTACCCGAGGACGTGACTGAAAAAATTCTTTGGCAATGAATAGTTCCGAGCGCGACTCTCGAAAACGCAAGGCAGACGAGCTGAACCTGTCAAGAATAAATCTCAGAGACAGGACACTCATCAAAAAGCCAAAACGACTTGGGCTCGTCGCAGACGCTGCCACGATGGACGTGGTTGAGCCATACACATACGACGAAGCAACATCAGGATCCGACGCGAAGGAATGGGACACGCAATCGAGCAGGAGCTCCAGTCCCTCGACAGGAATGGCACGTGGATAGTTGTGCCCAGACCCAAGGATCGGAGGGTGATCGACTCCAAGTGGGTTTTCAAATTCCAAGAGGAGAAGGCAGGAAAACCACGAAAGTACAAGGCACGATTGTGCGCACGAGGATTTCGACAGCAGGAAGAAGTGGATTTTCAGGAAACTTTTGCTCCCGTCATCAGGTACGATGCTACGCGCATAATGCTAGCGATGGCGGCCCAACTCGACCTCGACCTCATCCAGTTCGACGTTGCATCCGCTTTTCTCCACGGTGAGCTTGAATAGGAGGTCTACATGGAGCCGCCGCTCGGCACAAACATACCTAAAAATCACGTATGCAAACTTCGAAAAGCATTATACGGTCTGAAGCAAGCGTCGCGCTGTTGGAATACAGTTTTCAAAAGCTGTTTGTTCAAGCAGGGATTCAAATGTTGTGACTCGGAAGGTTCGGTTTTCGTTGGTACGATAAATGGCGCGCGCGTTTCTCGGACTTTTTGTTGACACGGTCTTATCATGGCTGAAAATTCGGAAATTCTTTCAACTGTCGTTGGAGCTACAGGAGAATTTTGAAATAACGACCAGTGAGGTGAAGAATTTCTTGAATATAAACATTTGTAGAGATCGCAAAAATAAGAACATCTTTTTGCACCAATCAGATTACGCAAAGAAAACTAATCCGGTTTAATATGCTTGAATCAAATCCCGCGAGTACCCCAATGGAAAAAGGCATAGACCTATTTCCTGTGCTAGATGACAACTCAAGTTCACGATATCCGTACAGAGAAGCGATAGGTTCACTAATGTTCTTAAGTACGTAACTCGGCCCGACATCTCTTTCGCGGTGAACTATCTCAGTCGGTTTCTTGAAAAGCACGATAGTAGGCATTGGGAAGCCGTTAAATGAATATTGAAATACATAAAGAAAACATTGGGCTACGGCATATTATTTGAATCAGGTGGGGGTGGACTTGAACTGTCAGGGTATTGTGATTCTGATTACGCGGGAGACACAGAGACTAGGCGCTCTACGACTGGCTATATTTCAAAATGTGTGGTGGTCCTATATCTTGGTGCGCACAAAGACAGGAGAGAGTATCGTTAAGTAGCACCGAAGCCGAATACCTGGCTGCTTCAACAGCAACGAGAGAATTGATATGGCTGCGGAAAATCTTGCACGACCTTGGACACTCTTGTAAAGGACCGACCATCTTGCACGTTGACAACATGAGCGCGATTCAACTTATCAAAAACCCAGTTTTCCATAAGAAGTCGAAACACATCGAAACGAAATACCATTCATTCGTGAAAAATTTGCCGATAAAACGATTAACGTGATTCATGTTCCTAGCAGAGAGCAGTTAGCTGACGTTTTGACGAAAGCACTTCCGCGACCTCAATATGAGGAATTATGTGAGCAAATTGGCATGTACAGCATGTGGTCGTTCTATATATCCTCGCTAGTAATTTCTTTACAAGTTCAATTACTGTATGTAGGTAAGAAAATTTATCAAATTTTGTAAGCGTGTAAGCGCACAAGAGAATATTATGTGAATCAACGAGAATTGTAAAAATTATAGGTGGGTAAACACTTAAACTATAAATTAAGCATATTCTACGAATGTAACTGCGATAAATTGCGAGAAAGAAATAATCTCATAATATGTAAAAACATGCTCGTCAAACGGAGGCGCATTTGTTCATATCTGACTCGCATAATATAGACTAACTACGTTGGGTAGAAGCTAAAGCGATAATTTATTCGCGATACGAGATAATTCACGTAGATGCAAATCATTTTAAGAGGGCAAAGTTTATATGTAAACCTTTTCATAATTTTGCGAATCTTTGTTAAGAGGGCATGTTGTAATATTGTAACTTTGATTCGCCCCACTCTATTATTAACTGTATAAGCGCGAAGCGCGTAGAGCCAATCTCACTGTAAATACTCAAGGCACTAGCCAGTTCGTATGTAGCAGCTGTATAGTTGACATTACTGATTGCAATAAAACTTAATTGCTCGCACAATCACTCTTGGTGTCTGAATATATTTTCCAAGTATCTCAATATATATATACTAGGGGGCTCCGCCCCCCTGCTCGCTCCGCTCGCCAACCCCCCGTTTGAAATTTTAAGAATAATAATTATTCAATTACAAAATATTTATTGATTAAATATTGAATATGTACAAATATGTTATGTCCAGAATTTAACGAGTTTTTTTTATTACTTATATCGTTAATGATAAGGAATAATTCGATAAGTGTAGTGTTTATACCTTTTCCACCACACCTACGAAATCAGTTGATTTTTGGCACATCAATGTGTTGATCAACGTTGAGCAAAAACATATAAAAAGGTTTATACATTTTAAATAATTATACTTAATACTAACGTAACATACATAATATAACTAATATCGTTTCCACACCACCTATGAAAGAAGTTTTTTCGTGTCCATTAAACATTATCATTTGTCGCCATCAAATGTTAATGTTTCCGATCAAATGTCAATGTGTCCGAAAAATGTTTCAAGAGGTAGATATTCCGGCGCGTTTTTTTTAAAGTTGTGTCCCTTATTAATTTAATTATTAATTTAGAAATTATTATTTATTAAAATTATTAATTTTGTACCTCTACTCCAATATCTTCCCTGTTGCCATACAGACGATTGTATGAACCGTTAACGTGATACAAGAGAAAACGTTCGATCTCTTCGCCTCGAAAATTTCCTTAATTTCGTCTTGTAACTAACATCGATCATACATATAAATTTCTTCTCCCTTATTTCCTTATAATTGTTTCCTGATAAGGAAACGACCTCTACGATGTTGAACTTGCAGGCCGCATGGAAATGCATGAATCCAAACTCGTCGGTGTAGTTCACGTCGAATCTGTCATATTTTAAAGAGATGACGGACCGTTTCGGAATAAATAGAGACTCGTCGTTGTAGTTCACGTCGAATCTGTCATATATTTTACAGAGATGACCGTAATTAATTTTTCTTCGACCTGTTTACAGTTATGTATAATTTACGACCGGAAAAGTAATATTTGCCTTTTTTTACACTTATCATGTCGTCAATTTTTACAGGAATTTGGATATGCTTATTCCATAAATCCAGTCTTATATGCATCTTATATGATAATTCTTATCTTCATCTTCATACAGTATCTCCATTCTTTGCTTTGGAAAACGCATTTTTTTTTCTCAATAAAATTATGTGGATTAGGCCTTTAAATTTTTTAATTATTTTATTTATTATATTTAATTTAGTAATTTACAATACCACAATTTACACACCATTATTATTTAATTAATCATGATAAGACAAACTTCCAATAATTTGTAATTTTGTACCTATCTTCCAATTTTTTTTGTCCAATGACTCTTTTGTTAGAATAACATCCAATTTGATTGGAGTTAATTCGTCAATTTATCAGGTCAATCCGTTCATTCCTTTCCTGCGTCTGTTTACAGTTACGTATAATTTACCACTGTAAAAATAAGATGTGTCTCTTTTTACTATTATCCTGTCATCGACGCCGTGTTCGTCTATGTTCCTTCCTAATTTTCTTATGTTTTTTTATCCTGTCACTAATTTTGACGACAATATCGTCGCATTCATACTGGCAGACCACGTAAAAATGAGTAAATCCAGACTCGTCGATGTAATTCACGTCGAATATGTCATATATTTAAAAAATGTATCTTCGTCGACACCGGGTTCGTCTAAGTTCCTTCCTAATTTCCTTATATTTTTTATACTGTCACTAATTTTGACGACAACAATTTTCCACTGTTCACAAAAGTTATGTGGATTAGGCCTTTAAATTTTTTTAAATTATTATATTCCTTATTTTTAATTTAGTCATCTAAAATACTATATGTTACAAAACCGAAGTAAAATATATTATACAACTAAATTATTCATAATCAATATTATAATTCAAAGAATTTATGGGGACACTTCAAAAAAAACGCGCCGATATATCTACCTCTTGAACAGAGTTCATTTAAGTACAACTTAACACTATAATTTTATGGCGACAAATATTAGTGTAAAAAATACTATAAATGAGCTCATTTCATAGGTGGTGTGGAAACGATATAATACTAACAAAGTTACTATATTTATAAGTTACTATATTATATATATAATATATATATATATATATATAATATACAAAGCTCCACATTATAAAGAATGTATTCATAATAAATATTATTATTGAAAGAATTACTTTAAAAAAAAGCGCGCTATATATACCTACTGAATAAAGTTCATTTAGGTACAACTAAACACTATATTTTATGGCGAAAAATATTAGCGTAAAAAAAGTACCATAAATAAACTGATTTCATAGGTAATGTGGAAACGATACAAACACTAAAGTTATCGATTTATTACTTATCACTGACCATATCAATAATACAGAAAACCCGTTAAACTCTCGACATAATATATTTGTACATATTCAATGCAAATATCAATACAACGTAGGCAAAAAAAAAACTCAGGAAAGAGAAGAGTAGCGGCGGAGGAGCTGCGGAGGAGGAGTTGGTGGCGGAGGAGGGCGGAGGAGCGGCGGAGGAGCAGTAATAAAAAAAGTGCAAAAATCACGTGAAAAATGAACAAAACTACCGCAAAAATGCCGTTTTTTGAAAAGAGGCGGAGGAGCGCGGAGGAGGGCGGGGGAGGAGTTGGAAAAATCCTTACGATCATATAATATATAGATATATATATGTCGTACGTATAACGTAGCACAGCGGCGCGTATAGCGGGTTGCCACACTCACTCACTGTGCCTCACTCGCTTCTGTGCAGATCCGACTTAACCTAATTTTTTTTACTACGAGCACGATGGCTTTAAACTCAACATTGGGCATAATGCCGACGAAAGTGGGTCCAGCAGTAGTGAAGACAAAGATTACGAATCATACATACAAGAACTAGTCGAAAAAGCTCGTTCGAATTTAATACCCGATCAGTCGAAACATTTGTACGAAGCGCAGTACAAGAAGTTTCAAGAGTGGATAAAGCTCGCCTTCGGCTCGCGATGAGACACATGTAATGCTAATACAGCTCGCCTCCGGCTCGCGATCCTCTCTTGCAACATAACATCTTCATCGACGTTATTATTAACTGCTTGTGACTGAGCTTCATCATTAATTTAATCTTTTAGGTATTGCTCCTCAAAACGGGCGAGAAGCTGAAAAATGTGTTTATACATCATGGGCTGATAACGGGATGATCATAGCCGAGGTGTGTTTGCAGCGTGGGACACTGTAGTACCTCGTCCGCTGCGCGGCCTCGGCGACAACGCTGCAAACACACCTCGGCTATAATAATCCCGTTTCAGCCCTTGATGTGTAAATAACTATGATGTAAGTAAGGAGTTCCTCTAAAATTGATCGTTCATTCTTGATGAGTTCTAATATGCGCTCGAAATTATTAACATATATTTTAATCTTACTTATATTATTGATGGAGTAAATAACTCAACTTTTTACAGTATTTATTTTCTGACTAGATTTTTTTTTGACCAAAATTATAAACTGAAGCAAAATTGATGTTATGTACAAGTTTACGATTAAATAAAATATCACTGTTAAGTCTACTACTATTATTACTATTCTAACTATAGCTACAACTATCACACGCAAGATCAAAGTACTAATAACGACGGCTAAAGGTGTTCTCAAACGCGCAGTGTTAATTACTGTTCCACGGTTTGAATGCCTGCGCAGCGCTTGTAAGCCATATAATAGTAGTACTGCAACATTATGTGCCACATACGTCGTGAAGCCTTTTGTCAGTCGGCAGTGCGCATGACGTCATATACACACAGAGTGTAAAGGAAGTTGTGGGGGAGCGAAGGCTACTACTAAATTGGCGTCTATTTAACAGATATAATATCTCCTAATTCACCTTGTCAACTTTTTCTCACTTTTTGATAGTCGATAGATCTGGCTTGTGCAGCACTGACGACCGTTAATTTGAATTACTCGTAATACATAAGCAAGAGATTTAAAGGTTACCTGCAGTAATTGAGACATTCTACGAATTGATGGAACTCTTATATTCTAAATCCAGATGATATACGTATGTGGGGAAAAATTTCTCAAAACTCCTAGCGCTTCGCGAAACTGCGTTTCTGAGCGATATTGCTTAATTTCTAACTCATTGTAAAAGTAACTAAATGTAGCTGGGAAAAAATTACCAACTAGTGGTTTCAATAGGAAGTTTCCTCAGCTTTCGAATTGTGTGGACAAATTTTTCGAATTGTTTCATTTTCACCTCGGAAAATTTAAATAGACTTTCAAACTTGGAAGTCTCAAAATATTTTTGCGTTTTTTATTGTTTCAATCGAGAACTAAGGTTTTTTACATATAAATAAGGTAGTTTTCAAAGAGATTTATAATTTCTATGAGAGATACAACAAAGTCGGCGCTGGGCCGCCTGGACGCGCGAGTTCCAGCCTTGCACGGCTCGCTGTAAGTCGTAAATCACACATGTGACGTGTAACGAGGTCGCCACGGAAGATGAGGTTTGCTCGACACTACGGAAACAGTTGGAAGAAGCCTCCGAACTGCCTCCAGATGCTGTTAAATCTCTGCGCAAAGCTGACGCAGAGACACAAACAACTATAGTCGCCTTGACCGATCAGATTGCAATTGAGTTGCTAAAACTCGGTCATATCAGATTTGGTTGGGTTAATTGTCGGATCCGGGAAAAGCCCATAATCTCTTGCTGATTTAGATACTGGGGTTTTAACCATTTGGCGTCTTGATGTGAGGCTCCAGATCGTCCCAAATGTTGCCACCGCTTCTTCTCTACCAAGGAAACCCACTCCTTACATGGAGCGCCCTCACAACAGGGACTGTTTCGCTGAAACTATTTCGGGCGTAGAGGTTCAATCAGCCTTCCCAGAAGGCACGGTGGAATTTCATCTTTTGTCCCCCCCCCCCCCCTCAAAAGGGCCTGCAATGCCTCCATGTTGCGGGAAGACGATGACGTGTGAAGTAAACCATACCGAACAGTCAATATCCTGTCTAAAGGGCCTCTGGTGCGTATCTCCTGGCGAGTCGGATCTGGTGCGATGAGCGGTTTCCACCGTATTTCCATGGCTTGCCTCAGAAACTTATGTTTTCCAGCTCGCTGGAAGCGTTATAGGCTTGTCCTGATGATTAAAGCCGGGCAATCCTGCCTCGCAGCCCTCGTCGTACTGCCCACAGTGTATGCTAGACACCGCGGGCAAGATCTTGGAAAGGATCATTGTTGGCCGTCTGGAAGCTCACACTCAGGTTCCTGCTGGATTAACAGACTCACAGCTTGAATTTCGCAAAATACGGTCAACTATCCACGCCTTATATAAGGTACTCAGCACCACCAAAGCGATCATTAACGGTAAGAGATATCGCCATGGCACAAAAAAGTACTGCGTCATCGTCACTCTGGACGTCAGGAACACCTTCAACTTAACACGCTGGAATCATATCCTGGGCGCCCTGAAGAAGGTGGAAGTTCTAGCATACTTTCGCCCAATCATCGGCAACTATTTTAGCGACACAGTGCTGAAGTTCTATACGAGACCTACAACGTAGCGGCTGGCGTCCCCCAGTGCATCGTCTTATTTACTGAGTCGGCTTCAGTACTAAGAACCGTAATCTTTTTTCAGTGAAGCCGCTCGTGATCGCTCGCCGCTGCTCGTTGCTGCTTGCGCCGCCGTGCTCGCAAATCGACGCTCCTGACTCAATTCGACGTGATCGACGCTCAACCTCTGTGCAGAGGCTGGCACAGCTCGGCTCGCGCTCTCTCTCTCTCTCTCGCACTTATGTAGCTCGCGCGCTTCGAGCCGCAGCGTGCCACACACATACACACACACACCGTCGACGCCCATATCGCCGACGTGACTCGCGTCGCGGCCAGCATCGGCGAGGCCACGACGGGGCCATCGCGTCACACGAAGACTGCATTCTTACTGCAAAATCAGAATGATTTCTGGTGTTGAATTCTGATGCTACACCTTGAATATCAATTTAAGTCGACTGCTCAACGATGCATTTGACGTCTGGTGGTGTCAACTCAAGCAGGCAAAGATCTCAGAAACATGACTGCACCTTTGATATTGCCGCATATTGATCTTGCAGCAAGAATTCGGTATTCTAACAGCATGAATCATTCGATTCTTGCCGCATGATTAAGATGATTTTTGGCATTAGATTTTTATTTCTATCAGTGAGCGCTCGAGACTCTATGAGCATAATCACGAGGATGCTGCGAGGAAGGAGCATGTCAGAACACTGGAGAAATGACACGGTCAATGGACGTGCACAACAAAGGGTTGATGGAATGACCGGCTCATACCGAACGTTGCCCCGTGGATCGAGATGAAACATCGAAAAACCGTGTACGATCACGGTTGCTTCCGGTCATATCAATGGCGTACCAAGAACGACACGAACAACTTGTGCCTCGTCTGCCCCCTGCCATTCACGGTGGAAAGAGAACAACTCCACCACTTTTCTAACGGGCCCTTGCAGCCGTTGGATAGTTGGGCTCATGTTTGTCGCTGAAATTAACTGGGAAACAGTGTCCTCCTTCACCAGCACAGTCATGACAAGACTGGACGATGCGGTTTAAAGAGGACGGAAAATAAAGATCTACGGAATCTACTAAAACCAGGATAAGATGGTACAGAGCCATGACCTCTCCCCGCGAAGTAATGTCTAACGGCGATCCCGCGGGGACAGAACAGGGGCAGGAGAAGAGAGATTTTAATCGGTATTAGTAGAGAGGCATGCGTCAACCAACTTAACCGAGTCCAAAATATCCATGCAACGTCGCATCGATTGAAATTTCTAAAAATAATTTATTCGTTAGTAAGACGAGGTGGTCAATAGTAGATTACGCAACGGGGGCGGGAGGTTGTAGCCCGAACGTAGCAAGGGTTGCATTGACACGAGTGCAAGATTGACAACCACCACAGTTGCATACACTAATTTTCATTACATCGTGTGGAAAGTAAATTTTAAGATCGACAGCCGTGCGGGAAGTAGCACTTTCCGCACGCAGTGATGAAAATGAACATTACCGATCCATCAAACACGACCATCATTTATATTCCACATAGCGTAAATAATACGATAAACCAAGATAGAAAATGTTCAAGATACGTAAAAATTATATTCTCTAATGGATTGATGATAAAAAGGAGAATTTTTCAAATTCTAATTTTAAAAAATTCGAGAAAGCGTGTTGGGTCAAAACTTTTAATCGTATATTATGTATGTATTTACGCTCTTTGCTGTAATCTCAAATTTGTCAAATGCTTGATCGATGAACATTATTGTCTATTTTAAGTTTTACAAACGTTGCAAAATATGTAATTCGATAGCACCGTATCACCGTCAGAAGCATCTTGTGAATAATTTGAAACATCCATGCGTATATCAACGCTGCCTACAAGCCTCGCACTACTATACGGATAATATATGAATTACGGGTAATATATGAATTATATATGAATTACCGCACTCAAATAATTTTCAAGTGATGAATGTTTAATCGTTCGTTTTCAAGCAACAATTATGATACTCAAAACACTAAATAAAACATTTTAACCATACATTAAATGAACCAGAATATACATTAAATAACTCACACAAAGCTTGACCGTTACAAAAAATATGTGCACCCATAAGCATTCCTGATGTGCGTGTATGTATAGAAAAAAGGGTAAAAAAATAGCTTTTTGCGGCACTCGTAAAAGCGACATATCCTGCGGCAAACATGATTATTCGATTTGAGCACCGTCCGGTGATACGCACGCGGCACAAGGTTTTTTTGCCTCTCAAATATATACACAGTGAATTTGAAAAAAAGTACTTTTATAGCGGCTTTGTGAATACGTATGTACATATGTATCCAAGCCTGATAAGTGAAAAAAGGAATAATGTCTAAAACCTTGACTATAATACAGTACAAAAAATATCATGTTGAAGCCCAATTGCGCAATCTGCTTGAATTATATAATACGCGACTGAACTTCTTAATCGAATCACAGTTATTGTAAACGTGGGATCTGTGCTGTGAAAAATAAATATTTGCGAGTAAAGTTACAGTAGTCGTTTATGCGACCAGAATTCAATAATGGTTTTATTCAACGAAAACCTACCTTTCTGCGCTTATAATTGATGCAGATTTCAATAAAATTTATCAATACAGTCTAATTTTAAACTTTAATATCAAAGCAGAATAGTTTAACGAGATCAAAGTAGACAATTAGTTTAAGCCTACTTTAGATGAAACAATAGATAAATGCTATAAGTTGATGAATAAATAATCAAAGCGCACGAGTTGAGATCGGAGATTGAAAATCTAATTCACGCAATGCAATTATACTGCAGTAAGGTACAAGAGGATCATCGTTTCTGAATACTCTGTACGCATATAAGCACAGGGTATATGGGAAAGGTTAGTACACTGTTAAGCAAAATAATTTTATTCAAGAACTCAGAGTATGTACAAAGATAATTCATCGCCTACGCGGGAAAATCTATTTTTAACTTGAGAGCAAGCCTTAATACGCAAAGAGGTATACTGTATATACATGCTGTTACTTACCTATAGGGAGTCGGGGATAGAACGTCGCATTGCATGCCCATCTTGGGGGCACAAGTGCACAGATGAGGGCATAAATCCGCGTGAGACCTTTGCGGCAGACAAATAAAATATTATTCAAGCATTAGTATATATTCTCTTGTAGTATACATTCGTAAAAGATGGCTATGTTGCAATAGAATGGTGACGAACTAGTGCGATCATAAAATTTAAAAATACTCTACTGAGAAGATTTGAAAGGATTGTTCTCTTCTTTTCTATTTCTTGCCTGTGGCTGACTTTCTCCCCACTTTTATAGACAGATGCAATTATATATATATGGTTAAATCGTAATCTGATTTATCTAAATATCTAAAAAATTAAATTGCTTAACTGCAAAGTGTACTTTGACAGAAGAAACTCAAAGTTGGAATTTCAAAATTAGGAATCAGGAGATCTTGGAGTACTTAAAAATATTTTTTTATTAATTTTCATCACAATATGTAAGAAAAATCATAAATTTACAAAAAAAGCGATTTTAGGACTAACGTCATTAGCACGCGTATGCGAAAGTTTCATTTTTCCCCTTATTAAAAAATTTACTTTTTATATTATATTAAAATTATGCTCGAAAATCCAGCAAAAGAGCCTCATTCTTGCATGTGTGTGGGAGCGCGCTATTTACTCATTTGAGTCACGAGGTGGTGCGACATTACTTGTTAACAAAAAAGTTAACAAAAAAGTTAACAAAATAGCTCACGAAAGAGCTGTTTCTCAGTAAAAATTTGACAATTTTGAAATTTATTAAAATGCAATGGAAAAGGGAAAAAATCCTTTGCTTATTTTGTACAAAAAATAGTCAATAAAGCAATGATACATCGAAATAGATTCATTTAATGTATGCAGATGGCATTATGTATGCTTGTATCTGAATAATATTGAATTTATCTCCTACCACGGAGATTAATGACTGCGTTCTGTCAAGTATGTGAGTATGTATACCTTCTCACACTATACGGAAATTTTACGGACATGTTTAATATCCAAGGGATTTTCTTTTCAAAATGTTGAATGTTCCGTATGAATCAAGAACTTTGACATGGTAGGTTTCCCTCGTAACCCTTACTAGATATTTCATTTGATTGTAGATGATTATAAAAAGAAAAATAGCTCGTAAGTTATAAACTTTTAAATGTTGTTCAATTGAAAATGTATATCAATTGACTTTGAAATGATGAAGCGAAATAATTTTGATTACTTAGTATCAAACAAGCAGGCGATTATATCGCTCTGAAAGTCCGATGAATTATTAGCTACGCAAATTGTATTCATGAATCTTGAACGTATTTTTGTATTTATCGAGTGAACCACAGCCGGGTATTGCTTGGGTGAAGGTATTATTAAATAAATCATCTACTCTTCGACTACACTGTTCTCCTCAATTACTGAAGAATCTTCTCCTTGGAGTAAATATACAGATACATAGTCGCAGATTTTTCTGCTTTTCCAAGGATTACGCAAGATAAAATTGACAAAAGATTATTTTAGGAGAACCAAGAGAAGGAATTCATTATTAGTGTTTACACGAAAATATAGGGAAATATGAGTAAATGACATTATAGTATCAACGATGCGCTCGAAGCATTACTGTGTGTATTTAATAGTCTCCTTTTCTCCTATGTCGTACCTCTTGATAAATATCAAACTCATACATTAGATCAAATACACTAGTAATGTGAATAAAATAAATGATTTATCAGGCCACGATAACTAATAGGTTTAATATTCAATACAAAAAAAATGATCATCACGCCTCTTGGACAGGTGCTGTTATGATAATTAATTTAAAAGCTTTTTTGTGTTTAAAATTCTGAATATTTTATTTAATTATTAATTGAGAACCCTTTATTTGCATGATTTTTCTCATTTGCCTCGAGTCCATTTAATCTTATACCATAATTTTACGGGAAAAAGTTTCAATGATTGGTAATTCCATTGGACGAATCAGTCAAAGAAATTAAATGAATTAGAGATCAAACTACAAAGCCGGAATTTTACATTTTTGCAGGATCTTCATTATTTTTAATATCAGAATATACAACTAATTGAATAATCTGCCGAATAAAGCTGAAACAATAATTGAGCAATGCAGTATTTAAAAAGAGGGATAGACCAGAGTACCGTGACAAAGGGTCAATTTGGAAGTAGCACCAGAAGTCTATATACACAAATTGACCAATGGTCATAGAAAAGGTTGCTGATACGTCACTGGCAGCAGTGCGAACGATAGATCTGCGTGGCAAGATTTTATTTGTATTAATTCATGCGTGTGTGTGCAGATGCGTCGCGTAGAAAGGGCAATTAACTTGCACACTCGATGACAGGCACAGGAGTAACCTTGCGGGCTTTTGACTATTTCTCTCTCTCTCTCTCTCTCTCTCTCTCTCTTCGATGTATATACGCGCTCACACACGCGCGTGACGATATGTACGAGAGATTATACGCATGAGTTAAAAGAGCCGCAGGCGTCTTTCGATAACTTGTGATAATTCAGGCGCCGCCGATCGTTTGCTAGGGTATCAACACTATGTTGAAATATCTTCTTTACTTAAGCTTCATCCGCAAGCTCGTGTAATGAAATATCCATTTTTTGCAGCATTATTAAATAAACTTTACGCGTAAGCACTGGAAGAATGAACTGACAAATATAATGTAGCTTAACTGATTTCACAAATTCTCATTTAATTTGCAGTTCAAGCCTACAATAGTAATTTTTTAAATTAAACAAGAGAATAATTTTTGTTAAAATTCTATCGAAATAATATTAGCAAGTATTCAAAGTTAAACGAGAAAGTAGAAACAGACAAAATTAACCTACTAATCAATTCCAGGGTTGAATTCTCAAACGCTTAAAGTTCTGACTTAATTTTAAGTTTAATAAAAATATATTTTCTTTACAAGATGATAACTTCCAACAATATTTTATTACTTTACTCTCTCTCTCTCTCTCTCTCTCTCTCTCTCTCTCTCTCTCTCTCCCTCTCTCTCTCTCTCACACACACGCTATAATTCTTTGCTATTATTTGCCATTCTTATCAGAACAAACGAGTCACTGTAAGTAAAGCTTATATTTTTTTTGTAACATGCCACCCAACCTTCCTGTACTTTCGGCAAAGCTCTCAGGCTATACAAATTAAATGAAGCACTCGTCGACACTCATTTTGCGTTTGTTGTATTGCCGCGTACATGGGCAAGACGCACTCATCACTATCTTGAGAGGACATAAACATAACATTAAACTTATTGTAAATACTCAGGCAGTTTGTCATTGCCTCTCTCGGCGTTTATAAGCACCACCATGGAGACCCTTAACCGATATCCTAGCAAGCTATGGTTATGGTCCAATACTTGAAGCCTTTGATGGTCACACGCGGATAAGTTCGCAAGCGTTAATGTTGATGCTTTGTCAGACGCGCTGAACGAGTAAAAGGGTTACTCGCCTACTGCACTCATGCGCGCAATCAACGCTAAAATGCCTACCGAGTAGCGACCTGTAAATGTCTACGTGCCAATAATACGTCTATACACTTACATTTTCGAGGGATTACTTTATGAATTGCCACATTTTATAGACCATTGGGGAAAATTTTGACTGAACTGAGAAAAAACTGTACAAGTAATCACATACTCAATGCAGATGCCTGCAAAGGAGTGACACATAAGAATCAAAATATCAAGGCTTATAGGCAAGAAGCGGACAAGATGAGTGTTTCATTTGCAAAGATATTTTCTATAGTTTTGGTCATCAAGTAATAAAAGTGCTATTTCTTTTTTCATCATCTCTAGGTAACAAATTAATTTTTTTTTTATAAATTTAAGATGATGCAATGATGAAAGAGTGTTTAAGGTAGCGAAATGTTAATTTTTCATGTGCGCATACTTGCCCAAAACGTTAAAGTGGTTTTCTCGTTATAAACTCAGCAATAAAAACACTCGATGAAACCTTATGGGTCCGCGTGAGTTGAAACGAAAGGCTAGCAGTAGCTAATTAATTAAATTTTTATCGTGTTTGCGTTTTATTCGCTCGCATCGTAAATTACAAGGCTTCTGTGTACACAAATGTGCCTATACTACTGTTTTTCTAATGAAATTACCTTACACTTTTTACACGCATTTCAATCGAGACTACCGCGTGCATACTTTATTTGGCTAAAAAGAAAATAAAATTTAATATTACGGCATCTTGTTACGGCATTATTTACATCCGTTTGTATGGGTTTAAATACCTAAGAGTACGAATAAACTGATTGAAATTCACATCCTTTGTAAATGTAATTTTATTTCGTGCAGTTACGAAGGTTAGTCAATTCAAGAAATGCGTTCGACCAAAGTATAATTTTCAAATTTACTATAAGCAAATGATCGAACAGAGCGGTATGGTAACAAAAAACATTATAATATTTTATACATGGTTGATTCCATCTGTAGATGGATATCATAAATCCAAAGCGACGAGCTCACTTCAATGTGAGAAAACGCTTTAATAACTTGCTTGCTTTTGTATAAAAAAAGCTATATTTTCTCTTCATTCTATCATGCCTATAAAAATCATCTAAGGCTAAGAATGCAGCTACAAAAACTACTCGAGCTATCTTCTCCGTCAGATCCCAAAAAGTGAATTTATTTATCGTATCTACCTACTAATAAAATTTTATTTTATTTTTATAATCACTATTATATACTCGAGCTATTTTTAACTTTAGTCAAAATAGGACATCAGCAATCAAAATAGCAACTTTTTCAAAGCACAACTTGATCTTTTACGCAAACCACGTCTAAAAAGTATTAGTTGAATCATACATCTTTTTATGATTTTTTCTGAAATATAAACAGCCCCCGCTGCATCTTTTTAATAACCCAATAGAGTTTGATCGAGTAATCTTATCTTATATATTACGCAGTGAAGCTGAAAAAAAGTGCTTGGATCTCCAAAATTTCTGATTTCAAAAAAAGTCTAAAATACTGAAAGAGCGTCAGCGAGAGAGGATAAAGCGCTGGTGTATCTATAAATATTTATAAATTATAACTTCATTTTAATATTCCGCTTGCAAGCTCATGAAAATAGATTCGTAACACATAGACTTTTCAGAAATTCCCGAAAATTAAGAACTGTGCCGGTCATATATACTAAAATTTTCAAGCCCTTTCTCCGAACAAAAGTCGATATTTTTCTCATTATTATTTTTCCGATTCGAGTCATAAAAAATCCACCAAATATGCGTAAACGATAATCCCTCTGGGTGGTGTATTCGTCATCGTCGATGTGTGGCCCTTTGACACCAGATGCGCTCGTCGTGGCCAAACGCTAAAGTTTGTATTTGTACGAGGGCCAAAACGCTTGCTTTACTTCATCGCGGTCGAGGTTTTCTCGAGCGGTAAATAATAGATGCAAGCAATGTATCGCTTGTGTATTCATATTAAAGGGCATTGTAATGGCAAAAAAGACGAACACTCACTCGACGGAGAAAGTGAAGTGGCCACTGGTCGTTTTACCGAATATTTTACCTCTATTCGGGATTAATGGCTTGGACGTACTTTATTTATAGGGTCAGGGTGCGCACGCGAAAAAGAGACGATTCGTTCTGTCTATACATATACATAGACTTCACACTACCCCCTCCCCCTCCTCCCTCCCCCTTGCTGTCGCCGATATCTATACGCTCGCGCGAGAGCTCCGAGTAGTGACCGCTCTGTCGCGAAACTGATGTATGGCTCAGACGACGGAAGTTTAAAAAAAGTAAAACAAGACGCCAATCCTACAGCATAAGCTTGCACAGAACTGTCGTAGCCCTAGCTTACATTTTTCGCTGGCGTCTACGCGTACATTATCGGCACTGTTCGAATTTAGCGACGATTTATTTTTTACACTTTTTTGTAAACTGCAATAGTCAAGTCTAGACTTTACCTACAATCTAGGTTTTCAAGTATTTTTTTATTTTTCTAAGTACAAAATAAATGATGATGCTATTCTATCCATTACTGACTTTATTGTCAAGTCAAATAATATCCCAAAAAAATTTTTTAATTATTTGGAATAATTTTTTTTTTTAATTTTGTAATTTGCATTGATATTTTCAAAGCACTGCGAATACTTTTTACTGAAAGCCACGAGCATCCGTCTTCATTTTTAACATCCCCTTATAGCCGTATCTTATCTCGGCATCAGTTTTTTCCTAACAGACTGACAGTTCAGTCTTAGCAAAACAGAAACATCAGCAAAAGTGCTGTAGTAGGGATGTGTTTTATTCCGATGGTGTATCCAATTCTCATCCCCCTTGGGAAATTTAAAATCTTGAATTCGATGTTCTAGTGGTGGCAGCAGCCGCAGCAGTGAGTAGCTACTATCTTCTTGCTGCTCGCTTTTCTCGGCTATGGGAGCATAAAAAGAAAAGTTGCCTGAAAGTTTTCGGACAGTGAAAGATTGCCATGAGCTCTTATCAATGGTTGGCGATAATACGCGCTTATTACTGTGCAAACGACCGAAGATCAGAGGTCCTTCCATGTAGGTGTACACGAGCTTAGTCAGATGCTTGTTGACCTCTTCCTTGCTTCTTTTAGTATGTAAGTTGGCATTTATTCGTGAATTTCTAGGGACTAAAAGCTTTTTGCAAGCAATATCGAGAATATTATTTAAAGGAATTTGATATTTTATTGGGAACTCAAGATTTATCATCTATAGATTTCAAATCATATTCAACGCCTGAATTTGACGAAAGCTTAAAAGCCAACGTAGACGGCAATTTCGAGGCAAAATTAAATATCTCCTTTCCGCTCCTCACAAAAGATTCACTCAATCGTCGAACAAGTTTCGATTGAGTTGCAGCGGAGTGAACACAGCTGGTCACACCGGACACAATACAAAGCCACGATGGTCCTGTGAAACATGGCCATAGGTTTGCCAGGAGTGACGTAATAACATATCGAAGATATAAGGGCATAGGCGCAGTATTACCTAGGCATGTATCGAAAGACCTGTCCGACACAGAACACAATGTATCCATGTCCCTAAAAGACGCGCCCGAGGCTTATGCTGTGTGTAAAGTCGTGTTGCAGTCGTCGGCACCCTCGAATAAAATTGATAACCTTACGAAACACATACGTACGTACGAATCGCAACTTAGAGAGCATGTAGAGATAGAGAGAGAGAGGAAAAGAGAAAGCTGCCCTCGAGGCGCACAGGCAAACGCTCGACACGCGTGCGTGCCGTCGACAATAATCTTGCTGTAAACATCTTCTAACGACATATTTACTCGCACGACCGAGTCAATTCTCCCGATTCGGTGAGTCCTTTCAATTTTCCACGCTCTCCCGTACCACGAATGCAAAAGCGTGTGTAGTAGTAATAAAAAAAAAAAAAAAAAGACCGAGGCGCCAGTGCAGCCGGGGGCTCTTTTAAATTGGCGACTTCTCGGTCAACAATCGACTCTTCTGCCGTCTTCTTATTTTACGTTCAGTAGCACAGCCCCATTTGAAACGGGACACCCCACGGTTATACGTATGTACAACGTTGGCTATATAATGGCCGCGGGTCCAAAGGCGCGCGAGAGTGATACCGCGCCAAGGCATTGGCTCACTACTGTACGAGAAAAAGAAAGTTTGAAAAGGAACGACCCTTGGATGTATCGATGTACATAATGTTCTAGATACAAGCTCAGAATCTTCAAAGAAAAACTCGAGTCAAGATACAACCCCATACTTCATTGGATCTACACGTATACCGATCCTTTTTTTCTCTACTGCTCCAACGTCTTGTGTTGCCTTTGCTCCAACTTTTTAAGGAACATCTTCATAACGAAACACGAAAAAAAAGCTTGTCGTATCAGTGTGGTGTCTCCTCTTTTCTTCGAAATACATTTAAAAAGTAGTATGTAAAAAATATCAGTTTTGACGCTGTTTACCAAAAAAGACGAAAGCTCTCTTCTTAAAGATCAGACTTTATTTCATCCTATTGTCTTTCATTTTATAAGCAATAGTATTTACATGCATTCAAATCTTACAGTAATATACTTATGAATAAAATACATTGAATTTACAGAATGTTACTTCGTAATTGCGTAAATAATCGGAAATTATTTACAAGTGGAAAACAGTATAGTTTGACTTCTTAATCAAAGCTTTCATCATACTGATCATCATTAACATGCAAATGGCCCTGAGAAGCGGCTACCGGACAGAATCGTCTTTGTGCGGTGACGACTTAAAATAGTGATGGAATGTGGTGTGTTGAATAAATAAATCATGCCAATACTCTCTCACCTGAAGATGTGGCGTCCATTAAAAAGAAACCTTTCGGTTTCAACCTTTTTTAACTTTACGCCTGCAAGAAGCTAATTTGTGGTACACCGCGAAGGGCTACCGTTCGGGTAGAAACTCGGACTACCTTTATAAAACGATTCACCGACACCACAGCTGCCAGCGTGTTATTAAAAGCCAAGCGAGCTTTATAATTAATCACTAACAATTCCGACCTTCTTTTCCATGTGCTATAATATGGCTTTCGTCTCTGCACGAAAAGGCTTTTGTTTCCTCGACAATTATACTTCTCGAGTACTTTATTGTCAAAAGAAAATTGTTTTTAGTATATTTTGGGTATAAAGTAATAAATACAATGCTCTGATACGAATTTCAGATAAATTATTTAAATTACTCAATTTTCATTCTTCAAGTGAAATCTACTGTAATTCACAACAATAATTCATTTCTTCAAGTCTCTTGGGTCAAACAGTAGCCAAAACGTGATTATGCGCTGCTTTTCTTATTCTTTCTATGATTTACGGCCAGATGAATAAATTAGAACTTTATAAGGCCTGCACTTAAGAGATTTAAGAAAATTCCTTTTTTCATCTCACAATAGCAAAATGTAGTCAAGCAAAGTAAAAACAAATTAAAAATGACGTGATACAAAGTGAATTTTCATTCAAGATCCATAAAAAAATTGAAAATAAAATTGTCACCGTAAATATGACATGCACCCAAGGAATGTCTCACTAATATTTATGGAATAGATTGGTTATTAAGGGCCAGGGGGGGGGGGGTATAGAATTTTTCGCAAAAATTTTCGATACTTTTTTTATTGTTTTATTCGATTCTATATATATTCAAGAGTATTCAGTATAAATTTTAAGCCAATCCGAGCAAAATTAACCAAGATATGACCATTTTAATGCACGTCCGATTTTTTCGTATTTTAGTGTCGCTTGAATATTTAACGCTCTTTCACTTCCGTGAAAGAATGAATGGCCCTAATCCTAAACATTTGATAAAAAAATTTTTCATATGTATGTAAACAGAGACATTTATGAGTACACAAGTTGTGTATTTCATTTGTTTACATTTAACCAAGCCAATGTTTGTGTGATCAGTGTAAATATCACCTAGTAAAAGTTAACAATAATTCTAAATATTACCCCGAGCCTTCAAAAACCAGCATTAAATTTTTGTTTTTTAATTGAAAATAATTAAATTTCCTTTAAAAAATGCCAAGAAAAATTAATCAAAGCACAAGGACAACAACTGCAGCCCATTGAAGCCGTACTTCATCGAAAAAAAATTAAAACTAGTACAGCTCAAAATATAACAGTCAATTTTGAAAAGCATTATGCAATTTTAGTTTTCTTTTTAGTTTTTATGAGTCTATCAAATTTATTGAAATACGCTCAGTGTAATGGCAAAATTGAATTTCAAAGGTGCTAAAAGGAAGGACTGGGACCTCAAAATCTTTAAACGCGTTTCCTGAACAATAGCATTTTAAAGACGGTGTACATCATATCTCAAAAACTTATGGACCGATCTTTTTGAAATTTTAAACCGTTATTTATTAACTATTTTACTAGGTAGTGACGTCGAGATATTTTCATTTTTGCGAAAATTTTCATTTTTTTTCAACAATTTTCCGAAAAAAAGTGCACTTTTTCGTTTTTTTCCTATTTTTTCAACTTCAAAGTCACGCCAAATTTTAAAAATGAAAATATTTAAAAAAAACTTGACGTCAGTACCTTCAGAATCCTCTAAACTAAAAAAAATGTTGTTGGGCTTGTTTCGGATGATTCTACGAGAAGTTATCGTGCACACCGCATTTTTAGACGTGTTTTCTACAAACCGATGCTACAGGCTCATTTTTCAATATTTTCCAATAAAAATTTAGCTGAATACTCTTGAAGTGATGCTTTTTAGTGTACAAATCGATATTACTACATTTTTTTTACTAGATTGCAAAAAATAAATCTCAAAATTGAGCAAAAATAACAAAAAATTAACTATCCCCCCCCCCCCCCTTAAAACGCTGTGCTTCTAGTTTTTTTCTATTTAACTTACTTTTTAACGTGAATAAATTCACATTGGGAAGCTTGCTCAATAAAATTGCTGAAATTGCGAGGGTCTGACTTTGTTATTATGGCCACTAACAAGGAGACCTCCTAGGTGCGGGTGACCAATTCTTACCAAAATTTTGTTGTGGCTTCCTGGTCCCTAATCATGAAGCCCAGTATGCTTAGTTTGATCTTATGCGCCCCATAAATCAATTTTGTAAACAGGTGTCTGTAATTATAAGCGTTAAATGAAGAATAAACAATTAATTTGACTTATCACATCTAATTCACTCACAAAACCTTTTTTCCATCATGATAACTATAAACATGTTTCTTAATTCTTGACATCAATAATATAGACTAATATACTGAATAATATACTAAAAAGTTTGCACGGCATAATGCATAGTTGATACAATTGATACAATTTTACACATTGTGTGACGGTCTTGTTACGTCGTCACATCTCTCTCTCTCTCTCTCTCTCTCTCTCTCTCTCTCTCTCTCTCTCTCTCTCTCTCTCTCTTCCAATACTATGTAAAGACGACTCATGTATTATTTTTCGCGACGCAACAGTAGCCGCGGTATGCACGTGTGAGAGAGAGAGAGAGAGAGATAGCGTAAGTGCGTGTCGCATCACGCACAATTGTCTGCTCCATTTGGTAAGGAGTAGGGCCGCAGTGAGGTGACGTGAGTAATTACGAGGTACACGTGAACCTGTGCTCTCAATGGCAGATTGGTTCTAGCGACGAACTAGCACGCGCGTCCGAAATAGTATATTATGATACGTGTGACTTAAGCAGGCCATTATTGCACCGCACGGTAGCGTCCGAGCGAAGCGAGGGTGCTAGTGCCGTGTTAAGAATGGGCTACTTGAGTCATAAGTATCTTACGTTTTTTTATAGCACTGTGCTAAATTCACGTTTAGGCCCCCTTTGGCGAGATATAAGGTGCTCATAATAGCGTCGCGGTGTGAGGTTAGCGCACGAGCGTAGCGAATGCGATGCGAACGTAGAGGTGCCATAATGTGCGACTTATGCCACCGAAAAGCGTGCCATAAATGTGAACTTATGCCACACAGTGCTAATAGTAATTTTCGATACAAGTGCCATAAGTAACACTTTTTGGCACGGCGTAGTTAAGGGCCCGAGCGCAGCGAGGGTCCTAATAGCTGGGCCGAAAAGTGTCCCCTATGGCCCGAGTATCGAACAACGTTTTATAGTACTGTGTAAAGTTCACATTTATGCCCCCTTTTCCGAGCCATAAGTCGCACTTTCTGGTAGCGCGAAGTGAGGTTAGCGCACGAGCGTATGCGAGTGTGATGCGAACGCAGCGGTGCCAGAATGTGCGACTTATGCCACCGAAAAGCGTGCCATAAATGTGAACTTATGCCACGCAGTGCTATAAATTTACTTATCTTTCCTTTGTTAAGTTCGCGGCTAATCGCATAAAAGAAATACCTTTTTCTTGTTTGCGTTCGCGAATCTCGACCAAGTGCACGACAACACCACGTGACGAGCGAGCTTTCCGAGGAAGCAAGAGAGCCCGGCCTTGGAGCAACCACGCCGACCTGTAAGTGCTTCTCGATTTAATCTCGTCCTCGTGTGCAATCGCGTTCGCAGCCTACAGCCTACGTTGGCTATTGTGTGTGAGTGTCGCGATTGCTCTGCTGCGTACGCGCTTGTGTATAATCACTCCGAAATCATTGAATAATAGTCATTTGTTTACATTTTATTTTCACTTAAATCCGTGAGTGATTATTTTGTCTTTCCCGTCAATGTTCTTCCCTAGGTTTTGGGACCACGACGCCGCCGCGGTCGAAACCTCGCACCAAATTCTGAGCTAGCCGGCGATATCGCGAACCTAGGGCAATAGTTTACTCATATAGTTTAACTATTTATTGCAACGGTCACGGGAACCGTTACAATTGACATTGAAGTGATTCTCATAATATAACTACAATTTAACTACAATAATGTATGAGTTCAGCTTATTTATTATTCCTTATTGATACTTATTATTTTTGTAACATTTTTTGCTATTTTATAACTTCAATACTTGAATAGTTGAAGGTAAGCTCATGCAGTATTGCTAACAAAAGAGAAATTACTCGAAATATTGTTTAATACATATTCTGAATAGTTTTGTAAGTTTAAATGCGATTTTTAAACATTTTCAATTCTTTTCATTAATTAAATATGAAAAATTGATTGTTTTCATGGCCATCAATAGTATCAGGCGACGAGGACAATTTTCAAATATGTAAGAAAAACTTTTCAAGTTAATTTTGGTATTGAATAGGCATTTCACTGATTAGATTAATTTAGGCTATTCAGAACAAAATTGCTTACAGAGGATGAAATTGTATGAATATAGATTATTGTCAATGCGCGTTAAGATTGAATTATTTATTATGCATAATGCCATGCAAGCTTTTTATTAGTATATTATATTGATATCAAGAATTAAAAAACATGTTCATAGTTATCATAATGGACGAAAAAGGCTTTGTGAGTGAATTAGATGCGATAAGATTAACGCTTATAATTACAGTTAACTGTTTATAAAAATGAATTATAATATGCATGGGATCAAATTAAGCATACTGGGCTTCATGATTAGGTACCAGGAAGCCACAAGAAAATTCTGGTAGGATTGGTAACCTTGTCATTCGATGATTTAAAAATGTATCCCAGAATTATTTATTTTTCCATACCATTCATTGTAATTGAATTTATAATAATAAAATGTAATACTTAAAAATGGTATTAACTTAAAATTGTTGAACATCGTAGACGATTTCGACAGTACTAGCTAATATTATATTAATCGTATACATAACTTTAAATTTAAAAAATTCACTGTATTCTACATCCACTAACTTTTTTCAAAATTTTCAAATACACTTACTCACGCTTACATCGCATGCGTCGAAGAATATGCTTTTGTGATCGTCCTTTCTCGACCCCTTTTCACTGAATTTTTTATCGATGTAATTCCAAGCGCGTACTGGGGCATCACGGTTTTCCTCTCGTTCGTCGTCGCATGCGACAATTCACGCCTCGCAGGCGCGATTTTAAAGCACGGAATTGCAAAACTTGCACAGGATTTGTGTAAAAAGAAAAAAGAACCAGAAATGGTGTAACGCAGGGTGTTCTGCGTAAGGCTTTGTAACGTGGTGATTAATAATTTTGTTGGAAACGTGTGTATGCATCACACTGGAAACTTTATATCACTCGCACTGATGCCATGCATATTGTAATTTTATTTTTAGAACGATTCAAAAAATGCAGTTTTTTGCAGTGTAAAATCTTTCTTTGGCTTTGAAATAATTACGTCACGTTGACGAATATTTACCTTTGTTCAATTTTTCTGACAACATCGAAAAACCGCATTTGAGTAATGAAATTTAAGGCAACGTGTAAAGTTTTTAGAAGCATTTATAAAACAGATGAAATATCTTCAAAGACATTTGTCACGTACTTGAAAAATATAAAGCTTTAATTAAGCTGAGAAAAACTCCTGTTTCGAGTTTAAATTTAAAAATAGCAATTTAAAAAATTATCGATAGAACATAATTATCAATTATTCAACAATTTTCTGTAAAAATCATTTTTGTGAGGAATGTGGTATGCACAGTTCGTTTGCGCTTTGAACGAACAATTGCTTATTACCCAAGAAATATTTTATTTTAATGTTTTTTAATTGATTTTCCATGCATTTCATTATGGGTGCTGAAATTCCAGCACCCATTTGAAAAATTCATTTTTATCAATGAATCGCCTTGAGACGCGCGAACGTGAAAATTAGGCATTATTTATAATTTTTGACGCGCGAACAATGTATATAAGACCCATAACTGGAAACGTTTTTTTTTATTTCTAGGGGCTAATTTAACTAACCTGAACGTAATTAATATATGTTTCATATAGTTATGCATTTTATGCATTGAAGAGTGCAATGTAAGCACCAATCGTTTGCGCTTTTTACGAACAATCGATTAGTTGCTCTCACGGTGTCTAAAATATAATAAAAATTAAAAATATGGCATCTTTTCTTCTGGGTACAAAAATTTTAGCACCCATTTTGAAAATTCACGTTTCTTATAAGTAACGTTTTTTATAAAACTTTTCACGTGCAAATGAATAATATTAATTATAATAGTGAAAGTGAACTTTTTCAAAATCTGGGTGCTAACTTTATGGACCTTATATAAATCGAAATAGTTGAAACATTTTTTTTAATAACAGTAAAACATGTTCACACTGCACTTGATTGCATAAAAGAAAACTCTTATAACTAAGCTCAAAAATCCCAATTATATTCCTTTTTCCATTATATTTTATATTGTGATTTGATTGACTTACCACGCGATTCAGACGAGAGTTTTTTATCAATTTTGGTCTGTGCGGTCTCAAAATCGTTGAAAAAGTACCTTCTTTCGCGTGAATGGAGCAGAATTGGAAAAATATATTTTTTTATCTCTTCCAAGTCTTAATTATGGAATTTAGCGTTTATAAACTTAACTTTACACAATATTTTTAAATTCTGTTCACTTTGTCGAAGCCTTGCAAATTCACTTCTTAGACAATTTGGTATAATTGAGTAAAATTAGCTTTTTTATGTCGTATGCGACATCAAGTGGTTCCTAAGGCATTGTTCAAAAAGCTCGACGCAGAGATTAATTTTTATTTGTAGAATGACCTATATTTGATACCTCTAAGTATCGATCGATTGGAACACCACTACGACCCTTGGAGCATTGACTTGATTATAATGATATTAATTTATCGCTTATGCAACATTGGCATGCTCGGTTACATGCATGCGAAATCGATCCGAGAAAGACATTAGCACAAGATTAATTTATCGAGAAACATCTCATTAGCATTTCATTCATATATGAGCATCCGTTAGATATGCAGCGACAATCGACGATTTAAATCAACGGAAGCCATTAGGACCTCGAATTTATTGCACTTCACACTTTTCAAAATGCCTATCCATTAGGCCAGAGAAGAGAGACAGAGAGCTGAAAAATGAACGAAAAGTAAGCTTTAATCCTCCGCTCGTTTTCGATGTCCAGTGAAGAAAGAAAACCAAATCGCTTGTAAACCCAACGCGCAGGACGCAATATGAATAGTATAGTGAAATTCTCCCCTTGTATGCGTCGTCGGTTAAATAAACATCCTCCCTTGTCATATTTGATGGCATAAAAAATCCTCACACACGTTTAATTTATAAATATCATAAGTTTTATTGTGTCATACTTAAAGAGCTAACATTGTAGCGCGAAGACTCGAGCTCAACGAAACGGCAAAGGTGTACGCAATTAATGGGACTTGAAGAAACCACGTTTTGAACGCAGCACAGTACATCAATCTATGTTAGTGCTATAAAAGCTTAACTTCAAACGTCAGCAGTGAATAATTTCAAGTGTTATAAGTGTGTTGCATTTAGCATATTGATGTACCGAAAAAGCAAGGCTATTTTTGGTGTACTCGTTCAAAATCTGTGCCACGACGTATAGCTTTTAAAATTAATACCATTTAATAAAGCATCAAAGTACATATCCTTGTGGTAATTTGAGGTTGAAAAACAGCCTACTCGTTTACGCATCGTTGAAGAATGCCAACGCATAGTGGCAGGGGCAGCCCGTGTACAGGCTGCATTATTATATGCGTGCGATTTAACGCGCGCGCGTACGCCCAACGTCGATCGTTACTTCTTCTTCTGGCTGCGTGCATACAGCGAAGAAATTCTTTTGAGCTTATATTAACGCACGCGCGCGCGCGAGAGAGAGAGAGAGACAGAAAAAGGCAGAGAGAGAAAGAGGTGCATAATATTTCTTTATGAGCTCCTGCGCAACTTACGATCGAGAAATGAAAAAAAGAAAAAACTTTTCGGACGATGGTTCGAACAAAGGTGAAGATGATGTGCAAAAGCGAACGAGACTCTAATGGATGCAGAAGTGGGTCCGCCACGAGTTCGCGCAGTATACCATGACCCTGCAGTGTAACGGCGGCCGTGTATATAATATATATATATGAGCTGATTTATATCTCTCGTTTCTTCGAACGGCACGCGCCTTTGAGTACGTGGCTCGTCTATACGTCGTTTTGACCCCTGAGAGCTTTACTCCTATAGCACCTTAACGCTTACATATATAAGCAGTATGTTCAAAGCTCTTCCATTGCACTGAGTAATATATTCGCCTTCTGACCGACCTAATGCGATGCTTTTATTGCCCGCACTAGATGATGTCGTTCTAAACTTCCAAAAGAAACGTTTTCCTTCCATGCAAAGTATCACAGCTTGATACGCTAAAGTCCAGTAGAATCCGATAAAAATAATCAATAAAAATATTTACAACTGACACTCGAGCTCGCACCCATCTCTTTTTATCCGCCCTATATATACATGCAGCGACTTGCTGAATACTTTCGTTTGAATTTACAATCGAGTAGCAAGAATGTTATCCCCGACTGTCGCAAGTACGCATTTTTTCAATTCAATCGACGATACAGATACACATGCCAGCGTGCGCATATTCACTCTCGCGCGATAAAATAAAAGTATCCGCGCTCGCACTCCGAGACAGTTTTGCACGGTAATCGGGCCGATTACGCGCGCCGCTATTTCTCACTCTTCACCCTATCTTTTTTTCTCCCCTTTCTTCGATACGCCCGCCGCGAGCACGCATAGCCTCACTCCCACAAGTTCAATTACAAAACATATAAGCTTGGCTGCCTACGATATTGGTTACTTCAGGGCCGATTTTATTCGCGTTTAAACGAGCTGTATGCAGAATCGAGAGCATTTCAAATTAAAGTCCCTAGGTTAAAGTGAGAGAAAAAGACCTCCGCCAAAAAGAAACAATTTATATAAAAGAGAACTGGCAAACGTACTCCTCAAGTATCTAAATGAAATCGTTGGAATGTTTATAAGAGGACATTGTCATTTAGCACGTGTAAATTGATCAGAAAGTATTTTGTACCGCTTTGAACTCTTGATACGAGCATATTCGTCCAGCCAAATATATTTTTTTAAATTATTGTAATGAGAAAATAAAGTAACTTACAACGTTTTTTATCACAATAAAATTGTTAAAGCTTTCATTTTTCAAAAAGCTCAATAAATAACATTTTTTTAAACTTGCTTTTTATACTAAAATTCTCTCTAAAGTCAGAAAAATTAAGCCATTCCCAGAAATTTGTCGCTGAGAGAATTTACCTTAGTAAAAATAGATTTTTCGTCTAATTCCATGCCAAAAAAATAGTTATTGACACTAAAATATTACAATGACACAAAAATGAAAATATCCTGAGAAAAACCCCACATTGCCAAGTATTATCACTGCAAGCTGAAAAGACAACAAAGACAAGACCACATCAAGCAGGAAAATAATCGCAATTTTTCCTTTTATCGCGATCTGTCGTCAACAGGGCACTGTAAGAGAGAGAGAGAGAGAGAGAGAGAGAGAAGAAGACAATCACCAATATCAAAAATGAATAAAAAAAGACCAGCGGGCTGCTTTTTGATACTTTCCATTCAAACAACTCTCTTTCTAAGAGAAAGCAGTTTCTTTCCCCTACAAGACAAAACGATCCAATAATTCATAAGATAATCTTTGGTTCCGAAACCCTTGCCATGTTTATGTAAGAAAAATAGAGAGCGTGTCGAATGACAAAAAAATACACCATATATGAAGCGCTAGAATAATCGACGAAGGACACTATATCCTTTGAATAAAAAGTCGATAATCGCTTGCCATTTGCATGATTTCTTTATTTTTCTATCCACTGTCCAGTGAGTCCGGTTGTACAAAGGATTGACTTAGCAGCGTCGTGCGACGTTGCTACCGAGTACACATTTGCGTAAAAAATTGAGTAACATCCGTGAATACATACATGTATGTATAATCACTGAGAGAAGAAGAGGAACAAGAGTTCAGACAAAAATATCTATAACATGGACGCGCAGATAGGAAAGTAAGACCGGTAATGTCATGGCATTGATGGATACCCTCGGCAGAGGTCTCGCTCCGGACGAATGGCTAGATTATGCGCTCGGCATAAATACGCAATGTTCAGCGCTGTTCGCCAGCGTACGTATACTTGCATATTGCCGCACAGAGGAGAATGCGCTAGCGGAGAGTGAGCTGACAAGTTTCTCTCGGGTATGCGGAATTAAGATTGCGTTATATTATTATTAGAAGATGCGGACCAGCTCATGACCGCCTGGAATGCCAAGCTCTTTACCCTGAGTAACGTACCGGAAAATCAAATGAATCATGCATAATACTGTCTGCGAAAAAGAGAGAAAAAAGAAAGCGACAAAAAGAAGCGTATCAATAAATGCAGAAAAATTGACATCATTTTTTTTCTTAGATATTGAATTATTTGTTGTGTGGGGTGATGGCAGTGATCGTATATCTGTACATCGGACACGGTGACTAAATGTGACGCACTCCACTACTATCTTTGTTGAAATAATTTTTTTATATTTTACAAGAAACTAGAAAAATTACAAATATTCCGTGAAGGGTGAAAAAAATTGTTCGATGGTCAGGTGCACAAAGTCGTACAATCCGCGCTGTATCCATTCATCATTCCTAATTAGTAAGTTAAAACGAAACTAATCTCCTTACAAGCCTGTAAAATAGAAAAACCGAACAATGTTGGACGATTCACCCTTCGTTTTGAAAACAAGAAAGATAAAAATATAAACCCAACCGATGACTGACTGCAAACAAAAACCTCGGCTGTGGGTACACAACCTCGTTACATCCGATTAATCCAATACGCTCATGGAAGACAGCTCTCATACAGAGCTACTCTCAAAATACAATTCGAGAGCGAAATCTGCGAAAAAAAGGTATACCCCACCCATCGGACGGAGAAAAGAGAGCCGACGCGCTCGATCGCGAAGGGGACGCGCGTACGTGACAGGACTATCGCTTTTTATCCATACTTTTCTTGTCAATTTTTCTCTCTTCTTTTTTTTCTTTTTATATATAATTTGCGCCGTAAAAACCTCAGAGTGTGCGTACGACTCGTTGTTGCCAATTATGCATCGGGCAAACGACAATATGATGAACTGGTCGTTCATTTACCAAAACAGCCAAGGCATTGTGTTGTATTTTGTTATCGTTTTCGGTCGTTTGCATTGTTGTAGCCATTGGTTTCCCCCTCGCATGCAGCTACTCTCTTACTTTCACCCCCTCGGTTGAAACTAGCCCGAGTTGAGTTTTGACCATTCTTTTTCCTATTAGCTACGTCGCGAACGCGTTTTTTTATGCTACCGTTGTACTTTGTCTCTTTTTCTGTTTATCACATTGTACGCACGGGGCTTCATCTTTTTTATCCACTACCGTACGTATTTTGGCTCTTTATCCACTTCCCTTTTTACGCTTTTTTGCATTAATGTTTTCTATCTATTCCATGTATTGTACAAACTACCGGTCATGATATCCGTCGCTCTTGTCCGACACGATTCACTGACCCTCATATTCACTTTATGAACTCATGCAGATGATTTTTTTTCGCGTTCGTTATGTTTGGCTTCCCTTTGCTCGATATATAATGATGTTTGCTCGATATTTTCGTAGCACAGAAATCCATTTGTCAATCTATCGCGTTACCGTCCTGCGGTGAACAGCTCGATGCCGGCATACATATCGAAACGTATAAGTCGTTTTTTTATCAAGTACGTTAAAAAAAATATTTGCCTGCGACACTTGGATGACCCAAGGTTCAAATGAATGAAGAATGGGAGGCGAAATTGAATAATAATATCGAGTTGTATTCATAAGGTAAGTGCACTTTAGTTATTTCCAAATGATCACATAAATAAATGCCATTTATCACTATACCAATGAATAATATTAAATAATTTTACCTCGTCTTTTTTTACACGGGGCAAGGCACTTTATTTCATTTATATTTATTTATCGTTCATGTAAAGTTAAATTTGTTTTAGCTATTCGTTGATCAAATCGATCAAAGCAATAATATGAAACATCCCCCAATATGCCCAGGTTCAATCATTTGTTCTGAACCCAATTTGACGGTTTCTCATTGCGATCTCAGCCCTCTCGTTGAACAGATCCCACGTAGAGCGACCTCATTTTCATTTACACAGTATTTACACCTATGCGCATCGTCGCAGGTCATACCCATGTAATATGTACATATATTTAACATATATATATGTCGGTACGAGTGCGTGACGGCGCGAGCAAGAGAAATTGCCTGATGATACCTATGAGATAGGGTACATAAAATTCATACGTACTATCGGCGAACATCGGAATGCCACTTCCGGTACATCGCATGTGACGTACAGAACTAGCTAGCAGCTGCTATCCAACAACTAAGCGGCCGATGGGGTACACGAATTGCGCGAGATATCGACGCGAACTCGCTCTTACGAGGGTACGAACATGTTATGCATGCGACGCCAGTACTGCTGGAGCAGGCAAATTAATTTTATTAAAATCGTTCAGACCCCTGCGAGGCCCGACGAATTTTTTCCACTTTGGATATGCACATTTCATACAGTTAATGGCTCATAACGATACGATCGCTTTCTTCCCTTAAATAATAGAATACTTGCATGTGAATTGTCAAATATTTTGAACTGTAAAGTGTTTTTTTTTGGAATCTACAAGACAGGTTCATAATTAGATATATCATAGCTAGTAAAACATTGGTAAGTGAATAATATGCTCAGGAATAATTTTCTGCGCATTAGTGACGATGGGAAAAAGCCGAAACAAATCAGATTTAAAACATATTGCTTACGCAAAGTCTTTTGAATCGTGCGATCGATATACGAAATTTTATACTGTACGAAGTTAAGATAAAAGTCGAGCGTCAGTCAATGAACGGACATTTAAGTTTTTGAAAGCGAAACTAGCTCGAAGGCTGTTGCGTCAAGCCACTTGGCGACTGTCAATTCTCTATTAATAATCATCATGCTAGTCGTAGCGATAGGTCCCGAGCTTGGTATCTTTATAATAGAGTTCATAGAGAGCCGTATGTTGGAGCGCGCGGACAATCATAGAAAACAAGAGGGTCCGCTAAATCAAAGGACGTGGCGTGCTAAACTCGCACAATCGGAGAAAAAACCACAACAGGGAATAATAGTACAATGACAAAACGTCACGCCAAAGGCAAGAAAAAAGGAATGGGTGCACGCGCGTCGGTGCGTGCGCTCGCATATAGTCTTGAAGGGGAAAACCTGTTTTGGAGCTCACCTACTGCGCCAAGTTCGCGCGCGGAAAACAGCAGTCGCTGGCCTGGCGCACGCGTTTTATTCAACATTCATTCATTTAGTAGCTCGAGAGCTTGTCTTTTTGAATTATTATTTATGATTAGTTCTGTTCTCTCTCTCTCTCTCTCTCTCTCTCTCTCGCTCTCTTCCACTCTATTTAAATGCAGAACTTTTAATTAATCGTATAACGTCGATTTATCGTGAGAAAGTCCTTCTTGCAGGCACGCGCATTATTAGAGAAAGTCAGTGTGTTAATGTCTCGCATATGGCACCCGCTACGATCTTTGTGACAATTGAAATATGTTATAGCCGCGAAGCAATATGATAATTATATTGCCCTCGTGCGACCAGTCGGCGCGAAGCTCTTTATCGTGATAGTTTTTACCATCGTAGTGAAGTGACTTTTAATTGTTTCGGTAAAAATGCATGCCAAGAGTTGAACTGGGAATCACTGTAAACATCGAATTGTAGCAGTCTCCATACAACACCCCCCCGTTGATCGGTGTAACCGCACAAGAACATTAATCTAAGATACGACGATGCCTATACTCGCGTGTGCACGTATGTGCTCATTGTCTCACGTCGTAAACATACATGGCATCGTCGGCTGCGTGTGCACTGGAGCAGCTCGAGAAGTGCGCGCCGCAACGTGCATTATTATCACGATGTGCAGCGCTGCACTATAATGTTTCCGAGCGCACATGCGCGAGCACCTAGTAATATCCGATAAATCTAAACGCGAGGTCACAAGGACATCCTTGCGGCCGGAGAATCTCGTACGCGTTGAAGCGGTCCACGTTTACGGCGGCCCACCGATGGCCGTTCGAGCACCTTGGCAAAATTTATACGCTATGCTGCGCTCGTACGTACACAGAGCCGAAAGATAGACGCACTTGCTCGTCGTAAAGTCACTCTGGAAGAATAATTAAATTACGCAGCCGTCAGCCTACGCATGCAGACCTATCGGAGGCGCGTATAAAGTGCTTGTGACGTAAGATGCTGATACCGATGCTGAATCTGCTGCAACGTGGGTAAAAAATCGTAAAAGTTCCTCGACCGACAAATCTGTATAATGTTTTTTCTGATTTTTATCGCACGAGCGCGCCCCTCGCTTCCGATATTTATGGGTCTAAGCGAGCGGATTGCGCGGCCGCGAACGATTTTTACGTCTGCGAGCGTGCAAAAAATGAAGATTTTTCGCTTTTATTGCTCTGCATGCGCATGTGCGCGCGCTTCTCTGATCTCTGTACGCGTACGGAATAATTCCTTAGACTGCGCGAGAAGGGCGTTAAAGTAATTGGCTGTTGCGATGGCACATCCGCGAGACACGCGCGCCCGAGCTACGAGCGACCTTTCGCCAAAATCTTTGCCCTATGCGTTCTTTTGCAATTTTTATGGCTTGCCTGACGTTTATTGCTCTGCTGCTGTTGGCATTGCATGATTAAGATGTTTGCCGATTTGAGGGATGTACACATGCTTGATCTTTACGAGGGCTGCCGAATCGGTCAATTAATTGAATTGACTTTGATTTTCATAAGCTATTCTACCAAAGGAACAATGAATAATAAGATTGAATTTAACATCGGGTGCGACGAAATTTTTACGAAAAAAAGAAAAATTGTCACTTGATCTATACCTATTTCTTTTTTTAATAACTTTCTACTACCAATTCTAGTTGGAAAAATATCATTCGCTAACAAACTTTTTTTTCAATTCTATTATTATTTTTAAACTCGATATCTGCTTCTGTACAAAACATGTGGGAAATGACTTTCACAACAATATTTGCGGTTTACGTACTAAGAAGAATTTTTTCAAAATATATTAATCACCAGCAAGCAAATTGGTCAAATTACAAAGTTGATAAAATTCAATTAGCCTGATTTCCATTTGATTTAATTGAAAGTCAGCAATTGCACTTGTACACGGAGCAGTGAGTCGACAATAGCTGTATAATAAACGACCGGAGCATTGACAAGCTCACTCGCTCAAAGCGCGCTCCGAGTATATTTGTCGGACTAGCTATGGCTGCAAAAGCTGCATAATATATGTAACGTCTCGATGTGCATTTGCCAATATGCCGCTGGAGGTAATAGGATATATAGGCAGAGGCGCGGGTTTGCATGCGGCGCGCAAGCATAAACCTACATTGGCACGCAGAATGACCGAAATTCTGTTTGAAGGGGCCTAGGAAACGCGTGCTTCAACGCCTCAGGGATCATATATGCGCGCACACAAGGCTGAAATTACACCTCGTATTTTCGATTAAACGTGTGCGTAACTCCCAGAGACGATTATATAGCCATATAATGAATAGACACACACGCAGAGTACGTGTGTATGCAGAGGCGCATTCCTCCTTGTCGCTCGTGTGCGCGTTGCATGCTTCAATGGTCGAGATGCTTCGCATGCGTGCTCGTATACGGAGCTGCAGTTTATGTCCGCGCGCGCGCACTCATTACTGGCCGAAGATCAAACTGATACTCGGGCCTCCATCCGTCTCATTTGTAGTCTCTCTGCTCACCGATTCCCTCTGCACCAATTTCCAACTGCAGCAAGCTATGAAAATTTCCCTACCTTCGAGTTGGTCGTCGATTTTTTTGTCGAAAAAATCCAGCCCCATCCACGAACGCGGAGAGACCGGCTTATCGTCGTACGAGGAAATTTTCCTGAGAATCGCTCGAGCGTACAGCCACGGCATCTTTCAGACAAGTAGAAAATGGAAGATTCATGTATAGAAATGTACGTTGACGTTTCATAAATTCACGTGCGCACACGCATGCTAGGTATATATTATATACTACTGCACCGTACACGAGTCAGTTATATAGCACTACTTTGTACAGCACATGCAGAGTCTTTGAGCCCGAAAGGGTTAAATCTTCTTCGCTGCGGAAACGCCGGGGAAAGAGAGAATGTATAGAGACGACAGTTATGTGGTTTTCCGTGACAAACTTCCAGGCTAGGTGGTACCGTGCTCCGATACGCCACGGAAACTTGCGCCAAATCGCATAATACTTCATCGCCGAGCGCTGCACGCCGCGCCTATATGAATAAAATCGTATAGCGTCTCAGGATCTCGCACTTAGCACTGATGAGTTTATATCACATATTATATTATGAGCAGCAGCCTAGTTTATCTGTGTGCACGCATTCGTATGAAGCCTCGACGAAGAGAAGAGTTTCGAATGGAAAATTAGCATATTTATTAAATTGATCCATTAGCTTTTATGCGGTCTCGTCGGCGCGACGGCTTCTGTGTGAATTACTTTGTCTTTCTTCTTCTGCCTTTCTCTCTCTCTCTTCTCTCTCTCTCTCTCTCTCTCTATACGCAAAAGACCCGTGGCACATAGTAATGGCACCTTCCTCTCCTTAAAATATACACACTGTTACCTTGTGATGTAAATAGGTACAACGGAACAATTTCGCGAGGCAGAATTTAGGTGCGCCATAGAAACTGGTGCGCATCGACGTACGACATCTGCGCCGCGTTCATTACGAGCTTTGTCATAAATTTATGTAATATGTGCGTGTATATATTTGCGCAGAATATACAACATTGCCATTGTACTTTTTAATGCAAACAATAATGCGTTGACACAGACGAGTTTTTACTTTCGTGTCGCTGAAAGCAGCGGTGCTGCGGCTACATACTACAAACTCGATGAACGCGTAATTTGTAATTTATTAGCATTATCGCGATGTATCTATTAGAGAATATTAGAGCATCGGCTGAAAAGTCATTCGATATCGTGCGACGCTCCGATCCAGCCCAAGCTAACGCATTCTCACAAGCTTTATTACGGGTACTTATCGAATTTATTTTCCATTTTTATTGCTCTCCAAGACGTGTTTACAGCGGTGAGTGCCTTTTTTTCTTTCGCGCCATCCCGATGACACGTTGCGAGCATCTACTGCACATGTGCCCAATCGGATTTACGACTGCACGCTTTTTTCAACTGATAAAATCTCGTATCGACGCGCCTGCGAGCCTCACCCTTGCACTATTTTCTTTCATAAGAGGCGAATGTCGAAGTATAATTCATCGATCACTCGTGCGCAAGCGCGAGCGAGCCAGCAAACTATTTCTTTTTTTTTTCTATTCTACCCCTTTGCGAGTGTAAAATCGTTGATAGTGAATTAGTGAAGCGAAAATCATGACTGTGAAAACTTGCGCCGTTGAAAAGTTTCGATTTGTACTAATAGATACAAGCTATCGCTACAAATTGGTCCCGACTGCTGCACCCCTGTGAAATATTTATTCGACTGCTCAAAGTAAATTCGATCTTGGAAATGAAAAGTCATGTGCAAAGAGATTAGGTTTCAAAGTGTTATAAAGTTGGTGCTGAACATTAACGTGCACAACTGTTTCCGTTCTCGTCTCATATTATTATCAACGAAACAATTTGCAGCAATTTTGTAATTTTCATCATTTTTCGAAAAATTTATTTTTTCATTTTTCAACTTGCGTTTATTTACTTAAGCAACGCGGTAAGAATAAAAATATAGAAACTGTCCATCAATTCGACAAATTCATGTACACGCGCGCTCGTTCATGACTATGGAAATAGCTCGGGGGTTGCACCTGTGAACACGCTCGGTTGTACTCGATTAGAAACCAGTGGATTCGTCCGGATATTCGGGGGCAATATTGCACCGGATAAACAGACATGAAACAAACAATTGAAAAGAGAATCACGTCAACAGAGCCGTTTGTAGGTATTATCTAGCCTATAATATACGCAATGTATTTGGTCGAATGAGCGAGTAATCCGACGAAACAAATTTACACCATAATCGAGTTCCGCACGATGAAGCATCATTGCAACAACAACACGATCGAGCGAGAATGGCGTAACGCATCTATCCAAATTGAGCTAGACTCAAAATTTCTACTGTACTAACTATACAACTTTACGCGCGATCGACTTGTAATAATTGCTGCGCTCGCATAAATATGCAAGAGAACAGAAGGAATAAAAAAGGGGCGCGAACTAGACTTGCTTATGTGCCCCGACAAAAGCCGATGGACGATCACGGGTAGGAGAAGCAAAGTAAAATCATCGAATCTCCGAGACTTTAAATTCATTTCGCACCGACGAACTCTGGCTCTCTCTCTCTCTCTCTCTTTATATTTTCTTCGGTATTGTCCGCGCATCTGTTACAAGTATTACACTGCAAACACTGCTCATCCCTTCGATTTACTCCCCCGACTATGCACCCACGCGAGTGAGCGTCACAATTTCATTATCGATGTAATTTTAAAGTGGCTATGGCAGACGCGCTCATGACAGCGTGCGGCTCGCATTTTGCATAGACAACTGCACGCGCTCATCCTGACGTTTTTCCTGCGTGCTCGATTTATGAATCATCGTCGCCTTGTAGGAGTTTAAAAAGCTACTCCCAACGCTACATATGGATTTTACTAATTCGCTTTTTCTTTGTGAAGTTTCTCCACTGGCAACTTACCCCTTCGCGGATCTCACAGTCGCAAGTACGTTTGACGCTGCTCCGAACGCAAACAATAACCAGTTTTCAGATTTCACCAGTAAAATTGTTCTGCCTTTCTGTTACAATTTAACAACCATAAGATTCGTAACGAGAGTTTTTTTCATGTTTCACTTTAATTTTTAAACACTAATTTCGCTTACAATTTATATATCAATTGACGAAGCTCGCACTAAAACTTCTAATTTTTCTTTTTTTTACAATGATGGCTTCTCTTTGAAATTTCTAAATCCTTTTTATATAGAATTTATACCGTATTAATCTGAGCAAGCGATCTTGCCATATTTGTAAATACCCATTAAAAAGCTTAAAAGTCAATGCATCACTCTTCGATTGAACGAATTCGAGTATAAAGGGGGTGACATTATACATGTGATAAAAGTAAATAAAAAATGTAAAGAAAAAAACCTGAAAAGGGGGTCATAAAATCTCGTATTCGCATTATTATTTGGGCGAGCGAACTAAGTGCAGCGAGTAATTTTACCTCGCACAATAAGACCTTATGGAAGTAGATGCCTAAAATTTATAGGAATTGGGTTAACGATAGATGTGAGAGCCCGAAGCACAAGGGTTGTGCGCACTTTAAAAAATCGATTGAAAAACGCATGATGCATCCAAACATACGTACGTACGCACGAACACATATATTTTGGTCTGTTCAGACGGATTAAATTTGGCCGCACAACCCCGCTAGTGGGTTATTTTTCTTTCTTTTCTCCTCGAACGCGGCTCATATACACATGTATATACCTATGCACAGACGTAAGCCATCGCAAAAGTCCATTAATCAATTACGCGACAGCGGTCGATTGATTGTCAAGGAGTAAAAGCCAATGATATGTAATTTGATAAATGACACTTTGCTTTTAATACCGATTCTTATGCAGTTGCTGTGATCGTTGTTGATGATTCGTACTCTCTTGCTCCTGCAGTGCTTGCCGAAGATTGTGTACGATAGAAAACGAGAATTTTTGTTACATTGTTGTTTTGATGCTCGAGTATTATTTCCGAGTTAAAGATGATAAATTATGTTCTATCATAAACTGAAGAGACTGAGCTCTTTCAATACGCTGTATTGCAATTTTCTTAATGTAATATATATTTATTAATTACGATCGTTCAACGTTTGAATTTATTCGCGAAACACTTGATAGTAATTATCGTCAAAATATTCATCAAAAAATTTGGGCAGTTTAGTATTATTCAATTCGGTTCGATTACATTGATTTTTTTACTTATAATGAGTCCATTTTTATAACCGCATGTAATAAAAAGAATATCTAACCAACGGTCAATTATAGTCCCAATAGAAATAAAATGATTATGTCAAATTTCACTAGCAGTTACCGAAGCAACAGAGAATTTCGATTGATATCTAAGCAGACAATTGTTAACGCGTAGATTTGATTATTATTTATAATGTATTTACTTTTGAACAAAACTACCCACACTTCATTGGTTATAAAACTAAAAAAGTAAAAAGATAGACGGAATTGCTACAGAGAAGTAACGTGCAAATGAGACATCGTAGTTTATAACGAAAAATCATACTTTAAAAAGAAACAAAAAATACAGAAAATGGTTGGGGACGAGATAATTGTCTAACTGTGCGATGTTATTTTTAAATGCTAATTTCTATGATTAAACTGAAAAATAAAGCAACATTAAATGTTGAGATCTAAAAAAAAAATTCAATACTAGAATTGAAGCATGAAAAACAATGTTTCAGTAACTTAATTCTTAGCCATTTTTACCGTTACGATAATAAAATGCTTACAGTAATAATAAATTTTTAACAATAAATATTATTTGTCTAAGAATCAACATTATTCGAAATTTTCCAATTCTTATAACATCTTCCATTTGAGCATAAGAAATTAATTGATATATTTTTCAATTAGGGTACTATTTGATTGATAATTGAATTATTTTGTTGGATAAGAATTCAACAAGTATCAGATTTCAAACATCGTAAAACAAATAAGCGACGTTAAACATTCTCAAATCAAAAGAATAAATATCAATTTCGTAAAAGCCTTCCCACTGGCAATACAACAAACAGATCTCCCTCGGCCAAAAGATTTCAATATCTTGATACTATGATAAAACTCAAGAAAAAGCAAGAAACTACATGGTCTATTAGTTTACGGTGTCATCTCACAGAAAGAGAACATCGTTAGTACAAAACATTTTCTTTGATCGAGTCACGAATTTGATCGGAATGTCCATAGGAAAACTTGCACCCGCATTGTTGAAGGCAGGAAATAAATACCCTTGCGGCGAGATTTTTCGGTTATAATAGCAGAAGTTACCGAGTTCAAGTAATAATAGAGACTTTGAACGATGGACAAGTGGTTGAGAAGGGTATACAAGGGTTTTATAGAGCGTAGACATCTTTTATACCCTTGTTGTATATTATACGGATGAACATTGCTGAGCATGCAAACGTTACTTGAACATGCATGAATCTCCCAGAAAATTTCAGGGTATTAATGCAATAAAAACACATTATTAAAAGCACCCAATTTAATTTCTACATACTTCCTAATACTCACCTTTGGCAAACTGTAAAAAGTTTTAAATTTAAAAATATTCTAACAAATTAATAAATTATTGTTTTTATATTTTGAATAAAAGTTGTTGAGTCTCATTTTATTGTTACTACAAAGCCGTGATTTACGTAGCTTCAATTTATATTTTCAACGATACATTTTTAAAATATTTCTTCTACTTATATATCTTTTGAAGTCTTATTTTTCTGAAAGTACTATGCATTTCTTTCCATTGAAATATTCTGCCTACTACTTCTTATTGCTTGATAATAATAGACAAGCCCTAAATAATATTTTTTTCTAATATCCTATGATCAAGTACGAAATTCGGAACTGTTGTAAATATGCTAACTTGAATGATTTTATTCATTTAAGGGAAAATTTTTATTTTTTGTTCCTTGTTGCGTCGAAGAAAATGTAATGAAAAATCCATGGAGCTTATAGTTACAACAAATCTATAAACGCACAGAGAAAGAAAGAATCAGAGAGGCCCTAAAACGACATGATCCTTATAATACGGCATTTTATATTTTGTGTGTAGAAGTAGCATCTTGTTAAACCTAGTGCCAAAGTAACATCTTGATGCAACGATTCTTATGTAGCACTTTGCTCTCATTTCTTTCTTCCAGCTGTAAATACTTTCGGCATTCGAAATTGAAAAAATATTAAATACTTTTATTCTTTCGTAAATATTATAGGTTTTTTTGTAAGTGTCCCAAATCATGAAAGCAAAGATTGTAAGAATTTTAATGCGTTTGTTCGAACAATTAATCTAAATGTCGTCGCGCTGCTTAATTTATGTATAGGCGCGACTATCACGAAGCCGTTCGTCACGCAACGTTCTGTTCGCGCGTATCTTGTTCTCGGCGTGCGGCAAAGCGCGGGCGAGCTTGACAACGAGCACCGCAGTGGCACTCCCCCGAGGCCTCTCGCTGTCTACGAATATAGTCGAAAAGAGAAAGAGAAAGATATATGTATATAATACTGCGAAGGCTTTATCAACCCTTCAACGATAGCTCGCGAGGATTTCCTATCGCTGCCTATGTGCTTATTTGGTCTTTGCTCCCTGTGCACTGTCATACGTGCGAACCCGCTCTAGGTATCAGCTGTAGCCAACATCTGATACAGGGAGAGGCTTAATTAGTTTTACGACTTCTTAATGCGATTTCGTCTTTTGCTTTCAACATCGTCATCATCACCCTCAGCTGTATAGTAACAGAGTCAAAGATGTTATTTATGCTCGTTCGCCACTTTTATGCGTCTTCAAACTCACGTATGTCCGCGTCAGCTACGCAACAACCCAGTCGCTTTATGACTTTTAAACGGCTTTTTAAATTATGTCCAAAATTCGATGATAGCCTTCATTCAAATAAAAATGTGGAACTTCAAGTTTATTGTTGATCTGTACCATTTCACGTTACATGAAAAATATGATGCGCGTATATTTTCTATCACAGCAAGTAGCCATGTATTTTATGAAAAAAGTGAATTTGCATTTTTAAATTAACTTGTATACGAAACGAGCTGCGAGAAAATAAGGTGAAAAACCATAAATAAACAATACAATATTATAGAAAAAGCTATACAGTAAGAGCAAATATTAAATTGCTCTCGAGGGGTATGGGTAGAACGGACGAGAAGAAAATTTCGTATTCTCAGAAAGGCATGGAGGCAGTCACGAAAGTATATAATGCGAAAATTCTTTATAGCCCGTTATATTTCTCAACGTGCATTCCCGATGAGCAGTGGCCCGCTAGTCTCCGAGCGCTGAAAAGGGATTCTCGCCTGAAAATTATTTGCCCTCGTGGATTTAACCTGCTTCGCAGTGCTTAAATGAAGACGTTAACTTCACCTGTAAGAGAGGACGAATATTTGTAATTGCGAAAGACATACATAAAATATTAAACCTGCGTAGTATTCGGTAATCAAGTTTCACTGGCGGCGCAATAATCTTTTTTTATCAGAAAGTAGATGCGTGCCTCGTGCTCGTATATAAAATATAAGACTCGCGTAACAGTCGACATAATATATTAGGTGTACGAGTTGGCTGGACTTTATATCAATTACGAGGATCCTATGTGTCACGCCCACACGAGTTATATTGTGCGACGAGGTAAAGAAGATTCTATATAATATGCCGCGAACTATGGTCGGTATGAATCATTTATGGTGGTCATTGCATAGCATAACATTTTTACGATATTCCTAATTTCGTACTAAACTTGATCTTGTGGTCGTTCTTGCACACGTGGCAGGGACACGTACCAAAATGTATTATTGAAATGTATCATACGCGACTTTTATCTAGGGGTATTAAAAATTTTACTTTATTACGTTATCATGAAAATGCATGGTGAATGCCAGTGTGAAATGAATTTTCAAAACAACGCACTTTTACTTTAATATTAATTTTTTTGTAAAAAGGAAAATTATCGAGGAGAGAAAGTTTGAAAACTAATTTCAAAGTGAAGGAGCAAGTGCGAACGTTGGACAACATCTATAGCGAAGAGTTTGACGCGTTTCATCTGCGTATATTAAACGATCCAAGCACAAGTCGCAGAGCCGTGGCATATTGTGCGCTTGGCTGGCATCGGCTTGTATTTCACACAACCGGGATTCAGGTAGGAGTAGAGAGTAGCTCGTCGAGGTGGGATTTTACTCGCCATCATCTATGCATGCGCGTCCTATATTTACACTGAGAGATGGTACAAACCAAGGTAAATTGAATTCCTGAGAGCTTGGTTTCGATGAATCATGTAGAGGAAGAAAGAGAGACGCAGCGCGGCGCACTTTGGCTTCTCTGATCAGGACAAAGCCGCAGCGTGGCAGGCGCTGCCGAGCTGCGGTTGTTCCGCAGAAATACAGCGTCTTATTTATACCGCTGGCGAGGAGTTTCTGCCGCTGCCTCGCGTCTTACGCACGTGCAATATTATGGCGAATGAACCGATGCGAAAGGAATTCGGCTAGGCGCCAAAGTCTTTGTGTGCTCGCTTGCTTGGCACTAATTTATCGCGAGCGCATCTTCGAGCTAACGTCGTACGTACGACGGCGACGACCTTTTGCCTGGTGCTGCTGCGCAAAAGCGAAAGCCACCGTGCGATTAGATAATTGAATCGAGATAGTGAAGACACAAGAAAATTTCCTCCATACATACAGTCAACTTTATATGTGCAAGCTCGTTCGTTCATCAGAGCTGATTATGCGCGTGTCTGCGCCACTCATCAAAGTCTATAACAGTAAGTATGTCTAAACTTTTTTCTGAAGAAAATTTCATGAATTTACCAAAACCGGAAGTTCATAATTACGCTAGTGGGTTTTTTGTCATGCACTTGAAGAATCGTTGCCGATATCGTTGGCTTATTCAACGAGACGAACTAATAAGTACGGTTTCGAGCTTGCATAAGCATCATGGCAAACATATTAGCGCCAGGCGCAAGAACGCGCGCCTATTCGAGGTGACTGTTTGCGACCCTTCAGCCTTACATACATATTAGATGATTCTCTAAGCGAAGAATCACAAGCCATTAACATCAGAGAAGCTGCACATAGAGCGCAGAGCAGCGCAGCTCGCGCCAACGTTTATCCTAGTAATAGTGAACAAAACTTTAACACGCACGCGCACGCGTACAGTCTAATATTCAAACCTATGTACATGTCTCTGAGTCTATACCATTTCCCCTCGAGATGTGTACACGAGCACATACACACATATAACGCGCGCGACAGCTGTGTGCTCGAATTAGCAATCGGTCTGATACTGCCATGGTCTTTCTCTCTCTCTATCTCTCTCACTTGCAGCATCTGAAAGGGAACGCGAACTAGCAGGAGAAAGAGAGAGAGGGAGAAATAGGGGGTGAGCTTCATTAGGCGCAGCCACGATGCAATTGTTCGAGGCGAGCCTGTCATTCTATTTATTGTACATCGTCTGGTAGTATATGCAGGCGCCAACGACGACGACCTCGCAACGTGACTTGGCCATATCATGCAAGAAGGATTTCCATAACAGAGATTGAACATAATCTATGAATCCTAATCGAGTTCAGTGCTGCAACATATTGCACAGGTATTGATTCTCATTTAACGAAGCAGCAGCAGCAGCAGAGATATTGAATTTGTGAATTTCGATCTCCATTGCTTATATTTTCCAATATATTCAAGCGACATTTTTCAAATCTGCTAATGATTTTGAAACATTGTAACGAGATTCTTCAATTATTCATGCAATAAGCGTCATCAAACCGAAATACATACGAGCAACCATGATCGTTATTGTAATAATCATCGATGAGCACAGATAGTACAGCCGGAGCAAAACAGAACCTGAAGCTGCACGTATAAGCTCCACCCGCAGCTTGGATTATGCGCCCTCGTTGCAGCGCGTAAGACAATAGGTTGCAGCATTGTCGCAGTGCAGCATTAGACAGTATAGTCGTAAGAGAAGTTCTATTGACAATACACAACGGATTTCGCGATACTACTATAGAGGGCTATGCCTGCTGTCCAACGCCTATATGCGATGGATCGAATTACAGCTATCCTGAAGGCACTCGTGAATGACCTGCGCGTAATTGTAACGTCTGTCCGTTACTTGAGTTTTAGCACATCCAGCCTTATCATTATTGTATTGATTAATGCACACACGCGCAAGCAAACACTTTCTCTCTCTCTCTCTCTCTCTCTCTTTCTCTGGTAAATTTCTCGGTTATCAACAAGCACGAGCAAAGGAGCGCTAAATTTCCAGGGCCATTTGAGATAATTATTTTCTGTCTGGACTCCCGACGCGCTTATGCATCAATCTAAAATCTCATGTACCGAATCAACTATGCTCCGTTATTTTCTGTCACGACCAACTTTTCTTCGGTCCTCGTTACGCTTTTCAAGATTTCAACCCACAACGAGTTGTCGTAATCCTTGACAACGATAATTGCGATTAGCTGCGGGAGAAACGCTAAAGATCATCGACGAAAAGTGTCTAATCGCATGGAAAGAAATGATCTTCGCACGCAGCAAAACGATTCGGTTCAACTTCTATGTATATAGCTGAACTTCGTTGCTAAAAGAGAGAGAAAGAGAAAAAGAAATAGAGATAGAGAGAGAAAGCATTTTGAAGCTATCTGCTAGAAAACGACGCGGCATCATACTGGCGCCACCATGCCAAACGCAGGGAAAGCCCATTCGTATATTATTCGCGCTCGCAGCCTCCTGTCTCGCTCTTTACGTACAGTAACCGGGAAATAGGATTTTTAATGAAGCAAACTGGCGGCAAATGCTCTCTCTACCGCACTTTTCTCTTCTTTCGCTGTACACAGCGTATATATCTCACGACTTTTCCTTTATTTTTGCGTTACGCGTGTCATTACTTTTGTTGCTTCGCGCAAGCAGCTAAACACCCCCTGCATGAATATATCTCGCATTCTCTTTGATTAAAATCGACGCGCACCGGTTTAATGTACACATTCGATCGAGCAGACTTACTATAGTTTCACAGAAAACGAATGATAAGATAAATGGAAACGCTATTGAAGAAATTACTAAATATATGCAAAAGAAAACATTTCGATGTAAAAATGAATTTTTCATAAGTTGATCATTAAAGATCTCGCTTTGTTTGTAATACATTGATAAATATTTTGAATTTTCCTAATTGCAAATACGTGTGGATGTTCTAACTTCAAACGAAAGATTTTTCGATGAATACGAAAGCAATTTTGAACGCGTAGAAATCAAAGTTTTTTTTAGGAATGCGATTCGTTCAATAAAAAAAAATTAACTTTGAGGAATTGTGCACGTGTATAAAAGCTGCAAAAACTTAGACATACCAATTAACATTTTATTTCATTGTATCACGAATGAAAGCGGCACAATCGCGCTTGCAAACGCAGGCACAAGCCTCTCGCGTAAGATAGCTGGCAAAAAAGTGGGAAAGACGCTTGCGCTCACCCATCAAAGCTCCGGAAGTTACGGCACCAAAGGAGGGAATATTCAACGCATAGACCATACTCGTGCAAATAGTTGCCGATAATCACATACAATCCTTAGCTTGATGGAGAGAAACAGATTTTTTCTTTGTTACCTATGTGGCGTAATTAATATCAACATTCGGCTCCAAAAGGATTCTTTTACTTCATTACTTCTGAACTCGGACGACTTTACAAACGTACAGAGCGACGCAAAGCACGTGATATTTTGAAAAGGCAAAGAAAAAATGTAATTTTGAGCTTTTGTTTCTGCTTTATTTTACGGAGTATAATGACACGTGAACTTTTATAAATAAGAGTCCTGCAAGCATAAAAGAGCGTATATCAAAGAATCAGATAGGCATTGTCATATTTAATTCCAGGTTGCAATTGGAAACTTTGCGTAGCTTTGAAGAGGATATACCCTCAACATCTTTTTCATTCGAGCAACATACTACTTCCCTCTTGGTATCTCTTCCTCTCTTCCTTTTTGACAATCGGACGAAATTATTATTTTCCGCAGCTAGTTTTTTTTATTGTTCGACCCTAGTGGTAGCACAAAGTAAGCAGAGCTTTCTGTGCGCGGAGGGTGTGCACGTTTTTTTCGCTATTTTTGTCGCGCGCACTAGCTCGTTTGTATTTAACAGGGTGGCATGATCATCACTTAAGAGTGTTTTTCAAAAAAAAATGATTTCTCCAAACGCTAAGTGTCTAGGCGAATATAATGCAATTAAATTAATGCAATAAATAATTACCACTGGTTATAAACGATCTTGTCGAAATTTTATTGTTATCATTGCAGTGTCCAATTTTTTGTTCATTAAAAAAGTTTCAAAATAGAACTTCAGTGAGGTAGATAAGGGGGGTGAACATACTTTTTTGCAAAGCGAGGAATTACTTAACCAGCTATACTTGCCTCCAGCTCGTCATAGCTTGATAAGCCAAGTGTGTGAAAAATATGTATGAAGGAATAATTGAATAGGTTTAACGGAGTATAGGTTCGAGCACATTGTTAATTCTTCACATAAATAAAATTCCAAATCGTTAGTACTGCATGTTATAAAATCAGAGCTCAACGAGAGTTTGAAAGACTTTGTCTGGCGGCGATGGTCTTGATTCGCAAATTACGCTGAGGTTGCTGTACTCTTCTGTACATTTTAGCTGTGATTCAACTTTGAGCGATAACAGATACCAAGACCCGGTCATTTTATTGATAAACTATGAACTATATGCAACCAGATTTGCAAGCTGTCACAAGAACTTTCAAGTCAATTTGCCTAACATAGATGAAAAGTATCGTATGCTGAGCTACAAATGAATCAAGGGAGCAAATCCAACGTCAAAATCGTAAACAAGACAATCTACCAAAATCGACTGGAAATAATGCATCTCCTTTGTCCTTTTTTTACATAGATAATATACTTGTTCAACTGTCGTAATCAGACGCAAAAGAGAGAAAGGAAAAGAAGAATATAGAATATCATGGCAGCGGTTTTATCATTATTTAAATCATTCGGGCGTCTAGAGTGTGTATGAGATGTCACCTCAATCGGCATTGGTTAGGGGACTGAAAAAACCTCAAATGAGGCGTTCACGCGCGAGCGTGTACGAAAGTCCTTAGAGGGGAAATAAGTTTTTTAGCTCGGCTATATACGCGAGCTCGTATCTCTACTGGCATGCACAGACATAGAAAAAGCAAGTCCATGCAGAGATGCGCGCACGGCGGGTCTTTGTCGAGCGACGTTTTCGGGTAAATGAAGCGCGCACGTAAAAGACTTGGAGTGCGTATAGCGACTGCGAGCTCGAGCCATGAGAATCCTGGGCAGATAAAAATTGATGCCTCGTACGAGCATTTCGTTAAAAGGAGACGAAAGGAAGTTGAAGCTGTTTCCTCGGCACGCACGCGCAAGTGTATGACGTCATCTGCGAATGACACCAACATCTCACTGTATTCGCGTTTCCAAGCTGGGATATTTTTATTATTATGACATAAGGAAATCCATGCAAGGCAAGTATTTGGCTGGCGCGATACGCTTTTACGTTCGCCAGAATATCCATACGTACAGGCATTCGTGCGCAAAAGAGGCGATACCGTGCTTTTGAATGTTTATATCAGGGTGCACACGAGTTCCAGTTGAAAGAAATGTTTTAGACAAATGAACAATCGTACCGAGTACTTACAATATTTTACGCTCATAATCATGTCGTCTGAAATTAGACTTTTCAAACATTTATCCAAATAATGATAATGTATAATATAATTCATTGAGTACTATTAAGTATTATTTTACAGTTAATACCGGTTGGTCCCCTTTATGTAAATCTTGTTCGTCTTCACATCGTCCTTGAAGTGTTGATTGATTTATGTAAGTTATGTATCAGTTAATTAATATGGAATAATTTATAAATGTAGTTAACGAATTTATGTATAATTAGCGGTTCCCAAAAGATTACTTACGCACATATATCTGGGCCATATCACGTCAACTGTCCCCCCTCTTGGATCAGAGTTGGAATTTGATTTTTCATATTTTATTCTGCTTCCCAAGAGTGAATATAAAAAAATTATTGAAATATGATTTTTTATGTAAAATTTGATGAGGAATTCAAATTTGGCATCCAAAATCATATTCATAACCTCGAAATCCCTAAATTACCAAAAAACAGTCCATAGGCTAAAAATAAGCTTGTTCGTATCCAGCGATTAGACCAATGAGTGGTTCACGCCAGAGGGTTTGAGTGAAGTAGTAACTTATGCTTGAATTTATTGATATTATCATCAATCTCTTCCCGAACGGTTGGAAATTGGACGTCTCTGCGAATTACTTTGTTAGGTACGTAGTACCAATGTGCATTCATTAAACAGCGAAGTACGTCGGAGAATGCCGCTCTACCCCAGAGCTGACATCCGTACGTTTATATGGGCTTCAGGATTGCTTTGTAGATCAAAACCTTATTTCGCAGCGACAGGGCTGAGTTACGATCCAACAACCAGTATAGCGAGCGCCGCCTAAGACCCGACTGCTTTCTTTTAGTTCAAATGTGTGATCTCCGCGTCAGTCGACGGTCTAGGCGTGGGTTAAAATTGTTTAAATGAGTCCAAATTTAAAACGTTCAAAACGGTTCAAAACGTTCGCATCGCACTCGCATACGCTCGTGCGCTAACCTCACTTCGCGCTACCAGAAAGTGCGACTCATGACTCGGAAAAGGGGCATAAATGTGAACTTAGCACAGTGCTATAAAATACTGTACGATACTCGTGACATGGGGACCTTTTCGGCCCAGCTATTAGAAACTACGCCGTGCCAAGAAGTGTTACTTATGGCACTTGTATCGTAAAGTACTATTTGTTATTTTAGGCTTTCGGCACTGTGAGCAAGGTTCAGATCAGAGTTATTCAGGTGAGGATCCCTGGTAGGAATCAAAGTCTTCAGAAAAGTATCCTTTATGGGCTGAGTTTTGTGGATTTTTGATTAGAGTTATAAAAAAGTTTGTATGCCAACAGATGTAAAAAAGTAAGAAATAAAAAAAAATTAATTAATGTTTTTGAGCACGTATTGAACAATAGAACTGATGAAAAGGTCTAAATCAAAATTCCACAAAATTCAGCCCAAAAAGGATATTTTTCTGAAGACTTTGATTATTATCAGGGATCCCCACCTGAATAACTCTGATCTGAACCTTGCACACAGTGGCGAAAGGGTAAAATAACAAAAATAAGCTATTTTAGATGCCTATTCTGCAACTTTTTTCACATTTTTTAGGTCTCAAAGATGTCAATTTTATGTAAACATGTAGATTGACATTAAACTGTGGTTTATATCACAAAAATGACAAAGAGGAGTGAATTGGTGTATGACTCCCCTTAACATTTCAAACTAGCTTTGATGATTCTTATCTTTTCTGGAATCCGAATCTTCCTATCTCATTCTAAGCCTTCAGGAAAATCACATAAAGACAAAGGCTACGAATGAAGTATATAATATTGGAATAAAAATATTTTTAGATTTCTTTCTACTTTTACTTCCCAATGTCTCGGCATATGCGATTAAAACGTAATATTGTTATCTAATCAAACTTAAATCACGAATATCATTTTTTTTAATACAATTGCAATATTTCATTGCTGCCTCGTTTATAGACAAATATTACTTTTCTTTCCATGCATCACAGCAAAGACAAACGGTAAAGTCATAGTCTTAAAAGTTCTGGAGAGTCGAGACGGTTTAACGGTAAAATCGTAAATTCTCCAAATGAAAATAGCTTGGATAAGAATCAATCGTATAATAGATAGTAAACTTAATACAAACTTGGAGTCATTAAACATGAAGATTTACGCCCTTGGGCTCTGAAAAGTCATCATAGCATTTATATGCCTGCGCGAGAGCAAAGAATGCGCGACGCAAACGCAATACATATAAGACAGAAATTATATATTATACAGCAGCAAAGTACCCGCGATTCAATCAAACTGAAGTGGGTAGGTATACGAGCTCGTCAAGTATCGCATTTGTCGTTATTCAACAACTGCACGTATGCACGTCGTCCCTTGGAACCAAAAGCGTTTCGAATCGTCCTGGACGCGCCGTTGTACGTATATGTGTATATAAAAGCACACAAGGCCTTTACGAGCTCGTCTCGACTCGTCTCTCTCCCTCTCTCATATTATTATATATAAGAGCTCGAAAGTGCGACATTTAACGCATTTGACATTATGTACAATCGTTCGTTGCTCGCCACGACCCCTTCTTTACATACATACGTTCATAAAAGTGCATTTTAACGCGAAACTGGCCTATGGCTTTCAGCTCGACGTTCTCAAAGCGTCAAATTGACAAATTACTAATTTATACGTCAGGAATATTATATGCTCGCACGTTTTTGTATGCTACTACGCGAGTATGCTCGATACAATATCTCGCCGAGCTTCTCTTGATGGCGAATTAAATTTTTGAATGAAACGGTCTCGTAAAATGTTATTTGAAGACAATAAAAATTCATTCTCTACGGACAACGTAATGAAAGTGAAAATTACGCGGACTGATCGAAATGAGACTTGAGCCGAAAGTTGTATACCTACTGTGTGCATGTCAAGAAATAAAAGTTCCCTCCACACGATAGAGAACTTCGTGTCGATTACAGCAAAAAATCTTTTACGAGTGCTTGCACACGCTATTTGAACGAGAGAGTCGAAGAGAAGGCTCGATGATCACCCCAAAGAAGATAATGAAGACTGACCTGTCCCGTAAACGGGATCAGACCAATAATTGTCTCTGCGACGAATGAAACCAAGAACTATAAGGACGAACGACTTTATCATGCCTGAACTTCAAAGCTGCGCAACAATTCGCTCCTCCAGACTACTTTTCTACGGCAAGTTTCCGAGTTATATATAACAAAACTCGCCTCGCAGTAAGCAGTTAACGATTAACGATGCATTTAGGTAGTGTTTTAGTGTATACAGCCTCGACTAAGTCGTGGGGAAGGTTTTTCTATCCGATAAGCGGTCGTTTCTTCATTCGTCGCTGACAATAATGACTCTATATGAATGAATACCATCTCGTAATTTTAGGAAATTCGTTTCTTTCGAAGCTATGGATCGTATAATTTGACAGGTCGGATTTTTATAGAAATACGCTCGGCAATTTCCCAATGTAACGTGAGAAGGTCATTATTCTTTAATTCCAAGTTTTGTCCGATGACTTGGAACTGGCTCTATATAGTGTAAAATTTTTTGAAAAAAATAATATATTAAAAAAAATAATAATCTCCAAATTTCTACATTGCAAGCTGTAAGTACATTAAACATGAAATTTGGAAAAATACATCTACGGCGCTAAACATTCTAAAACATTCAAGATAACGTGAGGATTTCGTGCACAGGTTGATTTAAAAATTTCGAATCTAATTCATACATGTGGACGACTTATTGTACGTAATTAATGGTTTCGTTTTAATTTATAAGAAATTTAAATGTTATCTCTTGAGATAATATGAGCAGGACTTAAAAGCTCTAAATAAATCACCGATCATTCAAGACACGCATGAAAATCCCCCATTTGATTTCATGCAAGTTTCTTAATATAATACTCAGTGCTTTTTCTGCTTATTTACTATGGGCTATATGTAAATGCTTGCTCATTTACTAAAGTAATAAAAAAGCTCTAGCAAAAAATGAAAGCTCATTGATTCAAAGCTCACGTTGGTTAAATCCAAGCGCAACAGACAAGACATCTGTGGTAGAATTTTAGCGCTTTGGTTTACCTGAGCTCTTATAAGCGTCAGTACTAGCACCGCTATCATCCCCAAACTCATACAACAGCGGGACATCTCTGATCTCTTATTTAGGAAGTTGTTTTTATTATTATTATTATTATTTTTTCAGTTACTGCTGGTGCCTTTACGTATCTGCTTTATAGCCGCTGCCGCATGCTAACAATCCTTGCTGTCCGACATATATATATATATATATATATGTACATAGACGAGCGGCGCAGCCTCTTATTCCCGTGTCCCCCAGGGAAAACGAGCAAGCCAGCCATAAACAGGCCGTCGGGATAATTAACCCTTTGAGGACTTTGAAGCTCGTGTGTCTAAACGTGCGCGTATCTGTGTATGCACAACTATACTCGTTCTTGACGATTTTAATAATCTTAAGAGAAAGCGAGAAGAGAGAGAGAGAGAGAGAGAGAGAGAAAGAGCAAAGTTGCAGGCATCACAGGTCCCTCTCTTTCTCTCTTTCTGATTAGTATACTTCAAGCTCGCGCACAGAGAGCTCGCCGACAATGCACATTATTCTCACCTCAGTGAGCATACGCGGATGGATGCTTATTTATATGTATGTGATGCAGCAGCTACAAACCTCTAGCAGCGCCACAACGGCGTGGCTCATGAAAAAACTTCTGCCGGAGCTATTATTTACGCGAATTCAGTATTAGAGAGTTTTGTGCGCGACTGCGTTGCGTGTTGTACTAATGTAAGCACGCATATGTACTTATTTTTTTTTTTTTTTTTTTTTGTATTCTGTACAACCAGCTCACTTTACTTTTATCATGCAATAAGCATCACTAGATAGATTTTAATTAATTTTTTTGCACTTTTTTCTTACGCTTTTGTATACCTACTATAGTTCAAATACATGAATGTCAACTCTTTGCATAAAATAAATTGAATTCCTAATCAAACACAGTTCAAAAGTTAAATCGTCATTGAAATATGAATATTTGCTATGAAAAAAATGGTTTCAACATTCAGTACGTGATACAGTTTTTACTAATGATATAATCAAGTAAATCCATTCATTGGAGCCAAACAGACTTTTAGTGTAAAGTAAGCATTGACAACATATTGTACAGCTAAAAAAATGACAAAAACGTATCGAATTGATCAGTCGAAAACGTTTAAAAATCATTCGAATTAAAAATGCTCTCCAAAAAAGATTAGGTAGTAGTTGAATAAGTAATTATCAAGCTTGAACTCGAGCTATAGAAGAAAAAGAAAAAGCCGAAATTGCCACCGAAGCCCTTCGCGGTCTCTCGTAAAACAAATGGCCAATCGCAGCGTGAAATGCTCAAAAAAGAGCTACGTGCATTCTTATTCGATCGAATAATCGCAAGTGCGCCTGCACACAGCGACACACACATATATGTATGCATATACGCGCGATATTATGTACGCTTCGCTTTCAAGAGTGTAAATAAAGCCATACGTTGCATGGAGCAATTCTTTAGATCTATCGCTCCAACCGAAGAAATGAACTGCATTGAGCTATGCAATTGCATATGCTATGACGAACCAAGCGAATTCGCGTTTTACAGGCTGCAACACACGCGCACTTTTGTGATGCGCGATCACAGTGCGTCACTTTGAAGTGCGCGGCATATATCATACGTACGTATATGTATACAGGCCGAGGATCATAATACTTTTGCTGTGCAAAGGTGGAAAAAACAATGCACGCGGCTATACATGAAAGCGCAGCAGCAGCCCTTTGCGGCTAACGCAGTAGCTAATAAAGCCGCTGTATGACCTAAGTTGCGAATAGCTAATTTTTGGAAATAATTTCCTCGTCAGAACCTCGTGCGCAGCATTGAAAAAATAATGCTACGAAATGAATGATAGTAAATTAAAAAATTATAATTTTACATTGATTGAATGAATTGACATTGCGATTTAGATATGACTAGTGTAATTTATTTTTTGTATACATCAGTAGATCTTTACATTATGCATGCTTAAATCAATCATTTTTCTTTTCAGTGATATATATAGTATCATTTTCAATTTGTTTGAATAAATAACATTTAAGCAACTAAGTCGATTAAGGTATCGCGCAACATAATACACAGTAAGGCAATCAAGCATAAAAGTGAAAGAGAGAGAAGATCAGGGGAAGGTGAGTGCATGAAAGCTGATAGTGTTTACCTCAATCACATGAACTAATCTAAGAAAACTTGTCTTAGAGCTTACTTAGAAGCTTAGAATACCAAAACAGCACTTCAACACTTGATCATCTGTAAACACTATTTCACAAATTCCTGATAAAAATAGCGACGGTAAAAAGACCTAATCTCAAATTTGTTGTAGACTAAATAAACCAAAATGGGATCCAATTGTTTGAAAATATCAACATAAAGCAATTAATACATTTGTTTTATATATGTGATAAAAATATCAACGAGCAATACGTGTATACTAGGGTGGTCCACTTTTTCAAAAATTTTTTGTATCTCGGGGGATCCATCGGAATCTGAAAGTTTGAGGTTTAAAATGAAGTTTCCTTTAAACGAGAACTCAAATAAATGATTTTAGATGGTGTTGATGGATTTTTGAAGTTTAAAAACGTGCTCCTAAAAAGGAGCAAAATCGGGCAACCATTCGATTTATTTCAAACTTTGCTCAGAGTGTATAAATGATCTTAACTACATTTTCTTACGTATTTTTGTCTGCGGAATCGAATGCATAGTTAGTTTTGACCTAGGAGCACCATTTCATTGGAAAAAAAACACTTTTTCGATCGTTCTTTTTCGCAAATTTCGCAAAGTTCATTTTCGAGCGAGCGGCAAATGAACAGAAAAAATCTAGAAAATTTTTTGATACCACCAAAATTTAGGATTTTTTATTACAAATCCAACGGTATATATAAGTCTACACTTTAAAATTATTTTAATGCCGAAAAAGCACGATTTTATCCCAAAAAACGATAATAAAAAATGGAAAAATGGAAAAATATATTCGTTTCTTCAAGAAAATGGCTGAGTATAATCACTCGTGAGAATAATTGAATACAACTATCTGATAGGTTTTTTTTCTCACCTTTCAAACGCCGTTTTCAGAGTTGAAAAATTCACCAAATTCGCCGAGATACAGCTGTTTTTTTACGATGCACTTTTTTTGCTTAAAAATCTGCTTTGCTGGTTTTTTAATGAATAGAGCCAGCTCAGAATTATTGAATTTTAACCCAAAAAAATGCATCGTACACAAACAGCTGTATCTCGGCGAATTTTGCGAATTTTTTAACTCTGAAAACGGCGTTTAAAAGGTGAGAAAAAAACCTATCGGATAGTTGTATTCAATTATTCTCACGATTGATTATACTCAGCCATTTTCTTGAAGAAAACGAATATATTTTTCCATTTTTCCATTTTTTATTATCGTTTTTTGGGATAAAATCGTGCTTTTTCGGCATTAAAATAATTTTAAAGTGTAGACTTATATATACAGTTGGATTTGTAATAAAAAATCCTAAATTTTGGTGGTATCAAAAAATTTTCTAGATTTTTTCTGTTCATTTGCCGCTCGCTCGAAAATGAACTTTGCGAAATTTGCGAAAAAGAACGATCGAAAAAGTGTATTTTTTTCCAATGAAATGGTGCTCCTAGGTCAAAACTAACTATGGCATTCGATTCCGCAGACAAAAATACGTAAGAAAATGTATCGTTAAGATCATTTATACACTCTGAGCAAAGTTTGAAATAAATCGAATGGTTGCCCGATTTTGCTCCTTTTTAGGAGCACGTTTTTAAACTTCAAAAATCCATCAACACCATCTAAAATCATTTATTTGAGTTCTCGTTTAAAGGAAACTTCATTTTAAACCTCAAACTTTCAGATTCCGATGGATCCCCCGAGATACAAAAAATTTTTGAAAAAGTGGACCACCCTAGTGTATACGTATGCATTGCTTAAATTTCAATAATTTATTTTTGTCAATCATCTGTTACTTTTTAATCGTGCTACAATAGAAATTCACGATACAAGTACGATAAGTAACACTTTTTTGCTAATTTTCAATTCCATAAGAGCCATATTACAACCGCATATATAATGTGACTTAAGATAGTTTGATCCTAAACGAATAGAGATATAATATATCACTTGTATGCGGTGAAATGATAAAAAACGAATGAATAACGGTTCAACCATCTTTAGTCACAGTATATGTATAAATTCATCTCTTCGCTGAAAGCATGAATAGCAGTAACAATTTTTATAATTCAAAAAATTAATCGGAACCGCATTAAAAATGAAGAAATCCTAGTTATTTTATTTTTACTTTTTACCTCGATGAATGTACAGAAAAGTAGTTTCAAGATTATCTTCAAATATCATCAGAAGTAGTCAACAATCATATTGATTAAATTTACATTGTTAACAATAAAGACATCTTTAGCATTGTTATCTTCTGAAAAAAATCAATTTTTGCATCAATTATTATACATATAGAAGAAAAGTTATATTTTTGAAAAGTCAATAACACTAATTAATTACATGGATTTTATAAACATTTCAGCGTTCGTAAAATATGTATTTATAATATTTAATGATCTTGTTATACCCACTTTAATAAATGACCAATCTCTGTAGTGAATTTGGAAAAATTTATATTAAATCGGTTTCAGACAAAATAGTTCTTTTCAAGGGTTAAAAGATCATCCCCCTCTAAGGGGAGCTAGGTTGGCCGAGCGGTCTAAGGCGCCAGACTTAAGTTCTGGTTCCCGTCTGGGAGCGTGGGTTCGAACCCCACACTTAGCAATATTTTTTCCATTATATTTTTGGTATGAAAATTTGTTTCATACAGTAAAAAGATTACTGCGAGGTAGAAAGTAAGTGCGGTAAACGTGAAATGAAGATTCTTAAATGTATAAAATTATGACATCGATTTTCATTGTATTCATTCTTAAAACAAATATTGTTTCCTAGTTTCTATTCATGGCCTAAAGAGGTTGGGACAATAGAGTTATTTCGAATTTTACTGACAAAAATCAGAATTTCGCTCTAAATCAAAAATACTTTAATACAAAATATATTGGAAAGCTTTTACCTACCATAAATGAAAAAATCTAAATAATTCATAAAAAATGTTGTTGATAATTTTAAAATCACACAAAAATATGAACTGCAATTTTGATAACATTATCTTTTTGATAAATGAAGTGCAGTTCACTGTGTCTTAGATTGAGACTACTAAAGTTACAACCTCATTTGACAGAAAACGAACCCATACTTCAAAGCTTCAAGAAAGCTTCAGGTAGAATCTATATGACAGAAATGATTCGTCAAGTATGTATTATTTGCAAATGTATTATGATGTACTTTGTTCAATACCACATTGGCATTAACTCGCTTTCCGCAACACCTCTTAACAATTGCAAACTTCTTATGCGCTCAGCGACGCGCAAATCACTTGTATGGGCGTTAAAAAAGTGAAAGAAATCACACCTCGAAAGACCATCTGTGTCGAGTCAAAAAAGTCCGGGTTGATTTCGCACCCTCTTTATAGCGTAGTCAGACGATACCAACATCAGTCTCAGTGTTTGTTTCAAAAACATTATAGAGCATTAGTCATTTGTATTTAAAACTCAATATTCGAAAAACATCATCTTTTAACACTTGGCTCGATAAAAAATGCCGACCATTTTTGTCAATTTATGGATCGAACATGTAAAAATAAAAATGAAATATTTTTTCAAGTGGAGAAGTTTCCAATTTCGATTTCTTTGAAAATAAAATAAATATTCGCATATGTGATAATGTAATATTACCTGCTCTCAAATTATGTGCCATCAATGTGTCCGATATGTGTACGAAAAGTTTTCGTACAATCATTTCGCATCATTACGTACAAAATTGAAATTCGCCTCGAAGACCCGCGCACTCGAATTTATAATATACGCACCCGCGCATCTGTGTGTGTTTGTAATTCTCCGATATGTGTACTTTAGAAGCAAAGGGTAGTCTTGCTTACAATAGATGGATTTAAGTTGGGGTGACTTGGAATCTACTGACGTTTTCGTATGTATACAGAGGGCCATTGCCGTAAATATATATATATATATATATATATATATATATATATATATATATATATATATATATATATATATATATATATATATATATGTATGTATGCGCGAGTGCGCGTGTATGTATGTATGTGCGCACGGTGTACGCGTTAGGGTGAGAGAAAGAGACAAGTGATACGTATAACTCGGACTGCAAAGATTTACGCTCAAGGAGAGACGGACAAAAGGCCACTCGATTTTCTTTCTATTAAAGGATTTGCGTTTATTAAATTATTATTCAGAGTCAGAATAGGGTGCGACGGCGACGCTCTCCGAATCCTATTCTTTATTTTAACATTCTCCCTTTTTTGCGTAAGCGCGAACTTTTGTTTTATTTTTCCGTTTGCATTGATGATGTGATTTGCCACTTGATCCGGATTACTTTGTCAAGCAATTAAAGCTAAACGTATGGGTTAATGGTCAGCTTTGAATTGTGTAAAAAATACGAGCGCTTGTGTGCGAGGGCACACGATTTACAACAAAATCACGTAGATGCAAATCAGCGAGCGTAGATTAATTTACATTGTTATTCCAAGAGTATGTGCGTGCCGCTGTTTACTTTCTGACAGACGAAAAAAATCAATTTCTTTTCAAGGCCAAAGAAATTTAAAATGAGCATTCGAGTCATTCAAATAAAATTATGTTTAATTTATAGATGGAATTTCTGTAACCAAATTTCTATTAATTTCTTTTGGAGGATAAATAAATTGTCTACTAATAATAAACAAAAAGGCATTTCAGTAAAGTATCGTTCAATTTAACATATACATGTTGGGTCATTTTTGTTCTTATCAGGTTTGTGAAGCGCAAATCATATCCACCGCAGACTTCAAGCAAATCATATTTGGACTCGTTACGTCGAAGGGAGCAAAAAAAGATCTATACAAGAATACAACCTACACACCTCAAGTAGCGTGGAGCACATAACACGATTACACAGTACGACGAGCGGTTATACTTCGAGCCTTATAAGCATTACAAATGCGATTTGAACCGTCTGAACGTATGAGGAAGAGGTTTCTAGCGAGCTACTGGGCTGTTTTCCGCTCGCATATCTCTGTGCTGAGTGCTAAGTATTGAGCGCATCGAATCATCGAGACGAGAGCGAAGATATTTGCTCTGTTGCTGTATACGTGTGAAGTATGATTCAATTGCAGATTCTGACGAAGGGAAAAACCAATTAGATTTCGGCCCTTCATGCAATAGATAGTAAAAAAGTCGAGGCAGCGAAGATTTTGGTTTATTAAGGAGACGAAATTTGCGAGGGTACATAAGCCGAGAGAACCGAAGAATTAGCCGCTGATTTTATGCTTTCTTTCTTTCTCTCGGTTACTATAATCTTCTATCACATTTGGAGCTGCAAATAATATATTTTCGCCCCTCGCATAATTGTAATGATATTAAACACCTTTGAACATACGGTATTTCAATAATTTTTTACGCATTTTTCGTTGTGTAAGAGATGTACACTTGTGAGCAATTTCGTAATATAGATTTTAGAATTGTTTTAAAAACTACCTGATATAATTAATATAAATTTATTAGTGCAAATAATAATTCATACTTGGTCGTGATGTCGGAGCTAGAGATTGGTTCATAGACATACAAAGGAGTCGCTTTAGTAGTGTGCCCACTTTAGTTCGCAGTCGGACAGTGGCAGATGACAAATTGCCTTGGAAACAAAGCAAACTTGGAATAACCAACAGCGAAAAGTGCATTTGCTGCAGTGTATACCGATAAGCAATGCGTAGTCACTGCTACTAGTATTTGTACTTGCCGTCCTAATCTTTTTCAATACTCTATGTCAACATAGATATAGTAGATGTCCCCTCGAGATAAAATGGCCCTTTTCTTAAATATAGTCTCTCGCTGTAACTTTCACCTCTCTCGAATATGAACACAATTTTAATGCTACCCGGATTACTTTATACATACATCGTCGAGATAAAAAAGAAGCCTGATTGATTGTGCATATCAAGGCATTTTTACGCATTGCTTTAAGCGTCAAGTGCTTGTTTTCTTTTCGGACAAAGTATTTTTTCAGCTATGATTCGAATGGATGCAAAGCTTTTTTATATGTATTGGTGGATTTAGCTTTTTGACCATCACACGATCAATGACCGTAATAATCTGAATGATTGATTATTATTTATTTTTCTGTTCGAGCATTCCATTTGAGCAAGATAATTGTCAAACTTATGAAAGCAGATAACGATTAGCACTATTTTGACATATGTATATTTCATCAACCTATTATTGTGTTGATTGAATGAAATCACCCACTACCATTTTATATAATTCAATCGACAACTACATGAACCCGTTTACCCTTACAAACACACTCTTCATATCTTTTCGAAGCATGTAGATGCGACTTTTTCGCATTTTATCGTAACAATGCGTCACGCAAGTCTCATTTTTCGTATTATTTTTCGCACTCAAAGTGCGATGCGAAATTTTTAATTGGAAGTGTAGCAGCTTGAATCCATCTGATGATACGGGCTCAACAAAAATGTGTTTCTTCGCAGTTTTTTCGTATCTTTCAAGTCCTTCACACAATGTACACTCAAAGAATAAACTTCGAGACTTATTTTCTATTGTCATGGTTGTTGTGTTTTGGCTTTGATAACTACTGTACGTACAGCAGCAGAAAACTTTTCTTAAATATTTAGATGCTAATATTCAAGGGAAACATTTTTTGCTGTGAATACAAAGTGAAGAAAGATTAATGGATAAGATACAAGGATTAAAAAGTAAAGATCAGGTCTTCTCTCCTAAAATACAAATAACGAGCACTTCGAGTTTTGTGCCTTTAATCACGATATTAAATATGTATGATAACCCAAAGGTCCGTTAGATTAAAAAAACTGCTGTGTCCGTCTTCAAGCTAACAATTCTCAAGAACTTATATTGCTTGGAGAAGCTTTTTTACTCAACGCGTTTTCGGCTTATATAAATATCTCCAAAGCTGTTTTTCACTTTAAAAAAACCGTTTTCTTATTCAGTAGTAATACTCGTACTTGCGTATCCTGTCATGTTGTCAACAGTTTCACGGTACTAAATTGTTCTGTGAAGTGCCCAAGAGTTTTGGACTAACAGCTTTTAATCCAAGGTTAAAAATGCATGAACCTTTATAATCATGAAAATCTTCTTAGTTTTTAATAAGAGAATACCCTTAACTGATAAAATATTATAAGTGAACTAGCGATGAATGTTGACTTTACATTCTAATCATGAGAGTAGCATGAAAATATGGACCATTTTTAGAATTTCACATTTCAGAGATCTAAATCTAAAAAATTATGTAGTGTAGAAATAAATGAAATTATAAAAAAATATTCATATTCAAAAATCCTATAATTTAAAATAAACTGGTAAATTTATGAAAATAAATATGAACATTGGACAATAATAAAAATGGAAATTATTCATAGGAAAGATTTATGAGAAAATAATAAAAATTCTGTACGCATCATATACTTCACCAGAGTGCGAATAAGAATTTATCAAGAATATATATATTCATGCATACCATTCTAATTCCAAAAGAAAAAAACGCGACACTGAGACAGTGGTCACACGCTCCAGTGCTGACCCTCGGTAAATTCTCGAATATTCACATCCTATTTTACATTAGAATTTGATCTTTTCGTTTCCGAGACATTATATAATTTCTACAAAAGGATACCAACGAGTTATCAGATTCGGTTTTTTAAAATTAAAAATATTGAAATATCCAAGCATAAATTTATTGCGAGGTTCACGAACACACAGGAATAGCAGAAGGAATAGCAATGATTATTCACACTTACTAAAGAATATTTTACTAATGTTTTAAATATTTTACTTTATGTCACTAAGATTTAGTTCTCACCTCTACGACAGAACACGTTAACTTTGCATGATTTTTTCTTAAAATCATTTTTAAAATAGTATAGGCATGCGTGGAGTGCAATTTAATGTTTTTATACGTTCTTCATTTTATTGAATAATTATTATGAAAGTTAATCTTTAAACATTTGATAGTCGGTGTAAAAAACTCTTGATTTCGATTGAAACTATGTGAAAAATCCTTAGAAATGCTGTTTCAGAGATATTAAACTTAATTCGACGTTTTTTCTTAAAAAGGTTGAAATTTTCGGAAAATCTGATACACCATCAGAAAGTAAAGAAAAATAGTCGAAAACATACACCATATTGTTTCTAGGTACATTTGGGGGTTTTACAGGCGAGTTCAACCATTTCGCCTATTAATGGCACGCGCCTCCATGCTTAGAAATTTGATGTAAAATGTCACATATCGATTATATCTACATACTATCTACAAGGTACCAAACGATACAAAAAAAATAGATGATCCAACATATCTTGTTGCATTATGCTTGTGTCGGGAAGTAATGCGAGACGTAGAGGGAGTCTCCATAGTCAAGGAAAATAACACGTGAAGTATAAGATGGCTTCTATAGTCAAGAAGCATTACTACCTAATAGTGACAATTGTCAGAGAACAAAAAAATTGGAGATGCCGGGGATCGAACCCGGGGCCTTTCACATGCAAAGCGAACGCTCTACCACTGAGCTACATCCCCGCATATTTTACTGAGGGAAATATAGCACACTAAAACACAATTGAAAAAAACTGGAAAATGTTATAAGTTAAATCAGATCTAAAAAAGTCATATTCGAAAAATTACTATGGAAAATCAATGTTTTGAATTACGAATAGATATTTTACCAAATTTAATGTGTTGGCATATAATACAAACTGGAAATATGATTAAAAAAACAATATCAACATATTTTTGGAAAAAAATTTTTTTTTTCATTATAAAACTTTTCAAAATTCCAAATGTTTATTATTTCCCTGAGATACAGCTAATTCCAAGTGCCTTTTTTGTCTACTTTTCATGTAAAATTTTTTCTTTCTTGCGTGTTAGCACTTCATATTTCTCCAAAATTCTCACTTATCAAAACTGTTAAAGCAAAGCATTTGTGCTACACCATCTAGATAGTGTTAACTTCTTCGGAATATCAATAATCACGAACGCAACCTTGGGCGAAGGGATCTAATAAGTAGTTTTATAATCGATTACGAAAAATTCTCTACATTTGTTATTTTTACTCATATAAATATATAATATAGAATATAAAGTTATAAGATTATAAAATTACAAAATTATAAATCAATTGTTTTTTTATATTATTATATATTTTTATTATTTTATAAAAATGATAAACTTAAAGGTGACACCACATCAACTAGTTCCTGATTGGTAGAGAGTTACTTTTCAGTCAAATCGAAATTTGATCGAATGCTCGATTCATTATTAACATAATTAAAATATAACATGACGAGTGTTGCATGAAAAAAAAATTGGAGATGCCGGGGATCGAACCCGGGGCCTTTCACATGCAAAGCGAACGCTCTACCACTGAGCTACATCCCCACTTTCTATCAATAATTTGAGAAATAGAACTTTATAATAAACTGGAGACGGGGTTTCGCCGATTAGTTGAATTGTGATCTACAAAAAATCAAAATAATTCTTTTATTCTAAAAAAAAAAGAAAAATAAAAGATAATATTGTTCCACAACAAAGACATTCTAATTTTGAAATTAAATTTAGATTTTCCAACTTGCTTAAATACATGTTTCATTATTTATTATTGAATTACACAAAAATTCACCTTTTTAAAATAAATTTACTACATTTTTTGGGGAAAAACTTTTTATTAGAACTATACGCCGGCATACATTACGGTTCTTCACCTTTGAAAAAAATGTTTATAACTTAGCAGATTCAACGGAATGAAAAAATAATAGTTTAAAAATAAGTTTTTTTTACAAAAAATTCCAAAAAATGATTGTAACTGACGTCGATCGATTTTTAAAGCTCTTTTGTGACGTTAAAAAATCGGGGCCGAAAATAAGTTGTTACGCAGGTTGCTACATTTTTTATAGAAGTATAATTGGTTTTGGGGATACATTTTTTTCCCTACAATGCAATCGCATCATGTTTTACCAAAAAAAGTTACTTTCAGTGATGAAATGGCCATTTTTTTTGTTCAGTTTTCGAAACATTACATATCAAAAAAATTTTATTTCAATGGTGAAAAAATGAAAATATAATTTGCAAACAGTTTCGATGACATATTTTTTAGGATTTTTCCTGAGATTCGAATTTTGTCGTAACTTTTAGCCTAAAAAATTATTTTCTATGATGAAATTTCACTTTTTTGAAGTTTTTTGTAACGAAAAAAAATGTAAAAATTTAATTAAATAATCAAAAAATCATTTTCATACATATTTTGTTGAAATTTTTTCTTTAGAATTGAATTGTTTTATTAGTTTTACTTGGCGAATTAATTTTCAACGACGAAATGACACTTTCAATTTTTTAAGGAAAAACATTGAAAAATTGTTGTTTCAGTGATATATGTGACAAAAAGTGCAATTTTTCGGTATCCATCTCGTTCGAAATAATTTTTTTGATTTTTGGGCGCATCCTTTCAGAAACACGAATACAAAAAACCTGATTACTGAAGTTGTTTTACAATAAAGTAGATTGCAAATATAAAAATTTACCAATATCTCTTATACCTCTTCATAATTTTTTTTATCTTCCCGAAAATAAAATTTCGAAATTTGATTAGTTTTTAAACATATAGACATGAAATTATTAATAGAAGAGCATAGCATATATTCTGCTATTTGTCGAAGCTATTTAAGTGTTATTCACTCTTAACGGAAAAAAAATTTAATTCAAAACTAAAAAATCATTTATTTTCATATTTTTTCCTAATAATGATAAACTCGTAAGTTCATTGCAATCCAAAGTAGAGTTTTGATACTGCAACATCCATTAGGTATAAAGCATAGATTTGCGCAAGATCTGCGCAGAAAGCTTGCGTGAAGAACGCATATTCGATGTTACTCCACTATTCAACGTTCTAGATATCAGTGTATATCAACGGTCCCATGGTGTAATGGTTAGCACTCTGGACTCTGAATCCAGCGATCCGAGTTCAAATCTCGGTGGGACCTTTATTTTGCAACTCACGAAGACATTTTATTAATTATAAAACGGTTCAGTAAAATAACAAATATCACGGAAGCAAACTGAAGTTACTGAATGGAAACTTATAATCAAACAAAAATACTGCAATAGACCAAAAAAAAACTTAGTATACAAAAGACATGGTTGCCACAACAACGTGCGTTAATCATTCTCATAATAAATAATAATTGCGTTAATATAAGTAAAAACCACTGCATTAAGGGGACATACTTGTGTTATCCTGTGAATGGAAAAACATGAAAATGTAATGTTAAAATTGAATTTTTTTTTTTTATGTAAAATTATGTTTTTCCAAGTCTCTTTACATCAGAAAACATGTCTCCAGTACCATTTATTATTTAAATAAGTCCAATGTGCACCAAAACTTACTTATTATTACAAAGCTCTGTGCTACATGAATCAAAATGGAATCTTTGATCATTCTTGATCCTAGAGGTCTTAATAATATTCTCTTCCACTTAAGTGTAACAGATTTTTGATTAAATTATTAATTCAAGCTACCGGTCCCAAAAAGTGTCAATAAGCGTTGAAAAAAAAACTATTTTTGAAATTTTTTTGTATTCTAGTTTGAAAAAAAATTCCTGGCTTTTTCTTTGAATTCTCTTACACTTAAGTGGAAGAGAATGTTACCACAAAAATTTTAAGACCTCTAGGATCAAGAATAATTAAAGATTCCATTCTGATTCATGCGGCACAGATCTTTGTAATGATAAGTAAGTGTTGATGCACATTGGACTTATTTAAATAATAAAAGGTACTGGAGACATATTTTCTAATGTAAAAAGATTTGGAAAAATATAATTTTACATCAAAAACCAAAAATTCAATTTTAAAATTTCATTTTCATGTTTTTCAATTCATAGGATAACACAGGATTTAACACAGGTGTGTCCCCTTAACTTGTATAATTTTTCGAGAAGGCTAAATTTATAATAAATAATGTTAGAAATTGATATCATATTTTGACGAAGCGTTTCGATATGATGATTAAAATCTTAAATAACAGTATGTTAATCGGAAGACTGTGAAAATCAATCTGTTACTAATCGTCATTTAAACGAACAATAATTATTCAGTACCCTGGGCAAAAATTTGACAGCGGTGGGATTCGAACCCACGCCCTTTCGGACTGGTGCCTAAAACCAGCGCCTTAGACCGCTCGGCCACGCTGCCGACATGTGCGCGAAGCTCAAATAGTAAATTTGAAACTAGTATTGTTAAATCGTTGTTAGTAGTATTGAAATTTTCAGTTAATAATTCCTTTTGTGATAAGTATGAAGAATTAAAAAAATAATCAATTTCCCATAATCAAGTAATAACAATTATCCTTTCTCGCATGATTTTTTAAAAATTCATTTGCTCTCGTAAATTCAAAAAATACTCTCAATTGATTTAGATTACAACGATAATCCGGTTTAAAAAACTATTGTCAGTGACAAGGACTAACTTACGATTTACGACGGTATAACAAAAATTTTCTTCACAAAACGTTACATGGTATTATATATTACCAAAATGCTCAACATCAATTATTCTGACAACATTTCACATCAAAAATATGAATATCTTCTTTGTCCATAGGAACCACGCAAAATTTTAAATTTTATCACTTAAAAAGGCTAAAACGTATCAGAGAAAAAAAGAAACATATTATTATTAAAATTGAAATATACAAACGAATTTCAGAGTTTTTTAATGGAATAATCCTCGTTATTGTAATTTTATTATTTTTGACAACACAACAGTGGTCTAAATAAAAAAAAACAGATTGTTACTTTTTCTTTTTTCCAATTTAAGTTTTAGTATACTAAATTTATATAGCCGACAAATGTTCATCTATTTTAGTTTTAACAAATGTAAAATGTGACATTATCCGATGTAGTATCAGGTGTACATTGTAAGTGTACGAGAAAGATTCAACAAACACATCTACATACATTCAAATTACGAGTTCATGATAATGAAATGGGGAGAATATATAAACGGTCATTATGTCGTAGCAAAAACAAGAGACAGTGCGGGAGATAGCGAGAGGACGCGAGATGAAAATTCGTCGATCTGTGAGTGAGACAGATGCATATTTGGCCCCCTCGTGATTGTCTAATGACAATTGATGCATCGAGAAAGTGCATATACATCGAGCAATGCGAATATACCTATCTTGCTCGCAGCTGCGTGAACTGATGACTACCGACACGTTATCTTTACGCATATAACGTTGAAATAGGCCTCGAGCTATTGTACTGCGCGCCTATATCCATTAACCCGAGGGCCACTCGCGATTAGTCTAAATTTTGTGAGCGACGATAGATGTTACGAGAGAAAGACACCCTTTTGTTCGATGCGACCATCTATGTGTTACTGCACTTGGATGTAATTACTACATACATGTATATAATATGTTACTGCTCGTTTCTGCTAAAGCTTGAAATTTATTATTTTTTCCACGCCTATCTTTGGCTTGAATTTATTTATTTTTATATGCTCACTTTTATTTTTTAGATTCATGTTCATGAATTTAGAAAAGTATAAATTATAATGTTTCATGTGTTATTTCATATAATATTATTATATAAGATTTCTTTTAAAGAAATAATAATTAAAAAAATAACCTGTCGATTTATTTCTCAACATAAGCTTTTCTTATCGATTCACTTACTTTGCGTTGAACCTGATTGAACTAATAAAAGTGTGATTACACTTTAATCGACATAAGATTATATGCACATGTACATTTTTATAATGTAGGCAATGCTTGCGCAAACGATGACATCAATACAATAGTAAAAGCTTTCAGTGTACCTGCAACGTACAGCCAGTATCATACATGTCTGAATAAAGAGTCTGAATTTGCTACTATCACGTTCGTAAACATGTTACATTCACGTGAAATCTATATACGAATTTTTTCTGACCCGTCCAAGCTTATACGCGCAACAACTCTCTTCCCTCTCAAACGTCTACGTGTTCACTTCGTGTCGGATGATAAAATGGATATGAAAAAAGATGCTGTCGGTAGTATTGTGAACGAATTCGATTTTGTTCTTTTGCAATTATTTGAGGAATCGATTGCATGAGTTCACTAGATTCGCCAGAAATCTTATATTGGCAAAAAGAAACGAACTTCAATCAGTCAATGGATTATTCTATAACTAAAAGAACGAAATGAAAAACTAATTGCACATAAAGAAAAGAATTCTTACTGACAGTGTATCATAGTATCGTCAATGCACTTGCTATTTAATTTAGCGAATAAAAGATAAAAGACTCTCTCTTAACTTATACAGTTGCATTCAATGAGCATAGAGGTATATAACTGTATAGTATAATATTCACGCAAAACAAGAGACTAACTGTTAGCGAGTCGAAACAAAACCATTACTGCAACGAGCTGCATTGAGAATTCCAGCAGCGTTTCCAAAGCTTGCATACACACTTTTGCAACTGGGAAATCCCAGCTTTGCGTTAGGAAACGTGATGCACACATGTGGAACGAAAAAGACAAAAACAACGACCTCCTATGGTGCCTTCTTCGTTGCACTTTGCACGCACATTTACACCTCGAGCGCCCCTGGAATGTATTAAGAACAGAATGTAATGAAGAATAGAAGTAGCTAAACAATTGAATATCATTAATTATTGCAAATTTTTATTTTTGGTATTCAATGATTGTTGATGTAGCGAAGTATTTATGGAGATTTAAAGAATTTATTTAAAATTAAATTAGAATAAAATAGAAATCAATTTAGAGCACCGATTGAAACATTTTTTCGGAAAGAAACGAGCTTACAGCTTTACGTTCACTCATCAAAGCTTGTTTAATTACTATAACTATATTATATTTCACAGCGATTTCGAGATTTGCAACTCACAGAAAAAGATAAAAAAAGATAAAAGTTTTACGCTTGCAGGACTGCATTATTATATTTGCAGTCTGTATTATGATACACGCTGGGCCACATTTGCAGTGCATCGGTGCGTATCGAAGCGAGTTACTCGCAGTCGGATGCAGTTTTCAGCTTTGTGGATTAATCGCCAGCGATTCTTTTTTTTTCCTACGCTGCACTCAGCAAAGTTCTATCGTCATATAATCAAAAAACAGCGCAGACGAGCTTTTTGCAATTCGATCTCGACGACCACCAAGCGAGTCGCTACATATAGTCGATTACGTGCATATGATACTGCGCTCGTAGAATTATTATGCCTCAACCCTTTCGCCTCTGTGATACACCCTTCTCTGCGCGTAATTTACTTGATTTCTTTACGCTTCACTTGCCCTTTACTCTGATTCTTTTCAACTCCTTTTTGAGTTATCGAACCGTTGTTTCGTAAAGCAGACGATCTTTCCTCTTTTTTAAAATTGCAGCGACACAATTTGTATTTGTAATTGTGATATTTGAACGCCTAATTTGAAAGGTCTCTGCAATAATGTGAGGTCAATTTTATAATTGTAGATTCTTCTTTCGTTGAGTGGCTTCGTGAAAAATAAATATACATTTCATCGGACCTTAGTATCGTAGGGTTTCTTAAAAAAGCTTATAATGGTTTATTTTTCGTGGGCTCAGAGATTACAGAGTGTTCATTTGAAAATTGATTGAAGTCTTCTCTTTGTATTATTTATGATAAAAAATTCAACATGAAATCCTAGACGCAATCTCTACTTACCAAAAATAATGACCAGAAAAGTGAAGTATTTTATAAACGACCTTTGATTGGTCAATGGATTAAGGCTAGAGACGAGCGAAATAAGGATTTAAGATGAGACTTGAAAAAGCAGTACCCATGTTCAAAATGGAAAAAATAGGGTATTAAAACTCACACAGATAAAATTCAAGAAAATTCAAGTAAAGCTTGTGAACCTCAGCTAAAAATTTCACGGATAAAAATTCAAAGTCATCCATGACAATATTTTATTCTTTCTATTCATACCTTTTTCAGTAGTGAATCGTACGTGCCGAAGAATAACGAGGGTGGCTAAAAGTGCATGTACTTATTTAAGCTGTACATAACTCTGACAGCACGCCCAAGGCGTGACTGGTCCGCGCATGAGCGGTAATATAATAAAGATATATGGTTCCACTGACAAGGCTGCAAGTGGAATTAAATCAATTGCTTATTTGTTTGGTGGTTCTTCAACTGCACTTTCATTTTATGCGTATTAAATTCCATTGCCAATGTAATTAAACCTTCAAATATTGATAATCAAATCATTCGTTCTGTTAAAATATTGTTGACTTGAATTATTATAAATTCAGGTATAGCTTAAATTATCTCGCAAAACATCGATGTATGTATGTATTGTTATGCATCTATACACTATTCATTGACATCATTAGAACTGATAACTCTTCTTCAAATGAATGAAATAAAATGAAATGGAAAAATAGTTAGCATCAATTTTCAACGTCATTAAAAAGTTTTTTACTTACAATATATCTTCAAGTTAGTGCTCGTGGGTGGGACATTCCTGGGGGAGCCATATTGAAAGCAAATCTATAGAATATTTATTCTTTTAACGGATGTAGCACTAAACGATTTTAATTTCTCACCCTTTATACAAAACCATTTCTATATAGGTCCTTATAAATTTGCTCGAATTTTAAAACTTGACTCGTAAACCCCAGCTTTGAAATTGGCCAACGGCAAGAACATCAAGACTTACCGTTCTAAGAAAATACAAGTTTATAATGAAATGTACACGGGATTGGAAGGAGTTGAATAGTAAAAGAAATAGCTATAGTCTTAGAACAATTAGAGAATGGAAATTACGATCCTAGAATAAACAATTATATCCTCTTATTATTTTTGAAGAAAGAACAACTTTTACTGTAGAAAGCCTTCTTCGTTCTTCCGACTCTTTAATCCAATATTTATTATGACGTAATGCGCAAGAAAAGCCCTATGCTCAGGAATAACTTTTCTGATTTATCGTCAGCAACCCCATTGAATATTTTAGTGACAATTTTGCTCGTAATGTTATAATTAATTTGAATTACATCAAGGATATTTTTCGATCGAATTAATTCGATTGCTTATGTAAAATCCTTTTTTCTTAAATTTTCGACTTTTTGATGGATAATTATTACGAGACTAGAAGTGGCATTTTCAATTGGACACGTGGCGGAAGTAATGACAATCTTGTAATTTTGTAATTTTCAGCATTGATACGAAAATTCATGATCAGGATATAATTTTGCAAGTACATGCAGCATCCGTGGCTTAAAACGATAAATCATGCACGCTCGGTGAACGCGTCAAATGCTCGTGTGTACACATGCACGTGAGGGTTAGTAAAGCTTCTTCGTGCCATTGAACCGACGGTTTTCCGCGAGGATGTAAAATTAATTTTAGTACGGCAACGTTACGAGGCTAGCATCGTCGTACAATAATATAGCATAATGGAAAAGCAACCGTAAAAACTGTCAATAAAATTTATATCACGAGTAAAATTTAGATTCTCGTTGTGCGCTTGTATAGCCATCTTACGCCCCCGAGACGAGTCGAAGCGGCAGCGCGGTATTCCGAGGACGGGGCTACACGCGTGTCATCCGATGCCGCGTAGGGCTCTCGATTAGAAATTTTCTCACTGCACGCATACGTAGTGTCTGTGTGCCGAGCCCGATTTCCGTTGCATGCTCACTGCTTGTAAAATCAGTATATCCGGATGTGTCAAAGCTCATGTCAATTCTATTGCCACAGTGCGCGGGGTGAGTATGTTCGGCTCCAGACCCGCGCCGGGTATATAGCGACAAATAACACACGCACGCACTTGTATTATATTATAGAGCGTCGCTTTTAAATTTGATCAATGGACGAAGCCGAGCGTAAAACACTTTTAAGGGTAAAAAGGGGCGAATCGCGAACTTTAAAGTCCCCCCAAAAATTTGTGAGCAATCGCATATATACTTGAAAAGAGCATGGATCACGAGCGAAACACGCGAAGAAAAAAATGAGCACACGAGACCGTATAATGTCAAGGGGAGAGAAAAAAGGTGGATATTGGAGTATCCATGTACATAAAATCGTGACTTTTTTACGCGGTCCGCGCGTAAAAAGCGTGCAGTGGGAATTTCGCTACCTCCGCAGCAAGATGAGCCGATGACCCAAAAGGGTGAAAAATAGAGGAAACGAGCACACGCACGAATGTTGTGAAGGTGGCCCACACCAGTTGGAAGTACAAAAAAATTCATTTTGTCGCCCTTTGAGCTTGCTCGTGTAATGCTCACATTCGAAGAGCATTGTCCAAAGCTACACGGAGATATACAATTTTAGTTCAGTAGCTTGTTTTTTATCTTTCAGTATGTTAATCTGCAAGACTTTAACGCTTTTAAAAACAATAGACACAATCTAAACTCGCTAATTTTTTTAAATTCAAAGTGAACGAAATTGTAATAATTTAGTAACAACAAAATAATCAACTCAACAAATATTAACCTTTTTAAAAATTCAAAAAAATTTCAAAAGCGAGAAAAAATGTAAAATTCTAATAATAAGCAACATCAACGATGAAGAAAAAAAGGACAGCTTTAATTATTATGATTATTTGATGATCTAATACCCAATTAAATACCATCAAATACAATCAACCGATCTCTTGATCGTCGTCGATGTAATTCAAAATATTCATACTTTTATATGTAATATTTTTTCTCGTTCATTAAGGGTTTATATGAGTAAAATCTCGTGAAAATTTAATATTTTGGAAAATCTGATACAACCATCGGAAAGCTGAGGAAATTCCCTATCGAAGTCAGTAATCAATTGCTTTTTTTTATGAGTTTTGATTCTTTTTAGGCAATAACCGCAATCCCTAAAAAAGTTTAGGAAGTTCATTACCTAGAAACTAAAGTGCCTAAATTGACTCAGGAAATGCTGGTTTTGCCTGCATTGCTTGAAGCATTTCGGATTTTACCTAAAATTTGAAGGAACTTCCTAAACGTTTTTTAGGAATTGTGGTTATTGCCTAAATTTTTGTAACAAAGCAGCAATGCCTAGGCAAAAGTGGTTTTTGCCTAATGGTTACCTTTGCCGGTAAAATATTAACCTTAAAAATTAAAATTTTTTTTGAAATTTTGAGTACAATGAAAAGAGGAGGATTAGTCCTACTCCAAAATTCATAAAAAAATTTTTGATTGGTGTTTATAATTTATTGCTGCTTCGATGAATCAATGACTGTTCACGGCACCAAAAAATAGAGTCCCGACCGTACTCTGCTTTCACACTTCTGATTATCAAAAAAAAGTAAAAAACGAAAGCATAGTCATCGATGTAATATATCGAAAGAGTATGTGAGAAAACTCGTTAATTTAGCGACCAAACTTGGACACACTGCAGTGCGCGTTGAGTATAACATCGACGTGTGGCTCCCGATGAAATGAGCAATAACAACCGCGCACGTGAGCGCCAACGCAGGTTTGCCAATCACAAAGGCAAGCCTGTTGTTATATGCAATCTGTGACAGGGTTGAAAGGACATTAAAACTGCAGCAGGTCGTACACTAAAACTGTTATTACACTCGTGCCGCCTTACACAACTATCGTGTAGCTTGCACTGTAGCGACCGGGCGCCCATGACTCGCATCGTGTGTTTGTTGATCAAATATTTTTAAATTGCATGCAGCTGATGTACATGCACAGATAATAGCTTTTGCAGTCACAACTCGTTTATTGGAATCTTGCAATGCTTACAATATTTCTACTATTTTATGGTGAGGAATAAATCGTCATTTTTCGTAAGTCTTTTTTTTTTAAACTCCATTCTACATAATAAACACGAAAGATGATAAAATTTATTTAGAAAGTATTTTTACTATATTAGATTACTACATAGCCTGATTCATGGATAAGTTCTAAATGTATTTAAAAAATAATGATAGCAACATAAAATGCCAAAACAGTTCTAATTGCCATAAGAAATAGTTTTTGTGATTTCTGATATGAAATCTTACAGAAATGCTCAAAGCCGGTTAGGCATTTCTACTTCTGCCTAAAATATTTCAGTCATTTCGGATTTTGTCTAAAAACTTTATAAATATCCCAAACTTTCGTAGGCTTTGCGGTATTTCCTAAAATCTTAGGTATTTCGCTATTGACCTAGGCAATTTTAGCTATTGACGGTAATCTATTCACTTGGGATGCGCCTAAGGAGCTGAAGCAAAAATCAAAAATAAAGCATTTAACAATTATTTTTACCCTGTTAAACCACTTGGGCATCAGCCTTGTTACTCAAAGGGAACTTTTCGCCAAAAAAAAAACAAATTCGATATTTTAAAATTCTAGAATGGTATTGTTACCCACCCCTTAAATTAAAAATCTGAATATTTCTTCTAGATAGATGCTTAAAAGTAAGAATAGACACTGACTTGTAACCTAGGATTTATATGTTTCCTGTGTTAGTGCGCTCAACGAGCAGGCAATCTGATCTTAAACCAGTCAGTAGTGAGTGGTTTCGCACTCAATTAACAATCATGCCCTGTTAGAGAGTAGAATCCAGCACTACTACTACAACTAGTACTATACACGTACTCGAGAGGCTCGTACTCTCACTCTCTCATTCACGCACACATGCTCGTGTGCGTATGACGTATATTCTACCCTCTCTTATTCTGTCTATAAATGGAAATATATTTTAATTGAACCAGTGCACTTCTGAACATGTCTCCAACGCATCCCTCGAGGCCTATGCACGTGCTCGCAGTTGCATAGATCGTATAGTACAATCCGGCCACATATCTAGCATAGAAGGGAAAAACTGCCTAACGCGTGGCGTACACTCTGCGTCGGCGAGAATTGTTGCGATAACATGCACTATGCATTTATACATACGACCAACAGCTGAATTCGTTTTTATTTATTCTAAGAGATCGGCAAAGTCCTCCGGTTGTGAATACAATTATAACTACAATTATTTATTTATTTGACCCGTTCAATGAGCAATAAATCTTATTGTTTGGGTTACGTCCATTTTGTCAGGCGTTTCATTGGATCATTTATAAAATTGCATAATTTAAAGACTTAAAGGAATCTTAGAAATCGAAAAAGATTGGTTCAATTATCTCGAAGGGTTTGTTTTTCCCGTTGAAGTAACTTTTCCAAAACTCAGAAAAGTTGATTTCTCACTGCGATATGTCTACTTACGCGAGCTTTTTTCGTTTAGTTGCCCTGTAAAATATCTTCTTTTGTGGGTTTTCTGGCAATTTTTACACACTTCTTTGAGTCATCAATGGGATCAAGTGAATGCACTTAAAAAATAATTGAAAGCCTGGTTTCTTCTAACTACTAGTTAAATTCAGCATTCATGAAAAATAAATGATTGATGATTTTAAAATATACTTCAAATTGATCTACACAGTTTCGATCACTAATCGTAGGAACTAGTAGGATTTATCTTGCGGACCTAATTTAAGCAGAATATACCTTCTAATGTATGTAGGAAGTAGTAAGGTAGTTTCGTTAGTAAAAAAATGGATTTTTTTGTGCTTGTGCACTGGCCCAGACCCCGGAAAGTTATTTTTAAGGGTCCTAGGGATGAAATACGTTTATCGAGATACTTTAGCTCTGAATGTTTAATGATAATTTTCTCGGTGAAAATTGAATATTTCAGAAAATTTGGTATCACTATTGGAAAGCTAAACAGAAGTCCTATCGAATCCAATAGTTGGTTACTTTTTGAAGGCAGGTTTTGATACTATTACAGCGAGTTAGAACTTGAATGAATAGTCGTATTTACGCGAAAATTACAAAAATAGTTTTAAAAAAAACTTTTCTCATACCTAGGACCTGAACAACAATTTCCTGGGGTTCGGAACCGGGAAAGAAAAACAAAAATTTCACCTTTTTTTGGTAACGAAACTGCATTTTATTTTTAGATTTAACCATATACTTGTTTACATAATTGTTATTATATGAGAGTCTTAACTACCTATTCAATGAATTTGTAACAGACAAATTAAACGGGTTGGGCAAATTGTGGACGTGCTCGATTGCAGTTGTTATCATGAAAAAAATCCTGTAATTATAATACGATACTTTATTCGTGCATCCAACATATTTGTGCACGAGACCCTGCAATAAAAAACGTGTACTATCGATCCATGGTTAGAGCTGGAACTCACAATTTTTCTTTTTTTTTTCTTTTTACAATAAAACGAATGATTTGGTAATTCTAGGATACCGGAAAGGAGAAAAGCTTCCCAGCATCTCGTAACAAAGGTAGATGCATTTATGGAGCGCACATAAAAGGAAAACAGAGTAGATAATTGAGTTTGCACTAAAAAATAGGGAGTTTCGATAATTATGGTAGAGCGATAATAATGCATGTGAGATTTGATTTGTATAGAACCTTGATTGGAATACATACTGGACTCATGTGAGAGTAGCATACTATGACGTACACACAAAATAATGCATCTCCATTTATTCTTACCCTGCCTGTCAGATATAAATGATAAGATTTAGTTTACAGAGGTACAGCAATTAGTAGTAATCTGGCTTACTTGTTGTTAAAAAATTATTTTCCAGAGTATAATTTTTGTTTATACAATTATTATTGAGGTTTTGGTAACATTTATATGATAATCACAAAAACACTTATAAATTGAAAAAAAATAATTAAAATACTTTTAAAAGAATCCAAAAAATTCAGACAGTTGGAACGATAAAAAATCATTTTATATATAAGTCAATTTTTGGTAGGTCTGATTACTTCAGTAGTACAGAATTAAAATTTTTAACAAACGTATTCTCGTTCGACTGGGTTTAATTCATCTACAGCTCAACGAAGTATCCAATTTTTTTACACGATGCGTCAGACCTGCTCATTAATCAGAAAAGCATAGATATGTGGCTTACGCAATACATCTGCATTGACACCTTGGTAAATTGTTTTGTTTAAACAGCATATACAATATCGCAGCGTCACTAGCAGATTTAAAGTATCTCTATATTGCGGGCGCTATATGCGTGCTTGAAATCGCACAGAACGTCAATTACACCTGAGTAATAGAGTCGAGCGAGACGAAAATAACCAGAACTCAATCTATACATATATATAGAAGGGCGCCCTGACCAAGGTACATAGCCTTTGGGCAGACTAGCATCGAATATCCCCTACATTCGACATGTATATATTGAGCGGCATATAGAGGACACGAGGTTCCCAATCCATCTGCAAACTGACCACTGTGGCTGTTACATAGTGTAACGTCGCTTCTCTTGTCGCTCGGACAAAATTTATTATTATCTCACGCGTAAAAAGATATTTTGATTCGTTCGGGAAAATAAAGATTTGGGACACCCGCACCGCCGACGTTGATTGCGCTATAGAAGTGTTGGCGCGTTTCATAAAAAGAATTTTGACAATTTTTTTTCATTTTGATTCAAAAAGCGCAGTGAAAGAAAATATGAAAAAGTCTCCGACGCTTTGATACATGGTACAGCTAGCTGATGCTTCCTACCATAACTGTAAAAGTTGTAAGTTATGTTTTGCCTATACAGATCGCCTATAAATAAGAAATATGTATTTCTCTTTGTAACGTCTGTTGTAATGGACGATGTTTTAATCAGACAATCGCTTGTGATTTTAGACAGTTCCGAAAGGTACTTTGGGGCTTTTAACACACTCAGCACAAATATTTGAAAATATCCGTTTTCAAAGGAGAGTTTCAAATTATTTCATTATTGTCTATGGGTAAAACAAATTCTTATCAATTTTTTTACAAGGCAAGCGTCGGATGAGTTAATTGAAAAAGTGCATTCACGACAACGCACACGAATGCAAAAAAGTCATTTTCTGACTGCTTCCGAATGACGAATGAGAAAAAAACCGCAAAACTGCACATTGACAGCGTCACCCTCTGCAGTCGCGTATGCACGTGTAGAATAAAAAATTGAAAACTCGTCCGTGACTATTCGTACTAAGCGTGATACTTGGTGTGTACGTCATCATCGCGACACTCTCGTACCACCTCGAAAATGCATTCAACCAATCTGTATCCTCTGCAACATCAACGTATGCATGTGCCCCCCTGTTTCGTTTCAAAACGTTGCAAGTTCGATCTCCGGCCCTTGACTAACTTTTCTTTCAGCTTGCAAATGCACGTGCAGCGTTAGCTCTGCTTTTCGCCAAAGATATAGGATACAGCGATGAATAGCTTGAGGGAGTGCAGTTTCACACCTAAAGCGAACCAAATTACTTGCTCACTTTGATGCTGCAGTGCTGCCCAGGCATGTGTTCAGATGCACTTGATGAGCCTATACACTCGGTTTCGAGCTCTTTTACCCATTGACGGACACGTACGCGAAGATATGTACTATTATTATCTCTAGGCATCAAATTAACGCCCACAAATCATACTTTCACCCCATTGATTTTGTCTTTTAAGGGGACATAGAGCCCAACGATAAAATTAAAATTTCAATCCAGTTTTCTGAAACTTTTTCTGAATATTTCTCCAAAAGGCTACCTTCTATGGCACCTTCATTTTGATGCTCTTTCGCCACAGAGCCTTTTGGAGAAATATTCAGAAAAAGTTTCAGAAAACTGGACTGAAATTTTGATACTTTGGTTGACTTCTACATCTCCTAATTAAGTCTATCTCTCATAGATCTACAGGGGTTCAAAGTTGAACTTTCATTTTCTGATTGTTATTCTGCTTTTCTGTAAAAATTGTTAAATCGTGACTTTTTTATGTGAAATTTTATGGGGAATTGAAATTTTTAGAATGAAAAACCATAATTTTAAGATAGATAACCCGGAAACCCAAAAATGATAAAATATAAAAGTACAAAAATAAACTAATTCGTGTGACTCAAATTGGCCAATATTGAAATATATGTTTTTCACAATATAAGCGATTTTCACTTATATCTCCGTGTATATTCAACATAATGAATCAGGTAACAGTATTAGTCAATAGTACATGTTCCTGCGAATCTTTTGATCTTGAACACGTCTAATTCGGTCAAAAACTTAGAAAGTTATAAGCAAAAACCAACTCATTTTGAGGTCAGGAAAAGCGATTTTCACTTATTTCTCCGTATATATTTAACATAATGAATCGGATAAATGTATTAGTCAATAGTACATGTTCCTGTGAATCTTTTGAGCTTGAGCACGTCCGATTCGGTCAAAAACTTAGAAAGTTATAAGCAAAAAAAAAACTCATTTTGAGGTCAGGAAAAGCGATTTTCACTTATTTCTCCGTGTATATTTAACATAATGAATCCGGTCCCACCGGTCCTGCCACCTGTTCAGCGTCTCTCTTCTTTCTTCCTCCTTGACATCCTCGGGGCGGCGCTGGTATATGCGCGCTCGCTCATCCACATGGCATAGCAGCGCCAGCGGTGGTACGCCAGATATCACGTACGTCGCGTCGTAGGAGACGTGTGGTCGCCCACTGATCACGCGCAGGCAGGCTCGTCGATGTACCGACTCTGCCTGGCGTATGTAGGCCAGCGTCTCCGTCGCACAGCTCCAGATGGGTGCTCCATACAGGAATCGAGTCGACGACATGGGCATAGAGCACGCGTCGGCTACTTCTGGGCCCACCGATGTTGGGCATGATCTTCGCGAGGGCTCCAGCCACTCTTGCTGCCTTTTCGCTGACGATTCGGAGATGTTGGTCGAACCTCAGCCTGGAGTCGATGTGTAGGCCCAGGTAGCGGATGCAGGGGGTCGACATTATGCTGCAGTCGCCCACTGTGATGGTGATGGTCTCCATTTTCTTCCTGCTACTGATGAGAAGGGCCTCGGTATTGTGGTCAGCCGTTTCTAGGCTGAGATCTTGGTTTCCACTTTCTTCCTGCTGGTGATGAGCAGTGCCTCCGTCTTTTGATCAGCTATTTGCAAGCTGAGAGTTTGGAGCGCGCCTCGCACTTGTAGGATGGCAGCGTTCAGATCTTGTTCGATCTGCCATAGGTGCTTGGCGACAGCCACCACGGCGATGTTGTCCGCGAAGCCAACGATACGGACATCGCCATCGAAGTTAAGGCGCAAGATGGCGTCATATCTGACATTCCACAGGATCGGGCGCAGAACTGACCCTTGTGGAACACCTGCAGTCACTTCGTAGGACTCTGGACCATCATCCGTGGTGAAGTCGAGCACTCTTGCTGAGAAATAGCTGTCAATTATTCTCAGCAAGTAATCGGGCACGGTCAAACGGTGTAAAGCGGCGAGGATGTTGTCCCACCGGGCCGAATTGAACGCGTTCCTCAGGTCGAGAGTCACCACGGCGCAGTACTTCTTGGTACCACGGAGCCACCTCCTGCCTGCTACTGCATCCCGGGCGGTGGAAACGACGTCTACGATGGCATCTATCGTTGATCGCCCCTTCCGGAAGCCATACTGTCGCTCCGAGAGGCCTCCGGGTCTCTCTGTGAAGGCTTCCAGCCGGTTGCATATGATTTTCTCCAGAATCTTGCCCGCCGTGTCCAGCATACACAGCGGACGATATGAGGACGGCTCATCGGGGGGTTTACCTGGCTTCGGGATCAGGACCAGCCTCTGGCGCTTCCAGCCAGATGGAAATACGCCGGTCTCCAGACAAGTCGTGTACACCCGCAGGAAGATGTCGGGTCGTGCGGCAATAGCGATCTTGAGCGCTGAGTTGGGTATGCCATCCGGGCCGGGCGCGGAGCGCTCCTTGATCCTCGACTGAGCTCCTTTGAGTTCCTCCAAGGTGACGGCCGGTATAGGCTCCTCCGTTCGACGCGGCAGCTGCAGGGCGGGCCCGCTCGGCACTTGCGGAAACAGAGCTGCCAGCGCGCCGCGCACCAGGAGAGGGGAGCTGGGCTGCCCGGTCTTCGGGCATCGCAGGCGCGACATGGCAATCCTGTATGGTCTGCCCCATATGCCGCTGTCGACCTCGTCGCAAAGCTGTCTCCAGCACCGGCGCTTGCTGGTCTTGATCGCCAAGCGCAGCAGACGTCTTGCGGAGGCGTAATTCGCGCCGTGGGTTTCTTCGTCATGCCGGCCACGCGATCTCTGGAAGAGTCTGCGAGCCCGCAGGCAAGAGCGCCGGAGATCAGCGATCTCGGCCGTCCACCAGTACACCGGCTCACGACGGCGGCGATGATTTGCCTTGGACATCGAGGCATCACATGCGCCAGTGATGACGGACATGAGGCTCGACGCCATATCCTCCGCGGTCCGGGCAGCGACCGATGCGCTGGACACGGTGGCAGAAAAACGGTCCGCATCGAGTGTACGCGCGTTCCATCTGCAACTCCGGCGCGTCGAGGGTCTGGTGGAAGTCTCGGTGCCCTCGATCTCGAAGACGATGGCCTGATGGTCGCTGTGCGTGTACCGCCCGCTCACCGTCAATGATTTTACGCGGGGCGCAAGAGTCTCGCTAACGAACGTCAGGTCGACGATCGAGCTGCCCTGCCTGCCGTTGAAAGTTGGCACATCACCGGTGTTAAGCAGCACCGCATCGATGAGAGCGAGCGAGTCGAGCAGGATGGACGCCCGCGGTCTAGTCTCCCTACATCCCCACTCCGTTGACCATGCGTTGAAGTCCCCTGCAATAACTAGGGGCCTTCTGTCGCGGGCCTCTTCGGTGATGTTGGCAAGGAGGGCGGAAAATTCCATCTCAGAGAGTCTTGGTGGAGCGTAGACGCTGAAAAAGAAAATTCCGCCGACTCGGGCCCACGCGAAGTAAGGATGTATTCGCGCTGGGCGCTCCTGCACCGGAATTCCTCCATGCACCCAGATAGCTGCTTGGCTGTCGGCATCGGCGAGCTATGTATTGGGTGGAGCAAGGTTCTTGTATTGCTCACACAAGATGGCCACGTCGATGCGCAGCTTGCTGATGGTATCGCAAAGCAGGTCCTGGGCAGCCTCGCAGTGGTTGAGGTTGAGCTGGAGGATTCTCATCATCGGCGGTCCTGAGTGATCTTCCGGACCAGAGGGCAGCTCAAGCTTGTGGACGCGTGACGATGGTCGTCAGCTCCTCGTTCCTGGTAGAGGACGCATGATGGTTGGCCTCTGCAGTCCTTTGCCTGATGGCCCGTTTGGCCGCATCGATAGCAGAGCTCCGTGCGGTCGGGACCCTTGCAGCGGGCGGCCACGTGGCCAGGACTCCAGCAGCGGTAGCAGTGTAACTGCTCCTCACGCTCACGCACCGGCAGCTGACCCATCCGATGCGTATGTGGCCGAGCGTCATTGCTTTGGCAGCGAGATGGTCCGGCAACGCCACAACAGCCACCTGAGTCCCTGCGTACGCCTTCCGCAGGAACTTCACGACATCGTCGGACACTGATGCGCTCAGCGCTGGGGTGATGTCCTCTTTTTCGACACACTCGTCGAGATCCTTGATCTCGATCGTGGTTGAATGCTGTCGGGCGCCAGTCGTGGCTGCAGCACCAAGTGCTCTGTCCAATTCTTCGCCGAGCGAGGAGGCATTTTCCACGCCTTTCCTCAGGCGGAGTACAAGAGCACCAGCGGCACTGCGTCTGATGTAATGGACGTTGCTGCCGACCGTTTGCTGCAGCGTCGGCTCACCTTTGAGCTTCCTTAAGATGTCGGCGTACGTCGACGGGTCCTTCGCCTTGATCACTATCGCATCAGGCCTATGGTGGACCCGACGATGCGACGATCGCGGCTTTGGTGGTTGCTGGGCAACATTTGGTCCGGATGTTGGTACCCGGGCCGGTGGCTCACGTTGGTGACGTCGGCGATTTTCCACGAGAACGTAGTCGTCGTCGGCGACGTTGTTGTTCTCGTCTGACAGCGGCGGGGCCGGTGGTCCGGTACACCGCTTTGATGCCACACGAGCTCCTGGCGGTGACGTTGCAGGCCGCTTACCTCGTGTACTACTCGTAAACATCGGAGAAGTGATGGTTGTCTTGTCCGAGGAGGCAGGACGAGGTGGCTCCTGTCGATCCAGCGTTTTTTGCAGCGCTGCAACGGCCCGCTGAAGACTCGTCCCGCATCTGAGCACCTCCTTGTGGATGTTGGACTTGTCGCCCAGGAAGTGCACTAGGCCGTTCACCAATCCGTCGATCCGCAACATCATATCCTCTCGGCTCCCGGTCGCGAACTCGTCGGCAGTCGGGAGCTTCGAGGTCTTGCTCGCAAAGGGGACGGTGATAATCCTCCGGGTAATGGCCTCCACCACCTTCAAGGGCGAGGTCCCTGGCATCGGTGACGAGGTCAATGGCGTCGTCGGTATCAGCTCGGCATCCTCCGACGACTGCGACGCCTGCAGCCCGTCTGGCAAGGCTGCCACTTGGGCCCTGGCTCGAGGCGGCAAGCTCGAGTTTGAGACCGACATTGTTTATAGTGTCGCGCCGAGGCGCGCTCTAACACCACACACGCAGCTAGTGATTTTCGTGAGCAAAAAGAAAAAGTTTTCACTTCCCGTACTCGACTACCACTAGCAAAAAAGAAAACACTCCTACAGCTGCGCCAGCACTACGGCGGCCTTCACACACACACGCATAGTTGCAGCGTGACGCCGCACACACTATGAAAAAACACTAGCACTAAAAAGTATCTATGCACGCGTCTGGAGAATTAATATCGCCGGAGCTACACGCAACACGTCTGTATCGGTACGAGTCCAGCTCGTCACTCGTCGTGTGTGTGTGTGTGTGCGTCTGGTGGTTCGGAACCAGTGTAACTTTTGAACAGAGACACGTAGCGTGAGGTTGTTCGGCTTGTTTTGAAGGATTTGTGGGTCGTAAGAAGTGTCAAAAACTTATTTTAGGATCCATCGAGTGGTTAAAAAGTTATGATTTTTATTATCGGTTTGTATTTTTCTTATTAAGATGTATTTTACGTATTTTTTTCTTATTATAGTACCTTCAAAGTGTACTTCATGACGAAACCATTGCCGGTCTCAGAATTTTATTTCATTATAAATTACGCGTTCAGGACTATAACTTTACTGCACAAAAAATCGCAAAAAACGTTCAAAAATCATCGTTATTGAGGTTACACCGGTAATAGGAGAGATCTATGATTTACTATAACAATCAAAACAGATTATTTATGTATTTTATAAAAGGTAGAATTAATTTATGAGTGTCCGATATATTTTATTTCGTTTATTTGGCTTAAAGTTCGATTTTGAATTTAAAAAACGGAAACAGACGAAAAAACGGGGTTTGACGTTCAGGTTGCAGTAGAAAAAATCATTTGGTAACATCTACTCAACGTTTGTTGTTTTATTTGTGTAAAAGATTAACTTTGAACGTTACTAGAAAGTGATTTAAAATTTTTCGATCATTTTGCTCCACCCTAATGCATACAACCTGAAAGGAACTTTTGTATAGCGCTATACAGTTTGCATGTGGTTTCTGCAAAGTACATCCCGAATAATCTCACTCTGTGTAGCTAGGCCACGTCCTCACCGTCGTTTCGTACAGACATCATCAACAACCCTAGCTGCCTGAGCGACTACATAGCATTGAAGCGTATATTATCATTATTACATACGATCGCGCGTAACTATATATGTGTATATGGGGCATAAGTCGCAGACTCGACCCAGAATGACGACTGCTGCAAGTTTACATGGGAATGTCTGATTTGTGGCATAGCCGCGAGCTTTGACGGTAGCATGTTACTCGGAAAGAGAAAGAGAGAAAGAGAAAACAGAGAATACTAGTATATATATATATATATATCGTTTATAAACATCAGACTATATTAAACTGGACCCTGTGTGAAAGTGACGAGCGAGTCTTGTAATATTCATCACCACTTTGCCAATTAGACAAATCTCAACTCGAACGAAGCGATTTCGAAGTTTAAGAGAGAGAGAGAGAGAGAGAGAGAGAGAGAGAGAGAGAGAGAGAGAGAGAGAGAGAGAGAGAGAGAGAGAGAGAGAGAGACCGAGAAAGATAAGGTATATAAGGAAGGAACTGACCCCATGCAAGCAAGAGAAGCATTTCGGCTGGTAACTTGCACGACTTGGCTCAGGTATCACTAACTGGACGTAGTCCTAATAGGCATCTGATATTCAGAATGATTAAAATTTATGCTTATTCTTGCACAATGAATTTTCAATTTTTCATAAATTCATTCGGTCATATGGCTCTTATTTTACCTTTCTAATCAGTTCTGTTAGCAAATACTTATGTTTACAAGTGATTAAAAATCAAGTGTTTAATTTGCAACACGAGATACATTAATTAAAATGAATTTTTTCCCTCGTCGAGATTGCGAATGAAATCTGTGATGCCCTTAAGCTGTTATGCTCAGTTGACCAAATATTAATTCTCAATTACACGATCACTAGTTTTTAATTATCGATAAAAATTTCCAGCGTGGATTTACAAATTGCTGTAAGTAATTGGAAAAAATTTAAATTTTGCTTGATATGCATGTAACTAGGCGCAAGAAAGATAAACAAAAATCATTCAATAAATGGCCGTAGACGATTAATTTTACGAACCACTGAATATCACTTCTGAACGACTCTTTACCCAACTCTCATCCCTAACCGATTTTAGACGTTTTCATAAAATATAAATATACGATACTTGGATACTTTCACTATAGCCAATCATTATTGAATGTTGTTAAATATTATTAGCTGGTTTATTTAGAACGTGAAAATTAATTAAATAATAAAAATAGCATATTTCTACAAACGAAGCGACTCGATGTTATGCTTCGTGCGATCGTACTTATAGCTGGAGTAACATCTCCGCATCTGTTGGGTGGTGAAGAGGGTTGACGTACAACATATGGTTCGATGAATCATATTGAAAATTAGCATAACTAATTCATTAGGACGGCTGCTGAAACGCACAAATTATATAATAAATTTTAAACACACTACAAGGTATATGTTAAACAAATTCAAAACTATTGGATAAAAAATCAGGAATGCCAACAACTGGTAAGATCACATTCTTCAATAATCAATATTAAAAAATTAATTTAAAGTTGAGCGAAAATAGGACCAGTGATTAATTTGCTTGAACAATTGGGTTAAAGGAATGTTCATGTATGATAAATCACACAATTCATCATTATTTTAGTAAATTTATCTATCTATGCTCTGCAATTTTTAAGATAAGAATGCGATTTTGTCTTCAATTGGAATAAGCAAGCATCTATGTTAAGAAAAATTTCTTTTTCTATATTCGCGTTTTGACTCGATTGCTAGTTCGCAAACACTTTCTTAACACGATAAATTTTTAATTATAATTTTAACCGATGTTAATAGCAAACTATATACTGAGTGAGGAGGTTTCGAAACATCCGCAGATGATTTCGACGAACTCACACAATTTTATTAGCGCTATCATCAGAGATTTGGCTTTAAATCTTTAATTTTATTTTATTTGTAACAATCATTCATTTGAAACTAAAATAAACTGCTCTTATTATAAAAGAAACGAAATGAAAGAAAAACCCTTATTTTATTTTTAGAATGTAATTTTGAAAATATGCAACAAATCCTAATGTTTTTATTTCTTATAGATTAAAGTTTAACTGCTCTTGTTTAAAAGTTACAACACAATTTTAAAAATTTATTTAGACTTTAAAAAACACAAACAAACAGAGTTTTTCGAAAAATAAAAAAAACCTTTTCTATTTTCAGCAAATAACTTTTAAAATAATTAAAGAACCCATACGTTTTTGGTCTTACATTAAAGCATGACTTTTTTGTAAACACTGCAAAAATATTCTAAAAAATTACTTTAAAATTTTTCGGCATTTACCCTCATCACAATCAAAAACAAAAGCAGTATACTTCGATACGTCCCGTTTTCGTAATAATGCTCTACATTATTATTCGGGCAGCTTCGCGTCCTTGCTTGACCGATTGCGAGTTGGCTTTCGTTGTGTATCTCCATGTGCTCTCTAGGGCGATGCACATCACAGTATACGCACGCTAATTTTGTAAATATTTGCATATGTATGTCTAAATCTACGGTAATTGTTGCTATTAATGTTATTTTCTTATATGCTGATACACTTGCAATTTGATATTCTATTGTTAAATTTCATGTAATTTCTGTAAGTTTTCTGTACCCCTCCCCCCCTTCCCTTTATTAATAAAACAATAAAATAATCAAAAATAAAAATAATAATCATTGGTCACACGCGCTTAAAAATTATTCATAAATTTATAGTTTACAAATGTTTAATCAAAATTATTCACCAAAACCAGCTTCAAAAACTCATTTTGAATATGAAGTAGTAAGCAAAAATGTTATTTATTTAAAGCAAAAGAATATAGATAGTTTTAATAAAAGCAGTTTAAAACCCGATTAAAATTATTCATCAAACTGTAAATCTAAACTCATCGTTTTACTCGTTAAAGACACTAGAAATGAATATTTGATTTAATTACTGGACCCCGCTGTTAAACTTACTTGAAGTTCAAGACATGAGCAAACGCAAATGCTTGATCTAATGTCTTGTAATTCTAATTCTAAAATTCACGCTGGACCGTACAAGCAATGAAATTATTATTTCATCAGAAACTCCATTTCTAATCCATGTAGTGAAAATTTGATCAAATTATTCACTTAAGTACCGAATAGATGGAAAAATGTATGTTACTCTCGTCTGCTATATTTGTGCGCTTGTGTCGCGTGAAAAATCAGTCTGAGCACGAGAATTCAATTAAAATATTTGCTTGGCGAAAACAATTTTCCCTCGAGCAATTTACTTGGTGCGTACACGAACGGAAGCCTTAGTGCGTAAACATGGAAAGAAAGAAAAAATGACAGGTCTACACGGCGACGCAAATGATTTAATTGCCAAATTTTACATATTGGCACGTGAGCACTTTAGGTGCGAGAATTTCAGCACTGGAACTTTCCGCAGGGCATTCCTGGCCGAGGACGTACGAATGCGTCTATTTGTACAAAATGCGTCCTCACTTTTGTTTCAAACTCGGCCCGAACTCGTTACGCGCACTTTTTCATTAAAAAATTAATTAATTATTTTAAGCCTTAATTGTATTCACACGCTTATATCGTTTACAGTTATAAGTACACGAATGTTTAGTATAGTCGCTTAGTCGCGTACGGAGAACAAAACAAAGTAAAATGTGTTATTTTGGTCCGCAGAGGGCTCAAAATTGTCTCCATAAAAGTGCAGCACGAGTAGTCGCGCATCAGTGCTAAAAAAAGCTTAACGCGTCAGTCCACACGCGTTAACAATGATGTTTTTGCCTAGGGAAAAATCCACGCTCGCGTATCCGCTGGTGCTATTTGATATATACGTGGTTGACGTGCATACGTGCGTAATTAATGAAACCAATAAAGCCTCACGCTGCGCGCATGCTACTCGTTGTATGGGTACAGGCTTTCCTCATGATTCCCCTTCCCGAAATTCGTTAAATTTAATTGGATGCGAGTAATCCTCGTGTGTCCAGTCTCCCGTGTGTATGGACACATGTGAGCCTAGGCATATGCAGGTAAATCCTTTTTCACGAATTCGTCAAAACTACGATGTTTTAATCGAGATGCGATATAAAATATACATGCGAGTGTAAGTGTAAGGAAATTACGCACGTGAGCGCGTCATCGGATGATCGAACTGACTATATACTCGGACAAAAAAATTAAAATGTATAATAATAATATCGTAATACATAAACGATATATTCGTAAAATTATTATTTTCAATTTTTTCGTAAATAAAGCTGACAGTACAAGAAGTTCAGTGTCATGACATTCATATGTAAATTACTCATTAAGTAAATTACATTGCGCACATAACACGAAACTGCTTCTGAGTCGCCAAATGTTTGGTAACTTTTTTTTTATTGCCGTCTTTTAACGCTATGTTCGTTTTGTGAATTTTTGTAACTATGAGGTAATACGAATCGACTGATCAAAGAATATGTAAAATTGGCAATGAGAAAATGGATTTGATATTGCGATCGAAAAAAATAAATAATAGTACAAGTGAATAACTATAAAACTATAGTGGGAGATAAATCTATCAAGTATTAACGTATTTTGAAGATTGAAAGAAAGCTACGAAAATAGGTAAAAACTTTTCACGAGCTAATAATCATAATCAGTTTGGTCTGCATTTACGTGCGGGTGAGAAATGAAATAAAATATCATTGCGCGATCCTCCGAGTGCCTGAAGCGGATTAATGCATCGAAGCGTGACGGACTGAAAATAGGTTGCACACGTATTCGACAGTAGCGGATGAATATTTGCATTGAGATTGCCGAAGGAGGTCGAGCGAAGGCATTAAGTGCATATACGATCGACGTAGGCGTATAACAATAGGACTGGCTCGCACTCATCGTCCACATATCCCTTTGATTGAAGTCCGGTGACATTGTATCGCCGCGAGCCTTACATAAACTATCTATATTCTGAAACGCGCGCGCCGCCCTTCTCTAACCGATCATTGCATTTTGCGCGTGCTACGCTGCTTCCTTTATGAGTATAATATCTATATATATATATATACAAGGATGCATCCCTGCACCCATACGCATGCACTTTGTGCATTCCTTGCGCCTCGGGCTACTTTGCAGTTCGGATCTGCGCTAGGCTACAATATGCATAAAGGACTCTACTCGACCCAGGGAATTACTACGGTACACGAGTGCAGTCATCTCCAACAGCATTGCCATGCTCTTCGGGCATCTGCAGTAATTGACTACTTCCTTTTATTTGCATTTCAACGTGTTGATTTCCAGTCTACATATTTCAGCTATTAAAAGCTGAACAATCATTTCGATCTTCCGGTTCAAAAATGTCAACTAATCGAATCTGACAAAAGCTAAATCCTTTAAATCTTTGTGCTTTAAAAATTCAAGTCTTCGATCTATCTGCAATCTATAGCGTCTATTTGTCTAGAAAGAGCGTTTAGGTTGCACCCTAACTCACTTATAGAAATCAGGCATGACCTTAAATTCTAAGAATATTAAAAAAACATTGAACTTGCGAATAAATTTAGACTTAAGAAAGCTGGTAATATTAATTATCATCCAGTTTTCGATCACCGTCCCAGCTCATCGTGTGCCAGTACTGGGCCTGAACTTACGCCAACGATGTCAGTACTGGATACCAATGCTGGACCAGTTCTGGTTAGATACGTAAATGACCCCAATGAAAATATTTTTAAGTTCTTAGGCAAGATTTTAAAAAGATCTTGTATAAGATCTTATGCAAGAACTAACGTATGATAATCGCTCTTGTAAGTTCTTGCATAAGATCTTGATAAAATTGTAAGACATCTGGTAGCAAGTTCTTGTATGAGATCTTGATAAAACTGGAAGACTTCAGTAGCAAATTCTTAAGAGAGTTTTTGATTTCATTACTAGACTTGAAATAACAAGTTCTTATATAATTTGAATTACATGATTGTGATGAAGTTTTACTATTTTATCAAGATCTTATACAAGAACTTGCTACCAGATGTCTTACTATTTTATCAAGATCTTATACAAGAACTTACAAGGTCGATTATCATACGTAAGTTCTTGCATAAGATCTTATACAAGATCTTTTTAAAATCTTGCCGAAGAACTTATAAAATATTTTCATTGGGGGATAACAACTTTACCAGCATTGACTTAAAACTCGGTTATATTTTTGTTTCGAGGACTGAAAGCATTATAAATGAGCACATGTATCGTTTGAATAAAAATTATTAAGAATAACTATGGGTGATTAAAAACTTAGTATTCGTTCAGAATAGAGTTATAAATCGTTAAAAAAATAATAGATAATTTTAACTGGATCGATAAATTTTCTCTAAATTCAAATATAATAATTATAGAAGTTAAAAGCATTTTTTATTTCGACAAAATTTTATTTTAATTACTCTTTGTTTAAATAATATCTCACGGCGGTCCATTATCAACAGGTTTACATTATCTCCATATACTAATAACCGCCACTGTCAGCATCGTTTTTAACTGAGGATGAGCAAAAATCTTGCGTTACTTGGTTTACTTGCATTATTTAAACTTAAAAGGAGCCAAAAATACATTTGATAGAAAGCGTACGCAACCAACGCTTTATAGAAACCAGGATTGAAGAAATTGGAAAAGATCGGAAATTATAGGGGTAACTGAAGTGGAATCAAAATTTAACATTTTTATTTTAATTATCTCAGTAATCGACGAATTCTGTTGCTCAAATATTTGAATTTCGACGCTCGTGTCATCAAAACGTTTGTTTTGATAAACAATACTTGTGGATGATCCGCGGCGAAAAATTTTCGACTTAACGTTTATCGTAACTCCATAAAAGTGCGACTTGTCCCCTCCGTGATAGGATTTTCGCAATTAATAATAGGACCGATTAATAATAGCCAATAATATTCTGGGGAAATCAGTCTGTATCATGAGAATGCTAAGAAAATTTCCTATCGAAATCATCAGTTAGTTATTTTTTCTAGGTTGGTTTCAATATTTTTACAATGAGTTAGAAATTTAGTCAATATAGTCGTATTTACGTGAAAACATGAGTTTTCGTCCTCTGAAACAAAAAAGTAACTAAAAAGAATAATTAAGGCATGTGTAGCAGCTCTGTCACTCCACAGTTACTTTATTTTTAAGGTTAGAAATCATCTAATAATAAATTTGAGGATGCAATTATCGAATCATGGAGCTTATCGAATATCGAATATCGAATCGAATATCAAATATCGAATGATGAGTCGCGCGAAGCGCGCTGAATTTCTCTATAAATTGAAGTATGTATATCGATATCGAATCAAAATCGAAATGTATAATCGGAACAGAGCAGATTAAAAAGATTGTTAATAAATAATTCGTTAACCTGATCAGTCAGTTCAGTGGCCCTATAATAGCATTTCTCTCTCTGAGCAGGCGAAGGAAAATATTTGCTTGCGAGCCGCTGCTAACAATATCATTGATAAATAAAATATATCTATGTCTCCGAGCAAAATGATGCTATTGTGAATTAAGAAGGATAGGATTCGATTTAGCAAGATTCTACTTCGACCATCCGTACAATGAAAATAAAAAAAATCGCATTCAACGAAGACAATTTGAGGAGATCCGTACCTCAGCCAAAAAATCGAAATTTCGATCCAGTTTTCTGAAACTTCTAGTGAATATTTCTCTAAAAGGCTCTATGGCGACCTTAAAAACATCAAGATGAAGGTCGCCATAGAGCCTTTTAGAGAAATATTCACTAGAAGTTTCAGAAAACTGGATCGAAATTTCGATTTTTGGGCTGAGGTACGGATCTCCTTAAAACTGAACACGCTTTAAACCCCAAAGATTTAACATTAGTACCTCAAAAAAGTTATTGCCGAAAAGTTTTCGCCAGAAATTCTTTTCGACGCAAGGCTTAATAGAGTTCAAAAGAGTAATTCGTAAACCCTACACTTAAAAGTGTTGCGAACGCAGATTATTTTTTTTGAAATTGACAAGGGAAAATAATTTATAATTTGGATTATTCTTTTCAGAAACGAGCAATCGGCATTCTCAACGCGAATCCCAGCGCTTTATCAGAAAGAGCTTTTTGGAACTATGTTCTCCTTAGAGGTGTGAATTTAACTCTTTGAGGTTTAAGAGGATGATGCAGTCAGCCCAAAAATTCAAATTTTAATCCCGTTTTCTGAATCTTTTACTGAATAAAAGGCTCTATGACGAGCTTTATTTTAATGATTTTAAGGTAGCTACTGTAGAGCCTTTCAGATAAATATTCAGTGAAGATTCCGAAAACTGGATTGAAATTTTGATTTTTGGGCTGACTTCGATATCAGCATACACAGTTTTAAATTTTTTTCGCAAAGTGCCATCTTTAGCCGAACTTGATTTTAATTATTTTTACGCTACGGGATGCGAAGGTAGCGTCATGCAACATTAAGCTCCGAAGAGGCATCTTGCTGCTTAATAAACTGGAAATAGCACTTCATTGTACTGTTCTGCGGTGCATCATCGTGTAGCTAAGAAGTTTCGATATGTGATAATAAAACCATATCTAACAATAGCTCGCCTTTCTGCTTGAAAACATCTTCTGGGTCTGCAATGTCGATTTTTGAAAATCATTTGATACGTATTTTATTGTTTTTCAATTAATCCCCTATTAATTAAGGTCATTTATAAAAATGAGTATGACATCGCGTTTACTTAAAAAATGTTGTACCTCTATTAATTATTGACTCATGAAAAAACAATAAAATAAGTGACTTATAATTTTAAAAAAATTGGTAAAAATGCGCGCGAAGCGCGCTTAGCGACAACTAGTATTCAATAGTTAGGAATGCCAGGAGACACAATTCATTATTTCCACTTTACTGACGTGAAATACCAATTCTATTTGTATCAAGTTTGAATATATCAGCATAAGTAATCAAACCTATTACTTATTAAAATTTCACCAATTGTTGTAATTCATCTGAAAATACTTGCATTGATTATTGTAATAAAATTAATTTCGTTATAGTGTGCGAAAAGTTCTACTTACAAAGAGACCACTTTAGCTCTCTGTGTGGCGACAAACATTTCCCAAACATTTTTTGGGGTCTCCTATTTATTACATAATAATGAAGCTCCATATACTTGATTCGATCTCGTTGACCTTGAGGTCCATCATTAAAAGCGTTTTATTTAAAAATCTTTGAGATTTCCCATCTCAAGATAGAAGCAACGCCCAGAGGACACGTGATTTTGACATTCAACTTTGCGCTCTTACCATTCCTAAAAAAATTATGAAAATCGCTATACTTTGTGATTTTGCGACTACTTTTTCTAAGTGTGGTTGGTGGTATTTAAAATTGCGCCAATTAAAAATTTACAATAAAAAATTGCAAATTTAAAAAATAACGTGTTTTTGACGTCAACTTTTATTTTAATTTTTAAACTATTTATCATTGTTATAAAGGGATGAAATATATATACAGAACTTGTCCTCGAAGTCTCTACTTTGAGAAACCATCGTTAGTTTTGTCAAACAATATTTTTTTCTTAACAAAATGGCGGCTTAAATGAAAAAATCGACTACTAAGTTTCACTATATTTTATCTCATAAGCTATTGAGTTTAGAGAAAAAGTTTATAGAACAAAAGAGTCTTAAAATGCTTCAAGGAACATCCTCAAATTTTTTCAGAATTTTTGGAGACAATTTTACAATTTTCGGAAAATTTGGAAAATCCGGTTTTTCAAAACCACTTCCAAAATTTCTGACTATTAAAACTATTATAAATTAAACTATTTAAAACCGCCGCCATACGAAGGTGACGAGCCTCGCAGAAGTTTGTATGAAAAATCTACAAGGGTGAGGCCTCAAAACATCCGATAAATTAAATGCGAGCATCACATTTGCCTAAGCTATCGGCCACACCACCTAACTTAAATAGGTTCTTTTTTTTGATATTCAATCGAGAGACTATTAACTTTTTTAAGGTTTTGTTTTAGTAAGGCTGATAACTTAGACAAACGTAATCCGCGCCTCAGCTGTTCTTTGGCCTCACTGGCTAATGTCCGTACTTCATGGGTAGCGCTGGCATCGCTAATACACACAACCAAAAAATATAATACGTCGCTACATGTGAACTACTCCTCTCCTAAGTCTTAAGTTGACACCTGACGGTCCACCAGCGTGTAAAGGGGGCTTGTGATAGAGGTTATAAAAATTGTATTTTTCCTATAGTGAATGAATTATTTGTGTTTTTGTGTTATATCAAAGCTATTGATTGGACTGCATTAAAAGATTCAGGATGAAATCTTCAAAGAAAGATTTGATGGTTAATCCATTTTTCAAAATAAAAAAAGAAAACGATCAAAAAGAATCTAAGAAAAAAATTAAAGAAGAAAAAGAAGATGAAGTGGAATTACCAGCTGAAATTACAGTTAATGCCATAAGAAATAAAGTTGTACGACAAAAAAAGTATGAGGCATTGCAAAAAGAAAAGAAAAAAGCTAAAAAAGAAAGAAGAAGAAAAGCACGAGCAAAGGCTGGTGAACCAAAACAGATTCCTCACACTATTGAAAGTCTTAGAGAGAAAGATGAAACTATGATTTTTGGTAGCATTGATGATGAAGAAAATGCAGAATATAAAATTGACATGGAACATGATGAATTTGCTTCTTATTATCGAGAAGAGTATGAGCCAAAAGTATTAATTACTTACTCTGATAACCCTCACACCAAAACAAGAATTTTTGGTAGAGAGTTGACCAGAATTATTCCAAATTCTATTTCATTATACAGAAACAGATCTGGTGTAAAAAAAATGGTAGACAGTTGTATTAAAAGGAATTTTACTGATATAATTGTAGTTAATGAAAATCAGTGCAAACCAAGTAAGCTTACTACTATTTGCATATTACAAATAAAATACTCTACTTATTACAATTGTTTAAATTTTTACAGATGGCCTATTGATAATTCATTTGCCTAATGGACCTACCATGCATTGTAAACTGAGCAATGTAAAACTTACCACAGATTTAAAAAAAGATCATAAAGAAATAACTCAACATCGTCCAGAAGTAATTTTAAATAATTTTACCACTCGATTGGGTCACACTTGTGCTAGAATGTTTGGTGCATTATTTCATTATCAACCGGAATTCAAGGGACGTAGAGTGGTAACATTTCATAATCAAAGAGATTACATTTTTTTCAGACATCATAGGTAATCATTTTTTACTTTACAAAATTTTTAAATATAAAAACATTTGCATTAACTGTTTGCATTTTTGCAGGTATGAATTTGATAAAAAAACTGGAAAACCAAGGCTTAGGGAATTAGGTCCAAGATTCACACTGAGGCTAAGATCCATTCAACATGGTACATTTGATAGTAAATATGGTGATTACGAATGGATAATTCAAGGTAGACGTCACCAAATGGAAACTAGTCGCAGGAAATTTTTCTTGTAAACTATTTTTTTATTTAAATTTTATGCAAAATAATTGATAACAACTTATATTGAAAGTTTGATTTGCATCAAATTAACAATCTGAAAACAAAAAATGATGCATTGATTATTTATTATTTATTATTTATGTACAGTGGAAAATTAAATACATTTTTTATAAATTACGCAATAAAATTAACTTGTAAAAAACCTCAGCATTTTTTTACAACTATAAAACTTATTAATATTATTGGTAAAAGTAGAATTATTCTCAATGAGAATAAACATTGATTTCTTCTTGAAATTTACAGCTTTTTAAGCAGCTCATCGATCATTGGCATTGTTTTCTGGTAACTTGACCCCAGATCAATGTATGGAATGCACTTAACAAATGAAAAAAAAAGGGTTGATACCTAAAGGATTATGTGACTCAACTTTGGCTTTGGAATTGAAATTTTTACATTAATTAAAAACAAAACAATTCCCGTGAAATTTTGCTTTCGGCAATTCATAGAACGCGGCATTTTTTATGCGATTGTGGTTAAATTGTTTTAATGGTTGCTAATTTAATTATATTTAAAATTCAGTTTGTCAACGAAGTTGCACTGCAAGAAAAAATGAATGAAAGTGAACGGACATATGAGCAGATCATTTAGCCTATTAATGTGGATCCTAACGATGCACTCCACACTGTTCCATATTAGACTACATAAAAAGTTGGCATTTTTGCAGGCGACAGCGGAACTAACGGTAAATTTCACATAAGCAGAACAAACACCACCACGGCCACCCCATCGTCAGTGCGCCGCCAAGTATATAATAGTATGTGTGTTGTGAAGTTTTGCTTGCTTAAAGTGTGAATTGTGTTATAAGTAAATTGAACTGGATTATTACCAAAAAAATGTCAGATCGTAACAGCCCGAGTTTTTTCCATGGACAACCCTGGTCCAGTTGGATAGAAACAATTGGACGCGACAAACCTTTAAGTAAGCATTTAAAAAAAAAGTTTTAGGTTAGTTTTATAACCTTTTAAATTATTTTTATTATCATTATTACTTGTTAATTTTATACTTTGACATACTTGTATTCGGTACATTAATATTCAGAGTTTCATGGTTTATCAGTATTATGTCAACGTTTGACATTCAATTGATTCATGTCATATATAATCAAAACAATTACTTTTAGTTTTTACCCTCGAAAAACCTACTTCATGTACTACTTTCTAGATGAAGCGAATTTTTATTAAACAGTTTTTACAATCATGTACTATATTTTTTATCATAGATAGATAGATAGATTTATTATTGAAACCTGAAATATATAAAGTTCAAATAAACAAAACATCTTGTGCTTATGACTGAATTTCATTTTTTAAAACGAACGATGAATTCCATTGATAATCCGAACGAATTTAAACTTTAATTAAATTTCTTGATCTTTTATAAACTTTTTTGAAATTTAATACAAGTTTATTCAACCTTTTAATTAAATTTTATGAAAGTACACATAAGTAACTCTATTTCTGTACAAGTAGAAAAATTCTTACCTAAAAGAAAATTTTATTCTGTTTATTTACAATTTAATTATTGTAGGTGATGAAGAAGAAATTGATAATGAAGCTTCAAACAAAGTAATGCGACTCTCACGAGAAGGTGAATATATATTCATCTTATAATTTTAAATTAGTTCTTAAAATAAATTTGAAGGTTTATCATATGTAGCAATTAATAACTAACAAATATTTTACAGACGTCGATTTATATGGGTTTTGCCCAGAAACAGACCCATTTTATGCTGTTATATGTGAATATTGTCAAAGCATTGTGAAACCACAAGCCTTTAAACACCATATTGGTAAATTTTTGAAATTTTTCATATTAATGATTATTTATATTTTGATATAAGTATTAAAAAAAAAATCTTCTACAGCAACTAAACACTCTGATAAAAGTGTTAAAACTTCTCAACATATTAACAATGCAAAACAGTTGACAAAACTACCAATTTGTAAAGTATCAAAATTAAAGACCAAGCAATTAAAGGAACTTACAAGTAATAAAAATCAAGCTGTAGCAGTTAAACAACAGAATACTGAACAATTAGCAGTATCACTGACAAAGTCACCACAATCTCCTCACACTAGTGATTCCAATACAAACGCGATTAAACAAAATACCAGTACTTCATTTCAAACACCTACATCTCAAGTAAAAACAAGTACAAAACGGAAAAAACCAAAAGCTGATCGTTCTCTCTTGAAGGACAGAGAGTATGATCCCGATCGACACTGTGGGGTATGGAATGATGAGTCCCAAAAGCCATGCACAAGATCGTTAACATGCAAGGCACATACTGTCTCTCTAAGGCGTACAGTTCCTGGTCGAAGCAAAACATTTGATATACTCTTAGCTGAACATCGAGCTTCGAAAGAGCCTACTGCCACAAAGCTAGCAGCAAAACTGGTTTCAATGAAAACAACGACAAATTTATCACCAGTGGAAAATTTAAAGTTAACCAGTACTAATCAAGTAATAGCAGGTGGTACTCTAGCATCTACTGTATCTGCTACTTCGAACAATGAGACAACTGAATCCCCAAATTCACCACCAGTTTTATCATTGCCAGATTCATATGCACTGCCCCAGGTAATTCTAAATTTAATTCCACTATGGTTCACTATCCTACTTCTTTTCTAGCATTACTATTCTCATCGGTATTTTCATCTTAAATTCTTTGTAAAAAATTAAAAGAGACTAAGTTTGCACAATTACCTTCTGCTGCTTAGAATCAACTATAATTTTTTTCTGTTTATATTTAACTTAATTTCCTCAAAAATAAAATGATTCAATTCAATTTATATTTACAAAGTAGTTGTTTACAATTTTTTGTATGGAAAATAGACACATAATTAAACATAAAAATGTAAACAAATATAAATAAATAATAGGCTTTTGTTATATACTTCTATTTGTTATTACAGGCGGTAGATTTACTGTATAGATGTCTTGCCCCTCATGGTTCCAATAAAAATGTAAATCATGGTTTCTTAGTTTACATAAAAATTATAAAACTGCTATAAGGAAAATATTAATGCAAATAATTTTTTAGGTCAAATTGGAAGATCAATTGGAGAATGATCTTGAGCAGAAAAACTTACAAAATACTGTTTGCAAAACGGAAGTAGATAATAGTACTGTGAAGATTGAAAGCTTATCACTACCACAAATTTCAGTGGTATTACCATCTCTTACCTCGATGAAAACATCCAATTTAATGCCTCAATATGCAACAGGTAGTACCAATAGAGGATCAGCTAATGACATAAATCAGCAGGTTATGAATAGTACCAGAATGCAGGCAAAATATACAAGTGATAATAAAGTCAAGATAGAAATTGATAATAAGAGTACAGCTAAGTATTCTTCGCTGTTAATAAACAATAGAATGGATAACCACGAAAATCGCCATTCCAAACTAAGTTATTACACTTCCGATGGCGAAGTTTTATATGAGCAGGAAAGTTCTAAAAAAATTATCACAAATGGTGGGAGAAAATTATCGTTGCATCACCCTTATCATCAAAATCGTATTGTTCGGTTAAAGCATGACATGTCAGAATTTTCACAACTAAAGTGTTTAGAAGTTGCAACATCTCCTATAGTAACTACAAAAATCACAAATTTTGACAACGTTACATGGCAGAAGCAGCATCCACAGCCTATGGCAGTTAGCCGCTGGCTTAAAATTAGTTCTAAAAAATATAATTTCAATATTCACTGACATAAAGCTTTACCCACCCCTGGCTAAAAATAGAATGCTTAAAATGAATGATGATGCACTTTGAAAATGTGTATTCTCTCTAAAACATCGGTATTTTTGAAATTCTGTACTATTTATAAATGAAATTTAATCTTTTGTTAAGATACCAAACTTTAATTTAATTAATTTCAATATCACAGTTTTCAATCCATGATAGTCAGAAAAACTTGTGATACATTGAAATCTCCTGATTGTAAATATGAATAATTGAAGCAGATATGTTGTGATATTGTACGTTTGATCTATTTTGCCCTTTTGAAAAAATCAATTATTTTTTAATTGTAAATCAATTTATTAATTGAATTCAATTTTTTTTTATTTAAATAGAAATATTCAATATTTATTATTTATATAACTTCGATTGCATACTCCTAATCATCATCATCATTATGCATAAGTATAAGATCCATTGTGATTTATGTATTGAATTATACCCTCTTGAAAAAAACTTCATACAAGAGCATCATTATATTATGGTATTTTTCTCCTAGGGAGTGAAAAACTAGAAAGTCTCAGTCTCAGAGCACATGGAATTTATCAGCCAAGACTTCTCTGAGACTTTTTTTCACAACATAGGTACAAATAAAGCTTTTTTTAAATCTCTCTTCAGGGGATATTTCGATTTCACTTGGTACAAAATGTTACTTTAGGTTGGGATGGCCTAAAAATTGTCACATTTACGTGCGATAGCGCGCTAATAGTTTTCTAGTTGATTAAATCCCCTGTAGATTCAATACTAAATTAATTAGAAGTTTAGTTCAAAGTGAGCTGAAAATGTTCAAAGGTAGTTTAATTAGATTGGTCCTTATTTCCCAAAGTGTTTGAATCCACAGTCGTAGTTGTCAATTTAAAAACGTGATAATATAAAAAATTCCCGATCAATTTAAGTGAAAAAAGCACGCTGTTACTCGTTGCCGTTTCGTATCCAAAGAGGAACAAAAATGTCTTTCTTTTAAAAAAACCAGTTCCGCTTCTTCAAATTGTGGCAAACGTTGAAAATTATTTTTTGAGCCCAGTGTGTTCGAGAGGATCCAAACACTGTGAAAAATCAAGACCAGTCTAATGAGTATACCTTAATAAACTTATTTGTTTCATAAAAATTAGGTTGTTATATATTTTTCAATTTTTTGTATATAAAATATTGTATATAAAATATCAATTCATTAAGCTAAAATGTAGAAACTTATTGCTAAACGCGTTATTATTGTAATGTGCAAAAATGTTCAAGACTAATCCGACAGTACTCAAATTTCATTGTTATTAATGTCTAGGAAACGAAAAAATATGAAAAACCTCCGCGGATGCGTAATTAAAGATGTGTAGGCCAATCCTCGACTGATAATTATACATGTCCTGGGATTTTTCGGATTTTCGTGGCTTAGGGCAGTGATATATAATTGACCAATTTTATGCTAATTTCATCTTTTTCTTATCTTGTATTACAAAAAAGTCACTTCGTTGTTAAGATCAATTTTGTTGATCTACAAATTTATTTTCAAATCACTACTTTCTTTAGAAAATTGCAATTATTTAAATAAGATTAAAATATGAAAAATTCGACTAAGCTTTGATTAATTTATGTATACTCAAATGTTTTGGTTTAAAAAGAAATTCTTATTCAAAAAAAGAAACTCTAGCTTAAGTCGCAACATCGGAGGTTTACTTTTTTTATTAAAAATGGACATTTATTAAATTATGTATCAATAGATGAAATTAATCTTAAGAACTATGTATATAAAAGCAAATGAGCTCTACAATTATTAGATTTATTAAATTATAGGAGCAGAAATTGGGAAAAAATTAAGAGTAAAAAGTCAATTTTTATAGATGAAAAGGTATTTTTCATGATGAATATGATAGCATCATAATGTATTATTGTTCAATATAATATATACATATTACTACATGAATTCTTTTTGTATCAGTATTATACATTTTTTTAATTTTTATAATTGTAACTTTTGGTGTTTGAAAAACCATGAGATCTATTTTTCTTTAAATAAAGTGTCTTGCAATAGTTGTAGATTTCGCAAGGTTAATATAAGAATTCTGATTGAAAGTATGGTGTAAACCCAATTTTAATTATTTTTTTATGCATTATTTTGTCACTTTAACTTGTTAATGAATCAATTTTCATAAAAAGATACAATATTATTGATAGGAACAATTGAATTCAAATTTACAAATGTATAAACGTGTGTATCAAGTGTGCCTGAACCGTGTGAAAAACTCATGAAATTATATTACTCAATTTTTCAACGTATCTAGATTGTGATATTTAAAAGTCGATCCTGTAAGTTGAACGTAGAACTTTTAAAAATGTAAACTGTGGTGTCAAAACGAGTCCCTTGCATCGATCGTTGCTGTAGTTTGAATAGTATTACGACTTTTTTGTATATAAAATATAGATATATCAATGCGGAGTTTTGTTCCGTTTTAAAACGCTTATACGAATACTATATATGTGTGTACATATATACTAACTACGTTGTTTCGACGATTAAAAATAATTACAAATAACTACAATTATACAATTTATTCTTACATACTACATGTATAAATAGATAAACTAATGGCAGCTAAAACGAGTCAGTGTGCCTATTCTTATTTTTCAAAATTGCACTTCACAAAGACTGAAAGTCCTTAAGTAATTGTAACAAGAGAGTTCAGTTTCAATTTTGAAGAAAATGAAAATGAATTCATTAATTATGCATGTATGCTAATGCTGTGTATATATAGTGTACTTAGATTTTTTCAAAATAAATGAATGATGTTTAAAAAAAATTTTACTTGACATGAAATTCGTTATTTTTTTTATGAAACATAGAAATTATAAAACAATTTACACTTAGTACTTGGAGAAATAAAGTAAGCAATAAAATAATTGACAATGTATAACAATAGAGACAATCGTGAAGATATTTTTTTCATAATGTACTGTGTTCTGAAAAACTCTCCTCAAATGGACGCTTATTTTGCCTGGGTTAGAGCGATAAGTCTATCATTGCTGTTGCGATGGCTTTAATCCACACCGATGCACCAAATGCACCAGCATCCATGTCTTTAAGGTATTTCAGTTGTTTTACATAGCTTGCTCGGCCAGCCCTTGAATAAAAAAGTTCGTTTTAAGAGTATGCTAAAATACAAGGCTTTACTAACTCTTTACGGAAAAATTGGTTTTAATTGAATTCGTTGTCATATGAAATAACGTTTGCTTTCAGCTTTTTAATTGAAAAAAAAAAAAAGAAATAACACGCATAAAGTATAATAGTAATGTGAGAAAAGAAGTTTATCTACGTATTCTTACAAAGCCACTTATGGGTCCGATTATTTTACAAGCAGTTGCTGCACAAAGCTATTATTATATATTTCAAATTTATTACTCTAAACCCGAGTAAGATATTCAAAATGTTTCTCTTAAAAAGTTATCGCGCAACTGAAAAAATTGGAGACAATACACAAACACATCAAAAGCTTATAATACATCTTAAACTCTTATGTTTCATATCGTTCGTTTTCGTATTTCCTGTGTGTTAATTTTTTTTGCGATTTATGCTTAAGTTTACCTGTTGTAAGATACAGAGCAGACCATTTGAACTACGGCATATAGGTGGTGTATTAAATACATTCGGAACATCAATCGTTACGACCACTATTCACGCACGGAAACTACTTTATCTCAGTGAAAAATCAAAATTTTGTAATTATGAAAAAAGCAACGAAAAAGGGAAAAAATCTTACTAAAAATTATTACTAAAAATGCAATGAAAAATTTCTAGTTTAAGATGTACATATCAAATCCTTTAAAAATTCGAAAAAAGAATAAATAATTTTACTCATTAAATATACAAGAAAGCCAACTTGACCGAGGATTTTGCAAGACCTTTTTAATAGAGTCGATCATTGGAAAATTTACCTAGGAATTAAATATTTTGTCGCTTCGGCGTGTTTCTCAGCAGCTTTCGCCACTATAGAGAATACTGCATCGTTTGCAAAATTACTTTTCAAATCTTGAAATGTAGGCTCCAAAACATCGATCTGTGCGAAAAAAAATCAACGAAATTAAAAAAGTACAAAACTATGTCATTTTAATTAGTTTCATATTCTACCATCGTCTTGTCTCCCAAACGAGCTGCACTGTAATTTTTTAATCCTTCAATTCCCGCAGACCAAGCTTCCATCCAAATTTGGAGCCAATTATTATTTTTGAGAATTTGTTTTTTGATACTGACTGAGGCAGTGGTGAACATTAAACCGTACAAAGCACCGGATGTTCCTCCCATACGATTCTCGGCTATGCTGGCAATCTCCGTAAGTAAAGTTGCAGGATGAGACAAACTAAGCTGATCTATGGATGATGAAATCCCTGCAAATTTTCAATGCAAAATTCTGAATATTCGAAATAAATTCTACTTAACATCTGCCACACTTTACCATTAGCGAGTCGTTTGAGAGTCGAACCACAATCATTGTCACCACAAGCTCGGTCCAAATCGTTAATCGTCCTCTCCTCGCGAATAATTTCTCTGCAGGCTTTGCTCAAGCAAATTTTCATCAATTCTGTTTGTTTCTTGTTTAGAGGAGGCCCTGAAAGGCATTTACTTTCTTTTTGATCAATTTCGAGTGATTTTTTTATCGTTTCTCTGGTTGATGGTATACTAAGCGATCCACCCGGCCACTTGGGAGCGTTTGTTGTTTGATCGAGAGCCTCTATTATAAATGAATCGTCGGCGGCAGAAAGTTTTAGGCACGTTACGTGTACACCTGCACTATCTAAGGATGACATTAAAGTTCCAGAGTATATCCGAACTGGTTGAATATTTTTTTCACCTGAAAGAAAAAAAGGGTAAAAAATTGTTATCTAAAATGATTCTTATTTTTGTCTCTTCGTTCAGTAGCCTCTTACGCAATTGTTCGACGACTTCTTTTGTCACAATTCCTTGCTCCAACTGACTTAATCCACCAAAATTGTTTATCAAAACTATCACTTTATCTTGTTCCTGCAGTTGCAGCGTTTTTATGATGGTATCAAGCATGAGTCCGACCATGAAACGAGCTTTTTGTAGCTTGATTCTTTTGTATCCAGCTTCCCCATGTAATCCTTGTCCGAATTCAACCTCATCGTTCGGAAGTGTAAACATTGGTCCCCGACCTAATTACGACATATACATAAATTTTCAATAAATTTTATTTGTATATTTTGGGCTATTCACCGGGCACAATGCAAGGAGTCAGCCCAATGGAGCACGAAGCTATGCGACTAGCTACCGTTTGTGCCCAATTAGTGACTTCCTCCAGATTTTGGCCAATTTGTGCGAAAGCTCCGGCAATTTTGATGACCAATAAAATGCCAGGTAGAGCGCGTTTTCCAGCAATGCCAAGTTCATCGTCCGGAATGCTGCAGTCCTCACCAACTATTACTTGGTTGACCTGTAACATGTTTTCTCTCAAAAATGCATCGATTTATTTTGTTCACTTTGTTTAAATAGCATATTTTTGAATATTGTACTTTTAAACCTGAACTTCTTGCTTTTTCGATTGCTAAACCGAAATTCAAACAATCACCAGTATAATTGGGAATAATCACGAGGCATCCAGCTGTAAAATAATTCATCCGTTACATTCCGGCAAAAATACATACTGCGTGTAGTAGTATACCTTGACTAGCTCTACTGAGACATTTAATAGCCTGCAGTATGTGACTTGTGGGTGGTGCTGCGTAAATTGAGCCAGAAACCGATGCCGTCAGCATCCCATCGCCAACGAAGCCTGAGAAAAATTTCAATGCTAACTTATGACGCTAATAACTTTAACGTTCGATGCTCTATCAGAGTAATCGACGAACCTGCGGGAAATGGCTCGTGCCCACTTCCTCCGCCACTGATGATGGATACTTTGTTGTTACTAATGCTCCACTATAGATGAAAAATCAACACGTTTGAACCATCTCTCACTACGGCTTGTTCCCGCAATTTTCAACGCAATAATTAAAACTTACTCCGCTTTTGAAAACCACACGTTCGAGCACGTTCAACTCGAGCTGCGGATAAGTGTAAACCAATCCTTGCAGAGATTCGTCCACTGCGTCGTCCGCCAAATTAATAAAATGTTTCCCGGACATTATTTGTTGTTAATTGAAAATCAACTACTCTCCCCGTGCCTACATATGAAAGACTGAGCCAACGATGAATGTGCCGATATAAAGGGTCAAACGCGACTCAACGTGACACTGATAATTTTGAAAAGCAATGAGTTATCTTCTCATGCGACATATGATCCATACATACGTCAATTTTAATTTGAAGCTTATTGCCAATGCTGAGAGATTAAACGAGATAGACGCACGTGTTATTTAATGACTTATGTAAGATCGCATCAACAAATCTGACCTTGTTCCACACGATATCGATAATTCAATGAAAATTATCCCGTAGTAACTTATCTCTGCTTGTAGTTTTAAATAGAACAGTAACCCATAAAATGAGATCTGCACTTGAATCAATACTCTGATCTATTTGACTAGCTGAAATATATAATAACGTGCAAGATTTCATAAAACAATCATTATAAATTCAATTTAGGAATTTGTTAAATTCTTCAATTCAACTTATTGATTGATATTCTCTGTAAACTAATTCATATTTGATTGATTGTGTATATTTGTGATGCACTATTACTATTATGCAATAGTACAGCGCAAAATACGCGTAATTGGCTCGATTTTTAAGGTGCTAAAAGCTTTTTTGGACACTATGTATACGTTAAAGACCTCGTTTTTTTATGTAATATCGTGTACTTATTGTGTAAGCATTTTTCGCTTACTATTGTAAAAAATTTTGTATGCAACGCGAGTCCAGCTTTTTGCCCTTTGAACACTTATGGCGAAAATAACGGATGATGGAATAAAATAAAGACGAAACCATGAAAAATTATAATATACAGATAGTTCATTATTTGAATTACATATTATTTATACAATTTAAAAACATCATGATTATTAAAAATTACAATTTTTTAACTTTTCTACACGCGCATTTTTGTTCAAAAATCTTGAACTTTATCATCCTTTATTTGCTTCTTATAATCATTGGCAATTATTTTAATTTGTGCTAAATTTTCTTCCAATTCATTTTGCAAGCTTCTTTTGATATCTTGATCAGAAGTACTCAAAAATTGAAGTACTAAATCTGCAAAAATAAGAAAAAAAATGAGATATAATTTTTTCAAGAGCAAAATTCTGAAAATAATTGTATTACCATGATATTTAAAGAGTGTAACACTAGTGGCTTCAATCAAAAGAGGACGCAAAAAAGTGAGGATTGTAGAAACATGTCGTCCAGACATGTGCAATGCATTTTGAGTAGTAGCTATGTATAGTATAGCAGTAGTTAAGTGCAAAGCTAGTGCATGATCTTGTGTACAATTTAATTGCTCCAACATAGCTTCTCGGTGACCAACCACAATCGCTCTATCTTTTTTCTTATCATATTTCTTGAGTACTAAACAACAAGCAGCCATAGCTGGTTCAACAGAATTTATAAAATTTTCTACTGAATTTCCGCCAACAACTTTATGTAGTTCGCTCAATGGCTCTCTTACATCTTTAGGTAATTCTAGAAGCATTTTATATCTGACTTCAGTGCTCAAGTTTGGAGGACATTGTATAACATTTTGTTGAGCGGATAATTTAAAAATTTCAATTACAAAGTCAACACCTAGTGTTTTAAGTAGATATTTGACCATTGGTTCTTGAATTGATTTTTCCAAACATTTAATTCCTCTTTCATATACTCTAATAGTTGTAACAAAAGAATTAAGTTTTTCTCTACTTCACTTAAGTTTGTTGTTTTGTGTTTCTGTGACAACTGCTCTGCAATTGATGCAGCAGTTTTATTCAATCCCTTTAGAAAATGAATGGCTAATTCATCTATTAATTCTTCCATATCTCTTAAATTTTCATCTTTACTCAATTCAATTTTTAAATCATCAATATTTATGAGATCAAATTTACTATTCACTTTTTCAGGATTTTCGTCATCAGACTCAATGTCTTGATGTTTATTTTGTTGATATTTTTTTTTAGTCGATTTTGTTTTTGTTTCTCTGCCTTGGCTACCTCCACCAGTTTTTCCTCCAGTAGCTTTTTTTCTTCTCTCAGATTTTCGATCTGCTTTAGTGTCAATGATATCCATTGCCTTTGATTTTATTTTGTTTTCAACTACAGATTGAAGCCATTTTCCACTTTCAACTGCTTCCTTGGCCTTGTTATCACATAAAACTTCCAAATTTTTCTGGATTTTTTGCAAGTAAGCATCAGACACAATCATTGTAGAAGAAAATATATGAATAAAAGATTTCATTCTTGAAGAAGATTCTTTTAACAGTAATTCTGCATCACAAGGATTAAAAACTGATGGCAATAGTGAATAGATATCTGTAAAAGAGCCAGTTGCAACAACTTCTTCAATATTTGCATTTACTTGATCAATTATTATTGAACCAACTGCTACAGAATCTAAATAAATAAGATTTTCATCAGGAAAATGACGTTTCACAAAATTTTTAGGATCAGAAATACCCAACCTAGACATGGCATCATATTCTGAAAAAACAATCATTTTAAAAAATAAAGTTTTTTTCAAACTTTTAAATTAATCTATATTCTTACCAAGATAACCATTTTGTCTGTAAAAACTATCAACCCACTCAGATTGACCCTTGGAATATATTGTAGGTACATAAATACTATTACTGCCTTGCTTACCACTCACAACACCTGGAATCTGTTTCTTATCTTGAAGATTTTCCAAAATAGCTATAGCATTAAAAATTTTAAATAAATTGTGTATAAATAAGTATAATATCATATAAAAGTTTAAGTTGGTTTGATATTTACAAAAAAATATTCTTTCTGGAACTGCACACTGTCCTAAAATAGCAGAAATTGGTGTTGGTCTGGTTAAAGCTGAAAGAGCTCCTCTTATTTTGGCTTCATTTCTGGCTATATATTCTTGATTGTAAATGATTTTTGGATCTTGCGAATCTTGTTTACCAAAAATTGTTTTTCCCAATTCTTTTTCAATCGTAGATTGAATAAAATCAGCTGGTAAATCATAGTGGAGTGTAAGATCAACAACATTTATAAAGCCATTTTGATTAAGTTTGTCATTGATTTCTTCAGAAATTTTATTTATATAAGTTTTATCAATTAATTGTCCTAATAGTATTTTGATGCCTCTGTCATGTTTTTCAATTTCAGCACTTGCTTTAGAAATCTGAGATAAATCAACATTTAAAATCTTTGCTAATTGGGCCAAATCTATTCTTCCACCATGTACAAAAAGCTCATCTTTAATTTCTTGTGCTAAGTGTTGAGGAGTTACATATTCTTTACCATCATTAGTAAAAATCACATTAAGTAATTTATCTTCAGTTAGTTTCATAATGATCTCAACACAATTTCGTTCGGATAATCTGTAAATTATATAATTTTAAGTAAAAATTATAAATTAAAAAAAAATTATCAAAAACAAAAAGTACTTTTGTAATGCATTGCTAAGCTGTGCTTTTTGAAAATCAGCAGCTAGCCTTTTAACTTCATCCCAATCAGCTGTAGTCATCTTGTTTTGTTTTCTTTGAAATTCAATTAATCAAAAACCAAACTAATGATTCAATGCGTCAATTCTATGTCAAAATTATAAAATAATTAATTCACAAGTAAATTTCAAAGCTCGCAATATGTTATGAACAAGTCACTTGTGCTGCACGTTACGTTTTATCCGAATTGTCCTTTCAAAACTCAATCAAGTGCAGCATTAACTTATAGACATATGGAATATGACGAGTACGGACTACACCGAGTACGCCGATTTCAATTTTATATGTGTTCAGCTGTATTAGTATATTTATTTTGATATAGGAACTGCTGCAGTATTATCACCACTAGCACTACATGCTACAACTCCCACCTATCCTTTTTACAAGTGTCAAGTATATACATATACATACAACACAATCCATGTGTCTGGCCGTTTACCGTACTGTCAAATTTGGTCATTGACGGTCATAATTCAGAATGTAAGACTTTTTTTTCACATTGTGATTTAAAATATAAATATGTTTGAATATAAATAATATAAAATTTTAGTTATTATTATATGGCAAGTTCATTTAATTTTATATACTAATTATACGTAAATGAGTAATAGGTAGTACTGGTTAAAAAAATTATTTTTCCAATTATGATCTCTATTGTCATATTTTTATTTTTCAAAACAATATTTACAATAAATTTCTCCATTTCAATCAAACTATGATATTAATTGCTTTATGACTAATTTAGTGAATCTGCTTTCTTTTCTAATGCTGTTTCTTCAGATTGAAATGCAAATGTTTTTGGTAGACTTATTTGAGAAGTCATCCAAGTTGGAATAATTTTAGAGTGCATTCGCCATACACCATATTGATTACTAAGATGCTTTTCAAAAACAATGTAATCTAACACATCTTTAGTTAGTACTGGTGAACCACTGACCAACCTTCCAAATCGATCATACATGACTAAAGATTGTTGAGTATGAAATCTACACGTTACTTGTGCAAAAACATTAGTGTCGGTTAACATTGTTGTACATCGAGCATGTACAATCCTTGCTGGTTCTAGTGATTTTATGAATTTCCATTCAATTTGTTTATTTTCCAAATTACAATACATTTGGGGGTACAATTTTTCAGTAATATACTGTTGAATACCTTCTTTGTTTTTTTCAGCTAATAACTGATGAGCTGTTTTATAGATTTCCAAAGCCTGTTCCGGAAAGTCACTGGCATTGAATTCTTCTTCATACTTTTTAATTTTTCTATAAGCCTGATACGACTTAGTTTTTTTCATTAGAAATTCCATATTTTGCTTGGCACCGGTAGTTGAGATTGCTGAAAATTTACCATCTCCTTCAGGTGGAACATAAGGTTCAAATATACCGGAGGTACAACTGATATACATTGGTTTCTCTAACCAAGGCTTTTGAGGAAAAATCCCTCTTTCTTTCATTTTTTGACGCCTTTGACTGTGGCTTAAGTTATCAGGGTCTTCGTTTTGCGATTCAAACCTGGATAAGTCAATTTTAATAACTTTTTCACCACGCATCCTTTTCCATTTTGGATCACGATGTTTATTACGCATGTAACGCACTGATTGAGGAGTGTTAATTGCATGAACAATCCTCGAAAATAGTGAAAGTGACATGTTTTTGTAATATTTTTATGTTTATTTAAAATTGTATGAACTTTGATCACTTTTCCACCTCAGACTATTATCTGACAATGTATTTTAACCTAATTGCTTTAGGCATCTGGCATATGATTCCACTGAAGTTTTCATGTTGGTACCTTTGTGGATAATTTATAATTTCAAAAATAAGGAATATTTAAAATTTGCAAATTATTGGATATTAAAAATTTTCAATTTGATTTGAATATTGTCGAACATTTACTTACTTCAACATATAAAATATTTTAAAAAAATTTTAAAGCTAATTTTAATGAACTAGTTGAATAATCATAAATCCAATTTTCGCAAAGTTGGTAAAATTTACCATTGCTTACAATTGAGAGCTATCTTCAGGTTTATTATTCCGCAGTGTAATTGTAATTACTTACCATTGCTATTGCTGAGCCGGATAAATTACTTTATTGACAAAAGTGACACAGTAAAACGTTAATATGCGATTGACAGCTTTTTTATGTTTCGGTAAAAGGCCTCATGGAATAAAATACAGAGGGTAAGCAAATGAATTCAATTACTTGATCTTTCGATAAATTTATCATTTAACCTGTTTATTGGATTTTTTTAAAATTAATTACCATTTTTGCTCATGTTCATCTCAAGAACTAATCCTTCTCATAGTCATTCCAATGTTTAGTCTGTCTAAGTATTGACGTGGAATTCTCAATTTAGATAATTTTTAATTCTTTTTTTTAGAAAATATCGGCAGATAAAACCAATCTCCAATTTTGATTTGCTGACAATGAGACATGATTTCGATAGAACAGAAAAGAATATGTTCTATTTGCGCCATCCATACTTAACAGTTGAACAATCTTTTGGACATTCAAAATCTCCAGCTGAAAAATATTCAAAGTTCATAAAGAAAATACTACATAATAGAAATCAAGATTTTGAAAAACATACAACATTAGCTGAAGTTTTAGCTCCTTTGAAAGTTACAGAAGCTTGGGATTAAAAAGTCATGATTTGTTATATATTTCTTAGTGTTGTTATGTGTAAACTTTAAAAATAATATTAAAAAGTCATTTTAACATTTTTTGCAATTATTTTTATTTCCAATCAGGTAAAACATAATAAGAAACAAACTAACTGCTGCATATAAGAAAATTCAGTTTTAAACAATCTAAATAATTTTCATTGCTAGCTTTAAAACAATGCAATAATAAAATTAACATCACAAATTATAGTAACTTGATCATAATTCTAATAAAGTGTGCACATCGCTTAAATTGAATACTATAGTAACAATTCCTTGAGACTTTTAATGGTGTTAGGGTGTGGTAATATTTCTGTTGTTGAGAAAATCTTGAAATCCTAAAATATGAGAAGCTTAAAAAATTTCCAGTTATTTTGGTCCCATCTTTCAAGCATGCACACAAAAAACTAAAGCTATTTTTAACTTTAATTATAATAAACATAATCAATTATAATTGTAATAAAAGTAATATTCGATAATATAATACTTTTGAAATTGGTTGTACAAGTTACTAAGAGAAGGTTGAGCTGAAATCAGTTTTGTAGTTGTAGCTAACATGTAGAACAATTCCCAAACAACTTTTTGCTACGATGGGTACAATTAGTAGAAAAAACTTTGAACTTTGTGAAAGAATACTATAACATCCATCATTTTAATTTGCATTGGAAAAATTTAAATTTATGGTCTAATGCTCAACTTCAACCTTTTCTTAATAAAACTTGATCTGAAGTTCCTTACGACGTGGATATTGGCATAGTTTGAAGATCTTTTGGTTTATTGCGAATCCATGCTATAGGATCTTTTTCCACCTCCTCTTCTGTCAAAGTTTTGCCTTCATAAAGATAATTAGCAAAATCTGACACAATTGGATCTCTTCCCACACTGCTCATTGCTATAACTTTGCAATTTTTCATGTAATAAGCAAAAAATTTCATTTCTTCTAATGACCCAACTATTTTCACTTTGTCAGGAATTCCAAATCCTTGAATAAAAAAATTTTCCATGAATTAATTATTCCTAGTTTAATACTCTGAAAATATTGTAGACATTTGAGCATACCTGCATAACGATAACTCTTTCCAAACAAAGTGGTCCAGAAAAATGGTACTGCTTGCAGTGGGGTTCGATTTCCACACATATTCATAGCTGCTATTTTTCCGTGGTAATGAGCAAGTCCATAATGACCAATAGCTGCTTTGGTTTTAGTGCAATATACAGGTGCATAGGCAATATCTCCTCCAGCATATACATCATCTATATTTGTTTTTAAATACTGTAAGGAAATATTTTTAATTCAAAGATTAAAACTAAGAAAAATATTAAAATTTATAAGCGATGAGTACCTCATCCACTATCAAAGCACAATTGTCTGTCATTTGTAAACCAGAATCTTTTAACCATGTGGTGGTTAAATTTGATCCTATTCCAAGAATCACTATATCTGCTTTCAAAGACAAATCTTCTTTCAATTGTACTTTACCAACAAGCTTTTCATCATCTTCTCTTGGAATAAACTTAAGAATACAATTATTGTCTATGAACTTTACTCCTACAAAAACAATTTAGAACAAAATTAATTATATTTTTACACTTTTTAGAAAAAAAATATACCTTTATTTAGAAATTCCTTTTTTATTCTCATTCCTATTTCCTCCCCAAAAACAGACTTGAATGGAACACAATCTCTTCCAATAACAGTTACTGAGGCACATTTATCAGCGCAATAAGCAGCAGCTTCCATGCCTATAAAGCCTGTTCCCAGAACTACTATATGATTTTTTTTTGTAATATCTTCTTTCAATAATTTTTGAATTCCACTTGAATCTTTGAAGTCTTTTAAGACAAAAATATTTTGCAAATTTACACCAGGAAGATCTGGTCTTCTTGCCTGACTGCCCGTTGCTAAAAATATTTTTGAGTACTTGTATTCTTGATTACAGGTCAAATAAACGGTTTTTTTATTTGAATCTAGTTTTACAGCTTCGATATCAAAAACTGTTTCAATGTTATTTTGCTCATAAAAACATTGTGGTCTCAGTAGTATATTTTGTACATCAGTATCCATTGCTTTTGAGAGTTTAACTCTATCATAAGGCAATACACCTTCTTTGCAAATCAATATAATACGCCCTTCAAAACCTTCCTGTCTCAAAGTTTCAGCACATGTTGCTCCTGCTGGTCCACCTCCCACAATAACAATGGTTTCAGAGTTACATTTATTCTTCCTCACCATACCTTTAACTCTTTTATTAGCTAACAATTCTGATTGTTTAGCTTTAACTTTTACAAGGCCTTTATCTACTGACACCTAAAATACAAAATTAGAGTCAACTTTTAGGCGATCAATCATCACAGAAATATCACTAGTTATTGAAAATTTGAAAATGAAAAAAAATTTTTAAACAAAAAAAGGCAGTTGACAAACGTACTTGGTAACATGGCAAAGAATCTAATCCTGGAAAATCTTCAATATCACCTGTCTTTATATTGAAACAAGCACCATGCCAAGGACATCTGACTCGTCCTTCTCCTAAAGCACCAGTATGTAAGAGAGCTCCATAGTGAGTGCATTTAGTTCCAATAGCATGCAACTCTCCTTTCTGCTTTATTAGTAAAATTTTTCCATCATCTCCCAGGGGTAAAAGTTTCATTTCATTTTCTTGAATGTCAGTTTCTTTGCACACTACATCCTCCACATAAACCTCGGTTTCTAAATTGCAAAAATTCATGAAAAAATTTTAGATCATTTAATAATGTTCAAACTTGCGATAAAAATATCTCGCTCACTAGGGCACTTGCAGTTGGACTTTTCGCTATCCATAATCAATTAATTTTTAGAAGACGTACAGCAAGCGACTCAATAAAAATTGCAAGTTTCCTCTTGATAAGAAAATTAAATCTCGATTAATTAGTATCCGTAATTCCGGAAAAGCTCGGTAAAAGCAAGGTTTTAGAAATTTAATTATGTTGCCGCGTTGCTGTCGCAATACAAAGCAATGGCAAGGCTTTCCGCTATCCGTATAAACCGTATGTTGTTACTACCCCAATCATAACCTCTCAATTATTTATAAAGGCGCAACCGGCAAATGAACTAGTTTTTTTTTATAAATCTGGGTACCGATGAAACATCATTAAATATGAAAAAAAAATAAACAAAAAGCTGTTGGACTTGAATATACATCCCTTGACATGTCCTGCTCGATTCGAAACGAGCCGTCAAGCTGTATTAATCACCGTCGATAGAACGATATAATTTAAAAAAATATGAAGTATAACTCACTGTCATAGTTTTCAGCTTTCGTAGAAAAGCTGCTACTCTTAGATGGTTTGACCTCGGAGCTTCTTTTAGGAGAGAAACTTTTGCAGTTGCTTGCACCCATAGTAAAATCTTGTGAGTACAAAGAACGTCAATAATCCTGATTCCTGCGAGACAAGACGACGACAAAAGTTCATAAGAGCTTTGAAAGTTGGCAGACCGTTAAAGGAATTATCAAGTCGAGCCGATCACGTTGTTATCGATTATGATGGCTTAATTGTTTTGAAGATTCACGTAAATCGATAAGAAGCTCATTTAATAAATATCATGGCTACTTCAATTAAAATATACTGAAATTATAAATTTGGCCATTTACAAAGAAAATCACCGCAGCTGAGACGGAACTTACTGTGTGACATTCCAGATAATCCGGATCTCGTATGATGTGCCAAGGACTCTTAACGCAATACGTTACGAAAAATTCCACAAAAAAATAGCCAAAATTTTTATTTTTGACCTACAGAAATGACTGACTGAGCCACAATGGTAAGATATAATATATCTAATTCGATGCACAAGCGTTTCTGATCATTTATTTATTATTATATGAATCGCGAGTGGTTCATCGCACCAACGTTACAAGAATTACAGTGTGACTGAAGCGCATAGTGGAGTACTTAATTTTTAAGACGGCATTAAGAAATTATCGAAGCCAAAGTTAAAATAGAAATATTCAAAAACGTTTTCTGAAATATCTACCGAATCTTTTTCTAAATCACTACACGAATACCTTTATTTTAATGTTTGGCCAATCGGAAAAATATTTAGTGAAAATCACAGAAAATATTTTATCATATTTTTTCGTTTTTATCCTAATTTTGTTTTGTCTTTCAAGCAACTGAAATCAGTTAATCAGTTTTAAATGAATAAAATGTCAAATTTTTTTGTTAATTAACTCTACGGCTGGATGGTATTACGATACACAAGGACCAATTCTTTAAACCGACCAACAGAGCGCGTACGACTAATTTTAACAGCTTGTAGCGAGTCGACTCGTTTATCTAAACATTTGTTGGACACGGATTTGAAAACTATACCCAAGAAACGTTACTCACTTTTAGGATATAACTCTAGCGCGCTCAAATGACTGCGCGGTCTCGTTCGGTCGCACCGTGTGATCTCTCTGATATTTGCTAAGCGAGCTGCACTAGCAGCGGCCAATTGTTCCGTTCGCGGCTGCAACTTGCTACGAAATGTAAGTGAAAGGAAAAATCTACTTGGTGCGTAGAGGCCGAACGTGGGGAAAATTGTGCGCTATTATTATTATTTAAAGGGAACTTGCGACATGTACACCAGATAGAGCATTACATGCATATTTCGTCTCTCAATACGTGTTTGCGTGCGCGTACAATCATTGTTTGCCTTTCCAAGACATTTTTATCGCTACCGAGGTTGTAAGCATGGTTCGCTCGTAATGTAATCTTGGAGCTGGTAAATGAAATCAGATAAACGTCGTACAATTAAGCAGTTTGATGAACAAAAATTTTTATTTTCATCTACTTGTTATTACAAGTGTATCTCTGCTGTAGCGCATACATACTAGCATTACTGTTTCTTTTTTTTTATAATCATTGTACAATACAAAATTATATATGTATAAGAGTTAAAAACAGAAAAAAATTGAAAGTTGCAGGTTAAATTGCTTGGAGTAAAAAAAACTCGACATGATTGGTAAAAATGTATGCCGTCGGTGAGCGGATTTACAAGTCGAAAACCGAATTAAATTTTTTCATCATTATTGTACGAAACGCGAGTCGGGCCCAACGACAGGTTCGCTCCATACATATGGAGTGAGATTTTTAAGGTCGTTGAGTTTTTTAATCGCTTTCGACGGGTCATAGCTCAGCTATACGCATATAGCTACTCCGACCATGATTTTTATCATAATCAAGTAAGATTACAATTTTTAAAGAAAAGTAAAATAATTTTTTAATATTGACAACATAGAATCGAAATTTTTTTACAAATATCTCGTCGCATATTTTATAAAATATCCAAATAATTGATAATTGATATTAATTAATGTACAATTTTTTATACGTCGATTAAATCATTACGTGCCGCTAGTACAGTTGTTCTGAACACGTTTTTGGAAGGTAAGATGTATGAATTTACACCACAGATGTTCTTGAATACAGTGAATTAAAAAACCCTTTAGAATTAGAAGAGACACACATAAAAGAGCCTCGTGCTTTCAATCAAATATAATAAAACTCTTACATACTAACACAGAATCGCTAAAATTTACATTAATTTTAAAACTATGTTTTGTAAATTTTATAATTATATATTATACTAACTAGCTAATTATTTTCTAATCTTCCATTAGAAGAATTAATTTTTAACAAAAGTTAAGTGTAAATGATAAAAATGGCTGAATAACTTATTTAAAAAAGTAGGGAGAACTCTATAGTAACAATGGATATTAACGGAAATCAAAATTGAAAAACCACCTTTAATAAGTCGGTAAGAGTGTTAAAAAATTAAATGTACGATAAAAAAAACAATAGCACAGTAAAGTACCTTTATAGTAAAAAAGTAATAAATGAGTACGACTCTCAGAATGGAATTAAGCTGTGTGAAGAATCTATCTCTATGAAAGCTCGGTAGTATTTGCTTTCATTTCACCACTGGCAAACTGGTTTAAGCTAAAATGTAAGCGCTCATGACTACTTGATCAGACCTTTGGCCTTAAACAAATCGCGCATGAGCTTTTTCAAGTAACCGATTTCTCGTTCCAGATCTTTTACGTTCTCTTTAAGCTTTTCATTTTTATTGACCAACTCCTGCTCCTCGCCGATTATCATCTTGATTTCCTGCTTCTTTTTTTGACGATAACGCGTTGCAGCGTTCTTGTTTTGTTCTTTCTTGCGAGAGCGCTTGTCCTCAGCGTTGGGGCGCGAGTACGGTTTATTGCTGGCGCGAGGTTTACGCCCAGCACCGCGAGCGGGCTTGCCGCGAACAGCTGATGCAGCAGCTTGATCATTAGCAGCAGATTCGAGCGACCACTCTGGATCGTCGTTTGAATCCTCGGATGACATGCAACTACCATTGGAACTGGTGCAAGGCGAAGGCGGGGACGAAGACGATGTGCACGAAGCAGCCGAGTTTCCACTGCTTCCTCCAATCGCATCTTCGACGCAGCTGAGCACGTACTCGTCGACTTTAGCCAGTTCCTCGTCAACCGATGCAACATTGGTACTTGCTTGGCTCAATGAGTCCAACGATAGATTCCCTGCAGCCCATTGTCCACCTATTTGACCGGCAGCCAACGAGTGCTGTACAGTCGAAGTGTTGTTCAGTGGCAACGAATTGATGTTGAATTGTTGGTGCAACTGAGACTGTTGATGCGGAACTGGTGCGTTTAGAATGGTTGATTCCTAATAAACATGTAATAAATTTTATCAATATTATAAATTATAGTTCATCATTACTTTTAAAATGCATGAGTAAGCATTCATACCGTTAGTCTCGGTTGCTGTTGCTGTTGCTGCTGATAAAAAGAGTTGAAAGTGGGAACCTGTTGTTCGTGTTGCAACGGCTGTAGAGTGACGAGTAATTTTTGCTGGACCTTGGGCGGCGGCGATTGCGGCGGTGTCAAAGCCGAAGGGCTGTATCGAATTTGGTGGCAAGCCTCGACATCGCCGAGAACAGTCTCAAATTCGCGTAGCAAAGACTGAGTTTCGTCAATTTGCATTAATTGTTGCTGCTGTTGCTGTTGGTGATGGAATTGATGGTGTTGTATCTGGTGCTGATGGTGTTGCAGTTGCTGCTGCGGCACATGCTGCGGTTGTTCAACAATTAGGTACTGAGGCGCTACTTGCGGTATTATCTGGGGCTGTGGTTTTTGGATGTTAGGGTAAACCACAGCCGATCGATTTGGTACGCATTCCGATGTTATAATATCAGAAAAAATAGGCAGGTCTATCTTTTTCTCGAGCCAGTCGTTGAGTGATTCTGAAAAATAATTGGAAAAAATTGATATTAAATTTCATAGTTTCATCATCTTGAAAATTTGAATAAAGTTATTTCGTTATTGTAAAATGCTTTATCTCTTGTGTGCTCAAATAATCATTTTGTATTGGTCTCTTTGCGCAGCTGGACTCATGGAAGATCACGAAGTTAACGAGGTCTGTAATTTGTTTTGTGAAAACCTCTGAACAAATGAATTTACGCACAAAAATGCCACATCATACAATCAAGTGAATAATATTTTAATCATTTCAATTTAGAAATCAACGATAGTGAAAAGTAAATCATACAATAAAAAGAGTCAATAACCATTACCAACATTAGTGCGAAGTTTGTTCAATTTCAAGGTCTTTTACGTGCATTTAACACAATTATCAAAGTTATAGATTTACGAAAAGTGATTTTTATGACATATTTCGCATCAACAAATAAAACATTCAAGTATCAAGTTGTAACTTGGGTGTTTGAGTTTCGTTTCAAGCTAATTATCTTATCGGATAATCATAGTCATTGTAAACGGCAATGTGTATTAAATGTAGACTATATCTCCATTTGTGTACTATAAATATCTTTTGTACCTCACGCCGAGCTGTTCCATGAATAACAGCTAAAACGGCGATCAAATTCCAGTTCGACAAAGGTAATAACAGTAAACCATTATTACCTACTCTTGTAAAGACAAAATCACGCGGCTCAAAAAGAGTAAAAAATAGATTGACATCGTCGACAAATTCGTTCGTTCCGAAATACTTGAAATTAGTTTTCGATTAGACACTGTCCAACTCAACTACATGATGATTTTGTAGATTATAGATTGTAGCCAAGACACGGAAAAAATTAGACTGCATATGAAGCTTTTTTATATGAAAAAAGATAGTGTCAACTTTACATTGATTAGTTTAAATAAAATTATTATGCAGAGACCGCAGATATCGATAAAAGTCATTCGATAGTGCCAGAACATTGTTCTCAAGCAAAAAGACTGCGTTAACTCTATAGATAACTACGCTAGAAACGAAAGAGAAAAAAAGAAAAATTGTCACGCGTTAGCGATCATTGACAATATGGTACTTTTCCGATTAATTACAGGTAAACCGACTTTTACTTTTTTCGCTCAAAGACAAACATCCTAATTGTGCGCGGGGTTTGACTATTAAGAGAAAAATTTTTACACGAAATTTTTCTTTTTCCTATACGAAACTTCAAATAACCTCGTTTTGCGCGACACTTTTGGTACCGATCCTCGTTTTCGTAGGTATTGAATAAAATATTGATCGCGATCGTCTGCGTAAGAAAACGCAAAACGCGTTTTAGTAGCGTTCTTTTGGCTTCCTTTTTCAAGGCGGTAATAGGAAATTTCTGCTCGTTCGAGGAAAATAAATTTTTAAAAATTTTTTCTCGCTTTAAGCAGAGCTCGCAAACGCCTATTTTTTTGACATGCAGCTGAAATCAACACCCTGTGCACTGCTCTCGGACAAAAACCCAGTGATAATTAGCAATACGCAAGACGAAAACTCGTTTCGTATTTTTCGACTACGCTTGCACGCTGCTTACGTATGTGAATTTACTACTGAACATGGATGATTTATCCGCCTCTACAGGTATACAATGCACGTGTGGCTGTGCTGGTCGATATGGAAAAAATATATATTTTTGTTGTAATGACTGCGCTGTAGGCATCTCGTTGAATGGCATTGCATTAATCAAAGTAAGTATTAACACGCACAACTTGACAGCCAGCATAAGACGGTAGTGTAAAGCTTCAATGTACGTAGCGAGCATTGTTGTTGACACAAAATGAACTTATAAATTCTTTTCTATTGATACTGATTCGAGCGCTATCAAGCTCTCTTACAATAATTGTGAAACGAGCAGCTTAGGCAATTATAGGCTAACGGCCGTTACGGGCATTCCTCCAAGACTCGTTCCCCGCGAGCGACTGAATGAAAAAACAATATTTATTAATGCCGCAACAGCGCGTGCTCGCTCGCCTTTATGGACTTTGAGCGTTGCGTACATTAGCGCTCGGACGATTTTCGCGCAAATCGCCGCGAACGCAGTTGCACGTGCGTACGCATATTATTGCCTCCACACATGTACAGTGTACACTCGAATTCATTGCTATTGGGCGACTTTACAAACAATAATTGTGAAATTGTATACTTTTTAAGCGCATCAACGTTCGGAATCGCGCGAGCGCTCGGCGTCGATTTTATCAATATAGGCCGCCTAGAGCTTAATTATACATGTGCACGCGCAATATCGCATTTATATTTATTCGAATACAAGTGCATACGTACACGAGTTTTTCATAGCGCGAGCTCCCATCGTACTTTATTATTGTTCATCGATGATGGCCTTAATTTTCTTTATTCGCGCAACAACAAAGAAAGAAAGAAAAAATGAAAAGAAATGACCGTTTAGAACAAAATGGTGTCATTAATTAAAATATTATCCATTCCAACATCGAATTTGCAGTTGTACTAGTTTCAACAATCTGAGCTGACTCACAATAAGCGTATGAAAACAATTGTGAATATTATGGATGCTTCGTAGCGACGAAAATGTGTACTCAGACGATACCTCGCTTATCGCTATTGAACTCAAGGAGGGAGGAGCGACACTGCACTTTTGACACGTTCGATCCTTCAAGTATAAACATGCACAGTAGGCGTACGCGTACACAAGCGGTTTATGTAGATGCATAGCGTGCACGCGCACAGCCAAGAGCCTTTAGAGTGCGAGTATCATAGTGTCGACCTTCTTCGAGATGGCATTATCGCAGACTTCTCACTCGACTGTTTTCCTCCACATCAATTCTCGGCACATAATGTGCACATGATAGTCAGGGAAAATTCAGAAATTCGATAATAATCGCAGGCAAAAACTTGAAAGTGACGCTTCTCGATTGTCGCCACAAATGTCGGAGCGCAGAGTTTATCGCGAGAACGAATGTATGCAACGCATTTGCTGACTGACAAGTAAAAATTACTAATGTACTTGACTACGAAAAACAAATGCATACGTGTATTGGTGCACAACAGAAGGAGGATCCGCGAGAACCAAAAATTAATTGGAAACCGAGAGGTGTACGTACGCGGCAGCGAAAACAGCCTCGGGGGGCCAACGATACGCACGTGGGCGCGTGTCGACGATGATTTTGAATTTTTCGCATGCCCGTACAACGTATGGTGAGAGCATCGATAAAAAATCAATTATCAAGAGCTCCTCAGGGGGTACGAGCGCGTTCAAAGGTGGAAGAGGGAGGAGCGACGGCAGGAGTGCGAACGTGATGTCGATTTGAACGTTACGCGCCAAGAACAAAGTTTATTGAACCGATAAACGCGCGACTTTTACTTCGAATCGAGGCTTTTTCTGATAAGACAATATGTGTATTTATATGTGCAAGCGTGCATAAGTGCGTGGTACAATCTAAACTGACACCGCAAAATCTCGCAGTGCTTGTTGCCCCAAATACAGCGTGTTTCAAGTGAGAGCGTAATTCAAACTGTTTTTCTACACTTTATTCCCCCAAAGTTTGTGTATTTCAGTATAATAATTTTAAAAGTGCCTGACTTACTGATCGAAGTGAAAAAGCCAACTACAACTGTTAAATGAAAAACTATTCGATCCTTCTGTGTCATAAGAGATCCATACCCCAGCATAAAATTCAGAAAACTTGTTTGAAAATTTGAATTTTGGACTGGGGTACGGATCTCTTAATGGTTGAAAAAACTTAACGTCAATTACTTTGGAAATATTTTAAAATAAAAAAATTTTTAGGTTCATTTACACAGTCGTATCGTTATTTATATTGTATTCACTGCATTTTTGAAACTTGTTTTATAATTATATGTGGCCTATATTTTAATCATTTTAAACAACCCCGCCTCCCTCCTCTCAAAAGAGTCAGTATTTTTTTAATTGACTGTATACGCATGTGACATCTTTTATATTGAAACTGGTGCATTCAAGTTTTAAAATTGTTAATTTCTCGATGCACAGAATCGCCAAGTATCAATCAACCAGTAATAGAGACTTAAAGTCTTGGTGATCCTAATTGTACTTCAGTTAAGTAGATAAATAAATGTTTACTTATATCGACGCAAAGTACTCATTAATTCAATAAGCTCATTATATGTGCTTATTTATTTCTATATCCTATTCGGGCAGTTGGCAGATTAAGTCTTATCAAATGAATCCCGTTCAGCGTTTCACCTAAAAGGGATATTGTGGTAAGAAACTTTTTAAAAAAAATTTAAAAATAATTTGTCATCGCTATACCAACCACTCATTACATTCATTGATACACTACTACACACTGAAAATATAAAATTATCCCCAGCACTAATGATCTTACAAGGAGACCTTCTCACCTTCGGGTCATGGATCTTTACCAAAATTTTTTGGGGTTTCCTGGTACCTTATGATATAACTCCCTGTGCTTAGTTTAAGTGAATAGGCCTTTTTAACCATTTTTAAGAGGACTTTCTATAATATCAAATAATCTTTTCGATTTTCTACATTGAGATAGAAGCACTAAAACGGAAAAATGCAAAGAACAAAAACGTTTAAAAATTTTTAAAAATATCTATTTAAATTTTTTCAGAATTTTTAAAATCATTCATGACCTTCGTTCAGAGGTCTCTGAAATTCCTAAGGAAAACGTCAAATCTAAGGCCTCTGAACAAAGGTGATGGATGATTTTAAAAATTCTGAAAAAATTTTTAAATAGATTCTTTAAAAAATTTTAAAACGTTTTTGTTCTTGCATTTTTCCGTTTTAGTGCTTCTATCTCGATGTAGAAAGTCGAAAAGATTATTTGATGTTATAGAAAGTCTCTTAAAAATAGGCATATAGGCCTATTCACTAAAACTAAGCCCAGAGAATTTTATCTTTAGGTGCCAGGAAATCCCAAAAAAATTTTGGTAAAGATCCATGACCCGAAGGTGAGAAGGTCTCCTTGTTAGTAATGATTACTAGAGGGCTATAGTCGATCGGTTCTAGTATGCATCACTACTACCGACTAGTAAGTTGACTTTCCTGTTTAATAAACATAAGATTTAGAAGTGTAATCCAGTGGTGTTAACCGAAAAAGCTAGTAGCAGCTACTATTGTTGTTCGCTGAGTTTACTATAGCGCTCTAGTAGAAAATACTATTTCATATTTTCAGTGCAGTAAAGTAGTCGTAAAATAACACAAAGCTTACGAAAAGTACAAACGTAAAGGTGTTTTTGGTTTTATAGTTTATGATATAAGCTTTGCATAGAATTGCGCGATCAATTTTCTTTGCAACGATCACTTATGGGTAGTGTTATAACGTCGTTGGAGCTGAGGCAAAATTACTTGTTGACATGTGGGTAGATTTGTACTTGACCCGATATTTCCTATTGAATAAAAAATGTTATCTCATTATGCAAAAAAGTCATCGACGACGAAGGTAGCAGCTGTTTTCCTCTATTATGTCCACCAAATTTATAGATGCAGGTTCCATCCGATACTTATAGCTATTAGCTAAGAAATTATCTTTCATTGAATTAATTAATGTAATCAACTTCTTATCAATCACATATTATGTCGCACTGCTTTCTAATTATTTTTTAGTCATTTTTAGTCATTTTATATGTCTTTTCAGGAGGTATTCATCTAGCCATTTACTTTCTTTATTTTTGGCTCAAGTCTCATTACGTGTTGGAGCTGGCAGAAAAGTTTACGCACCAAAACGAAATACCATGTGACAATCCGACAACCATGTAAACTAAATGCAAGTTCAAATTTACTGGTACTTCATTTTAACACATGTTAAGTACGCTACTGCGAAAAAGTCCAGCGGAATCAGGTATATTTAGCTCACTCGTTAGCTCTGCGTCGCATCGTTTCCAGATTACTTTGGTATCGTCAATCAACTTGAATCAACTATGGATAATACTATTTGAAGAATTATTTTTTACACGTCAATTGATTCACGTACCCCAGAGAGAAAAACTTTGCATGTTCAAATGCTACATTTTTTTTCTAATAAACCTGATTTTTCTTGTACGTTTTTTCAGTTTGTATCCGATTGGGCTATTGCACTGTAAACTTGTATATTGATTGATATTGATTGATATTACTTGATATTGTAAGCAATTTTGCACTAATAGTTGAAAAATTGAAAGTGTATTCGATGGAAAATGTCATGAGGAATCAATTGGTGCAATTCACTTTTTCCATATCTAAGAGTGAGATATTATTAAAAAACTCTTTTACCCTGGATTTTTATCCTGACGTTGTGGTTTTAAGTAAAAACTAACGTCATGTTTGGCTTCAGCGCACCCAAAAACATAAAACTGATTTCATTACCCCCCAACAAAATGCAATTCCATTTAGGTTTTCACTAGACTAATTATACAATAATTTAGGAAAGTTCACACAAAGATTTTATAAAAACTTTACTAATATTGGGGAAAATCCAGCAGGTTTAATTTCTTCCATAAACATGAATAGTTTATTTAATAACGACATATGTTCAATGCATAACGTAAAATATATCGTAAGTTATAACCCATTCCGTGTGCCCATTCGGTCAACGAACTTTTCTTTCAATCTCGCGTATGATATCAAATCTAATGCATCTCTCGTATGCATGTGCGTGTATTTGCAGGAGCTAGGCGCATATAATAGAGTCTCGAGTTTTCACCGCAATGCAAACTTTCATGGGGCAAGAAATCCATGCCCACATAACATTTGCTTCGATAAATACTTTCGAATTCTCGAGACTCGGCTGATGAATAAAATTCAACGCAACTCATAAGCGTCGTGCAAAACCTGATTTCACGCGTCTCATATCTAATTATTACAACGTGTATAAAGACTTTGCAGTAAACACGTCCGCGTTGAATTCGAGCAGCCGCACGCGCAGGTTAGCACGAAGTAGGCGTAGTTGCTAAATCATTGTTGTACGCACTTGAGACTGGATTTTGAGCTTCTTTTTTTTCTTTTATTCTACCTTAATGATATGTTAGTATAACTATATTGGGAAATGAAAATGCTGAACGCATGTCACGCATTCGTTTTATTGGCAGCGTGGTTCGACTCGAGCGACTTTAAGAATTTAAAACGAAAGTACAGTCGAGCCCTCTTATATACACTGAGTAAGTAATTTGTCTTTGAAAGGCGCTGCTGACTACTCAATGCTCAGAGAGATAACGCGCAGATAAATAGCTTTTCATAGATTAGAGGACAAAGGTATAATCACATGACTCGAGACCAGGAGGACGTAAATTTAAAAATTCATTTTCTATACAATAAATCTAGTGCTTTGGAGGCGCTTACGTTATTATCACCCCTATATTAGTTATTTGGTTCAAATCTATTAAAAATAGACGAGGTGTATTGAATTCATTTCAATCGATCGATTAGCAAGGCTCTTCATGTAATGAATTCAAGTTTTTTTTGCAAAAGTTGCCGAGAAGACCATTGGAATTGCAAATTCACGCGAAGTTTAATTGATACATCTGTTTGTCTTGGAATTGCACTTCAATTGAAGAACGAAAAGTATCCTTATTATGTTTGAATGCGATACATTGTTTTTGATTATTCAGGCACATACTCGGTTACAACTCCTTCATTTGAAAACATTTTAAAACCAGCAGTATATATCGCCAATATCAGATAGTGATTGCGGAAAGAAGATGCATTTCACAGACGTGTCTGTGAGACACACCTCTTGTCATGCCCTCGTCTCTATTATTGTTTAATGCATAATTTCAGAACTCGAGAAATTTAAAAGAATTAAAAATGAGTATTATCATTCACACGGAACTATTACGTGTTTAGATTAGAGCTGGCGATATTCGCGAACGATTTTTCGTGAAAAATGACATTCGCGACGCGATCTCGCGCGAGCGACCGACCAGTACGACGCGAGACGTTGAATTCAGCGATAAGTAAGCGTAGTTTTTCGTTACTCCGCAGTGAAACGTCACTCATCGTCGCCATCGTCGTTATCTTGAATACTACTTTCATCGAAAGATTTATCCGTCCTCCGATCGAAGAAAAATCGTTTTAAATCGTTTTCAATCTTCACCTTCGAGATATCCCGAGAGATGAATTGTCTTTTAATCCGCGAGACGTGTTCGTGAGTAATAATTTTGTTATCTATTCATTACTGACAGCGACCAAGTGTTCATGATATTCTAAATGTCTCACAAATGTACGTGAAAAATGGTAGCCCACATTCAAGAGATAAATTTTGAAATCGTGAAATTCCATGCAGTCATCGTATCATTGAAAATTTTAACTGCTCCTTCGAGGACTTGTTCAATGCAGTCCACTCTCTTTTAAAAGATGGCAAAGCCAGCTCAAAAATAAATTTTCAACGCCGTTTTCTGAAATCTTTACCGAATATTAGTATATATAGTATATATAGTATATATGGTAAAAAGGCTCTTTGGAAACTTCAAATACAGTAAAATAAAGGTCGTCAGAGAGCCTTTTAGAGAAACGTTGAATAGAAGTTCGAAAAAACAAGATGGTAAATTGTATTTTTGGGCTGGCTTCGTCATTCCTTTAAGATGATGCTAAACTCAGCCCTCCATATGCTCATCATCGAGCGATACTTTGAGCGATAGCGTGGATTTTTCACGCGAAATTACTCAATTACAAACGAATTGGGTAATTGACGTTAGTGCGCTCATCAAGAAATAAATCGAATCGACAATTAAATTCAACGATCAGCAGGGTAACAATGAGTCGATAAAAAGTGTCTCTAGACATATGTACGTAAATGAAATTGACATTATTAAGCGTTCGTACCATTAAAACACATAGCTGCCATAATTCTGCTCCTTTAGATCAGTGCGCGCGACGACCGGTGGAATTCTTGGGATGGTGAAAGAAAGATGCACCGCAAGGAAGAGGATGACAAGACGATAATCGTGTACGAGGTAGTCAGAAGTTAGGCCCTCGTTAACATCAGAGCCAAATGGATAAAATGGGAGCCAGCCGTGAATTAGCTTATTTCGAGGGTTCAACGTTGACGCGTTAGGGTAGCTCTTATCGCTACTCGTGCGGGCAGGAGAGGATGGTAAAAAGGATGGATGTTCAGTCAGCGTCGGGGGCGGCGGCGGCTCTGGCGGATTCTCGACTTTCAGCGTCTCTTTACGAGCTTTTGCGAGTTCACGATGATCTCTTTGTTCCACGTGTAACGATATGCGAACTGCATGCTATTATACAACATTAGCACACTCCAGCATGGAGATGCTTGCTCAAGACTTGTTGATCGGTTGAAAAAATCGTGGCCGATTTGCGCTGCTGCCGCTACTGGTGGCTCTCTCGCAGCTACTCGGGATCGAGCTAGCAAAGCTGCAGCACTCAACAAAAGCAAGAGCGGCCAAGTCGTTGGGCGTTCCGGGACGTTGGCTGCCAGTATCACGGTTGTGAAGCAAATGGCAAGCAGAGTCGGGCCTCGCGATCGGCGAATCGGCAGCCTTTGTCGGGCAGCCGCGCGGCACTCGACGATCGTTTTTCGCACTGGCACACGAGCGCACCCACTGATACAAGACTCGCGCGCACAGTCAACAAGTACTACGCAGTTATGCCTTGGCGATTCGACGAGCCAATTCGACGAGCAAACACCATGCACAAAGTCGACGACACTCGGCACTTATCGCACTAATGGCACGCGGCAATGACTTCTATGAATTTTACTCGGGCCGTTGCTTCTCGTCGCGTAGACACCACTGAAACTGCCAGGTAATGCACCGATGTAGAAGCAGAAAAAAGAGGCTTGTTATATCGACGCGTGCGCGTATAACCACTAACCAAGACTCGATTCGAGCGACTGTACGAGTCCGATCGCTCCGATTCCGACGACGTGCGGACTTGTCTCGGCTGCACTGCCACCTCCCCACTTCTTCCTCGACTTGCCTCGCTATCCCAGTAATGTGTTGTATACGCGTTTGTGTGTGCGTGCTTACATGTAGCTATATTTTTATTTTATACGCGTTCGTTTGCGCGAGCTTATCTTTCGGAGACTTTCCCTCCTACTCCCGAAGGTTTGAGAACTGCTGCTCGTATTATACTGCCACTTGGTTCGCAGATACACAGAGGTTAATCAGTTTGTCCCACTCGTGTCGGCCGCTTCTTTTTTCTTTTATTCGCGTATTAAGACGTTTATTTTTATTTGGCCACAACTCCGATATCTGCATGTTACGTAGCTGCGTATACGCGCTACGGGACGATCGCATGGGCCACGCCACCGGCCACGGACACCGATCCAGCCTGGAGGTGCGTGTGCGCGCGCCTGCCTCCGCGACTTTGTTTATTTTTGCACGGAATACTCGTTTCAAAGCTTTTTTGTCACTTTTCGCTGGTATACTGGCCGGAGTTATCTGCACTGCACACTGCGACGAGAGAAAAACGAGTTTCTCGGATTTTCGGAGGCCATCGCGTTTCGCGCACCGAGCGCGAGAACCTGTTTTTGCCTGCAGAGTTGCTGTCTCGCTGGCGCTTCGTTACACCATTATTTTTGACGATCGAGTCGCGCTTTCGAAATATTATTCATGTTTTTGTTTTTTCCCGATCGGCGTCGTGACACGCTTTCCGTACCAGCATCTTTTTCGTAACTGTTGTGGGAAACCATACGACTAAAATAATGTAGCAGATCAACCGATTACAGTTTGCACAGACAATTATCTTTCACCTTGCGCACGACTTTTTCTTTAAAGGATAATTCATGCTTGTTCGAATTTTCACTACAACTCAACGAATGCAGTTTGGCCTGAGCACACGTATAGATATAGTACAAGTCGTGCTTACGTAATTGCTTTTCATTTAGTAGTAACAAAGAATTCTGCACCTTGGCGCTCCCATATGGTAAAAGAGCGCGGAAAATGGTTCGATAGATTTTATCGTTATTATTTTTCAACTGTAATGTAATATACATCTCCATTTACGCGACTGTACAATTATCGTATGCACATATAATCCTATCAATAACGCAAGTCTCCATCTGTAGCTATGCTGATGATTATTTTACAACGTCAACATTTTTAAACTTTATCGAGGCTATCTGAGATCCAAATATTTCTACATGTGTGAAGTTTGCTTGTATGTAAAATTATAGTTACTTACCTTGTTTTATTGAGCGTAATTGTTTTTATGTAACTATTACAGCTACTTGTTCAAGTATCGATAATGTGCCGAGTGCATTTATAAAATAAGACATTGTATATAGATAGAATTTTTTAAAAACCTGAACTCTCAATGACAAATGAAAAAAAGCCTAGACTGAATCAATTCAAGCTTTTTGTGCTGCAAAGTGTGTCAAATGCATAATAAAAAGATATCTATGTGATGTCTAGAACAGTGCTGGTAGTTATGAACGAGTCCCAGCTATTAGTTTTCAATAAGCTAAGAGTGTGATAAATAAAAACAGAGAATATGATTGCTTAGTATAGTACTTGTATGTACATTGCAATATGTTGAATAGTTTTAATAAATAATTCAGCAAGGTAAACTACCATTTTATATGTGAAAACATCTAATACTCAAGGCTAACCAATAGAACAGCTTTTGCCATAATTACTTTTGTCAAGTGTTAAAACAAGATCTAAAGATCAATGAAGCATGGTACACATTTAGGACTTGAGAAAATAAATCCTTTACGTTCTACTAACAACTTGAAAAGTTTAATATTTTTCAAAGAATCATTTAGACTTTGAAAGACTTAATATGCTATCAAAAATTTGAATTTTTGCTTGGTTCCTTTCTAGACAATTTGATAGTTTAAAATAAAATTATACGTGCTTGTATATAAAAAAATAAAAGTTTTCCAATTAAAGTAAAACTTTGTAAAAACAAAAAAAAATAAAAAATAGCTTATTTACCTTCTTCTTTTATCCATTCTGCTGAATCTAACTCTTCTAACCATTTTGAAGCGATCTGTGCACGAGTAAGGGGTGAATTGCAACACAAGGCATCTTCATAAAACCCTTCTAATTCTAATGGTTTCTCATCAGAGTAAAACCATTCGGCTGTTAAATCTAGTGGTGCTGTCCCACTAGGGGACAGCGGTTCTTCCTTCCACATCATCATTTCTTCCTGACTCGATATCATTGATGATGTTGACGACATTGTTGATATTGATGTTTATTTGATCGACGTTTTGTAAAAAGTTTTGGATATTTGTGGTAGATGTCGGCAGAGCGACTGAATTGGTAGTTGGTAACGCCATGGTGGCACTAAAAATGTTATTGAAAATATACTTTAATCGAGAGCCACAGTTTTACACAATAATTAGTTTCTACTTATTTTTGTAAAAATTTATATAAATAAGCATAAATTTACAAAGAATATAAATACACAATAACAAGAAAAAAACATAATAAATATTAAAATATCGGCTTGGGAGAAAATATATAAAAATATTTCTATCTTCATGAGTATCACTGAAGAAATGTTTGTTCAATTATCAATAGAATAATGACGTGATTCTTGGAAATACTCAATTATCATCGCTTGATTTGGCAACAAGTTGAGCAACGTCAACAAAAATATGCAAAACCGCGATGTCAGTGCTCTTTCAGATTTGTTTGCTGAATAAATCGGCAGTACAAATGCACAAAAATAATTTTAAAAATGCGTGAGGAAAGAGTTTTGTGGTGACGTCTCACACGAAAATAATCAAGTTCTATCGGCTAGAATTTTAAATAATCATTAAAATATGCCAAATCATGAAATTATTTATGATGACGCAATAATGATCGCTTCATACACCAACAAATATTTTTATGAAAAAACAATGAAAATTAATTAATAGTGGAAGAGCCGAAATCATATGGTTGGTTGGTTGATCGTATCAAGTCATTAAGCAGTCATGCTCGCGTGCGTGAACGAAAAAACCGTATGTTACACGAGTTGAAACGTCATATCAATCGGTGAGTCACAGAGTAAAATGGCCGACGCGCACACTCGTAGTGCTGCGTAAAGCGCGCAGACACGCTTCTACTACAACGTCACTTTGGTCGGAAAATGGTCAATTTATCAAGTACAATAAAATGTAAAAAAAATAAACTCACGTCATTTTGGGCTGTTGTCGGAGCTCACACTTGCGTGCGGCAAGCTAGTTTTGCAAAAAAACTAGTCCATCATCTTGATAGAGATTGCTGCGGAGCAGATGTAAGTAAAAACGACGTTGACTGTATGAAATCCATGGAGAGAAAGCGACTGTGCAACGAAAAACGTGCTGGCACGATCTCGGAACTCGGGCATCGTGTCGGGGGTACCAATACACATGCGCACCGCCGTCTTCGTGCGCCGTTTCGACTTCTTGCCACTCAAGTTGTGCCATACCATTTGGCAGGCAATTGGTGGCTGCTGGCTGATCACGTGGTACGCGTGAAACGCCGCTACTTTAAATTACGGACATGTATGCGAGGTCGTGACTCGTGAGAGACAGGTAAATATAAACATTCGTTGCTCGAGTCTCGGCCCTCGAAGCCTCGAGTACGAGGGTGAACGACCTGCAAGTCATGTGCGTTGATCAATTTGTGCAATCACGCAGCTCGACCATTACTGCAGCAGTAATCAGCTATAGTAAACCAAGTTCTGTTCATTAAGACTTGTAAATCGATTGAGAACCTTATTACGCAAAGATAATGGAATGAACATGAATTAATGTATATGATAGATTAATTGTCCCGAAGGAAAGAATTATGCACACTTTTCCATAATGAATGTTCACGACGCGCTCCATAGTTACGTGTACTTGGGACACTCACATATGCAAAGGATGATGCTATAGCCATAAAAAAACATAATAATTATAAACTAATTACTAATGTAGTGCAAAAATTTTTCATTTTATTTATGCGCTATGATTGCTCATAAGGAAGTCGTATGGTTCTTAATTATTGCATATCTCATTGATTTGAGTAACATCTTTGCAAATGCCTTCATAAATTTGAAAATTTTATGGCGTCAAGCAACCCACAAAAATTAAAATTAATTCAAAAATTAGTGCTCTATGTAACGTATAAAAAACGCTTTTATAAACATTATTAGAAGAAATAATAATATCTATAGACGGTGTTCTGATATTTCTAATAGTTTGAATTTCGCGCTCGCACGTGATTGCCATGATGCCAGCTCTGGCGACTGGCAGCGACGCAGAAGCATCCGACGCCATTTTGTATTCGTTAGTTCGTATAAGTAAGACGTGAAAGTATAGTCGCACTCGCGACATAGACTCGCCAAAAGTGTCGTCTTGAGGACCTATCTGCGTGCACCATAGCAGATTAAGATACGAAGAGGCATTCTTTGCTTAAAGTTCAAAATACAGTAATACCAGTGTTCCGTATATAGGCATCTCTATCTATCTTCGTCACGACGCTGGACCATATTATTTTCGTTTAACCTTATGTATTAAGTAAAATCGAGTGTTCAATATATCTCCGAATCATATGTTTTATAATATAATCATCGAGTAGGTCGAGTGTAGTCTTCATTGCAGGTATATATATTCGTATATATAAATAGTAAGATTTTCATCGATAAGAATGTCAGAAAGCGAAGCTAGCACAACGTCGCAGCAAAAGCAGTACCAGCAACAACAGCAAGCCTGGCAACAATACTCGCAATTGTATGCTCCTTATGGGTAAGACTCCATTTTCTACTTACATGTTGACTCTCTCTCTAGCTCATGATAAACACCATTGGCTTTTAACTTTAAACAAATTTTCAATTATGTCATTCACCTTGTACTAAAGTTTTTTTTTTAAAGAAAAGTACGTTCTGCATTGTTTTTTTTTTCGTTCGCCTTCAAATTAACAACCTTTTTTCATACCTTGGCTGAATGTAGGCCATTACACATACATATACGCGTATAGGGTAATACATGTATGCTAGTATATATTATAATATGCATTATAAATCAGCCACCATTACTGCTAATCTGTGAATTTTTTGTTGTATGAAGAAAGAGAAAAAAAAATAATAATAATATTTTTAAAGATTGTTTACGTATGCAAGTATACAAATAATTTTTTACCTATGATAAAAACTAGGCTAATCTCAAAATCCCTTGAAATGAATCTATTTTGAAATACTAAAAAACAACAAATATTTTATATTTTACCCAAATATTAAATATCTTTTAAAATCCTCCCTAATTATGAAAACATTATTAGTATTTTTTAGCAGACTTAATTTAAAAACTTCTTAATAAATCTAACTTTTATTGTTAGCATTAAATTGAGCATTAGCCTTTGTTCAAAGACATTGTAATAATTTTATGTTAAGCATCTTTATACACATGTATTTTCTGCTTTCAATTTATCTATCATTTACATATTTTTAATTTAAAGTCAAAATACAGCACATGTTTCAAAGGAAAAAGAAAATTATTTTGCATTGTTGAAATTTTGATTGTTTAAGAGTTTCTATACACATTAGTGATATTTTTATTCAATTTAAATATCAAGTTAAAGTACCTAACTTAGTTTTTTATTTGACATTTAATTAAAATATTTAATTAGCACCAATTTTTCTATATTATTTAGACAAGAAAAAACTGAAATATAGCTTTTAGATATCTATTCATTAGATATATTACTTATTAAATATTTTAATTAGTCTTATCCCCTTTTTTCTACAGCCAATTATATCAAGCAGCTACCACATTTGATTATGGCCATCAAAGTCAATCATATTATCCGCAATACAATACAATGAACTATGGAAACTACAATCAAATGCAGCAAAATACCCAACAATTACTTCAGCAACAGCAGCAAGCTCAACAATCCCAAGAATCACAAAACCAGCTACAGCAAGATAAAAAAGGAAAGCAACAAACAGATCAATCATCAAGCACACCAAAACCAATGACTTTCAATGATGATTCTGAATTACCTCCTCTACCCCCTGGTCCTCCACCACCACCTAAAAATCAAACATCCTCACAAACTCCTGCTTCTCAAAATTCACAGCAACAATCACAAAGTACTCAACAACCATATCCATATCATTCATATCCTTATAATAATTGGAATGGTCTACAGGAATCTGATTCTAATACAGGTTAGTATTTTTATAAAATTAAATTTTCATACCACCCCAGCTTAACCTAACTTTTTTTTGCCCTATAACCAAAACAAAAAAATTAGTTTATGATGGGGCATTCATGAAAAATAGTACATTTATCTATGAAGTGAAGACAGAAAGCCTTGCAGCACATGTTTTGTCTTGGCCTCTGCTTATAATTATATGTGCTTTGAGGCTTTTAAGTTTTTCACTCCCTAGGCCAGTAATTGACTATTTTTGTGACTAAAAAAAAATTTGTAAGTATAAATTTAAATTAAATTTCAGGTTATACTGGCATCCGTTTTAATTTGACCAACAAGAAAGCTGGTTTAGGGTATCACCAACAGCAACAACAACAGCAGCAGCAACAACAACAACAACAACAACAACAACAACAACAACAACAAATACAACAGCAGCAGCAGAACGTATTGAACAATTTATCAAAAAAGAAGCGTAAGCGCAACAAAAATCAGGAAGTTGATCAGTACATGTTTCAAGGAACATTGCCGAACACATCTATTCCACCACCTAACATGTTTACGTCTGCAACTAAGCAGCATGAGTTACCACCATTACCACCACCCTTACCCAAAGAAAAGCCACCATCTCCACCTCCCCCAGTGGATGATGTAAATCTTCCATCCCAGCCACCACCATTGCCAAAAGGGCCACCCCCAAAAGCAGCTCAACCGCTACCACCTTTGCCAATGGATACATCAGTACCACCTCCTAATTTTAGAAAGCCCCCACCATCTCTAGGCTCAAACCCAACAAAAATGGGTCAAACCCCTAATCCTGCGGCTGATTGGCCTGATAGTTTAAAAAATTACGTTAACCGATGTTATGAAAAATGTGTCACGCCTGTTGACAAAGATCAAGTGGAAATCATTCTGAAAGGCAAAATAACACGTTCAGCTAATGATGGATCTCTTTGGGTGAAAGATTGGGATAAAGAACCACTACCCAGTATTCATAGTGAGCGAATGACTATGACAATAAAACCTATGCATTCTGCACAGCTTGGAGCTGGTAGAGGAATTGGAAAATCCCCAAATATATCTCAGCTCATGAACTCGAGATTAGGTAACAATCGATCTTCAATTGGTCTACCCAAAACGCCATTATCAAGTGTCAACAGTAATAACTCTTCTGTTCATAACCGTCGGTCGAAGTCGAAGAGTCACTCGCGTTCTCGGTCGCCTTCCCCAGCGCCCCGTAAGTACAGGCGTAGTACCTCATCTTCATCCGGTAGTGAACGTGATTACAGAACGCCAGTGTTGCATAAAACAAAAAATAAAAATAAAATAGCCTCAGTACTGGTACAGAATCAGAACCAAAACATCAATGCCCAGTTAATGCAGCAACAGAGCAAGGGTAAAAAAAATAAAAACAAAAATAAAATAAACAAAAACATGGGTAACTGTCATTTCTACTCGGAGCATGGCCTTCAAGGAGGACAAATTGATGAGTATGGGACAAAAGAAAAACTACAACAAAGAGCTGCAAGGTTTAATAAAGGTAATAACAATCAGCAGCAACAACAACAAAATCAAAGACAACAGCAGAGGAATAAGCAGCAACAAAATCAGTATCAGTCCCCTCAACAGCGCCTTGCTGCTTTAACAGCTAGTAATACTTTGTTTAGAGATGATCCCACAGCCGAATTTGACTTTACAGAGCTACATATCGTAGGTACTTGCCGAGACCTTGAGAAGCCATATCTTCGCCTTACTTCGGTGAGTTTTTTATTTATTAATAATCTGTGTATCTATTATACCTTTAATCAGTTCAAGTTAAATATTCTTCTCATTCATATACTAATTCACGTTTATATTGTTACAGGCTCCTGAGGCATCGGCAGTGCGTCCTGTTAGCGTACTACAAAAATCATTGATTCACGTTAAAAAACGTTGGGTTCTACAGCAGGATTATCGTTATGCATGCGACCAATTGAAGTCGATTCGTCAAGACTTAACAGTACAAGGAATAAGAGATTCATTTACTGTTAATGTGTACGAAACTCACGCGCGTGTCGCTCTCGAACGTGGCGATCACGAAGAGTTTAATCAATGTCAAACTCAATTAAAAATGTTGTACTCGGAAATCGGGGGCGAAAATCGCTGCGAGTTTGTCGCCTATAGAATACTCTATTACATATTTACCAAGAATACATTAGGTAAGATTATAAACTCTATTTTCATAAAGATAATTTAAACTATTTTGATACTAATTTTTTACATTTTTTAATCCAGATTTAACGACAATACTCGCAGCTCTTTCAGAGAAAGACAAAACAGACGAATGCATTAGTCACGCGTTAAAAGTTAGATCGGCTTGGTGGTTGTGCAATTACCATACTTTCTTTAAGTTATACAAAAATTCGCCTAGAATGGCGGGATTCCTCATGGACTGGTTTATTGCCAGAGAGAGGAAACTTGCTCTTAAACAAATGATCAAAGGGTATGTATTCATTTTGCTTTCAAAATTTGTCTTTTTTATTCTTGTTATCATTTAAATTATCATTTTTATGATTTCCCTCGAAAAAAATTCCCAGGGTACTTTTAATTAGCAGCCAAAACGATAAATCCGTTCACCAGGCCTTTTTCTTCCGCTGCTTAGGCCGTTACGCTATTTTCCATATCCTGTGACCCGTGCCCAAAATAGTGGGCGGTCAAAAAAAAAGAATGTCTCAGATCACATGTTAATCACATATTAATGATAATTTATGTATGATCTGGTACGATCTTTTTTTACCTTTCTTGAACCGTATACTATTTTTTTTTTATTTTTAGTCTCTTGGGGCTGGGAATGTAACTTTCGATTGAGGTATCAAGAAAAATAACATACCTCCGTTTAGTGAAGCGTTTGAGATATGCTACTTGTGGGCCGCTGGTATCTTGTTCTATTTAAATGTTATTATATTTCAAAGTTACATACATTTTTTCAAGTGTAATCTTTTATTACTACATCAATTTATAGTGCTTTTTTATTAACAGCTTAAAAAGATTGTGGGGACTATCTCCTCTAAAAAAAATTTCAGTTTCGTTCTTTATGTTTTACTATAAATATTATTAAATTATTTTGGAAGAAATAATATTGAAAGTATAGCATTTTTAGAAAACTAACCAATAGATCACTAAGTATATTTTTTTCAATACGTAATTTATTAATATCACTTTCAATATTTTTTATTTCCCAATTAATTATTATATTTAAGCATTTAACAAAAAATATAAAATGTTATGATACATGTAAGTATTAAATTTCCATTATCAATGAAACATACATTGAGAAGTAACCAATGAAAAGAAGCAAGTGTGAAAGGTGATTTTTGTGGACGATATGGTAAGGTCTCATGGAACACAATAGGATTTAAAATTTCTGTTTCAGGTTTTCAACACACAACCACGACTAAAAATATTTAAAAAAAATATTTTATTGAAAACGATAAATTATGAAAAACATAAAAATAATAACATAACAATCATCTGTTGTTTATAGTTTGACATTGACTAATATTGTGTTTTCTTCTATTGTTTAGCTATCGACAAAATTTGGCGGTTGATTTCATCGTGGCGGAATTGGCCTTTGAATCATTGGAGAAGTTTTATGAATTTGTCGCTGAGTTCGAATTGGTCTTCACTGATTCAGAACGTAAGCAACTCGACTGCAAGACGAGCAGTTCTTCTATAGGTGCTTGGTAGAGATTTTCAATTATCTCGAAAAACAGCAAATAGCCCTGGTTTTAATTAACCACAATTCAAATGAAATTTGATTGTGCATAAATTGAATTTTTCAATTTTTATGCTTCCAAATCGCTTTGCGGAATCGTCAAATTTCATCTGACGATTTCAAAGCAGTTGAAAAGTATTCTCAACTAATATTATCAACTCATTCTTTGATATCGAGAAAAATGATTCTAAAAAAGTGGTCCATTCGTTCTTATCATCGGATCTTACATGTTCTAGAATAATGTAAAATGAAGTTTCATGCTTTAAAAACTTTAATGACGAGACAAGAATTTACTGCGCGTGACTAGTATGACAACAACGATTCCAGTTTATATTAGATGATATATTAATCGATATCAATTTTTTCGAAAATTATGCTCCATGTGTCAACGATCATATTTTACCTTCAAGATATTTATGATAGGTACTTGGTTGGAGGATCGGATATTTGGAATGGTACAAATAGCGGCTCATCATTACCTATTAGAAACGATTGAACTGGAAAATCGTACACTTTTGAAGGGCTTAGTCGATTTGTTCTATTCCAAATATGGCGTTCACTCTGTATTTGAATGATAGCACTATATGTATAAACATCATTGTACAAAATCGTCAATTCTCTTGTAGACCAAAACGTCAAGAGATGTGTCAAAAAAATTTCTGGAAAAGTTCTTCATTTCCAAACTTATCGTGATAGGCTGTTAGCTCACTATCAGATTTTTATTTTTATGAGTCCTGCATTTCTTCATAGCAGTGCTTGATCTTGTTTATTTACTATTTTTGTACAGACCTAAATTATTATCATTGATTATTAATACTATAGAAGATTTTGCCTTTAGCTAAATGTAAATATATTATAACATAAGGCATTGTAAGATATAAATGGTGTAAATATATCATGAATTTTTGCATTACGAGTGACACTTCTTCGCTCATTCGTTAGTTGCGTATGATGATTTGTACAGTTTCCTCGCAGTTATATAAATTCCAATATTTTATTTTTTCAATCAGTATGCTCTTCCTGTCATTCTTTAAGTTATTTCCCCTTAACATATCATTGGATTTCATCGCTTTAAAAGTAACTTCTCAAATATTTCGTATTAATTTCTTCAATATTATTTATTCCAAAGCATTTCTATTATTTGTGAAACTTCGCTACAAGGATAATATTTAAGTCACGAAAATAACACACTTCAAAAATGAAAAATTTCATTGGGTCAACAAAGAAACACCAAAATTCAGAGTTGATTCCACTCTAGAACTTATAGTAATAATAAAATATACAAAAAAGAATCATCGCTCAGTTCAGAATTAACTCACCTGGGATCATAATTTTAGAAAATGATAGCCATTTGAGAATAAATTTGAAGCAAATGGCAGGGCTTGCAAAATGTTTCTCTCGTTAAAACTGACAGAAACAAAAAACAAGCACGTATGTTTTGGCACCTAAAAAAATACACACGCTAGGGACTGCTCAGTCGGAGGAAATTTCATCTGTTCGTCAGAAGCGCCAGGGATACAAGATTGAAGAAGAAGACTATTATCACATGTAATAAGAAAACATCACCAATAGCCGCATTTGAATTCAAGCATCCGTCTAGATTTTAACAAGTATATACGACTCAAAATTATGTTTAATTATATTATGTTCATTCATCATTTTTTTGTTGAGTGTGCGACTTATTCATATATAAATATATATAAACATACATAAAACTAGTAAATCAGGAGGGATATTTATCGTGGGTATATATTAGGTGTACATAAATTAATGTTGGTTTTTGTTTGGGTCTTATTGCAAAGGGTTCAGACGATTTTCAATTTACATCATGAACCACAGGATGTAATTGTGTGTACAATATATATTATTAAATTTAACTGCAAGAAGGATCAGCGTGCATCATCTAATATATGAAGTATAAAATAATAAAAAGTAGTTATTTTTTCAAATTGCAGTTGTTATTTTTTACTTTTGGTTTTTACTCTGCCTTTATACATTTTTATCCTTTTTCCATGCTAATTTATACTGCCGGTGTAATATTTATATAATTTTTGTATATAATGTAACTTAATTCGTCCTTTAATTACATAATCACCTAATTATAATACAGTATCAAGTGTATACATATAATCGCCATATCACGATAAGTTCATATACATCGATTTTTTTGATTATTAAAATATATTGATAAAATAAATGAAAAAAATCTTAAGTGTTTTGAAAGATACAAAACGCAGTGATTATATTACATCTTTCGATATTATTTATTCTTTTTTTTTATGTTATTTTTTAAAGACTTTGAAAACGTAATATTTTATATAATAATGATGATAATTTCTATAAGTAAATACGATAACAATAATAGTAATTTTAATAAATAATAATAATAATAATAATTCTATTAATCAAACTCTAGTTACATATGTTAGTAAATAATTTTTTACTCTCACTATTCGGATCGATTTATGAATTTATAATAATGGAAATGATTAATGAACGCGATTGTTATGTTTACTTTAATTCTTGTGTTTTTCGAGCACTTTCGTGGCGATTTGTGAATTAAATAATTAAATTATTGTTGGTCGACATAAAATTCATATTATCGATTTTTCTTTACACGGAGAGCGAAACAAAACTGTTATACTGAGTTATGTTACGTTTGAGTATGTCGGCACATGGACCAAGCACGCGCTCAAAGCGCGCGCGATCCAGCTTGACACATTTCAGTGGGCCTCGTGCTACCACGGTAGCTGCTCTCGGCCTGTCCAGTAAGAGTGCTATTTCACCTGGAAACATGGGTTTGTATGAAAAATCTTTCGATTTCGTATTCATGTTCGTTGGCAAATAAAATTTTAAAAAAAATCCAAGAACTAGGTAGATGTTTACCAAAGTAATCCGAAGGCCCAAGTCGTCCGACTTCTGCGGGCTCTTCAAGTTCTGTGCGTTGTTGCAAGACAACTGCTGTGCCTTCGACAATAATGTAGAAATCTTCTCCGGGCTCTCCCTGGCGCACTATCGTCTCAGAGTCTTCGAATGCGACTGGCTCGAGCGCGTCGGCTACCGTTAGTCTTTCCCATTTTTCAAGTGATTCTGTTCAAGTCAAAAAAGTATTAAAGTCTTCGTGACAATATCAACAAATGAGAAAAAAGCTCAGCTCACCGAGAATAGACACTCTGGATAAAAATTCTTCGTACATCTTGCGCTTTCTAATGGTCGAACCCATAAGAATACGTCGATACGAGTCACGGTCGATGCCCCAGAGCTTCACATCAGTTTTAGCCCTGACGGTAGCTGCTCTCGGAGTCCCGTAGATTAAAGCTAACTCCCCAAAGCTGCCACCCTCACCAATCGTTGTCACGAGCTCACCGTTTACGAAAATCTCCACTTCTCCTTGATCTATCACGTAGAAATTGTCACCTTCATCGCCTGTAAAATAATAAAGAAAAAAATTAATGGAAGTTGATTTTGCTTTCGTGAAATTGACGCGGACTAAAAAAACGCATGAGTGATGCAAATGCTGAAGAAGCAGCACTAAACTATTATGAATCCGTCAGTTGAGGTGTGAAGCTTTAATTCTGTGCACGACGTCACTGCGGACCTTTAACGCTTGATTTGCTCGAGAAAGGGAAGAACAGATGACGCGATACTCCACATAGCTATGCGTACGTAATTTATAGATTATCAGAAAATTCGATGCATTTACGCGAGTATATATGCAAATACTACGTAGTATAGACATGTTCGCTTCTGTATAGCTGAATTAACTTTTCATTTTTTTTATTGAATTATAGTGCTTTGAATCGATTATTAAAATTTTTCACAAGACAGATGAATTACATGCATATGCTTCGCGAATGTTTATGAAAAAGCAAAAAAAATATTTTAAGAAAATCATACATTATATCTAAAATCAGATATTTTTCTCATTTTATACCGCAAAATTGATCGAAATCCAGAAATTCTGTAAACTGCTATCATTTAATTTGCAACTCGAATATGAATAAAACCAATGCGTCTTTTTTCCAGATTCATCTGGCTTATTTTTGATAATTTCCATTAAATAATAAACATTGAAATTTAAATTAAACAGAGATTAAAACCATTCTATAGGCTATTTGATAAACTTTTATAATCTCATGAATAAATCAAAGTTCATGTATTCGAAATAATACCTTTTTACTTGCTTTTATATTTTACTAAATTAGACGAAGAAAGATAAGGATGATGATACATTACTTCAGATGCTCCTTTGGGTTCTTTATATAAACTGGATCGTACAAAAATTGGCAAAATTATTAAATAAATTTTTCGAAAAAATACTTTGTATACGCGAAAAAAAAGTTTTGGAAGTTACGCCTTTCATCGAATATCTATGATAAACCAGAAAAAAGTCGATTCTGCTACTTTATTTGAGATGACAGAAAACATTTTCTGTGGCTTCAAGTCAATTATTTTGCAAGTATATCATAAATCTTAGCATATAATATACATTTAACTATTCTTAACTGCAATAATAAATTTTGACAATTCTAATAATGAATTATTGGCCAAGTTTCAAAAGATTACGTATATATAGCAATGCAGGAATTATAATTTTGACATTCCACCTATAAATAGCCTTCGGTAAACGCAGGCGTAAGTAGTCGGTTAGATTTTATTCATAAGAAATAAGCAGCACAAGACTCGTATAATAGAGACAGTTCAATAGCCGGTGATCGTTTTTTACAAGAGTGAACAAAGTGCGCTTCTTGGTTGGGTTTCGACACTTGATTCAAATAAAAGACAGCCGCAGTGTTCGCGTCGAAATTGAACTTGTAATATCTGATCGATAGCTTTGGTCTATGAGTTTTGCTCGGCGGCATTGAATATATATTTTGGATAGATGAAGAGAAAAAAATAATACTCACCCTGGCGAATAATGGCCTCGCCGGGCATGAAAGTAACTGGAAACATGGCGTCGAATATGTCCGATCGCTCGTTTTCGTCGAGATGAGCAAAGAGCACGTTTTTCGCTATGGCTTTGCTCAGCGCTGCCATAGTCTTGTAGTCCTTTGGGACGACCTTTTTCACGTAACTGGTCGCATCCTCCTCGGTCACGGGTTCCGCGGAGATGCCGCCGCGCCGTCGCGGTACCTGTGGTCCTTGCTGACCTGCTGGCATGTCCTCCGTATCCTCGGGACTAGCTGCAGTTTGCTGTTTGGCGTCGTGCGCTTGCTGCAGAACCCAAAAATGAAGAAAAAGTCAGCTTCTCACTTGGACACAAAATTACGTGCGTAGTTATTTCTATGATATTGCCAAGTTCAGACGAATCGAAATAAAAAAAAGATCGCGAGCCTAACGAAACGATTCAAAATTCAATCGAAAGCACCCACGATCTTTAAAAATACTCTCGGTTATTTTCGCTTAAACTTGCACGCGCGCACGGCTGTATACGAACAGTCGAAAACAGATAAACAATAACAAGCCGTCGTTCGTCGATACAAACTTAGCGTGCACGTACAATTGACACTATCTTTAATTGCCACCGCCGTTTGTGAGCATATTTTTATGCAAATTGCAAAGAACAAAGAACTGATGCCGTAGTCATTGGGCTCGCCAAGATCCGGTCGCGGGCTAAGTAGAAGCACGACTGCCAGACTAACTGCCTCATACGTTATTTGTTCCCTTCTCTATATACGTAATTTTTTTCTCGGCGCAGCAGCCAATGTTGCGAAGAAACTTCACATAAAATAATACCCCTATCACACGCTTATCGTGTACCAATATATTGAAGGTTTTTCTCTGTATTTATATACACACACGCGCCAATGCACATGCTCTTGTGCGAGCTAGATGAATATATATTACACCCTATACATATATAGACGATCGATTTTATACAGTAGCCGATAAGATCAAACGAAAACTAGGCGAAAGATATATGTATAGAAACAAGAAGAGAGAAAAAGAGAGATGAGAAGAGGACAAAGTGTGCTGCTGCTTTTCTCGAGGATAGTTATATACTGCTGCTGCTGTTGCTGCTGCTGCTACAGAGTCGCAGCACTGATGAACTGTGTTACGACTTTAGACCAAAACATAAATCAGAAAAATGCAATATTTTCTTAATGAAAATAAAAACCTATTAACTACATCATTTTTATTTTTATTATTAATGCAACCATTTTATTTTAAAATTTCTATGATTTTGGTGTGGAAATAATAGAGTTCCCATCTGATTAAAGTAAATATCTGCCTTGACATCTAAAGCCGCTTCCGATAAGATTTGCATACATCAGAATTTACATTTTGGAAATTTCAATAAATCAAAACAAGGCATTAGCAAATAATATTTAGAAATGTAATTTAATGTTATTTCAATATAACTCGTAAGAAATTTTAAAAAGATATCCAGCCTTTAATCATATAATATATAATTCCAACTTGAACCTATTAAAAATTTGAAATTTCAAAAATAAATAGAGTTAAAAAAACGTAACTAGTGGCAGTTAGAAAGCAACATTTTATCCCAAAATTTTGTTATATTCGTCGCATACTTGAACTAAATAGTTTTACTCGATTTTCTCGATAATAAAATGTAATAGTGAGTTTATTAAAGATGTTTTACTAAAGCATTATTAAACAATTTATCATGCAAATTAATTTGAAAATTTTTAGTAGCAAAATAATCTTTTCATTGAAAAAAATTGTAGTCAAAAGTTACATTCAACACAATTAATTTTTTTTACGCCCTTGGTACATTCATACGCGAATCATACTATTGACCTATCACTAATCTCTAAACAAATATGAAAAAATTTTCCCATGTTTTAGTAGTACAGATTTCTGCGTGGGAAGCCTCAAAACAATATGTAACTTTAAATAAAAATTATATTTATAGCGAATTATTATTCACGCGCAACTTTATATTTTTTCATGTAAAAGCCCTTTGAGCTGATTTTTTATGAAAAGGCGCGACTTTCAAAGATAGTCTTTCATTACATTATTTAAACATAAAAACATGTTTTTATATCACTAAGAAGTGATATCAATGTCTGGAGCAAGGATTTTTAATGTTTGTGAAGTAATGGACACCCTAATGCTTGACGTATTTCACGCTCGACCAGACAGTGCGCTCGCGCGGGGCATTTTCGAATGTATCGCAACTTTTCTCGCCGTGGCTGGCGCAATTGGGCTTAAAAAAATATTGCACGTATGCATTCCGATAGATTTTTGTCTATTGAAAAATTGAGTTAACTTTTAAGTCATTTTCTTCATAAAAATTAACTTTTTTTGAAAAACTCATACTAGTATTGAAAAGAACAGACAAAAATCTATATCGGAATGCATAATTATGCGCAATATTTTTGTAGCCCCAATTGCGCCCGCCACGGTGAGTTAGAAAAGTTGCGATACATTAAAAAATGCCCCGAGCGAGCGCACTTCTGGTCGGGCGTGGAATACGTCTTATACATGTTCCACCATTCGATTCGACCAGACACAATCGATGTTAACCCAGTGTACATCGATATGGAATCGAAATCGAAATATATAATTAGATCCGATCAGATTGAACGATTGTTAATAAAAAATTTGTTGACTAGATCAGTCAAAGTGATAAATTAAATATTATATTGCAGCTCTAGGCCGAGGCGAAGTCGAGGCTACCAAATTCGTTCATTAGGGCTTTTTTTGAAAATATGACTGTATAAAATGTTTCATATTCGGTGCCCCGAAATAGTAGATTACGCAACGGGGTGGGGAAGTTTTCTGATTTTTAAGATGGACAACCGATCCAGTTGTGTATTATATTTTTCATTATAAAGTGTGGAAAGTCGATTTTAAGATAGCCATGATTGATTTTCAGCCGTGTGGGAAAATTCACGTAGCTCCCGCCCCTGTTGAGTAATTTGCTATTATCGCTTTTACAGATCGATGGAAATAGTTAATTTCGGGCTGCTGGTATGCATAGTATATTTTTCAACGGGTACAGTTATGGGTTTTTAGCAAAACGAGGGATTATAAAGAGGTTTCTCAAAAAACCATATCTGCACCATTTCAAAATACTATTTTTTCTTATAAAGCCTACAGTTATCAACCAAGTTGCGTATTTTAGTTTAGAGTGAGAAAAAATTCATTCTAAGCGCTACACAATAAAAATAAATTAAAAAAATCAAAATTTCACATTGCACAAAAGAGTGCGATTGATACCCCTGATGAAGCACCAGGATTCAAGGGAATCAATTGTATACACTACACTTAAAAGTGTAGCGTATCTTGACGTTTTATCGAAACAAGTTTTATGCGAATTTAACTCTAAAGTTATCCCAAAAATCAAAGTTTTAATCTCGTTTTCTTGTACTTCTTCTTGCTCAATATGTACTTAAGAACATCAAAATAAAGGTCACCATAAAAACGTTTCGAGAAATATTCAGTAAAAGTTTCAGAAAAATGAATCGAAATGTTGATTTTTAGGCTGACTTCGATATTAGCGTGTACACTGTACAGTCTGAAATAGTGTTCCCAAAACTTCATCTTTAGTCAAACTTTCATTTTTTTCTATTTTTATTATACGGGGGGCCCAATTAGCATCATGCAGAATTGAGCTCCGAAGTAATACATCGTTGCTACGAGCTGAAAGTGTAATTTATTGCGCTTCTGTCCAGAGCAGCATTGTGCGGAAGCATGTTGATATGAAACAGTACAATCTGTTAATAATTTATTTATTAACGAACAATAAAATACGTGATTAAAGCTTATTAGAAATCAAATTGTGGACATGATTGATTTTTCCATGAGAAATGTGAATAATATAAAATTAAATCTATAATAAAATTATTGTGGTAAAAATGTGCGCTTCAGTGGTAACTATAGTATTTAAAAAAATTCCTACCTCAGTCCCAAGTGATTCTAGGATAAAAATGCTAGAAAGCTTTTTTACTGAAAATTGTCCAAAATTTTAACAAAAAAACGTCGCTACTGTTCACATATTAACAATATACAACGAAAAATCTAGTCAATCACTAAGATCCCGACTTTCATCGATCAACAAATGTACTGAACTTCCTTAGAACGTCGACTAATATATATTTTTGTACTTGAATCAAATAGGAAAAACGTAAATGGTTTGTTCTTCTTGAAGGGAAAAAGAAATCAAATTATGTAATTTTCTGCTTATTGAAGAACTGCAAACGTGAAATGATTGAATAAAGTGAAAAGTCAAATGTAGACTCTCAAATGGTTTATGACATAGTAAATGAAACATATTCATTTCTTATCGAGTATTTTCTGTGTAAATAAGTGATCCGAAAATTGAACGTGCTTGAATGATAATAAAAAGAATAATGAGGGGAAAGACAGCTAGATTGTTAACACGTGATTAATCTGTTTGTCGAAATTTGCATTCCATACTCAAGCGGAAGACTAATCGATGGGGCAAACATCAATATTGAGCTCGACCGAAGCATGCGTCTCGCCTATCTCCTAATCGAACGCGTGTTCGCGACACGCTCTCTGCGCACACAAACCGCTAATTAAGTCCTCGTCGTCACTGCTGCTGCTGCTATGCATTTTATCAATCGAATCGATATGGCCGTCCATGTAACGAGCTCTTGCACAAAATATCGCGCCGCGAAATATCGCTGGAATTTCCAACCTAAGCCTCGTTTCTCAACGATTTCTTAAATCTCGTGAGTTTCAGCGCCTGGGGTTTTTTTCCTTTTCGACTTTACTTCTCTCTTACTCTCGAGTTTTATAAATAAAATAAGCTACGCGCTCTTTCTCTCTCTCTCTCTCTCTCTCTCTCTCTCTCTTACTCTCCCATCTGCCATTTATAAATCCGTGACGAGGCGCAAAATTATACACGCAAGCTCCATGAAGTAATGCGTGCACGTACAAACCACACATGCTTTCTCATCTAATACCCTTATAATAAGAATAGTCATTTGCAGCGAATAAAGCGAGTCGTTGAATACTCTAATGCGAGTATTTCTCGGCCTTAAATAATATCGTGAGCACTCGGACAAGTAAAGCCAAAGCTCGTTCTACAGCAGCTCATTCGCGCTTTCTCTCTCTCTCTCTCTCTCTCTCTCTCTCTCTCTCTCTCTCTCTCTCTCTCTCTCTCTCTCTCTCTCTCTCACTGTTTGATGTAAGCAAGCGCAAAAGAGGCAAAGAGAGAATGACCTGCTTACTTCGCGCGGTTCCGCATACCAGTCCAAAAGCTTAACGTGACTACCACTCACTACTTGTAGTGTGCACATGTCTGTATAACGCTGCACAAGTGAAAGATTCGCCACGATGACAATTTTGGTCAAAAGTTGGTCATGAGCACGCGCAGGAACGCACGAGTGCTCAGACATGCAGGTATGTTTCGAGTCGAGCTTTATTTGCAAGCTCTCAAATGTCAGCGGGACTTCACCTCAATCCTTGAACGTAATTCTATGCTATTATAATTGTTTCGATTAAAAATGACAAACTTTCTAATTGCAACTCTCGAGTTGATAGTTACAAGTAACTAGTATATTTAATTTTAATTGTTACCAATGAGCGTATCGCACAAAGCTTTTTTTTGTATGTTTCAAAAGTACATTTTGACTCATTAAAAAAACTAAATTAAATTTTGAAAGATCACATACTTGTATGTGATTATGTATTGAACTTTCATTGTGATTAAAAATAGTAGAAAATTATACATATTTTATAAACTGTGACCTATTAAAAAGTGTCTCAAATATTTTTAATGGATGCCTATATTCTTGAGAAAAAAATGTATGAGCATTGTGTACCATAGTTCCAATAAGTTGTTTTTGAAACATTGGTCTATATATTAGACTGGTTCTTATTTCCCAACGTGTTTTCTTTTTTCCAAAGTCTTTTTTAAATGTTTAGGGTCTAAAAAGTAAGAAAAACTAGAGACTTGGTCCAAAAACTAATCATTAACCCGTGCCAAGACACGAAAGATCGAAATCCATTTTCAAAAAAAGTTTTCTAAAATATCTGTGAAAATTCATACGTGTTTTTTGATTAATAATCAACGTTAATTGGTAAGTTAAATAGTAGATATTGTTCCTATCTCAGAATTAATTTAGTGTTAAAAGAAGATGTTTTTAATCTTTGCAAAAATCTACTAGTCATGAAAAATTTGAGTATTGAAAATCGTGGAAAAACGTTGAACAATTTTACTTTTACATTTTTTAATTACTCCGGACAAGTGGATACTTAAATCTTAAATTAAAATGTTGAATAAGAGAATAAGGGATTAATTTAAAAATTGTGCCAAAGGAAATCAAATAATGCAATTTCTTTAAAATTGTTGAGTGTTACTTTCTCGCGTAATTATTAAACTTTATTTGTCATTGACACTAATTTTATTTAAAATATTGAGTTCTTAATTTTAATTTTTAATTTTATCTACGTTCCTAGATTCCCAAGATATTATTTTTCAAATGTCTAGGGTATTCTGGTCATTGAACTGTAACCTATTTTCTTCAAAATATACGCCCACCCACAGGCCACAACATACACCCATATAGGTAAAGCCCATACATGCGTGCATGAGAGGTTCTATGTTACGACAAGATCACTTTTATTTAAATCAGCGCCATCTTTCAAGTAATAAATCTGTTTTTTTTAAGACATTTGATTTTTTCTTATCATTTTCTCTAAATATTATCTATTCCAATAAAAAATGATTTTTCTGCATTAAAATTTAATAAAGCACAAACTTTGATGGTCAATTACAAAATAATATTGTTTTGATTTCACTTTTTGACATTGTTTTAAAAGCATGTTAGCGCACATTACGATTTTAAAATTGAGATCTGAAGAAAAATTCTTTAAAAATCATTTGGTAGATCAAAATTTATAATTCAACTTGGTATAATAAGTAATATTAATGAATAAACTGGAGACCTAATGTCATGAAATTTAAGAATATAGCATAAATTCTTAAAATTTAATTAAAAAATAATAACTCGTAGCAAAAGTGTAAAGCTCTACATCACGACAATGACATGAAAAATTTTACGTTTGCTTAAATCGATTCAAAACAACTGTGAGATGAGCAGAAATGTGCGCGCTTGCAGCGTCTGTCTCTGCACACAACGGCCTTGGTGGCACACAGTCGGTTGGTTGGTCGGTCGGTCTCTCTCTCTCTCTCTCTTACACCCACATACACACCCACCCACATACACACAAACTTTTTCATAAGTATGAGGTAGCTGTGCGCGTGTGTATACGTGCATGTGCGGGTGTAAACTTTTTGCACATATTTGAAGCTTGTACGCCGAGATTCAGGCACAATTACCGGGACAAGGACGTTTTCTCGCTATGCACTTTTACGAGATGAGCACAATAAGGAAAAGGGCCACTGCGTTGACACCCAATAAGAAAATAACGTACTTTTTTGCTTTTAAAAACTTTTGATGAATATTTATCTTCAATAGAATCTAATCTTATCAGTGAATTCTATATGGGTTATCTGTGCATCGCAAAAGCAGACTGATACGTCACACGACAACAATTTTTTATCTTAATTGATTAATTTATGTTTCGGTATAACGAAGAATAATGCGTTTATACAATCCTTCTTTAATTACAAAAAAAGTATTGTATTGAACTTGCGTGCGTACGCTAAAGTCAATAAACCATTAGTAAAGTAATTTAATTTTTGACACGCAGGCGCGTCTTCGGTAATTGCTCGATGCTTGTGCTGCAACTTATTATTATACAGCGTGCGACGTTTTTTTTGCTAATATACTTTTTATGCTTACTTTGCCAAGTCAATTCGGTAAGACAAAAATAACGAAAAAACAGTAAACGTTACGAACCTTCGTTTTCGTGCTTAGCTTTATTGAAAGTAAACGATTGCTATTAATTTTTCTATGTTTGTCGAAAATAATTTCATTGTGCATGTTGGCTGGAAAATAAGGTATTGAATTTCATTATTGTAAATTTTTTTTATAGAAACATTAATGTTGCAGTTCTTGTAACATTAAAATGCAATATAATATGGATCAGTTTTCATTTCTTTAAAAATAAAATACCAATAGCGAATACTTATCGTATGGACATTATAATTTGTTTCAAGTCAAGTTCAATAAGTACGTGTACTGTAAAAAATACTTGCTCCAGTAGAATCTTAATTCATTTATATCATAGAATTTACACATATGTATAAATAAATTTTTTTTTATAAAATAAAAATATATTGACGTTGTGTACGTATGATGCTTTTATCTTTGCGCAAATAAAGTTTGTTTTTTTACTCGGTAGAAAAAAGGTCTAATAATTTTAATTTTCAAGTACATGAATTTATTATGTTGCGAGTTGAATCTAAAGTTTAAAACTAACACTTATCATATGCGATTGCGATGCTTAATTACAAATACACTTAATAAAAATGTTACATAAATTGTGCCAATCATCATAAATGAGTAGTTTGTATTATACATGCAACAGCATTTTATACTTTAAAATATAGTCTTCTTTGAATGATTAAAAGATATCCAATCAGTCCTAACATCGATGCTATTTTCAGTGTTGCTTATAATGAAACGCAAGTTATATTTTAAGGGTACTTCATCAAGTAGTTTTTACAACATTTTTTCTAAGAATATTAAAAAGTGAATAATGTTCCCTAATAAATCCATGTGTTTTAAGAAGCGTCACATATCTTTGTTATAATTATTATATACAATAAAAATCCACGTGAATCATTTGTTTATAGTTATAAAAGGGTAGATAGTAATTTGAAATCTCTATCGAAACTCATGTTTCAAAAGTTCTTTGTTACCAATTCAAGTAATATATTAATAGCTACTTTACCGAAAAATTTAAGACAATTTTATTACTAATAAACAATTTGATCTGCGAGTGTTTGGTGGTATGGCCAGTGATATAAATGAACATACGATGCAAATTTTATTTTACAGTTTATACGTGACGTGTACGACTTTTACGTCATGCAACTTATAAGCAAGTGAAATTTTCTAAACGGTCATTGATTTATTATATTTTCATTTTCAAATACAAATGAAACAGAATTTTAAAAGACTGAAAAAGATTTTGGTAAGTCCTTGATAGTCAATTATTAAAAAACTAAGGATGTTATTAGATTCAAAAGGTAAGCAAGGAATCACCGTTTATTTATAAGGGTGTAGTGACTGCATATCATTTTTATTAAAATAAAAACTTTATCTAATTTGTTCGTAATATGTTTTTTCAGAACTTCGAATGAACAAAAGTGTGAGAATTAAGCAAACCACCTGTTATTCTCATGGTAAGAAAGAAAAAAGGAAAAAGCAACCTGTATTTTAATGAAGTTAGAAAATGATTGTCAACTCTTAAGAATTTAATAACATATGCGTATTAGTCAATCTGAATCCATCAAATAACTCATAAAGATTTTTAAAACATCATAGTTTTTTTCGAATAGTGAAAATTAATTTTCTAGTATATTGTAATACTTTATCTATGAATCGTTCAGTCGATTTTAATAAAGCAGAGAAATAATCATGTTTAGCATTTGCAGATGCATAAAAGTAAGTACCTCAGCCATACCCGTTGTACCTTCCTTTAGATATAGTAGATATTCGTCGCCGGTAGCGGCGTATGCAATGAATTGGCTGAATCAGTTTGTGTCTTGGTATTTTTGAAAAATATTTCTTCGTTTGGTTTTCTTAATTCTTTACTATTCTTGCTCAAAATAATATATCTCCATTTATTTATAAATATATACTTTCACTACTTTTTTTGGCCTCGATATATAATCGTATTAAAATGTTCCTTAACTAAGTTTGTCTACAAGTGTAGCATTACATTGCAATCTTTTAATGGAAAAAAAAGTTTTTCACGATAATTTTTCAAAAAAAACCGTATTTAAAATTTTATCCTTTATCAATCAAAATTATTGTGTGCCACTGCATAAAAAATTGATTTCACAGATAGAATAAAACGCAGTTCACGTAATGTGTGTGAGTAGCAGCTAATTTAAATAGCTCCATACCTCTGAAGAATTCACTGTACACTGACGAATCAGAAATTTTTACTTCGCCCGCGTGCTGTGAGTTGGTTATATTTCGAGCGCGCCGTCGCGAGCTGCTATGTTTAGCAGCGACGCGCGCATCGAACGTTGTCCTATATATCTCTTATGAATCGCATGTAAAGCGTAAAAATTATTTTCATGTGCAACATTATTAAAATGAAGATAAAAATGTTGGATCATCTCATTCTAGAGTCGTATTTATTATTGAGATACTGAAAAAAACAATTTTTTGAGATAAAATAAATAAAGCACGTAACCTCAATTAAATAATACAATTTTTAAATGATCCATTCTTTCAAAAGCATTTTTTATGTGTCTTAGTATCACAGCTCATAAAATACGTGAAATAGTACCTTCTATAATTTGAAAACTGTCATAAATTACTGCCAATTTGCGAGTGGGATAATCATGCAATATTTCCCCTCCGTAATCTATCCTCAACTGCAAATCAATTTTTTTTACTTCGTTTTTACAAATATCTAATAATATTCTGACACATAGACTTTATTCTACGTTTCTCAAATAGGACTTTTTGTATCGTAGGTCCCTTTAAGATGATGCCGAAGCCCCGATTTTGACCGACCGAGCATTAAAAATGTCAATTTAAATAACTTTTTTACTAGACCGATTTTCGAAAAACGGCTCTGTGGATCCCTCCGTATTAATTCTGTGAACAGCGGTATCAAATTTCATCCCATTTCATTCAATAGTTTTTCCGGAAAACGGGATCGAAATTTTTAAGCCTGAAAACCTAAATGAAAAATTAAGAAACAGTTGTTCACAGCATTAATACGGAGGGCTCCACAGAGCCGTTTTTCAAAAATCGGTCTAGTAAAAAAGTTATTTAAATTTACATTTTTAATGCTCGGTTGGTCAAAATCGGGGCTTCGGCATCACCTTAAATAGTCTGAAAACGATCTTACATAGAAAATAAATGCGTCCTCAATCGACATAATAAACAAAAGCAAATAAGAAATAAATATTCGACAAAAAAAGGATCGAATATCAAAATCACAGAGGTGCGAAAAATACAGTTTTTGGCACTTGTATCGTAAATTACTATTTTGACTCAGAAACTTTTCAGATTAATACTATCCAAATATAATATTTTACGTGTTCTGTGTATCAACACGAGCGTGCAAGATTCACAAATGAAATTTCACGTTCGAAAGGTACGACATCAACTGAATGAACACAAGTGCAAGAAGTGACTGAATATGTGTATGCCTCTGAATTTCGCGATTCACACTTCTATACTAGTTTAACATTTATTTTGATATAAAAAGAGAATAATAATTAAAATAATAGTGAATAAGTCTTTGAAACAAATCTTTAAATATAATGTAATAAAATTTTAATGAAAAGAATTCTGTGACGAATAAGTTTTTATAGCACTGTGTGGCATAAGTTCACATTTATGGCACGCTTTTCGGTGGCATAAGTCGCACATTATGGCACCGCTACGTTCGCATCGCACTCGCATACGCTCGTGCGCTAACCTCACTTTGCGGTACCAGAAAGTGCGACTTATGCATCGGAAAAGGGGGCATAAATGTGAACTTAGCACAGTGCTATAAAATGTTGTACGATACTCGTGCCATGGGGACACTTTTCGGCCCAGCTATTAGGGCCCTCGCTACGCTCGGGCCCTAAACTACGCCGTGCCAAAAAGTGTTACTTATGCCACTAGTATCGTAAAGTACTATTTTTAAAAAGATAAGAATATGTTAATTAAAAGTAGTTTCTAAGACAGAATAGGTGTAAGGTTGAAACAAACTGGGTATTTGGTTGTTTTTAATGTTTGTTCGTAAGAAACTTAAGCCAAAATCTTTGGATGATAAACTTATCTTACAGTCCGTAGTTGGTATAATCATATTTAAATTTATATTTTTTTCGACAATTAATATTTGAGGAAATAATATTTCAGAGTTTATCAATCAGGTTACCTTAAAACACACCGTTCTTTACTTTTAAATAAATCGTTTGGGCTTTATAAAGTTTGAAAATATCCTCAACTTATTAACAAATTTTTGTAGATAAAAAGTGAACAAAAATTAAAAATGATATAAGTCTTAATTAATTTGCAAAGGCACAAGAATAGAATAAAACAATAGGCATTTGAATTGAAGGCGCTAAAAAAACTTTTTAAGGTCAAGTGCAGAGAAATAAAAAATATAGAAGAAATGTAATACTTCAACACAATAACAACGAACGTAGCATAAATAAATGTGTGTACGGAGTGATAACGAGTAGGAGAGCGGCATAACATTATGATAATTTTCTAGATTAAGGGGAGTTAAATCATCTAGTTTCGTGATTTTCCTGCAGTATTCAACGAAGAATAATACTACGATGACAATTCAAGCGTAGTATTTCACAAACATAAAATAGATATCATTTTATATAGAATAATTATGTATACATTTTGGCAAAGTTATTAAAATTTAGCACATTGTAGAGAGATTAGTTAATGATGATGGTTAACTTTTTACAAAACGAAATTGGTTTATTTGAATGGTGTATATCGTTGAGTATACATGAGAACCAAGGGTCACTGTAGACAATATAAAATATAACTATAACAATATATAACTATACTTACGCTAACTATACTTTTCAGAACCGACTCTTAAGGGGTTTCAAGATTGAAGACGACTATGACACACTAAGTGGCCTCGATTCACCAAACACCTCATGCGAGAAAACTAATCGATACGCGATATAAATTATACTTCAAGAAAGGCATATGCTTAATATTTTTTGAAAGAGAAAAGTGCAGTAGCCTGGCTTGAAAAAGATGTGAATAATAAAAATATTTGCAATTTGCATCTCTGAATATAATAAATTCTCGATCCGCTCAATTAAAAATGGATTTGACTTTTTTTATTAAAATTATAATGCTCCATTGCATGTGCCGCTAAAATATTGGTACAGAAAATATATGCTTATGTGAATTAGTTATATTTGTTATGGACAATTTTCCCTTTTTCTAATAGATTTCAACGGCATTACTAAATCACTTGACGGTTCTCTAATAACACTAGCGAATTTAATTCTCGTTGTTTCGAAGGTTTAATAAGTAATTTCAACTTTCCATTTATGTATACTTATATGTATGAAACATACTGGATTGTCACGAAGTAAACTAAACTCTCAGCTGATTTTCACTCTTCTCTGCACTACGTCATCGAGAGGATAAAACGCAAGGATGACGCAACTGTGCACGGAGGGTTGTGTTCTATATCGATGTATATATCCTATCTAGATCATCATCGGACATTTTAACAAGTTAACCATTTGACTGTCCTTGAACTTGCGGCTATAATATACGAGAGTATATTTATACTTATATCATTGTATAAGAAAGAGAAAGCAACATGTATGCGTGTTCAAAGTGCAATGTCTGCAGAGTAAAGTGCAAAACGATAGAGCTATATAAAGCAGTAGAAACTTATAACTGGGCGACGTATACCACCTCTTTCACCCTTTGATTTTTAATTCTATTCTCATCGTGACGCAAACTCTGTCGTAAACGTACACGCCCTTCAGCTAGAACGTCTGCATCGTGTTGCCTACCTAGTCTTAGTATAGAATGAGATAACCTGATAATTTTCGAGAAATTGGTGTGCTTACTGCATAAATTGCTTACGAACTCATTTCGTACATTCTACGGAGTCAAAGTTGTGACTACAAACAAATTATGTTATATTGCAGCTTAAATTTTAGAAATTCAAATGAGTTTTCGAAACGAAACATACATATTAACTAAGCATGATGTAAAAATTATTTACTCTAAACATGCAAATAAATATGTTGGTGATGAATGAAAATTGTGGCGTAGCAAAATTAATAAATACTTGAATCAATTTTATTTGAAATTATAGTCAAACTTAAAAGTTGATTAAATATTTTATAAAAATTTAATTTATCATTCATTTATGCGAACGAACAATTGATCACTTTTTTTAAAATTCCTTACAAGTGTTCAAATAAAATTTAAAAATTGTTCAATGGTGTATATTATATGGCTTCTTAACCCATTAAATCGTGGACGGACACATTTTTGATACTTTTTTGAACCGCTGTACTTTTGTTGAAAATGGGGTCTGGAGAATTGCGAGTAAGCATATTCTACGCAAAATTAACGAACTTTCCGAATCTGGTGTCAGATTTTTGATACAATAAACAGGTCAAAAGTAATGGATGATTTTATTGAAAAAAAGTGATTTCGAAAAAAAAATGTTTTCTTCTATTCAAATTTTCACATGAAAATCTTTTAAATGATGCATCTTCGGTATAAATAAAGCGTCCATGAGTCCTTCTCTTAAAGTTATGATGGTTCCAATTAATGAAATATGATTTTAAGTAAAAAAAATGGGGACTCTAAAACGAAAATATTTAAGGAAATTTCTTGAATTTTTAACTTAAAAACGATGAATTTGAGGAAAAAAATTTACTGGTGAATAAGTTCTTTAATAAATTCTAAAAATCCATCGTTTTTGTGTTAAAAATCATATTTCACGAATCGTAACCATCATAACTTTAAGAGAAGGACCCATGGACGTTTTATTTGTACAGAAGACGCCAGGATTTAAAAGATTTCCATGTAAAAATTCGAATAGAAGAAAGCATTTTTTTTCGAAATCACGTTTTTATGGATAAAATCATCCATAACTTTTGACCTGTTTATTGTATCAAAAATCTGACACCGGATTCAAAAAGTTCATTAAAGTACGCGTTGAAAATGATTACTCGCAAGTTCTCCAGGCCCCATTTTCAGCCAAAGTACAACGGTTCAAAAAAGTATAAAAAATGTGTCCGTCTCGAACTTAATGGGTTAAAGAATATAAAAAGATATAGAGTTCTTAACTGAAGCAATAAAGTTTTCCTTTTCACCGACTGTTAATCATACAAGAGATGAGAAGAAAAGTGTTTTTTTGCTTGAAATATAATATTCGCATAGTTTCTGCTAACGCCATCTCTAGAGTAATTAATCCACTAATTGACGATTTTCAACCAGTAAATGATAATTTTTTGATATCCAATAATTGTATTTGTTTCTGTGGTACGATGGTTGAACATTAAAATATAAATACAATATTCGCTAAAGAGTTGAATAGCATCCATAAAAATGTATTTTTCCCACTCTAACCTAAAATACGCAACTTTTCCGCTAATTTTAGGCTCTTGTAGGAAAAAATTGTATCATCAACTGGTGCAGATATGGTTTTTCAAACAAAACTCGTTACAGCACTCGCCTTATACTCGTGCTATAATCCCACGTTTTGCTAAAAAAACCATATGTGCACCCGTTAAGAAATATACTATTCTATATACGTTTTTGGGTATTATATTTCGAAAAATGGTCATTCATTGGGTGCCGGTCAATCACTGAGTCAACATACATTAATCATGTGAGTTGTGCACGCGTCCAAACATATCTTGACATCTTATACGTTATACTGATTTATATACTAATAGCATTTATAGCATTTATTGTACAAACACGAATTATGAATTATGACATAAAGATAAAAATCTTGTCAATCGTTTTTTGTTCAAAAACTGAATGTCAAACTTTTTATTATGAATCAAATTGAGCTTTTTCGTATTGCATAAATTCTCTTGATTATATTATTTTACTAATTGATGTAAAAGAGAAGTTTGAAAAACTCGAAGCTCGAACAATTTTCTTAGAAACGTGTGCTGAGTACAAAATGTCAGTTGAAATATCGATAACCAAGTGTCATGAATAGCAGACAAATTTCAAATGAAAAAAAAAGTTGTAAGAACTTAGACCCGATTAAAAAAATTTAAACTGAAATTAGATTTTATAAGCATAATATAAGCTTTTTGAACCGATAATTGATTGATTCTAACCTGTAAACATAACAAGTAAAACAGAATTTGCTTTTACAACTTACACGCTCGAGCTTCTGGAAATATTTGCTAAGAAACGAGACAGGATTTTCTGGTTGGTCGAGACACAGTTGTACAACACAATCCTTCATGACTGGCACAATATTCGCCCGTTGCATGTACTCTGTGCATTCACGAAGACATTGTTGCTCCTCCAAATTCGCCGCCATATTTTGTTTTTATTATTGCACGTTATGTCTGTACTCTGGAGTCAATCACTACAAAAGTTACTTGCGCCGTTTTTTGTTCTTTTGATTTGGTTTAATCTCACAATTATGGCGGTCAGGAAGCAGTTGTTTTTAATGAAGACTGAACCGCGCGTCACTTGTGCAGACGATAGCATCGACAATGATAATGATAAACCCTCACTAACGCGAAAGAATTGTTCAGCCTTATCTTGGCATTTATATATGTGTATGCAGGCAGACTTATCGATGTTTGATAAACATACGTTTTGTCGCTAATTCGCACGTTCTCCACTTTTATGCACTCGTTTACAGTCCGATACAAACAGCGAAGATGACAGCAGCAGAAATATGCATGGCCACATTCAGGCGAATCTGAATGCAGCTCCAAAGTGAGACGCACAAACTCGTTACACCTCAACTATTATCGTTTTAAAGTAATTGTTAATGACAAGTACATTTGCGACAGTTGTAGATGTTTTATGCACGATGCAGCGTTTCTACGGCTGATAATAAATGCATATGCTACAATAGCTAGCTATATTAATGAGCATATCTTTGGTTATTGACCTTTTCTTGATGCTGCTTTTCAAAAAAAATTGTGAATCGCTGCGAAGTGCTACAGTAAGATCATAGGTAAAAGCAAAAATTGAGCTAGTTTATGATTCATGTAAAATGAACAACCTGATTACTGCGAAGTGCAAAATTAATTAGATGGACTATACGATACAGGAGAGTAAGCATTTGTGTTGACTGGCCAATTTATGCAGTATTTGAGAGACCTCTGGTATCGAACTTATGAACTTGGAGATTTAGCCGCGCCAATTTTTAAGATAAGTTTTGAAAAATTTAGACGATGCCCTTTCGTAAACAAATGAGTTTTTATAAATAAGCTCATAGGCAGAATATCATTTACTATTTATGGTAAACAAGAGAAAAAAAGTAATTTCTTTTAAAATCCATGAAAATTTATAACGTGAGAATACATTACTTGAAATTTTTTACAAAAAGAATATATTATATATCCCTGGTGTTAACAAAAATTATACCGTTTTTTAAAATACAGACAAAATCCTGTAGTGGAGATATTCTCTTTTTTCAAGAGGAGGCGAAAAAAATCACTCTTTCACTCTAAAAAAAGAGGGGTGATTTTTATATCAGAAAAGTATTATGTTGCAGTTTTTAAAAAAGAGATTTTCTTCGTAAGCATCGTCGAATATACAGGCAAACCTCTCTATAAGCGATTAAACCGTAACAAAAAAATGCCGAGCTTAATATAGATAAGAAAGATTGTTCTCATGGTATTTAAGGGCTATAACCACTCTAGGATTTTTGCTGAAATTCGCGAATTTTTCGTGGAGACCATAATAGATATTTTAATACAACTCGTAAAGTACTTCCAAATGAATTTTTAATGTTAAAAGAAAAAAAATTGAAGGAGATATCGTAAATTTACAAAAGGGAGATTTTTTCAATACAGTTAACTTTTCTCAGCTACCAGGGCACTAGAACAAAAATAAATATATCCTCTTAAAGTTTAATCCTTTTTAAGGAACTACTTAGAATTTTAACCCAAAAGTGAAAATTGTGGAAGTGGCAGCTTAAAAAAAAAAACAATCGAATTATCCTCAAAAAATTTTACCTTAAATTGTTTATAAAAATTGAAACAATCATCCAATCGAAAAACGGCTACGTAATTCCCTTAAAAAATATTATTTTGAACCTTGAATAAAAATGTCAACTCGATCCGAGTATTTCCGTCTCTTATGAGTATTTCCCGAGATTTTTTACCAGTAGGCGAAGACTGCTCTATTATATGACACGCCTAGTGAACTTTCGTTAGTAATAAAAAATACACTTTTTGAAATTAGAAACTTTATGATAGTTTGAAGGTTTATCTTTACTCTGGTGGATTTATTATAATTAAAAACATCATTTTTTCACTTTAAACGAGTGTCAAAAATTTTTTATGATTGCAGCACAATAGACTTACTCTTGCCTAATGTGGCGCACAGTCAACATTTTTTTAACCTAATTTTTAAACCCTTTATCATTTTTTATGGGGTTGAAATGCATACAGAGAGTGTCCTCGAGGTCTGTACTAGGGCTGTGCGAGTACCTGATTTTTCGAGTTTTACTCGACTCGAACTCAAATTCGGGTTTGAGTCGAGTTCGAGTCGAGTCGGGAAAATTCGAGTACTCGAATGGCCAGGCCTACCCACTCAGTCGGCGGTATTCAGTACCGAAATATTTTGTCCTCATTTTTCTCAATGAATAGTTAATAAATCATCTCAAAACTTGGTAATAACGTTCAGAGGATTGACACAATTATGCCTGTGCTCTTGTTTTCCCGTAATTGTCAAGAATTTTAAGTAAATAGATTTTATTGTTGTTTCTTGATTTTCATAACCTCTAATTCCAAAAAATTTAATTTAAGTAAGCTTATAAGATAATTCCTTGAAAACAAGAGCACAGGCATAATTGTATCAATCTTCTGAATGTAATTACAAAGTTTCAAGATGATTCATTTATTATTCATTGAATAAAATGAGGAAAAAATAATTCGGTACCGAATACCGACCGAGTGTGTATGCCTGGCCCTTAAGTAGTTGCGTAAATGTAATCAAAAATATTTTAGTATGCAAGTTTAAATTTTAGTTTTTAATTAATTAATTAAATTTTCAATTACATGTTTTCAATATATCTAGGATGTCATGTTTACCTATGATTTAATTATGCAATTCTTCAGTAAAAACAACATTATGCAAAGAATATCAATTTTTGACCCGAACCACCCATTAATTTCTAAGAAAGATTCACTTGAATTTGTTTTCAAATTTTCAAAAAATACCTCAGCTTACTGCCTTATAGTTGCAGTATTTAGGGGTATTTTTTAATTGCGTCTTAAATCCAAATGACCAGCATTTAATCTAATTTTTTTATGGATGCTGGTGTGCTGATTTTTATTCGCCTTTGCTTTCGGGCCAAGATGCGTTGTTTCAGCAATCATTCTTACTTTTTTGCTTCTTTATTTTTATTTTAAGATTTCCTTTCAGTCTGAACTATGATGCAAGGATTCACTCTTTATTCAAATGAATAAAAAATTTAACAAAAAATGCATTGTTTGAGCCCAGCGATTATGAACGTTATATTAAAATCTGATACAATAGTACTTTACGATACTAGTGGCATAAGTTACACTTTTTGGCACGGCGTAGTTTAGGGCCCGAGCGTAGCGAGGGCCCTAATAGCTGGGCCGAAAAGTGTCCCCATGGCACGAGTATCGTACAACATTTTATAGCACTGTGCTAAGTTCACATTTATGCCCCCTTTTCCGATGCATAAGTCGCACTTTCTGATACCGCAAAGTGAGGTTAGCGCACGAGCGTATGCGAGTGCGATGCGAACGTAGCGGTGCCATAATGTGCGACTTATGCCACCGAAAAGCGTGCCATAAATGTGAACTTATGCCACACAGTGCTATAAAAGCTATAATTGTATCAATGATATACAATGTATCATTCATCAACGAAGTTATAAATGTAATCATTTCAACATTTTGTGTTTAGGTTCAATCAAAACCACAAATAAGCGAGTTTGAAATTTGTGTGTACCAAGAGATGGTTGTAAATCCAAAAATGCGAACACCCAAAAAAACGCGAATATAGAAACAGCAAATAGCGAGGTTCACCTGTAAGTATTATGCTTCATTTAAAAGAAGCTAAGAAAATCTCGATTAAAACGTGTCAGCAACACCAATGTTATGGTCTTTGACTGAATTTTTGAAACTATTTATCCCATTAAATTCAGTTTTCACCCACAAAATTTAATGCAATTAACAAATTTTTCACAAAATTGGAAATCTCCCTGACGGAAATTTTTCTCATGAGAAAGTTTTATAAAGTCTGAAAAAATCTTAAAAAGTCTTACAAATGTTCGGATTTCGTACACCTGATTAATGATTTTAAAGAGTTAATAAGAGTTTTTAAAAATTCATAAGACCTTGTGGAGACTCAATTTTTTAGCAAAAGTGTTGTTTTTTTTCATTTTTTTTATTTTTTCTATATTGTTCATGTAGTTTCTAATATAGTTTTTTCGCCATTACTTTTGACGAGCGTGGATACCGATCAAAAAAGTCTTTAAAAATATTGAAAACTTTTATCAACACTTAATAACTCTCAATAACTCTTAATAACTCTTAATAACGCTTTTTAACAATTATTGTCACTTCTAAACGTTTTTTTAAATTAAATAAGCGATTGCCTTACCCGTCTGAATATTTCGGAAACCAAATATCAGGTTTCACGTAAATTTTTAAAATTTATTTATATCATTTAAAACTCTTATAAAGTTTTATTAACTCTTAAAAATCATTATTCAGACTTTTAGAGAGTTTTTAAGAATTTTTAAGAATTAGAGTGGCGATGAATTACCGTAGAGGCTCAAAAAAATAGCAAATTTTTTAATAAATAGTAAAATGTTGAGCGTTTTTCGGGGTTTCTCAGCGAAAAATCATCAAATCAAGTTTTCTTGGTGCTCATTTCAAAGCTATTGCCACTTTTCCATACAAAAAAGAGGACAAAACTGCATTTTTTTGCCATTTAAAAAATACGCTCGAGTTAAATCAGTATATTTTGAGTTCAAATGAATGGGCTGCATAATTGGAAAAATAACTAATGATTCCGAAAAAAGAATTGGTACATCTGTTGTGTATTAGTCAACAGAATGAATAAATCAAAGGTATACGAATAAATTTTATTGTTTTTATATATATTAAATTATAAGAATTATAATCTTCTTTTCTCTATTCTTAGAATGTTATTTCACGTTAAATGATCACAATGGATATCTGAAAAATCAAATATTTTCTCTACCTTAACGATTTGTCCTGATCGTTTATTTCTATTTAAAAAATAGTTTGCATTTTCGTTTTATTCATCTTTGGCGTGATTTTATTGAATGATTTAAAAACTTGAGACCAAGAAAAATTTGATATGATTATAGATATTATTTCAACATTGTTTTCATTTTCGAATGTTTCCGCGCGATTCCATTTCTTGTGTTCCAATCTGCTGTCACTTTTGGATCTGCAGGGTTCGAAACGCTATAAATAGCGGTGCCGAGAATGTGTACAGAGCCACTTTGTTTTTTGCATCTATTCCATCAAGTAGTCGACGCTTTTATATCATTATCTTGGCTCAAAATTTGTTTCTGTGTTATTGTTATATTTCAAACAGTGAATTCCTTTAATTATTGAAATTTTATATGCTAGTGATTCGGTGGTTCAACAAAATTTTTAACGCATTAAAAAATGTGGAACTCTAGTAAACACAGTAATCCGAGCGACCACGGCGTGATGCATTTTTACCAGATGCTTTGTGAGTTTGTATGAATACAAAATTTTTATAATAGATATATCCCATTTTTTAATGTTTTTATTAACGGTAAATGTTATTTTTACATGAAATCAACCAATATTTTCGCACAAGGAGCGTAAAATTTTTCACTATTTTTTCAACAATATTTACGAAAATGCAGTTATATGTATTTTGAGGTTATATTAAATGTTGAACTTATAATATAATTAATAAAGTTGATCAGTACTTGATCTTAACATCTATCGAAGATGTTGCTATATATTTGTCTACGAATTTGCATAGAAATCTAATTTTAACTCATAAATATCAACTCATAAGTCTGTTTTATAACCCCTACGGAAATTCATCGCTGCACTAAAACTCTTAAAAACTCTGAATAAGTATTAAAAATTCTTATGAGTATACGGATTTCATACCATGATTTTTAAGAGTTAATAAAACTTTATAAAAATTTTAATTGATATAAATAAATTTTGAAAATTTATGTGAAAGTGATATTTAGTTTTCGAAATATTCAGACGGGTAAGGCAATTGCTTACTTAATTTAAAAAAATGTTTACAAGTGACATTAATTGTTTTAAAGAGTTACCAAGAGTTATTAAGTTTTGATAAAAGTTTTTAATAGTTAATAGTTTAATAGTTAATAGTTTTAAAAACTTTTTTGATCGGTATTAACGCTCGCCAAAAGGCATGGTAAAAAAATTATACGGGTAACCATATGAACAATGTAGAAAAAAAATTAAAAAAACTCAACACTTTTGCTAAAAAATCGAGTCCCCACAAGATTTTATGAATTTTCAAAAACTCTTATGACCTTTTTAAAATCATTACTCTGGTGTGCGAAATCTGCATATTTGTAAGACTTTTTAAGACTGTTTTAGACCTTATAAAACTTTCGCATGAGAAAAATTTCCGTCGGGGTAATGATGACATTGACTGATGAAATATTATTCAACTATTGAGTTAACTGAGAGCTTTTTCTCAATTTTTTATATCTAAGACTCACGAAATTAGAAAACATTTTATTTCAGTTTTTATGCTTAATAAATATTTATAAAATATTTACAAGTAGTTTTAAATTATGAATTTGAAGCCTCTTTAACTCTGGCCCTAAAAAATTGTCACTAATTTTTCTTTGAGCAAATTTCAGCTAAAAAAGCTAATTCATGGTCAAATTATTGATGTGGCATAATTAGTGTTGTTGATACACTCAGTAATATCAATGGGCAATTGTTTATCGTGTTGCAAGGTGCCTACTGCATCAGGTGGGATGAATCAGTCAACTATCTTGGAACAAAAAAACGGTAGAAATATTCAAGTCCTATTGTTTTTCATCATACTAATATAAATTTATCACTGATAGGGAGCTGTCAAGGACATTTGGTTCAAGCAGAAGAAAATCGCGAACTTCCTGATGATGTGGGTACAAGCAATAATTCTCATAATGATGGGCTTCGCAGATCCGCTCGATCTTGTCATTGTGATGCTAGCAGAATGATATACCATCATATTGCACCATCGATAGTATCACCATGTACTAGCTGCAATGATAATCGTACAGTACCCGTAGTAATGGTACCAACACCCTTAATGCAAACCACCCTCTACATGCCGGGTCAGGTCGTTCCAGACCCGCTCGACGAAGACGACAGAGATCAAATGACAATAATGCATCTATCATGTATCATGACAATGAGAATAATGAAGAAAGGAACAAAATACAAGCGTTATTCGAAAAGTATAAGGTATTTATTGAAGTTTATTCCCGACCTATAAATTAAGTTAATTTTAATTTTACAATTAGCACAGTTTTTGATATATTTTTTCTCCTGTTTTCATAAAATTTAATATTATACAAATTAGACAGTTTTAATTTTTTTTTCACTATTATACAATAATTATATTTCAGGCACCAAACGGGAACGCAATATCTGTCGAAGGTATTGATTTATTGTGCAAAGATTTAAATCTTGCACCAACAGATTTTCAAATCTTAGTATTAGCATGGAAGTTGAATGCACGTCAGATGTGTAAATTTACACAAAAAGAGTTTGAAGATGGACTAAAGTCTATGAAAGTTGAAAGTATAAAGGAAATACGTGAAATTTTACCAACTATTTGTAATGAACTCGAAAAAAATCGCAAACTGTTTAGGGACTTATACAAGTTTGTTTATAAGTTCGGTTTGGATAATGAAATTGGTCAAAGAAATCTTCCTGCAGATATAGCAATTAAGCTTTGGATTTTAGTTTTTACAATACATAGACCAAATATTCTCGATAGGTGGATAAACTTTTTAGAGTGCCGTAGAGTGAAATTTATTACACGTGATACTTGGCTAATGTTTTTAGCTTTTATTGATTGTGTAAAAGAAGATTTTTCAGATTATGATGAATCTGAAGCATGGCCTAGCCTATTTGACGAATTTGTGGAATTTGAAACAAATAATGGAATCGTCGTTGAACGTGAAGACTATGATGACGAAAATTTGTGATTTGTAAATAAGTAACCGCAATGCACAAGGAAGTTACTGTAATATAAGATTTTTAAATCGTTATAGATAATTGTGCAATTATTTATTATTCCTTTTTATTGAAAACGAATAACATTTTTATTCCGTTGAAGATATATTAAAAACGTACTGTTTTATAATTTATAATGTATCATTAATTTAATGGTGTAACTTACATTTAGTATAATGTGATATAACTTTCATTGTATACATGTACTTGATTGGTGAGACTTTTATATTTTAATTGTTATAACATTTCTCTTAGGAAAGAAACTGATATCATCCATGAAAGATGCATATTGCATGTACATTTGGGTAACATTAGATTTGACACGCGGAAAAAACGTACACTTATAGTGATATAGGGCTCGCTTGTATCTATTAGGCATTTTTTCCGTACAAGTTTGACCGCGAGGGGGCAGACGTGTTTTGGGTATTCCTGTGTATTTAATATATCTATATACATTTGTGTACATATGTCTATAGATATACATTAGGGTGGTCCACTTTTTCAAAAAATTTTTGTATCTCGGGGGATCCATCGGAATCTGAAAGTTTGAGGTTTAAAATGAAGTTTCCTTTAAACGAGAGCTCAAATAAATGATTTTAGATGGTGTCGATGGATTTTTGAAGTTTAAAAACGTGCTCCTAAAAAGGAGCAAAATCGGGCAACCATTCGATTTATTTCAAACTTTGCTCAGAGTGTAAAAATGATCTTAACGATACATTTTCTTACGTATTTTTGTCTGCGGAACCGAATGCCGTAGTTAGTTTTGACCTAGGAGCACAATTTCATTGAAAAAAATACACTTTTTCGATCGTTCTTTTTCGCAAATTTCGCAAAGTTCATTTTCGAGCGAGCGGCAAATGAACAGAAAAAATCTAGGAAATTTTTTGACACCACCAAAATGTAGGATTTTTTATGACAAATCCAACGGTATATATAAGTATACACTTTAAAATTATTTTAATGCCGAAAAAGCACGATTTCATCCCAAAAAACGATATTAAAAAATGGAAAAATGGAAAAATATATTCGTTTCTTCAAGAAAATGGCTGAGTATAATCACTCATGAAAACAATTGAATACAACTATCTGATAGGTTTTTTTCTCACCTTTCAAACGCCGTTTTCAGAGTTAAAAAATTCGCAAAATTCGCCGAGATACAGCTGTTTTTGTACGATGCACTTTTTTAGCTTAAAAATCTGCTTTGCTGGTTTTTTAATGATAAAGCCAGCTCAGAATTATTGAATTTTAAGCTAAAAAAGTGCATCGTACAAAAACAGCTGTATCTCGGCGAATTTTGCGAATTTTTTAACTCTGAAAACGGCGTTTGAAAGGTGAGAAAAAAACCTATCAGATAGTTGTATTCAATTATTTTCATGAGTGATTATACTCAGCCATTTTCTTGAAGAAACGAATATATTTTTCCATTTTTCCATTTTTCCATTTTTTAATATCGTTTTTTGGGATGAAATCGTGCTTTTTTGGCATTAAAATAATTTTAAAGTGTATACTTATATATACCGTTGGATTTGTCATAAAAAATCCTACATTTTGGTGGTGTCAAAAAATTTCCTAGATTTTTTCTGTTCATTTGCCGCTCGCTCGAAAATGAACTTTGCGAAATTTGCGAAAAAGAACGATCGAAAAAGTGTATTTTTTTCAATGAAATTGTGCTCCTAGGTCAAAACTAACTACGGCATTCGGTTCCGCAGACAAAAATACGTAAGAAAATGTATCGTTAAGATCATTTTTACACTCTGAGCAAAGTTTGAAATAAATCGAATGGTTGCCCGATTTTGCTCCTTTTTAGGAGCACGTTTTTAAACTTCAAAAATCTATCGACGCCATCTAAAATCATTTATTTGAGCTCTCGTTTAAAGGAAACTTCATTTTAAACCTCAAACTTTCAGATTCCGATGGATCCCCCGAGATACAAAAAATTTTTGAAAAAGTGGACCACCCTAATATACATAGATATATTAAATACACAGGAATACCCAAAACACGTCTGCCCCCTCGCGGTCAAACTTGTACGGAAAAAATGCCTAATAGGATGTGCGTCAATAACAACAATAGTACACGAGCTAGCATAGACAGTCCCGATTTCCCTATGTTTACGTTTTTTCCGCGTGTAAGACTAATGTCACACAAGTATATACCAAATGTTCAACGATTCAGTTCCCTGCACAAAACGTAAACCCAGTTTAGTGAGGGTCATCTGAGTGCATAACGTACGTCAAATCAGTAATAACAATAGTATACAGGTTAGCATACGCAGAGCCGACTTCGCTCAGTTTACGTTTTCTGCTGATATGCGAATCGTTTTACATCTAATGTAATACAACCGAGTGTCTCTAATTTGGTAACGAGCAGAAAACGTAAATTTAGTGCACTAGCTGCTCTGCTCCAACCCGTATACTACTGGGAAATGAGAAATGTATGGCTGTCTAAAGTGAGGTTATAGAGAGCTATAGCAGCCAAATTAACGTCAGATATAGAGTCGCAACACGCCTTAATCGGCTAATTGCAGGTGAAGGGACAGAAGTTCTTTGACAACAATTTTTTTACAGGAAAATATTTGAATGCAGATGATCTTTATCACATCAGAACCTTGAAATAATTGTTCATTTATTTAAAAAAAATTTTTAACTACTTGGCTCCCATAAGAGCCTTAAGTGTTTCCCTGCTAGCAAATCTCAATGGAGATCTCAATGGAGATCTCAATGAAGATCTCAATGGAGTTCTCAATTGAGATCTCATGCCAATTTCTCAATGGAACTTATGATGAAATAACTGTTTAAAGAATTGTTTAGAGTACAATTGAACATTAAATATAATTATTCAAAGCGCCTATTTATGTTTTTAAAAATAATTAATTGATTTGAAAAAGAGTGTATAGTAGGAAAAAATAAATTCATATAAGTTTATGCATATTATTTATTTACTTACAAATTTATATCAATAATGTAACAAATTCGGTACACTAATGATGTAGCTTCCATCTACATTTATATGAGTGCATATCTTTTTAATACTTTGGGTTTGTACAATTTCAATTTCATTTTTTATTTCCTTTATTTGTAAAAAATATTTATAGTGATTTTCGTACTTTCTTTTAACGGTTACATAGTTAACATAGCATAAATCATCACGTTTATCTTCGATCGTGAAAGCTACAATACGCACATACAATCCATTTTCAAGTAAGGCAAAGGAATTATTTGAACGCTTTTTATGAATTAAGTACGATTCATAACAACAATTGTCTTTGACTATTTTCAAATATGTACTCGTCATGTTACATGGAATTTTTAACTTACAAAATTTAGTGTCAGTGTCTGAAACGGTATTGAAGTATAAAATATTTTTAAAATATTTTACACCTTGTGTTTTTGACAACAATATGTCATTACAATATATTACGACTGGATCTTTAGCTTTTTTACTGATTTCGTCTTCTAATAACAGAACACTGTGATTTATTTTCACATGACGAATAACTTGTTCTGCTGCTCCTTTTGCACATTTTATGGATTTCAAGACGTAATGATTGGCTGATTCAAACGAGAATGTGGAATTACTCCAAACAGGACCCCAATTCAAAACCCCTCTACATACATGCAACAATTGATGAACGTTGAATGTCATCATTTCCACTTCATACAAATCTTCAATTTGCGAAACAAACCGGTGTAGCATTTCATCAGCTTTGTCCAAATCAGCTAAATGAATTTGATCCATTAATATTATGTAAAGAGATTCAACAAAAAGGAGCCAATGATTCATTAAATCTGGTGTTAAGATGGTGTCAAAAATGATCGGGCTGTAATATAGGGCGAAGTTTTCCCACTCTCGCGCCTTCCAATCTTTACGTTCACTTATTTTTCTTGATAGCGAGATATTTGTACAGGTACTGATATTAATAACATTTTATTATCTAATTCTTCAATGATAACATCATGCTGTCGACTCAAATGATAATTTGTAAACTGTTTCGTAACACCTTCGAGCGCCATATGTAGATAATCTGATATAAAGCCATCAACAAGATTGAATTTTGGTAGATTTATGAAGGGTGATGGATACATCACTCCATACTCTGGATTATGAGGATCTGCATTCATCATCAAATTTAGCATATCCTGATGTTCTCGAAGTTTAGGTGTAGCTTTTAAAACAGGAAATCTTTTTACTCCATGCGTTACACCGGGGTGTAAACACCAGTTACATCCATAGTGTCCATTGTATTGTTTGATTCCTTGAATTGGAGCACGAGCAACAGCATCAACGCAACAAGTAAGTATATATAATTTTAATAATAGTTTTTCATTTTTAATTGTGCATGAAATTGTTAAATCTTTAACCATATCAACAAATTTATCAAGAAATATTGACATATCGGGTTTTTTTGGAGTGAAAATCAGCCCACAAACGATCAGCTTTTTAGTTCGAATGTCTTTCGGTAATTCGTTAATCATTAAATATAATGGCCACACAGATTGTTGAGAGCATTTGAATTTAGAAGCTCCATCGGTATTAAAAACTGCACTTAAATAATTGGTCTGTCCTTCCAAGATCATATCACGCTTAAATTCACGATACTTAATACCATCAAAAACATCACTGAAAAATCCTTTTTTATGCTTACGTTGATGCATTACATGGTGGTAATATTCTTCATTGTTCTGTAAAATATCGACTATTTGCTCGGATGGGTCCAATAAAATGAAGTAGCTGGATTTCTTTTGATCACTGCTATCGTTTTCAGACTTGCATATAGGGCAGATTATTATCGAAGACTCACGTTTTGACCCTTCATGAAGATGAGCAGAACATTCATAGCAAATGGTATAATACTTCAATCCATCTCTTGAATTAAAAAATTTGTCAAGCATATGGCTTGAATCGGGTAGTATTGGTCTTATGAAAAACGTGTTAATAAGTTTCAACAAATTGGTGATAGCTGATACAGATAATTCGTTTTGTATTGCATATTTTAATGTCATTAATAATATTTCCCCCCTACTTTTATCGACAGGTACCAAAATTTCTTCCAAAAATTCATTGCTATTCATTAGATCCCTTAAGTTTTTACATTTATCAAACCTAAAATTTTCAGATTGTGTTTCAGCCTGTTTATATAATTCATCAACCCATAATGGCCGATCCGAATCATCATTGAATGTATCCTCTGCATCAAAATATACTTCCTATAAATGATAGAATTTATTTATATAAAGGACATTGTACGTAAAATCAATTCGTTCAATAAAATAGTTAAAAATCGAACCTCTTGTTCAACTTCCATGAAACTTTCAGGCATGTCATTGTCAAGAACCATGAATTCATCTATAGGTTCTATTGCCGCAGGATGGTTCTGCTATATAAATCATATTAAAAAAATTAGATGTTAAAAAAAAACATTTTACATTGAGTTTATTAATTAGATTTGAATTATTGCAATTATTATGAGCATTCGGCTCGTGTTGTAACCCATTATTTTGCAGTTAAAACAAATCCATACCCAATGTATTAAATATTATTGTAACAGACACAGGTACTAGTGAAAACAATTCCTTTGCAAGTTCACTCATAAAAAAATTGATGTAAACATTATGAAAAATTGGTACTCCTTTCCGATAAACTAATAGTGAAAATAGAAAATTTTTGAAAAATTGACTACGCCATGATAAAGTCAAAGAAAAAGTACATCAATCACCAGATACAAGTACATTCATCTGAGTATGAGTTTATAACTTTTGTTCGAGCCGGAAGTTGATCAGTTTCACTCGACAAGGTAAACGTTCCAATCATGGAACACTGTTTCGATTATGGAACTTGCTAATCAAATGGGCTAAAAACGTTTGCTATGTCAGCGTATAGAACAGAATAATTAAACGTGTTAGGATCGCCATAACATTTACTAATCCTCTCTTGAAAATTTTAAAACTTAAAATTTTAGAATATTGGTCGGTGAGTAATACAACTGTTCCATAATATTCATTTATCTTTTTCAAAACTTTCTTGTTCTTCGTTTTTTTCTTAGATTCATTACTTTTTGAGCTAATATTCAACAATACAATTCTGTAACAATTTTTGGTGTATATGGGCTAAGCCATAGTGGGCTTGATAGTCAAAAAAATTTTTTTTCTTTAATTATGTACTTTTGAAGAGTACATTGAAAAGTGAAAATCCTGAAAGTTTCAGCCCTCTATGTCCAACCCTATTGGATTTTCAGGGTCTTAAAGTTGAATTTTCTTTTTCTGCTGATATTCTGCTTGCAATTCTGATTTTCTGGGGTCAAGAAACATGGTTTTTCTCTAATTTTTCTTGTTTCTTGACTCATATTAAGCTCAATAATGAATTCTGTTTGTCTGCCGATAACTAAAATTTATCAGAAGTTGTATTTTGATGTATCGATGAACATATTACAGTATGGGCCTAATTGAAGGAGACGAACACATTTATTTTTGTACCCCTACATGATTATTGTCTGAAAATATCATTTCTATAGGTCTAGAAGTAGTAAATATGATTTGTCAGTACAAATTTGAATTCTACATCAAATTTTACATTAAAAACCATGATTGAACAATTTTTTCTTATTAACCCCAGAAAATCAGAATTGCAAGCAGAATATCAGCAGAATAAGAAAATTCAACTTTGAGGCCCTGAAAATTCAATAGGGTTGGACCAAGAGGGCTGAAACTTTCAGGATTTTCACTTTTCAATGTACTCTTCAAAGTACATAATTAAAGAAAAAAAATTTTTTTACCATCACGCCAACTATGGCTTAGCCCATATACACCCTTAAGGGTCTTCTATGCACAATGTAGTCGGTAACTATATGCGCGTATTTTGTACCCATTTTTCAAACTTATACAAATGTGCCTATGGAGCTATTTTTTCATATAAATAGTGTAAAAATTTTCTTTCCAATTATATGAAAAAATAGCTCCATAAGCACATTTGTGTAAGTTTCATGATACCTACCAAAAAATGTCAAGACCATAGGTAGTATAGTACATGATAAAAATGGGTACAAAATAAGCGCATATAGTTACTGACTGAGTGTGTATAGATGACCCTTAAGAGATTGGTTTGCCTTACAGTTTTATTGTTATGTGGAATCCTTGGGAAGAACCAGTAGAGTGAAAAGTTTCTCTAACATCAAAATCAAGCTATTCGGAATGATTGGGGTTTATTGTTCATAATTTTTTACATTTATTGTGCCCTGAAGAATAAAATACTAAAATTTAAGTAGAATGAGAATTTCTCCATGTGTCTGAACAATCATAATTATTTAAAGTATTGTTTGAGTAAAAAGTGAATTGGCACATTGATTCATTTGGGTGGATATTAATTTACTGCAAAATAGTTTTTGGTACATTCAGTAAAATTTAATTTATTACTTGTTAAAATGTTTAAACTTTAAAGGATGAATTTCAATACTATAAGTATTAACTTTTTTAAGAATAAGTATTTAATGTTTTTTGCAAAACATTAATTGGCGCATGCGAACATGTTTTTAATAGTAAACTCAAATATAAAAATTATACAAATAAGATTAGTATGTATTTATATTAGTTCTTGATAAGCTTATGCGAACCTATAAACTTTTTATTTGAATAAATTTATTAAGTAATTGAAACTTATCTACATGATGAGGTTTCTTTATAAAGGATGATAAAAAGGAAAAAATTGGTCTAACTACCTTTTATACTTAACATCTTAAAAAGTTACCATTATGTTTTAAAGAGAGCAATGTTTTTCAATTGCAAGGGTCAACAAGAGCTTAACTTTCTAAAATTGTATAAATTAATTTGCATACTCTAACTATAAGTTGCATTTCTTATTATACTCTGGTCATTTACATTTAAAATTTCATGTATTTAAAATTTCATGTATTACATTTTATGGTTATATAAATGTTATGCTGTTTAACGAGTCACTTTTATTTCATGTCTCAATCTTTTCGTTTTAATTGAATTAAATATTTTATTCACTTTTATAATTTCATTGTTATTTCTGAATGATAAAAACTTCAAACACCATTAAAAAGTTTTTTTAGATATTTCATTTCACCACAATTTGCTGTGAAACATGCTTTGAAATTTAATTTTTCAGTGATTAAAACAAGTGTACTGAAAGAATTGAAATATTATTTCCTTTCCTTTTTTTAAATTTAATGAATTCAAATAATTTTAATGAGATTTTATTTATCCATTCACTGCATTAATTTGCTGATTCATATATATAAATTCATTATTATGTTTCATATTCAACTATGGCATGATCAGTCAAATTCAATTTTTTCTTGTTTGTGTAGGGAAGAAAGAACAATTTTAATTTAATTTTTGTAGAGAAAAAAAAAACTTTTAATTTTAAGTTAAATAGTATGATTAACATTTACACTAAGTGATTTTATGACAAAAAAGTGTTTTTTTTGGGGGAAAAATTCCACTACAAAATATTATTACTCGGAAGTTAAAAAAAACTTTGTATTTACCACTGGTGAATGAGGTCGATCTTGTGGCAAGAACAAATTGTATCTTGCAGCTGTACGTGGTGGTAAATAATCGTCTCCTTTGAACAAATTCTGTTTGTAGCCACTCATAATGACTAATTTGTTTCACTTAATGAAAAATTCCACCCAAAACCAAGCAACTTTGAAATAGATTTTTAACGAACACTATCAATACAAACGGTCGATATGTCCATACAGGTGGTCTACATGCTTTGTGCAGACTACACTCGTGTTGTCGTAGAAAAAGCACGAACATTCGCGAAGTTAACTGGAAAGAGATAGAGATGTAAGGGGTGAAGAACACACCAATGTTCACTTGACGTACAGGATATCTATAATACGTTCACATGTGAATACTCCTGCGGATTTCAATATTTTATTAAGTTTTATTATTAACAAATATCCCAGTAGTTAAAAAGTATGGATACTGAAAGTGAAATAAAATTTGCTATTATAATGTGTTCGGATGACAGAGTCAGAAAATATTGTAAACCAATCGAGGTTATATTTGATAACAAAAAAGACAATCATATACAACCAAAAACTTATACAGATTTTGTTAAGAACAAATTGTATAATGTGTACTGGAGAGTATGCAAGAAAAATTGTAAAATAGAAGACAAATGTTGCTCATTTTACAAATGTCAAATAATAAGCTTAGGAGGTGCGTATAATACTTTTATATTATTATATATATATCATCATGTATGATGATTATTTTACTTGTACATAAAACTTTGCATTGTCGACCAATAATTAGAAGAATGAGACATTTCTTCTAAAGAAAATTCATTTAAGAATAGAAATACAGCAAGTATAGTTAACTTGAATTTAACATTGTTTTTTACTAAAAGTGTTACTTTACTTACAATTTATATTAACTTATTAGACAAAAAAATACCTGCAATGTAACTCATGATAAATAGATAATATTTTTACATTGACCATTGCTAATTGTTAATGTGGCAGGTAGTTATAAATATTGCAAAAGTTTTCAAATAAAATAAAATACTGATATATAAGTAAAATGAGAATCTTCATGCGTATAAACATAATTGTAATAATTTCAAGATTTAATTTGTCAAGATTTGATCAAGATTCATTCGGGTAGAAAAAATCTCGTTTTCGAGCCTATCACAGAGCTTCCTCTATGAGGAAGCAATAATTTACTGCAAAATATTTTTTATGAGTTCTTGATAAACTAATGCGTACCTTTAAAACTTTTATTTGAATAAGAATTACAGCAATTTCAAGTTGGGTCTACGAAAAAAAAGAATTTTGATTTTGTTCTTTGAAAAGTGTACATAGAATGTTTTAAATTTTTTCATAAGTTACTTTGGACTTGAATTAGTTATTTATTTTATCTGTCTCTTGTTGTAAAAAAACAGGATGTACGCCAAAATAAATAACATGATTGAAATATTAGGGCTTATGTGAGACAAGTTTATACAAAATCTTAAGAATTGTATGTTAATTTCAGTTTTATTCAATTTTTTTGTACATGATCTATAGAAAAAGTTGAAACTTTTTGGAACTCAATAGAATCGCAATTTTTTCAAACTTTATTAACAACCCTAAAATTCAACAATATGTAAAGCGCTGAGGGTCAGCAGTATTTTACATAATATTCAACAATTTATTAAGAATATAAAGGATAAGTAAAGTAAAATTTTCAAATTAATTTAAAAAAAAATGCAATTGAGTGTATGGGTAAGATTACAATTTTATAAGTTTTTGTGTTTGAATAATGAATGTGTTGTAAGCCACAACTACAGTGTACTCTCAGAACTCATGGATCTTCAATTTCTATCAATGCTGCTCATGAGTATTGGACTTATCAAATTTAAAAAATTTATTTTACGAAAAACTACCAGAGATGACAACTCGAAATTTTTTTGATTTATCGGTAGGTACTTGGGCAAGAGCTTTTTAAATCGAACCCCATACTTGGAAAAATCGCTTCTTTAATTCTGTAATTAATCCAAATCTTAATGCTATCATAAAGTGATATTTAAAAGCGTAGAATAAAATGAACCGTACAATCTCATAATGATATTTGACTATTGAAAAATGACTAATAATATTGTAGATCTTTTTTATTTGATATTTAATTTCAACTCTTGAGTGTTCGTTCTTCTATCAAACTTTGTTTTTCTCAACGACTTTTTTTTATAAATATTTTTTATATTGAACCATATACATCCCAGTTAATTACATATTTTTAAATTTTAGATTCTGAACAGAAAGCATGGGAAAATGCTAATAAAAACCAAAATAGAATCATATGGAAAAAAAATATTCTTCCTCTGAACAAACTGAAAGTACTGACGAGAATGTTGATACAACTAAAGTTAAGATTGATGTAAGAATTTTTAATAATCATTGAGGCCAAGTAATTTTTTCTCTGTCCATTCAGTCAATAGTTCATATCATCAATGGCTCTAAGGAGACTATAATTTTTAATTTTTATATTTACAGCGAAAGGCTGTAAAAGCTAAAAAAAATTTTTTTTTAGAAACAGGCATGTCTACCTTTGCCAAAACCGCGTTCGAAAGTACTTAGTGCACTTAGATACATAAAAATAGTCTAGGTCATAAGATTCCAAGTCATCGGATTGGTAATTATAGCTTTATGTAGCCTCATTTTTGTGCGATTGACCTTCTACTACATGAACCTCAAGCTAAGAATAAAATCTAATTTGTGGCCTCTCTATACACACTCAGTCGATATTCAATATCGAATATTTTGCACCCATTTCTCTTAATGAATAGTGAATCAATAATTTTGAAACTTTTTACTAATGTACAGGAGATTGACACAATTGTGCGCATGGGCTTGTTTTCATGAAAATGTCTCTAGAGTTTACTTGAATTAGCTTTTCAGAAATAGCTCGTTTTTATAGGTTATGAGAAACAAAAAAATAATTATTTTAATTTAAGTTAATTCTGAAACAGTTCTGTGAACACGAGCACATACGCGTGCCTATCTTCATGTCTATCTTTTGAAAGTTAGTTAAAATTTTTAAAATGATTGATTTATTATTCATAGAGAAAAATGGGAATAAAATAAAGCGATATTGATTACCGACGACATTGTGTGTAGAGGGCCCTTCAGGACCAGGCTTACCCGCTCAGCCGGTAACGCCAGAGTAACGTACAATTTAGGCTTAATATGAAAAATTGGTAACTACATTCGCAAATAAGCAAGCAGAGGCACATTTCTAATACAATCATTAACATTGTGGGTGAGTTTCATCCAATTCCATGAATTATTAAATGAGAAAAATGAGGACGATGAATAATTATGATTTTGGTTATGGTGTTATCAATGATTATTCATCGTCCTCATTTTTCTCCTTTAATATTTCATGGAATTGAATAAAACTCGACTAAAATGTTGATGAGAGTATTTCAAATGTGCCTCTTTCGCGAATTCGCGAATAAAGTTACCAATTTTTCAGATTCAGCATAAATAGTGTGTTACTCTGGCGTTATCGACTGAGTGGGTATGCCTGGCCCTTAACTATTTTTCCGTACAATTAAAATTGCGGATGTACCCAAAAATCAAATGAATAAAATAAGACCACGTACAACTAAATTCACCTATTTGATGACTTGGAATCCTACGGCAGGCATCTTTTAAATGTATAAATGTAAAAGTAGAGTACTTTGAAGTAGATTATCAGAAATCGCTGTTATTCCTGTTTAAAAAAAATGTCGTGTAGCTTTTTTAGCCTAACGATTTGAATATTATATTCATAATTGAAATAAAAAAAAATTATTCCCTTTTGAGTCTTTGATGAATGTTAAAAAAATTTTTATGCATATGTACATAATGGTGACAGTTTTTAATCAAGTTGCATGAATATTACCTTCCTACTTAAAGATTGTCGTTGATACATAAAAAAACTGATGGCATTGGAAGATTAGGAAACCCGAGTTTCACGCAAGAATATTAAAAATCAATAAAAGCATGCCAAAGTTTCGGAAAAATACAATACAATCAATTGTTGTACGACTTTTTATTGCAAATTGAATTCGTAACTAAAATATTTTGGTAGCTGCAACAAATTACGAGTAAAAGCCTATTGAAATCACTTTTTTAGGTCCTAATTATCTCGCAGTTTTCTTATACTACAGTCCCTATATCAACCGAAGGATTCAGAACAAAGTTTCATGCAACTTGACAAATAACTAACACTTTAATAAACATAACTTGAAGGTTATTTTTGAACTTCTATGTGTAGACAATTTCTTTCAATTCTTGTATGGTCTTGTATGGCAGAGAAAAAGCTACGACTATTGTGTTGCTTCTTTTGATAATTTATTAATTTATATTTTTATTTGTAGAAAACAAAGCAAATTGCCAAAGCAGTAGCCAAAAATGTTTCAAAACAACTAAGATCTGAACACATAAAGAATAAATATAAAGAAAATGTTTTCATGCAAAATAGAATCGTTCTTGCTGATATTGAGATTGAAGACAATCATGAAATTAATGAGATCCCAAAAAAAACATGCTCAGTATCAATAGAGCGTCTTCCTGATGACATTATTAAATCATACAGTGAGAAAGAACCAAATATTCGCAAAAAACTCGAACTCTATTTCAGGAAAGAGATCCTATTCTCAACGATCGAGGTCAAGTTCTAATTCTGATTCAGAAGCTAAGTCTCCTAGAACAGGATCTAAAATTGAACGAGTGGGTAAATTAAAGTCTCGTAAATATAAGCTATTATCTAGTTCATCTAGTGAGTCAGACTCTCCTGAATCGGTTATCAAAACTAATCTAGTAAATAAACCAGATTTTCCACTATCAAAGTCGGTTCTTGAATCAAATGCGTCATTAAATCCTGGTAAGTCCAGATTGAGATCCATTGCGGCATCAAATTCTCGTGAAGACAGGTCAAAATCTAGATCACTTGAGGCATCAAATCCTCGTGAACAGAGGTCAAGATCTAGATCAATTGCGGTATCAAATCTTCCTGAAGAAAGGTCAAGATCTGGATCAATTGTGGCAACAAATTCTCGTGAAGAAAGGTCAAGATCTAGATCAATTGCGGTATCAAATCTTCCTGAAGAAAGGTCAAGATCTGGATCAATTGCGGTATCAAATCTTCCTGAAGAAAGGTCAAGATCTGGATCAATTGTGGCAACAAATTCTCGTGAAGAAAGGTCAAGATCTAGATCAATTGCGGTATCAAATCTTCCTGAAGAAAGGTCAAGATCTAGATCACGCACGCCATTGAATCCTCGTGAAGAAAGGTCAAGATCTAGATCAATTGCGGGATCAAATCCTCCTGTAGAAAGGTCAAGATCTAGATCACGCACGCCATTGAATCCTCGTGAACTGAGGTCAAGATCTAGATCAATTGCGGTATCAAATCCTCCTGTAGAAAGGTCAAGATCTAGATCACGCACGCCATTGAATCCTCGTGAAGAAAGGTCAAGATCTAGATCAATTGCGGGATCAAATCCTCCTGTAGAAAGGTCAAGATCTAGATCACGCACGCCATTGAATCCTCGTGAAGAAAGGTCAAGATCTAGATCACGCACGCCATTGAATCCTCGTGAACAGAGGTTCAGAACTAGATCACGTTCGCCATTAAATCCTCCTGTCCACCGTCAAAATAGACGAGCTAATCGGCGGAGACAGAACTTCAGACCACCTGTCGTGGAAAATGATAACGGTAAGAAATGTAGTTTTTATAATTATTTTATTTCAAGGGATCATTCTGCTCGAGAAGTATTAATGAATCAATTTTTTCCCTTTGTGTTTTCAAATTGATGATATTATCGAAAACCACCTTCTCGAATTCGGTTCAGTAATTCTGATTTTAAGTCCTTTCAAATCAGTATTGACGCAAGGGCTTAATGCAAGTTGAAAACTGTTTTCTACGCATTACCTATTTTCTTATTTAAATACGTGGCTATCGTTTGAACCTCTACGAAATATTGAAAATCGAGCACTTTGATATATTTTCCAATCAAAAAATCGAATAAAAACAGCATTATTTTTTAAATTTTGCCGAATCGGCACCATTTTCTTATATTTCGAAAAATTATTATTTTTAGAGGTTCCATCGGTTAGCCAGTAACATAACAAACAATGGTACTTTACGATACAAGTGCCATAAGTAACACTTTTTGGCACAGCGTAGTTTAGGGCCCGAGCGCAGCGAGGGTCCTAATAGCTGGGCTGAAAAGTGTCCCCATGGCACGAGTATCGTACAACATTTTATAGCACTGTACTAAGTTCACATTTATGACCCCTTTTCCGAGTCATGAGTCGCACTTTTTGGTAGCGCACGAGCGTATGCGAGTGTGATTGCGGTGCCAGAATGTGCGACTTATGCCATAGAAAAGCGTGCCATGAACGTAAATATATGCACACAGTGCTAAAATTAATTTTTTAGTCGGCGTGAACCAGAATGATCCCTTTCAATTTCCTACTTAAGTAAATAAAAATGTTATTATTTTGGATTCCCCAGAGATAATACAAGAACAACCTGAAAATGATCCAAATTATCCTAAGCTAATTGCATACGTACGTCATTTATATAATATGTACGAGAAATTGGATCTCTTACATCCTATTGTTCCACCAGATAATAGATATCCGAGGTACCAACTCGTTGGTGGTGAAATTTATTTGGGCCAAAATATATTTATTGGAGAGAAGTCTTGGATCATGGCCAAGATGAAAAATTTATCTAGATTCGAAACGAGATATAGCGTTGAAAGTGTGGGGTAGCAAGAAAAATTTAGCAAATAATGTATGATCGCCAATTATGAATCTGTTATCTTTCCTGAGCTTGGGCCAGTACAATTGATCTCTCCTAATAAATTTGAGTTGTAATTTGAGTAAGTTAAAATTCATTTTATATATTCATGCAACCTTACTAATCCTTTTTTGTTAATTATTTGAAAATAATGATTATAGGTATAATTGAGGACTATGTTAATGAAAAAATATCCAGAAGCAACAAATACATGGAAATACAAAATAATTCATGCGGCTCCTACTAGATTGAGTACTCACATCCGAGATCTAAGAAGAGCTCTAGGCGTTCAAGATTGAATTTGAAGAATATACCTTTATAAAAATTTAACATACATATAGGCAAATTTCCTGAAGCGTCTCGGTCGCACGGCCGTATTAAGCGAAATTGCATGATTTCCAACTCGTGATAAAAGTACCTAAACAGACCTAAAAAAAACTCGTAATTTCGAAATTACTATCCAAATGATATATCAGTTTTTTTAAAGTCCGTTTAGTTGCAAATCATGAAATTTCACGTAGAATGGCCGTTGTACCCGAGACGTTAGATAATTTCAGGGAATTTCCCCCATAACGTTATTTTTTTCTTACGTTACAATAAGATTTTACGTAAATAAGTTGTTCAAAGATGAGATCTGGAAAAAAGCCTTATGTTAATTAAAATTTATTCAGTTCTTTAAAATGCATTAAGGAAGTACCCTTACAAAAAATTGTCGAATTTTTTTCATTTTTTTACCTATTAGTATCCGAATTCAAATCCTTTTGTATTCCATCAGTTTTATGAGATTTTAAAATTTGAAACATAGTATGATTGAAAGTAATTTATTCTAACTGATTTGTGATAATAAATCAAAAATTTAAATCTATTGAGAAATTGGCATGAGATCTCAATTGAGAACTTCATTGAGATCTTCATTGAGATCTCCATTGAGATCTCCATTGAGATTTGCTAGCAGGGTTATGCCCGATCCTTCCTACATCTTACCATAAAAATTTCTACCACACATTTCCCAATCGTTATTAATGTCGTTTATGTTCACCATAAAGACAGTTTTACAACATTATATTTACATTTGTAGGTTATCATCGAATTAGACTGGTTCGAACTTATTTCTGCTACAGCAAAGAAATTTAAGCAACGAGTAGTAGGGGTCACTCATGTGTATAAAATTATCGGCAATACTAACAATAGTATACAGGGTAGCATAGGCCGGGCCCTTAATTCGCTATGTTTACATCATCTCGCTGTTGTGGATTTTAACTCAAAACGATGTATTTACAAATAAAAATGAAGAAATGTTTAATTGTAGTAATATATTAATTATCTATAAATGATTTTATGAGAATAAAGAATCAACCATAATTTAAAAAGAAGCAATATCATACTTTAAACATATATCAGATGAAAATTTATGAAGGTTTAACTACCTTTTACTATTACAAAAATACGCTAGTATAAAGTACACAATAGAATCACTGGTCTTTTGAAGAAAGATTTTAAAATGTGTTGTGTAATTTGAACTTTAACAATGTTTGATTGATTTCATATAAATATATTATATTAGCAAATTATTGTCTACGTCAATACTCAATTCTACTCAATTCTAAATATTCAAAATAGAATTCAGACTGAATATTGCTTCATTGAACATTTTATATAATTATTACATGTAAATAGAAAATGTTTTTGTAAATAATGAATGTAAAAGTTTTCGAATATTATTGTAAAAACGATTTTCACGAGAGAGAATGACTCAAAATTGGTTTAAATTTGTGATATTTGACCACTTTTCTATTTGTTGTTGTAGAAGAAATAATATTTATTAAAAAAAGTAAAAAAATTTAATCTTGTACACATTTTTCGCACTGGAACAAGAAAATAATTGGACTAGTTTTCTTTATATTAAAATATCTTTACACTATGCAAAGTAATGAAGTTATTTTATAATATTTTCATGTATTGTATGATATGAATCTTTCATTGTTTAAAAAAACGGAGAAAAATACATTCAATATTTTTTAACCATAGCATTTTGATTGATAAAAAGTATTTTATTACATAGTTGGAGTAAGGTTTAATCACAAATTAGACCCGTTTAACACAATAAATAATTTCATTTAATTTTAGTGAATTCAATTAAAAGTATGGATCCTGATAAATGGATTTTTATGATACATTTTATCAGAATAAAACCAATTTACAAATGATATTTATTGATATCTCAATTCAAAATTTACTAGTGCTAGTAGTTACAAGGTACAATTTTTTAAAATTATAGCCAGTTATACCACAAACGGCATTTAACAGAATTGGTTTTTGTCCTTACATAATTTACATTTATTTTGTAAGTTAATTTAGCACAGACTTTTCAGCCAAAACCTTTTTTTAACACTTCACAAATATATTCCTTTACGATTGATTTTCGTTTAATTGGAATGTTATAATAGCAGCTGATTTCACATATCAGAACTCACATCGTAAAAGTGTAATCAAATCAATGATGTGAAAGGGTTATTGAAGTATTAATAGTGATAAAAATATACAATTTATTTCACTTTAAAAATAATCAAAACTTTCTCGTCGTCCGAGTGATTGAATTTATTTACACACAGCTTATTTTTTTAATTCAATGCAATTCTGATAAGATGTGCCTCGATAAAAAAATAAAAAATGAAAAAATAAAAAGGAGACTAGAGTTTTATCAGAAATATTCAGATCATTTAGACGCTCCTACGTGAAACGTAATTATCTCTCAACAAACCAATTTCAATGCTTATGTATTGTGTTCAAGATGCATATGGTCGATTTATTTCTGGAATTTCATCAATTAATCATCATCGTCATTTACGCTAGAAGTTCAAATTGGGTAATACACTTATGACCAGATCAACATGGAAGTGCTTTACATCAATCATATCGAAAATAAATGGTAACTATTTATTTTTTGTAATAATACTATCTGTAAACTTTCTCCTAAATTATAATGAAAATTTCATATCAATTTTTAGCATTTTAAAAGCTTTCAAAATCTAATTGTTGGTACATTATTAAATCAATAAGCACATTAAAAGAACTCAAAATGACTTAAATTAAGAAAGCCTATTTTTTTAAAAAATAATTCTCTTGCTGGGCAGTGAAATTAACGTTATCTAAAAATTAGTTAACATTATTGTTGACATGTTGAGCGCATGTAACATTTAATGCTATATTAAGATAAGCGCTTGAACAAAAGTAATAAAGAAAAATTGTTGTCACAACAATTCAAATGCAATATAGTAAGCTACTATTTCATCGACTTATTTCTACGTATTATATAACTTGAATCTGATGCATTTTTGTTCAGCTAACTTGAGATGTTAACATCGTTTAACTCTTACTTTCTGTCCTTATTAAATATATGATATTATTGTTATAATTTATATAATATATATTTACGTACGACCATTATAGAAGCACTTTTGTCTTTTGTATATGCATTTTTCGTCAATAATATCTTTAGCAGACATTTCATTTTTCTTTATAATTTTGAATTCAATAACTTGCGTGCCGTGCATTCGCCTCATGCACTTAAAATTTGATATTCATTATATTGTGCAAAATCATAAACTATTATGAGTTATTTTTCAACTCAACCTTTTAAATTAATTATTATTAAAAAAATTACGCGATTTTCTACCACAATTTTATAATAGTAATTTACGATACAAGTAACGTGGCAACTTTGTCACACATCGCAGAGCTTTTGTAACGATTGGGCCCTAAACTATGCCTTACCATAAACTGCCACTTGTGGTATAATTGTATCGATAGTGATTTTTGTTCCTCTTCTTATTGTAATTTTTCAACCGGCGACTTATTGTTGATAAACGAAACTTATTTAATAATGAAGTTATGGATAATCGAAAAAATGATGTGTTACTTGTATGATCTATGAAAATGAAATTTTTTCTAATTTTTAATAACAAAACAATCGGATATGTGAATTTTAGACGGTTCTTTTATATCGACCACTTTTTTGATTTATTAAATAAATTGAAAGATTATTCATTAGACGAGAATAATTTATTTTATTTTCTAAAAACATTTTTATTCGCAAGTTATGGAATAACTGATCATGTAAAAAAAAAATTTCACGCACGTTAATTTTGTTGGCTTATACGACATTCAAATTCTTCAAATATTTGAACGAATAATTTTAGTTTCATTCCATCAACAAGTAACGGTCATTCATTAATATTGCTGTAGCTAAGGAGAGACTAACAGCAATTAGCGACTATAACAGTTTGGCAATTTTAGATTACATCAAATTTTCGTATCTTCTCATGCTAAAGAAAAATCTACGCATGAAAGATTCAATTTTACTCTAAAAGTATTAAACTAGTCGCAAAAGCATTTTGGGACACTGTATTTATGATCACTAACAATGATGTTTAACTTTCGATCATTTAACGAATCAAAGATCCATAAAATATGAGTATGGACGTTTTTTGCATGAATACTTGATTATAATGTATTTATGAGGTCGAGAAATTTGCATGCTATTATTTTATCCGGTAGTGAACGTTTATCACAAATTTAAAATAAGAAGAGAACAAGCAGACAAAACAAAAAAGTTGGGTTTTAAACTAGTTTTGTCATTTTCTCAAATGCTTGTTTTTAGAGACATTCAAATATACATTATACATAAATGTGCTGTAATTATTGATCATTTCAGGTTTTAAACAGGATCGGTCTCTACATTTGTAGAATTTAATATATCTTGACTCAACATGAGGCCATTTTATGGCACGATCTTTATACTTTACGTTTTTTAACATTCACTTTTGGTTCCCTTTGTTGCGCCCTTATACTTGTTTATTTTTCTATGTAATAACGATTATTTTATACAATTAATGTGTTATTCGTTCTGAAATCTCATGAAACAATGATTGATCACTCGATGTAAATCCAAATTTATTTATTTATTTATTATGATTTTGGCTTTGAAAACAAATTTAATGATATATTTTAAAAATAAATGCGTTGTTAAAATTAATTAGCGGCAAAAAAACAAGAGAAATGATTGATTTTACATAAGATCAATGATTGACCCAGATCCTACATGAGTATAACATAACGCTCCTGTTATATCGCAAATATTACCATTGGGTATTAGTCGTTGGTTGTGCACTATTTGGCCGATTAATAAGCAGGAGCTTGGAAATCGCCCATACCTCTTTGTTGCTGTTGACCAAAGGGAGGTTCTTGATATGCGGCGTCTGTTGCGTCAGGGTAACTCGTGTATCCTTGGCTCTGCGATGGGTCAGCTTCATAGCTCTGAGTGAATGCAGCATCGGTTCCCTGCTTGAATCTCTGAAATGCGAACCATGCGCATCCTGCCTACAATGAGATACAGCATAAGACGTTAGTATTAGATTAAAGATGGTCATTATAATTTTTGAATTAAATAGCAAAACCGTGGTGGAGCTTACCCAAGAGAAAATGGAAAAGAAACAGAACGCAATGGCTCCTTGCACATTATTTTTACCATAGTCGCTCGCAGGAGTGGATTTGTTCCAGGCATTTGTTAAATAACAAAACCCAACGAAGTAAAGAAATGCCCAGAATCCAGAGAAGCTAAAAAGTTATTATAAGTATTTTTTTCAGCAGAAAAAAATTATGTTTAGAAATGTGTTGAAAAAGTAAGTATACCCGAGATCGCCCAAAACGTAGTGCTTTCTTGTCTTGACCGACGACATTTGTTCGAAAAGATATTCCCCGGCTAAAAAACCGATGCTCGCCAAAAAGGCTATGACGCCAATGCCTGTGCCATAGTTACACGCATTTGCATCTCTGTTATACAGACATATATCTTTTCCGTCCTCTTCAATATATCCTTTGCTACTTATGCAGCCAAAAACAATAATGGAAAATAGCTGGAAAAGAGATGATGAATTATTTTTAAGTTTTTCTGCGATTCATTGTGCGTTGTTATTTTATGATATAATTGACATGAAAAGTTATATCATATAAAATTAAATTTAACACTGACTAGTGTAATTATATTGCGAGCAATACACAGGTCATGGGGGACTAGTTTTTAAATGTGACTCTTGCGTAAGCTTTTGCGTATCAATGTAGCTCATGTCACTTCGTCAAGTGCAACACTACAAGCTGGGCAAGTACGCGTAACGTAGAGATATCAGTACTTTTCACATGGCTCGTTCGTGAAGATGTAAGATATGGCATATAAGATTAAGCATTAAACCGGTGGTGTCTTCATTGTCATGGATCGCAGCCTTTGAACATACAGCTGTTGAACTTAATATCAAATTGCTAGACCATTTACCGCTGCTGACAATTTCACCAAAGCTAAGATTTAGCATCAGAGCGGTGATGCCATGACCGAGGCATCCGACTTGTAGTTGGTGCAATACTAGCAATCAGTGTAATCAAGGGTACATTTTATGAAAATGAATGGTTCTAGTTCAGGGCAAGCAGTAATACATGTAATTAGTCATTTTTAGGAGTTGAGATCAAAGAAGATGACTAGTACGAAAAAAAAAAAAATAGGTTGGTGTTTGGGAGCTAGGAAAAGTATCGCGAGTAAATGCAAGCTAGGTTTCTGAACAGTCTAGCCCTTCATAGCTACCTCGTGCGGTATATCTACGTATTAAGTTTATTGCACGTGGACAGCGATGCTGCGCACGAGAATGCTGCGAGTCGATGGCTGCACAGTGTGCACGTGCCTACAACTATTCATTATATTTTATCGACTTTTAATAGCGAGATCGAAAGTGCAACCCTGCTAATTTGCGCGTTTCATCGTTATGCAATAGAAAAGTCAATAGAGGGCGATACTGATCTTATTTTAAAATAATACAGGGCTCTGTATCTAGCGTACATTGATAAGTTCATCCTCGACCTAGAAAATCAGCCTCGGTGTGTCATTGTCTAGAACAACGATTTACACAGAACGTCATAAACTTTCAGTATATATATAGATGTGTATATATAGATATAGGAGTAGCCCCTATTGCCTCGCGTTGGAATGGTCTGCACCCCGTAATAGAGCCAGCCTTCGTTCCCTACATTTGTGTATCGTAGTATCACGTGTCACGCGAACCACATTGGGTAAATTGAGTGATGGGTCCATTTCATCTCTGCTCGCAATCAATAATCAAAGAGAAAAAAGTCCAAATAGCTCGTGGCCGTAAACACGTGCACGTGTTGACAGGCAATACGCGAGGAGTCGAGTTTCATCGACTCGAGCGAGCAGTCGTATCTAGCCCAGCGTCTATTTTTCGCATTGGTCGCCATTAACAAGTACAAGATTATTATTTATTTCGAAGCGAGCAACAAGGCAGATGAGTACAAGTGCATATAGGAATAAGCAGGCATAACGAGGGTGCGATGCGCGAGGCAAAAGAAAAGGAGAGACAAGTACGCTAGCGAGTAGTAGGCTTTGCGTCGTTGGCGAGAACGTAGGACGTGGGTGTAGAGCGCGAGTGTTCGCGGAGAGGCGCGCGCACCTATTCCACATCCACCTTTGTGTGACACGCTCGCTCAAGGATCTCTAGACCGGTCGATGCGGGCAAAGATCCTTGGATTATTGCGAGCGACGCAGTATCATCGCGAGCCAATCGAGCCCGCGGCAAATGACATTTTATCGCTTTTGTCCGGCGCAATCGGGCACTTTTTCCATCGGCCGAGGAAGCTGGCCAGCTGGCGACGAGCAACCTTCTAGCCAAAATACTCGACTCGAGACGACGAAGCTGCTGCCGAGGCCAAAAATCAATATCGATACGCGCGAAACTAGCGCTGGCGGAAGCAGCCTAGCTGTTGCTCTCCCAGCCGATTCAGCACGAGTATCAAAGAAGATGGGACACTTACGAGGCAAACTGCTCGAAGGATGACCTGAGGTCTCTGCACGAAGGCGATCGGATCAAAGGGAGCACCTGCCTTGCCACCCCCGTAGGCACCGCCGACGTCCATGTTTCAGCAGGCGATTCGTCAGCTGAGCCAATAGCGACTAATCAACGTGCCCAAGGCGATCGAACGCAGTCCTCGCGGGCCTTGCTCTCGGCTAACGGGAGGACGACGCGATTCGGACTCGAGCGGCCAAGATCCGATGCGAAAAGCTGATGCACCGCCAGGCCTCGATTGCAGTTAGACTTGCGTGGCAGCTTTCGCTCGTGCTGTGCTTTTGCGCGGAACTGCGCGCCCCGCTCTGAGTGGCCGCGACGCTGACACTGCGGATCGCTCGCTGCTCTCGACTCCCTCGCTTACCCCCGAGTACGACGCTTGTAGGGGCTGCTGCTGGCTCTCTGCGCAACTATCCACACTGCCCACTGAGTCGATAAAAAGGCCTTCGGCGCGTTTCGCGCGCAACCCGCCACATCTTATCTATACTCTACTACTTTTTGTCGCGTCGCGCGCTACCTTTAAACGACTCTCGCTCTACGACTATTCATTCATTCGTCTATATTGTATAAAAATATTAACTCGCCTTCGGCTCGTGCTGCAACCCCTCGTTTTGCAGAAAAAGCATATCCCCACCCGTTGCATAAAGTATTAATTTCTGATTTTCATTCAACACGAGCAACATTTCATCCTACATTTTATGGTGCTAGTATTGTTGGGCTAAGCCGGGCTCATTGGACCGACCCAATTTTTCATGTTTACCCGCGTTTCGCGTACATGCTTTACACATCCTTACTCCTAATTTACTCCTAGTTTAGAAGTTTACGCCTAAATTCATAAAAAAAAATTATCATATAAATCTTGATTTATTATAGTTGTCCGATTATCGTTTCACAGCACTGAATCTGCACAGCCCTGAATTCTCAAGTCTATCATCGTCGTCTTTTTCTCTCCTGTACCGAAGAATCCTTGCATATTGGCTAAATTCGAATCACACACACCCTTCTTAACAGAAATTTGACCACCTTCTTTCTGCAATAGTCCAGAGCCATGAAGTACGATGGTGAATTATCTTACTACTGACTTTGGATAGCCTGTAAATTAATAAAAATTGTATTACATTATCGTGTGTGTTATAAAACATTGTTATAAAATGCAAAACTAAATTACAATTTTTGCATGTTTTTACATGTTCTTGTTCTCAAAAACTTATTTAAAATTACAAAACGAAATAAGTTAATTTCTGCTGGGGGATTCATGGAAAATAGAATACGTTTTCAGATTACTTGCAGAGGTGAATTGAATAACTTAAAATACTGAATACCGGATTTATTTAAGTAACGTATATTTAAGAGACAAAAGGGAACAACAGTTCGTAATGAGCGACAAATTACAATGTTGCGGTGTTCTCGTAGCCACACGTGTGGGTCCGAGAAGAACTGAGAACCAAGAGTGCGATTCCTTGCTCTTCTTGGAGCTTGAAGGGTCTGTCGAAGCTCGAACCGTTGTGACGCTCCCTTCTTTTCATTACAGCTAGGTGTAAAGGTAGGTGCTCGGAGTCATGCGGTCAGCGGTCCCGCTCGTACGGTGGGAGGCCTAGCTGACGGCGAGGGCGGCGTGTGACCGAGGGTGAAGCCCCAAGCGCCACATACGCACCTCGGCTTCACTTCGGCACGTAATAATATAATACGAGCGACGTACCTCGCTCGCTCAGTTTAGTTAAAGTTTTGTAAGAATTGTTAAGAATGCAAGATATATAAAATAAGTTTTTATAAGATGCTATTTAAGCTAGAATTTTGGATTTATAAGGACCAGATATACAGGGTGTCCCAAAAGTATGGAAACCTCTGAAAAGTGGCCAAAATAAGCGGGAAAAAAAATCAATAACCCTACATCCGACGTATTTTTTCACGGGGAATCTTATGGTGACCTCGGATTTGACCTTGAACATAACCTCAAAGCTGCAGCGAGTCAAAAATCGATTTTTCAAATGGGAACTCCCATTTTTTATTGCAGATTTGAAAAGAGCGGAAAATTTCACGTCAAAATGTATGTTTGGTTTTTTTTTAAAGGTCATTTTAAGGGCGTTACAGACGCAAATAGAACCCCAATTTAACCTAAAATCAAGCTCAAGTAAGGGCTTTTGCTTCCTCATAGAGGAAGCTCTGTGATAGGCTCGAAAACGAGATTTTGAACCAGACCTCGTAGGACAATTTGGTTTACATATTTGTAAACTTGATTGAATTCTCAAAATGTTCGTATGTATGTATACACGGCCTTTTGACTAAGATTTTTTCGTAAATTTGGAAAAAAAAAATTTTTTTTCATTTTTTCACGTATAAATGCAGGAATCCATGATTACAGGAAATGTTATGGTGATTTTGAAATAAATATTTAATTTTTTTATACAAAAACAATATTCATTATTTAAAAAAAATGTAATTGGTATTTTTTATGAGGAAGCTCTTTGCCAATGAATTCTAATTGTACCGCCTCCAAAATGACCTTGAAAAAAATAATAAAATACATACTTTCACGTAAAATTTTCCGCTCTTTTCAATGGTGACCTTGAATTTGACCTTGAACATAACTTATACGCTACGGTGAACCAAAAATCGATTATTCGCACGGTGGACCCCATTTTTTAAAGATTTGAAGTCGAGCGAAAAATTTCACGTTCGACTATGTATTTTGTTTTTTTTTTTTAAGGTCATTTAGGAGGCGGTGCAGTTAGAAAAAAAACCCTTACTCGAACTTAACTTTAGGTTAAATTGGAGTTTTATTTGTGTCTGTAACGCCTTTAAAATGACCTTGAAAAAAAAAACAAAATATACATTTTGACGTTAAATTTTCCGCTCTTTTCAAATCTACAATAAAAAATGGAGGTTCCCATTTGAAAAATCGATTTTTGACTCGCTGCAGCTTTGAGGTTATGTTCAAGGTCAAATCCGAGGTCACCATTGGATTTCCCGTGAAAAAATACGTCGGATATAGGGTTATCGATTTTTTTCCCCGCTTATTTTAGCCGCTTTTCAGAGGTTTCCATACTTTTGGGACACCCTGTATAATATTGTATACCTAGTATTTATAAAGTACTTACCAGGTTTATATATAATAAATATATGCCTGGTATTTATAAGGTACATGGGTGATTGTCACAAAAAGCTTAGTTTTTATGTCATGCCCTGTACGCAGTTGAAAATTGTGAAACGATGCTATTGGAATGTGCGGAATAGTTAGATATCAATTATTTCTAACTTTTACATATATTATTGGACATTAAAAAACCTCATTACATCGGCTGCAGCTTAAAAAAAGTCGAAAATGTCTTGGTCGTCACGCGACCAATTTTAAGAATCAGTCAAACATTATACCCTAAAACTGAATTTTTGCATTTGCGTGTCATAATAAGTATGGATAATTACACTTAAATATGAGTATTTTTGATATTTTCATGTCCAGCAGTGATAAAAATTATTTAGCGGTCATTATAGCAGTTTAAATAATGTCCATGGAAAATGTTCGATTATAAGACCCAATATTAGCATGCCCTGCGCATGCGCGTGAGCCACTCGTCCGCTGTCTAAACTCTAAAGTCTAAACTCTAAAGTGTATATATTTTCAAAGTATGGTGTGTACTATGTAGACCCCTTTTCGCGTAGTTGTCCGAACTTCGTTCACATCATGAACCGATATGTACAGTGTAAGAAAGAACTAAAAGGATTTTTATGTAAATAAATGTCTTATGCCGTCACGCAGTAAAAAGTGAGTAAAAAGTGAGAAAAACATTTCTTTCGTATCCTAAATTTTCGGAAAAATTGTATTTTAGTGTTTTAAAAAAAGTTCACAATCGAATTTATTTGAAATTGACCATTCATATAGTGTCTGATATTAATGATTATTAATATTAATAAATGCTTCTATCTACGTCTATTTTGATCGTACCAAGACGAATTTTTTTTAAATTTCTTGGAAACTTTGTCCTCTTTAAATCCATGTATATTATGTATGGGTTCAAGTCAATTTCGAGTTACCAATAGTGTTTGAGCGAAACACTAAAAATTGTTAAAAAAAATTGATTGTTTGAACGTGTCCATGGACTACAGTAATTAGTTGATCAAAATCTAACATAAACCATCGCAAAGTACTCTTTTCAACGAGTAATTTAAAAAATAGAGCTATACACGACTATTTTTGCGCCCTGCAGGTCATTTTTAAGGTACCATTTGAAGTACTCTAGACCCAATCTAATTCTGTTCGGTCCACAGAGTAGTAGAAAGCATATAAGTTTAAGCATAGGAATTCCGACGTTCCAGAATTAGATTGGGTCTAGTGTACGTAAAATCCCTCGTTTAGCTAAAATCCACTCGATTCTTGGGCATTTTGCGTACTTTGAATGATACCTTCAAAGCGACCTGCAGGGCGCAAAAATAGTCGTATAGAGCTCTATTTTTTTAAATAACTCGTTAGAAAGAGTATACCCTTCGTGTAATCTTCTCGCTACGCACGGGTGAGAACAACTTCTGGGTGAGTCAACTGCTCTGCGCAGTTGTTACAAAATATATTATTAACGATTTCTTTAAAAAATCCTAATATCCGAATAGGCCCCACCATGAATCATCACCAAATTATGGGGAATAATAGTTTTTGAGTAGCAAAATCGAATAGTATGTTTATTTTTTTGTGCGTGCTTAGTAAAAAAAGTTATTTACGATATAAACATGGGCTTTACCCGCGCCTATTGTTGATTGCATTTTAATCTAATTTGCGTTGCTTATCAACAGTTTTACTTTAAAGAATCAAGGAAATTAAATTAGAGAAAAACCATGTTTCTTGACTCATATCATGTTCAATAATGAAGTCTGTTTGTCTACCAATGACTAAAATTTATCAGAAGTTTTATTTTGAAGTATAGATGAACATTTGACAATATTGGTCTAATCGATGGATACAAACATGTTTATTTTTTGAAATTTACCTTTTTTTTTAAACATGTTTTATTTTTTGAAAAAACCTTACCCAGTTTCGATCAAAGTAGATTTAATAATCGTATGACAAAAAAATTAATAATTTCAAGTGTCGCTATACTTTTTCTCGGCATTAAAATCTCTGCGAACTAAAATATAATAACTGTAGAAGTGATAAACGTTTTTTATTATGGAATTACAAAAAACGTTGACTGCAATGGCCCAGTAATTGTGGCATTTACCCTATTATTATAAGTGAAATTTTTTAAATTGAAAAAATGCCATTATATTCAATTTTATAAATTCTTTTTTCAATGTCACTTATACACTATTATAAACAAGTACACATAATCTGAGTGAGAGATTGATATAAACAAGCATGGATGGATTAATTTGAATTTCTTTCTTAAATTTAAGTTGGCTATGCTGTGTCAATCAATAATGTAGAAAGAAAGAGAGAGCAGACTGCATATATGCAGACAGAGTTGTGTGAAAACATAGGCCACCCAGCGTTTAAGACAGTCAGCTCATGTTAAAGGGTATGCTGTGACTGTCACAAATTTCTAATTTAAGGAGGCTCTTTCGATAAACGACTTCATGGAAGAAATTGATGTTATATACATCAAAAGAAGCGTTGAAGCCTCCCGAACAAGAATCAGTAAAAAAATGTAGGTCAACGTTGAAATTTTCGAGAAAAATGCATTTGAAAGATGCATTTTAACATGGGCTTGTATGGACAGCTACCTATCTTTACTCATAAGTTTTTTAATAAAAGGAAGATTTTAATGAAAGTTACATTTTCTGAAAGGTGAATCCATTACCTTTACAATGGAATCGCGAAATATAGGTCAACGTTGATTTTAGAGAAATATAACACGAAAGTTAGATTTTCGAAAGTAACCCTAACAAGACTCAACGCATGTGAGCGCGTGAAATTCAAATTCATATAAAAATTCAAATTTAAATACATATACAAAAAATAGGAGTTTTATGTTAAAAATGTTTTATTAGAATATTATAAACATAAATTATCTTGTTTTGAAAATGTTTACTCTGTGACATTAATACATAAGCCGGTATGTGCTTACATATAAAACGTCCCGACTGAATAAAAACTTTCCCGCTCGAGAGTTAGTATTTCAACCCAAAATACCACTTTTAATAACTATTTTATTAGAGTTTATTGACAATATCACAGACAAAAAAGCCGAAATTTCAACATTTTTTTTATTTACAAACTAAAGACTTTTACTAAAAACCGCTTCGATATTTCGATACACGAGGATTTCCGCTTTCTCCAGATATTTTTTGTTTATTTTTTTACTGCACGGTCAACTAATTACAAGTATTTTTACCAACCAACTTTAACATGTAAAGCCTATAGGTTGTTTTCACAGTCGTCAGTGACGGTCACAAATCGAGCAGCTGATTTGACTGGAGGCCAAACAAAGCAACTACCCATATACTTTACACGTTAAAGTTGGTTGGTAAAAATACTTGTAATTAGTTGACCGTGCAGTAAAAAATAAACAAAAATATCTGGAGAAAGCGGAAATCCTCGTGTATCGAAATATCGAAGTAGTTTTTAGTAAAAGTCTTTAGTTTGTAAATAAAAAAATGTTGAAATTTCGGCTTTTTTGTCTGTGATATTGTCAATAAACTCTAATAAAATAGTTATTAAAAGTGGTATTTTGGGTTGAAATACTAACTCTCGAGCGGGGAAGTTTTTATTCTTTCAAATGACCAACGAAAAACCAAGAAACAAGCGTTTTTTTTCGACAAAAAAATAAAAAATCACATTTAATTCAAACGCAAATTAGATTAAATTAATGTCTATGTATGCATACGCCTTGAAAAAAAAAATGTCGTGTCAATTTGGTTAAATGAAGTTTCTTTTTTATGAAAATATCCCTGGTAGAAATCGAACATTTTTTTGGCATTAATGAAACGATTTTTGGACTATTTATTGGCCAATCCCCAAATTGGTCAGTTAAGGGGGGTATATATAGTTTATGCAAAATTTTGATATTTTTTTTATTGTCTTATTCGATTCTATATATATCAAGAGTATTCAGTTAAAATTTTAAGCCAATCCGAGAAAAATTAACCAAGATATGTCCATTTAATGCACGTCCGACAAAGGAAGGACTGGGACCTCAAAAATCTTTGAACGCGTTTCCTGAACAATAATATTTTCAAAGACGGTGTACATCATATCTCAAAAACTATGGACCGATCTTTTTGAAATTTTACCGTTATTTATTAACTATTTTAATAGGTAGTGACGTCGAGATATTTTCATTTTTGCGAAAATTTTCTTTTTTTTTCAACAATTTTCCAAAAAAAGTGCACTTTTTCGTTTTTTCCTATTTTTTCAACTTCAAAGTCACGCTAAATTTTCAAAAATGAAAATATTTAAAAAAACTCGACGTCAGTACCTTCAGAATCCTCTAAACTAAAAAAAAAATGTCGTTGGGCTTGTTTCGGATAATTCTACGAGAAGTTATCGTGTACACCGCATTATTCGACGTGTTTTCTTCAAACCGATGCCACAGGCTCATTTTTCAATATTTTCCAACAAAAATTTAGCTGAATACTCTTGAAGTGATGCTTTTTAGTGTACAAATCGATATTACTACATTTTCATTACTAGATTGCAAAAAATAAATCTCAAAAATGAGCAAAAATAACTAAATTAACTATACCCCCCCCCCTTAATGGACAATAAATGGTCAAGAAAACGTTTCATTGATGCTCTGAAAGATTAAATTTCTACTAGGGATCTCGAACACAAATTTTAAATGGACCGTATCACTTGATTATTATTTTTCACATTTAAAAAAATCTTTAATAAATAAATTTATCAAAGTATTTTAATTTTACAACCAATATTAGCTTAAAGCGAAATCCTTACTTAATTCTTTGTAATTTGAGAAAAAAAAATGTAAAAAAAAATATCCGCCGCCGGGGTTTGAATCAATGCCCGACCGTTTGACGCAAAATACAAAGCCGAGCGCTTGACCAGTGACCACTCGACGACGAAACAAGGAAAATGACCATTACAGGCAGCGTTGTCAAGAACTCGAGCCAACGAACAGCTGATCACCGCTCGACTCCACAAGCCTCACTGTTTTACCACGCGATGCGGTGCTGCCAACTGTGTACTGTTTAAATTGAAGGTTTACAATAATGAAATAAAATTTGATTAATTAACGTTTTTAATTGAATGATTACAAACGTTCATAAGTCATAAAATATACATCTCTTTGATTATTTATATCATTTATGTAATTAGAATCAATATAAGTTTTGACAAAATTATCATTAATGTGATGCCAATGCTCTTTTTTCACTGATTTCGTGTAATGGCCTGCTTCAATTGAGTCCCCGTGATGGGATATAAAACTGCTAAGTTCATAACACGTACTGATTGGGGTTGTTACAGATCTAAGTACAAACGATAAATAATAAATAAATATTTGCACAAAAAAGTCATTGGAAAAACTATTTAATAAATCTGCAACTTACTTGAAGAAATCAAGATCCAGAATACGGGGCATAATAATTTGCTTGCGAATCTTTATATGTAAATCAAATCGTTTTACAGCTAGCAACATAAATCTTGGCCAATTTAAAATAAAATTTTCAATTAAATGAAATGTATTATTCTTGCAATTGTCACAGTATTGCGTGCGAGAGTCTTGTTTCAAGTCGAGAAGAAGTTCTTTCAAACGCAACTTTTTTCTTTGCAGCATTTCATCGTTGAAGTATAGAAAAACAATATTTTCTTCTTCGATACAAGTTGTTGTTGTATTACAATTAATGCATGAACAATATCTGCTAAATTTGATCGTAAATAAATCAGATATAATTGTACTATCCTCTGCACTCGATTTAATATTTTCATTCAAATGTTGTAAAAGACTTTGAATAAATTCTGTGACATCTTGTTGTGTTCCCGGAACATACAACGTATCTCTTGCAGATGCAAAATAAAATTATTACTTAATTGCTATATATTCTTAATACCATGTATAATTATTATATGATTTAAGTTGGCAGCACTGCCTCGCGTGGTAAAACAGTGAGGCCTGTGGAGTCGAGCGGCGATCAGTTGATCATTGGCTCGAGTTCTTGACAACGCTGATTACAGGCTTAGCTTAGGTTACTCGCCGCGCCCCCTTGAAGTTGGTTTTGGTAACATATGAGCCAGCCTCAATTTTTACTTAAAGTTACTTGAAAATCCTGTCCCGTGTCTTTCTTACACTTACCTCGTGTGAATGTGGGTTCCTGTTTCCTGTTGTACTAAAGTTAACTAAAGTCTAAGAGATCATCTATATACTCAGTCAGGTGCTCCTCCATTGAGATTTGAGGGTTTTAAATGTTTACTGTATTTAGGCAAAGTTGCTCATCAAATGAACGCTAGACGTTTTTATTTATCTCAAGTTTTAATCAAGTGATTCGGTGATCTTTAGTCCTTCAAAAAGTGAAGCTTGTAACGTGATTATTTTTTCATATAGTTCAAAATCAATGAAATGCTGGCATTTTTCGTACATTCAAGGTTATGCACCTCTATCAGTGTTAGGATCAAGTTTTCACAAAATTGTTTTACTTTGTACATAGCATGTTTAAATTGTAATTTTTTTTTTCAATTTGAATATACTTGTTATCATTGACTTTTTTTTCAGCTTGCTTCTATACTATCTGATCAGTTATCAATTTTCTTAGCTAAATCAAGATCTTATTAACAAGGCATAATGGCAATGCCCAAAAAAACTCTCAGACATCATAATATTCAGGTCTTTCGACCTACTATGGAACAATTTAAAGATTTCAATGGAATGATCAAACACATGGAGGAGAAAGGAGCTCATCACGCGGGAATAGCCAAAATCATCCCACCTCCAGAATGGAAACCAAGGAAGGACAATTATAACCATGAAGAAATTGAGAAAATTGTAATACCTGTTCCAATTAGGCAGCATTGCGAAGGTGATCATGGGCTCTATTTTGTTTACAACTGTGTTCGAAAACCTATGACTGTTTCAAAATTAAAAAAAATGTGTGAAAACAACATTAAAACTCCTAAAGATCATTTATCAGCAGAAAAATGTTATTGGAAATATCTACAAGAAAATCCTCCCACTTACGGAGCTGATGTATCTGGAACTATCACAGATGACGACTGTAAATATTTTAATATAGCAAAGCTTGGAACAATTCTTGACATTGTTGAGCAGGATTATCAAACAAAAATTGAAGGAGTTAATACAGCATACCTTTATTTTGGTATGTACAGAAGTATGTTTCCTTGGCATACGGAAGATATGGACTTATATTCTATTAATTACATCCACTTTGGTGCGCCAAAAACTTGGTATGCCATACCACCAGAACATGGTAGAAGATTCGAAAGATTAGCAGCAGCTTTCTTTCCACAAGAAGCTGCAAATTGTCAGTCATTTTTAAGACACAAATCCACTGTAATATCTTTGGACAACATTGAAAAATATGGTATTCCGTATGATACTATAATTCAAAAGGAAAACGAGATCATTATTACTTTTCCATATGGGTACCATGCAGGCTTCAATCATGGCTACAATTGTGCAGAATCAACAAATTTTGCTTCAGAAAGATGGATTGACTATGGTAACGAGCTACACTTTGTTGCTGCAAAAGTTCGGAGGATGTCGTAAAAATATCTATGAAAACATTTGTTCAACGTTTTCAACCCGAAAAATTTGATAAGTGGTGTGCTGGTCTTGATGATGGAAGGCATCCAGAACACCACGAAAGATCTTTTGCTGGTCCAGAGTCGCTGCGTATAGTGTTGAATGAAAAAAATAGATCACACCGACTTATACCCAAAGGCCCAATTCTGCAAGAAATAAATTGTAAGTATATTTCAATTTGAATTTTTATTTAAAATTAATATGAACTGTATTAAATCAAAATTAATTTTTATATTTTAGACTGTCCAAATATCAACTTTTCATATGATTCTGATTATGACCAAAGTGACGAAGAAGAAATGATATAGAGAATTTAGAGTTCTTGCAAATACCTCCACCCCCATCAAAGGAAACACCTTACAAAAAGCCAACTAAGAGAATCCCTCCAAAAAAAATTGCAGAATGAAAAGAACCAAACAAAATAGATCATCTAAAACAAATAAAAGAAAAAAATCAATGGAATCTACAGGTGGAAAAAAAAGAAAAGTAAGCAAAACTATTGAAGAGAAAATAGAAAGTAACGAAAATTTGCTGCATGGAGTTAATGGAAACAATATTATTCCGCTTAAGAATGAAAGAAAAAGTGTAGATAAAGAAACATTCGCAGCAGAGTATGTAAAAAGTGAATCATCGACAGAAATGCAGACAGTTACTACAGAACTACAAGAATTTCAATGGCCAAAACATTTAGAAGATATATTAGCTCCAGATCCAAGTTTGGAATTTTTGCAAACGTTCAACATATATTGGAGTGGTTTTTTACCTCACTGTAGTATGTGCGCTAAATTGTCTATTATTGGACATAAAAGTAGTGCACCAATGGAAAATGATTGGCATTCTTATGGAAATTCCATTGGGGAATCACAATTTTTAAATAAAACACCTGCATTAGTGAGTTATTCAAATATTTTTAAATTTTATTATTTATATAAATTAGAATTATTAATTTAAATAATTTTTATGTATTTTCAGATCAATTCCAAAGTATTAGCTTCAAATTCATTGAATGATAAAGATAAGCCACTTGATCATTTTTTCGAATTCAGTGTTCTAATGAAGAAAGAGCACTCATAAAATGCAAGCACTGCTTATTAACTGTTCATGATAGATGTTATGGAGTACAGAATGTGTCCAAAAATACTCAAGATTGGTTGTGCGATCCATGTTATCATGCTAAAACGTTGGAGGCTACTTGTTCCTTTTGTCCAGTTAAAGGCGGTGCGTTAAAACGCGCAACCAATGGACAATGGGTTCATGTTTTGTGCGCTTTATTTTCAGGTGCAGAATTTAAAGAAACAAACACACTGGAACCTATTAATGTGATCGACATTTTACGACAAAAAGATAGATGTAAAAAATGCAAATATTGTCATAAACAAGAAGGGATACTGGTGATGTGCGAAGAAATGGATTGTAACGAAGAATTCCATTTTATGTGTGGAGTACTTACAGGAGCAGAGTATTCGATACCAATAAATAGCTTCAAACGCACAATCAGATGTAATGCACACAAAATAGAAAAAAGATTCCCTCCTTTGCGGATTGCGCAAAAAGCACTTGGTAAATCCAAAAATAACCGATACTATGAAGTATTGATTGAACAGTTCGAACACAGTTTTCGCTCCAAGGTGACATTTGAGAATGGAAGTTCGTGTAGCGATTTACCCCTAAAGGATATCATAGTAAGTCAACTTTTTCAAAACTAGAAAAAGCAAAATGGTTGTACAAAAAATTGTCATATAACTTCTATTGATATATATTTTAATTATAGGAATACGCCAATACAGGAAAAATACCTGAAATCGGCTCCTCTGTTGAAGTTCAGTGGAAAAAAGATGCTATATATAAGGCAATATTTGAGGGAATTGAACACTACATTTATTACAGTATTCGATTCGATGATGGAAGCGTTTTGAAAAAAAAAGATCTCTCATATATCGTTTAGATGAAGACATACCGGGAAGGATCAAACGTCGTTGGGTAAGTCAAAAAGTTTTGTTTTAAATGTATTTCTAATAAGAAGTTGGTCTTAACAAATTAATTTATAAAATCTAAATATTTTAAAATTATATTTGATTTTTTTTCGTTATTTCAGTCGAGAGCTACGGAAATGCAACATCCAGAACTTTTTTATGGAAGTGGCTTAACCAATTCTGCCCAGAGAAAATCAAAAAGACCAGAAAAACTGTAAATATATAAAAAATTAAGTGTTTCGTGAAATCGTCCGTGAGTCATTTGTAGTAGCCCGAGTATTCAGAATTTATAAATATACTAGGCAATTATTTGAACTCCAATTGAATAAGTAAGTTTAAAACTAATTTTGTATTACTCGTTGGTACCTAAAAATTTTGTAAATATTACTAAAGGTACCAAGAAAAATTATTTCTTTTAAAGTTAATTATGAATATGTAAATTTATACTTGTTTAGTTTAGGTCATTTTGGTACTAAAAAAATGTATCCAAAATTAATAATTCAGATTCTTTGCGATTTTTTTAGATGATTCAAATTTATCATTATGGATATTTTGATTAAGACAATAAATTTAAACGTTCTTTTTTAACATATTGAATAGACGCGCTTAAAACATAGATTTTTAAAACTTTTGTTTCTTTGCTGAGTTGTATACCTTCTCTGATAGCATCAAGTATTATAAAGTGTGACTATTTCATAGGCGTTTTTGCATATAAATATTATAAATGAGCTCAGGGCTCCAATAGATGCTTCGTTGTCCATTTTAGTGTTTAAAACCGCAAACGTATTAAAGTATTCGTTGATCTTCCTGTACAAATTAAAAAAAATTATTTGAAAAGTGACGTGTAAAAACACTAAAACATGACTGTGAAAAAAGTTAAATTTTAAAGTGCAAATATCAATTTAATTTATTGCACACATCAAATTATGTAATAATTACAATTGTAATATATAAACGCAATTAAATGTTTATTGTCTCATAACTGAAAATCAGTCTTTCAGATCATGTGTAAATAGTCATTAGCTGTAATTATTCTTGTTATAAGATTTGTGTTCAATAAAGATTTATAAAAAAAATTTTTTTTCAAAGCTCAAACCATCACTTTTCCTCGCTTTATGACGTGTTACTGCAAAGACTTTGACTAAAAATAAGCCGAAGGCATTCTAAAAAATCATTTTCAAACAAAATTTTAAATGATTTTGAAACTATGTGAAAATTTGATAAAAATTACTGTGTTAAATCGTAACGTGGACAACGATAACAAGTATGGGAAAAATTAGGGCTGCAAAATTTTCACTTTTTCCATACTTTTACGAATTTTCAATGAAAAAAATTCTAAAAATGGAATATTTAAATTTTTTACATATTTTCAGTCTGTATTCACTTTATGATGCAATATAGTATTTGTATTATCCGAGTCTCTCGGTGTACAGATCAATATGCAAAAGTTTCTCATAATAATGAATTAAGCATATTTCAATTTGCTATAAGCTCCTTTACTTTTTAACACTTTCAAATATTTGTAAAAAATATATATGATACAGGTTTGAGGAAGGATAAAAGAGTTCATTTGGCCATGTTCAGGATAAATTTGTTTTATTGTAGCATCGTCAACTTTTCATATACTTCTCAAAACTTAAAACTTAATTTTTGTCATTAAAATACAAATTTAGGAACAACGGAAATTGACAAAAAAATAAAAGAACTAGCGAAGTACGATAATAAACCACAAAATTTGGGTTATACTATGCAGTTTTCATTTAATTATAATACATTTAAATTGCCTAAGGTTTTTTTGTTTGTTCGTGAGCTCTTAATCGTCTCTGTTAATACTCATCACATATTATGTACAATATGAAATGAATTTTTGCTTTCGCACTACATAAATATGCATACCTGTGTATTTTGTCAGGTACAAATACAAATATATCTTACTCACACATAATATAACTTGCAAATACTTTTTTTCTGTTTTGTTGCTGTTGTTGTTGCTGCTGTTGTTGCTGTTGTATTTTTCAATAACTTAAAAAAATTAAATTTCGTTAGTCATTTCTCGAAGTTTGAACGATCAAGGTTTTTGTATCTTCTGTTTGTTAATTTTTTTTGTTAATGTCCATTTTAATTTATTTTCATTTTGATTTTTTTTCGTACTAGATGAGCATCTTGATGTGTACACGTCCCTGAATGTACATTCGAAAAAAAACCGAGGAAAAAATACTTATTATATTATGAAGAATCACACTCACACACCATATATCAACATATACTACGTAAATTATAATAATGCAAAGGGTTTTGCAGTCGAGTTAGCAAGCAAATGCATTTTTGCATTGCTGCACATAACGCTTTGGCACCCCAACCTTTTTCTACTGTTCGCAGTCATTGTGTAATTAATTATACAGTAATAGTTATGTCAATAATTTTCTACTAATACCATCAATAAAATAATATATAAAATTTGTATGGCTAAAAATTGCTAAAAATCTGACGATACGATGATTACAACAATAAAACATAATGACAAATAATACAAATTTGCGAATAATAATCATGACCATGAACATGATGAGTGTTACGCGTAAAAAATATGAATACATAATAATACAGATATAAATGAATCAGATTTTTCCAATTAAATAGTACACTCGTTATATTTTGACTCGGTGACAACTAGCCACAAAAACCATAGGTTCAACTGCAACCACATTAAAGTATAACGATTGTACATAAAATGATAATACAAATAATATGGTGTAAGGGAATGTACATTAAGTGTTCGCCGCTCTTGAGAGTTTCGTTTAGTTAGTTGCTCGACAGGCAAAAAAGTTATTAATAAAAAGTAAGTGAAGTTACCGGGTGGTTATTGGTGCACTTTGCAATGACTTCGCAGGCAATCATTGCGCCATTACCTACATACATATATATATATTACATATATAAATATATAATTTATGTATTTTTTTTCTTTTACATAAATGACTAGATGAATTTCGTCGAAAAGCTCGTCGTCATAGTTGATAAACATATCAGCATTACAAAGACTATTTAGAAGATAAAAAAGAGTAACGCATCTCTTATTCTCCCTCTCTTTGAAGTATTTTTTATCTGCACCTTTGACGATTTTTTGGCTCTATACGAAAATTTTATTTACGCGAGAAAGCAAAGAAGTGAGAAAAAAATTTAATTACCATAGTGTTAACTTAATCGCCAGGCAACGGACAGAAAATTAAAGCTTTTGTGCGTTAATATCCTTGGTTTTGCTGGTGGTTTTTGGTTGTCGATTCAAACCCCAAATGAACGCAGAAGCACATACATGCTCAATTTTCGTTCAAAATTTTCAAAAGCAGTTCGGGTGTATGCGAAGAAGCCCAAATAATAAGTCCTGCTGGCCCTCTTCTGAACAAGTGTTGTGCTCAGTCGTTGTTTAGGTTGTTGTAGCTTTTTTCTTTCTCTGTCTTTCTTTTTTTTCTCTCTCGCTCTCACTCTCTCTTTCTCTTTCTCGCTCTCTTTATTTCTGTCTCTAAAGAGCGTTGGCCTTTCTCTTTTCCGCCTCCGACTGCAATCGTACAAATATTCCTTGTTTCGTTTGACAAGCTCCTTTTTTTCGTTTATAAATTATGAGTGCGTATGTATTATAAATGTTTATTGAATGTCAAGGCAGAGGCTTCGGCTGCAGCCATCATGATGGTAATGATGATAATTATTATAATGATGAGATATTTAGATGCAATTTACGAAAAATAGAGCCGATTGGTGGAAAATCTATTAGCGTGAAGTGCGCTAACTGCACCACGCACAACAATGAAGAAGATGAAGCACTGAAGATTAAGTGTTGAGAAGGAATGCGCGGATAGTGTCGGAATTTCACGATGATAAGAGAAATAAATCGTTTTACTGTTTATATACTGCACGTAAGCATATACGAGTAAAATAAGGTGCACGAGTATAATAAAAAAAAATATAAAAAATTATAGAAAATTTTAAATTGGGCGCGAATCTCATAACGACGATGACAATAGTAATGATGACGAGGACGACGATGATGACGATGATGATGATGATGAAAGCGAAGGCGAGAATATGAATTAAAAGATATGTTAGATATGAATGTGAGCATAGAAATAAAGCTAGGTATATGACAAGCGCCAGTGAGAAGATGTAAAATGAGTAAAAAATGATTAGCATATTAGGTGTATGTTGTTAAGTGGTTATTATTATGTATCAAAGCCTGATGGCCTTGCGGAAGAAGCGCTTGAATAGCGTGAAGAAATGGAATACGGCCTTAAAAATGGAAAAGTTGCGTACTTTGGCGGCGGGGTAAAGGAAGGTCACCGCCTCGGCCTGATGACCGGTTAGGGGCGAGCTAGCTACGCATTTGTATCCGTCCATGTCCTGCCAGCGGATGTCGGCTATCACGAGGCTGCCATCGGCCTGGACGCTGAAGCGCGGGTCATCAAGGCGCTTGCCCTCACCGTTGTACCAGTGGACCTTGGGTCGGGGATTGCCGCTGGCCTCGCAAGGCAGCTCGACGGTCGAGCCCATCTCCGAGAAATAGATCGGCCGGTGGCGCGTAATTACGGGTGTCTCGCGGTCGTCGCCAAAATGCTTGCACTGGCTTCCGTCCTCGTGGTCTGCAACATAAAAGAGGTGGTCCAGCAAAACGATTCAGTCGAGTCAAGTTGGAGAGCATTGCGATCAGAGAAAACGCGAGTGGCGCGACTCACCAATGACGTTGATGACAGTGGGTGGAGAAATGAGCATCTTGTCACCGGATACAGCCACGCAGTGCACGACGCCGTGATCCAGCGGAGTGACGCAGTCGATCACGAGCCTCGACAATTCGCGAGATATCGCTGTGTACGACACGTCGGCTGTGCTTTCCCGCTCGAGTTGGGCCACCTGCGATTACACGAGACGTTAGCATCGCTGTTGCACCTACCGTACTCGCCTATTCTACAGTTCTAAAGTTTCTCGATCGTTCTCACCTTGCGCTGCGGATTGTCGCCCATGATCCAGTATACTTTGGGTGGTGGACTTCCATCGACGTCGCACACGAGTTCCAAGCGATTTCTGTCAAGTGTCAAAAATGGGATAGTTATTTTTAGTTACCAATTTTTTTTTCCTTTTCATTAAAACCTCGCGAATTTGTCATCGCGGCAGAAGATGGAGCAACTTACCCTTGTAACACATCGACCACGCTCGGTGGGCTTTTCTTTATGTGCACGTAATTCGAAGCCTTCTGCAACATAAATCGTGAATAAGAAAATGAATTTTGCCTATATTCGTAGTAATAAAAGTCGCTCAAAAGCACGAGTACAGACCTTCGGTCCGGTCGACAAGTTGATTTCGGGCACCATTGACCCGCATCTCCTGGGAGTAGAGGCTCGCGTCCTCGGCGACGTCTTGTCCAACGTCGTGGAGCGTCCGGCTGAGGCTGAAAGCGTCCGATCGGCAAGTCGAGCTCAACAAAAGCAGCGACACCGCTATCGCGATGAAACTATTCTTTCCCCGGTTCATTCTGGCGAGGTATGTGTATACTATATAATGCGAGTCAAATATCCGATTGCACGTGCTACGGCTGTTCTATAGCTGATGGTAGATTTCGAGGCTGCTTTTTCTTTAGCTGTCTAGAGCTCGATCGTCAAAAGGCTCGATAGCACTGCAATGAGAAAAAACGATGCTCGTTAAGGGCAGCGTAGTAACGGGCGCCAACAGGTAGGGGCAAAAAATTTATTGTTCGAGGCAGAGTAGAGTAGAGGGCAAGAGCTTGGCGGCAACAGGCTGCTGCGATGGCCCAAGGCGCTTTACGCTCGCACGCCGCGATATGCCAGTCGTTCGCGGCGCGAAAGCCGCTGCACACGCGGCGCACTTGTGACTGCGCGTCAGTGCAGTGTATAGTGTCACTCGAGTCGGCTTGTTGCATCAGCAAATAAATGTACACGCACGCTCGATGCGCGCACACCCGGGAGAACAGAGGACAGAAAGAGAGAGACAGAGAGAGAGAGAGAGAAAATAGTCAAACAAGAGTTTTTGCTGCTGCTCTTTTTTTCGCTTTATTCCCAGGAGAAGCAAAACGAGCAGCAAAGCAAAGACAAAGAGAGAGAAAAAGAGAGCCAAGTCAGTTAAACACGCGCATTTATTTCAAAGCCGGCAGATTTTTTCGATCGAAGCAGTAAAGAATGAGCACGTGATTCGAAGCGATGGATCGGTAGCGAGTGAGTTCGAGACGCAAAAAAAGCCTAAAGCACTCACCTAATATGCTATCCGTGATTAAATTTGTCCGGAAATCCGAACTTGACACTGTATTTTGTCGCGGCTTCGGTTGATCAAATTCGAAGATTGTGCCGCGCACTCGAGGACTCGATTTTTCTTCGACTCTTCTTCTTCTTCTTCTTCTTCTTCTTCTTCTTCTTGTCCTGTTGTGGCTTGTGTTTGTTTACTCGTTAGCGTTTACTCGCTGGATGCGGGCTTGCTCGACGAATGTTTATGCGCAACGTTAGGTATATTACGTAGTCGGGATAAAGTCAATGAATGAAGGAGCAAGGAGAGCAAAAGCAAGGCGCTCTCGGCGTCGTTGGGGCGAGGTGATGCTAACACTGAGACACAGACCGTCGAGTGTCGAAGGTCGATCGTGAGGAGCGTCGAAAGTGGCTGCTAGCGAAGGGGCTGCTGTGCTCCGATCGGGCGAGAATCGAGATGCGCGATTGACGAGATGAGAGGAACGACTGGCTCGGAAAGAGGTACCGGCAGTACATTTATACGACATGAGTGCAAGAGCTGCAATGCACCGCGCGCTCCGTCGACCGTCGTTCGTTTCCTATTGGCCTTGGTTGCTGCTGCTGCTCTCTCGCTGCTCGTCTCGCTCGCTTCGCATGCACAGACACACTCGCGCGAAATCGCGCGCAGTTTCAGCGGCAACTGGCGGCTACACACGTACGCATGCCTCTGCGTCTCTGTGTGTCTGTGTGTCGGCGTGTCGCTGTGTGTCGCGTGTGTCGGTGTGTGTCGGTGTGTGTGCGTGTGCGTGCCTATATAGAGGAACTCGCCAGTTGCCTCGGCAGTCTCGGCCTGGAGTCCGCTCGCCCGAGAGACTCGAGAGGGGGGCTTCTCTTTTTGCCAATGTGTGTGCAGTCGCGTTTGAGGTGGGGTGGCTTTCTCTCTCTACCTCGCTCGCATAACTTATTCATTCACTCACTCGCTCACTCGCACTCGACTTTGCACATTAGCTACTCCTCTTCTTCTTCTTATTCTTCTGCTGCTGCTGTGCTGCTGCTTCTTCTGTTGCTTCTTCTTCTTCTTCTTCTTCTTCTTCTTCTTCTTCTTCTTGTTCTACTCGAGTTGCTCGTAATTTGCAGCGAGAGCAACGTCGCAATGCAACGAGCTCGGCAGCGGTTTTCCTTCCTCCCTTTCTTCCTCTAAATTTATGGGCCGCGTGCGTGTGCGTGTGCACGTCTCTGCAAGCTAATGCACAAGCCTATAAGCGTCTATACATGGTTCCGCAGCCACGTGCAATACGCGCGCGAATTCCCAAGAGGTCTCTATACGCCGGCTATATGTTGCATTCGAGAGATCGTACGATTCTCGCTGGTCCCTCTCTCTTTCTCTCTCTCTCTCTCTGCATATCTCCGTCTCTACCGTTCCACGTCGCTTTGACCATCTCCTTCTTTTCTTCTTTCCTCCCTCCGTTGCTCGCGTTTTGCAGACAGAGCGGCGCGCTGCCTCCGAGCTTTTAGCCAGGCACACGCGACTTTGATCTCTCGTAACTGGCAATTCTCGCTCTCTCTCTCTCTCTCTCTCTCTCTCTCTCTTTGTATCTGCTTGTGTACACGTTCTGAGAAGCCAAAAAGCCGAGCAGCTATTCTTTCGCCAGCGCATACACGCCCACACGTTGTAGAGTTTGTTGCGCGCATGGCTCTCTTTTGCCGATCTTTCCTTGCCGATTCGCGTGATCCCCGGCAGCGCGTCGGCACTCTGTCGGCACTGTGTCGGGAACGTCGCGACTGACCCCCCGGAAGCTTCGACTCGAGCTCGCACACGCATTCCACATGCCATTCCACGCGAGAGAAAGAAACTACCTTATAATATATTATGTATCGCGAGGCGTGAAACCTATACGGATCGGACTATATTCCAGGCTGGACGCGTTGCTTATTCGAGTGCACGTGCGATGGCTTTGGACGTTAGAGGCGAGCGCGCGCCCGACCAGCTCGTGTAATTCGGCGCAATTCGCTCAAATTGCTCGAAATAAACTTGCGTCATGGCGCTCTTTGGCCTGTGCGTGCTGCGCCTGTTGCTCTCTGCGAGCTCGTATCAGAGTACGCGTAAATTGTCCATGCGACGTTGACGCGAGGACGCGTGTTCAAGACATCGAGCCTTTCGTAGGCCAACGTACGTGTGATTAATCACCCGATTTATTCTACATCGAACATCGGCCATCGCTCGATAAATATCAATCGAGCTGTATTCGCTGCGATGCCAACGTTCGCTTCTGTGTTTGTATACTTTCCGCTTCTACAGACGTCGGATTGACACATATTATATACAGCTGCTTGCATGGATGTGTTACTTGTGTTCGCACGACGACCGCCGGCACCGATCAAAGCTCACATGTGTGTGGCCTCATGAAATATTCCGTCTCGAGACTCGGGCCGTATAGTAGTGGTATAGTAAAGTCCCAGCCCAACATTGCCTTCCTCGCGCGATCCATCCATTTTCCTTTTTTCCTTTTTGCCTTGCATTTTCACTGGTAATTTGCTTTCGCTTGGCCTTTTCCAACGATAGCGACGATGATTCCACTTATCGACGTAGCCATTCCGACATATTATTTTTACCTATATGTAATACGAACGTCTAACATTTCTTCCATTGCGACGCGCAGATTATTTCTTGATGCGCAATTCAACGAGCACGTTGCCGGTCATTCCTGCATGGAAAGCACTTTTTTCCAATACGTTTTCAAATAAATCGCACGACAGGTTCAGGGGTACGGCTGTTCGAAGAATCTCGAGCTCTCGTCCGTCACGAAAAGAGAAATGCTCGGTTTTTAAGCTCCATTCCCAAAATGCCATTTTCCTTCATTTATATAGCACCGACTTTCATCGATAGAAAATGTAAAATTGATCGCTTTAAGAATCGTAACGATCGTTTATGGTTAATCATAAAATGTTCTAATATTAACTAGCTAGTGAAGCTATACGAGGTCAAAAATTATTCAAATGCTCCAACTCTTACTCATTGTTGTACTTTTGTACGCATAAACAAATGAAAAATCGAAATAAAGTATAGTTTGGCCATTCCATATCTAGCGCGACTCATTTTGGATGTATGTCAAAATCTTTGTTTTTTGCCAAAAAAAAAAAAAAAACATCGCAGAATGAAAATTAGCCCCCCTTAGCTTTCGCAAATAATATGAGTCAACGCTCGACTTTGAGAAAAAACAAGTATTTTTTTGTATATAGTCGGAAACTACGCCGAGGATCAAAAAATGGAAATGAAACTAATAATATTTCTGCTAAAAACTACCATTAGTCATCGAGGCGAAGGTCAATTTTGAATTTAACAGTGATGTAACAGGGTTACTTGGCGTAAGTAATCCAAGCGCCATTAAGATCGTGTACAGCTTTGTGAAAAAAAAATCGATCGAAACAAGACGACAAGTAGAGAACGACATTTTCGGTCTTGTTGCAACTGGTAGCAGCTACACTGTATGAGATATTTAATCATTCGATGCCATGTTAAAAACTCTTTTTGTCTTTTATTCGACGCAACTGGAAGGTAAACTTACTTTTCATAATTAGCAACTAATACAAGAACATTTGAAAAAGTGTTGGAATCGATGAACTTGGACGTCTGTCTTTTTATTTTTATAAACGCAAAAGGGCATGGGGGCGTGACAGCATTTTATAATCATTCGATCGGATGATCATCGGCTCAAGTGCGGAGAAAGAGAGAAACGAGTTAATTAATAAGAGATGGGCGATCCGTCGTGTCGGAAGATAAATAAATGAAAGGAAGAATTCGCTGAAAGGATACATAAACGTGAATGGAGTTGGCTACTATAATAAAGTTGTGCGTGGCCGAGTGTACGAGATAAGTAAATTAATGGCACAAGCTATCTGCGAAATTCGATGACTAACACAAGTAATGCGCACAAAAAGAATAAACGAAAAGGTGCAGAGAACGTAATTGTATATGCTCGGGGACAAGAGCTCTTATCTCGTTTATGAAGAGTAAGGAGAAAAAGGCGAATTGTACTGTCTAGCCATAGGCCACGCGTCGCATTTTTTTGCGCAGCGTAGGTGAAAAAAGAAAGAAAGAAAGAAAAAGCAAGACGAAGAAGAGAACATTCTCGGAAACGAATGTCCGAATCGCGACGCAGTAGTTGCAGTGGTTTAAAGCGGTGGCACATAAAGCCTCGATAGCCGCATTTCATCGGGGCCGCGATGACAAACGTTTTTAGATCGAAACGCGATGTTTGTTACAATAATCCGAATGAAATTCTTTCGCCGCTCGCGAGCCAGCCTGATACGTGCAAGCTATGCAAACAATAATACAGAGTGCTAGGAGCGCGCGGCACGCGATATAATAGCTTAACAACTCGGCATTTGCCAATTTTATATAAGAAGCGTAATATTTTGAGCAGCGCTTCGACGTACACACACACACTGCTCTTATTGTTGTTGACATTTTTATGTCCACATAGTCCGTTCGGTGCAATTGGCGCGCGATGAGTCACTCGCGTGCCTTTTCATGGATCCAATTCGAATTACGTTTTTCAGCACGTTTCTTTTTTTTTTCTTTCTCGAAAGTGAGAGGAGAGAGAGGACACCTTGTTGTTTTTTCCACAGTTGCGATTGATCGCTCGCGAGCTTACTCGCATATTATCGATAATTCAATTAGATGATTTAATCGGACAGAATGAGAAAAAAAGTCGTACGATCGACGTACGATCGCGGGGCTGCTGGTGAATGCGCCTCGACAAGGTTCGCTTTACGCACGTTCGTACGCTGCTATTTCTCAGGATATCTTATCTGCCGTATCTGTCAATTAAAAGCGGCCAGCTCTCTTTGGAGCGAACGCTGCCACACATGGCTTTATAAATTCTCTCTCTCTCTCTTTTTCTTTTTTTTCTTCTTTTTTTTGCCTTTTTTTCTCGCTCAATGCTGTATCCTTGATGTTGCCGAGGTAAGCAAGCCTCAGTTATACATGCAGTCGCGCGCTCGTGCACGTGAGAACTAGCCCGATAAAAAGGACAAATTATGTGCGAATCTCGAGCCGCTCGTAAGATCGTACGTTGACACCTGCGATCCGGCGCGTCTGCGTGTGTGTCCGCAGATCGCATGAAATAAAAACTAAAAAGAAAAGGAAAAGAGAGAAAAAAAGAAAGAGCTCGGCGAATAAAAAACGATTGCAAACTCGATTCGTCCGGATCGCGGGATCGCATCGTCATCGTCGCGCGCGCCGTGTTTATATTTTTCGACGAATCCATTTCCACTCGGCCTGTACAAGTAGGTACTGCGGCTCGTAAATTTCTCACCGATGATATAAGTCAAGGCGTAATCTTTAATCAAGCCAACGCGTTAAATACTCTCTGCCTTTAATGCACGTACATATCATTAATTCTCGTTGCAACTTTTATAAATCATTGCTCCTTTTCTCACTCGTGATACTCTAGTTTTTTTTTTTTTTTTTTATCTCCGTCATCACGAGCCTCAAGTCACGTGTTTGTAATTTTCGGAGCACTTGAAAGCTGGAGGCTTGGCTATTTGTCTTACACGATTAAATGTGGCCGATTGAACGAAACGTACGATAAAGATGGCAATCGTTGCGCTTCGTCGCGCATACGCAAGCCTGAACGACAAGCAAGATAAATGCGTGTGTCTTTTTTTTATTATTATTACTCAATTTCGCTGCTTATTGTGCTGCTGCGCGCACATGTTTGTGGCGCACACCCATGTATGCTCATGCATGGCGGCTGCTGCAGCGCGTCGAGAAAATTAATGGGAATTCCGTGGTAAACTTTCCGCATAATTACGGCCTGGATTTTCCTCAACCACTTTACGTTAGACGAGCGATTATTGAGTGTTGAAAATTGCACGTACACTGCGTATTTAATACCTATCGGAGCTGGCTGTGCTCTGTGCGTACGCACGAGTCTGTGTGCGCTATCGGGTTCAACGACTCATATAAATACAGCGATTGTGACATGATTTTAGCGCTCGTGCGTCGTACGATTTCTTTCAAAACGTCAGGCTTTTGAATACATTTAAATGCATCAAGCCGTCGAAAAGTATTCGTTTTCCATGGCCAATTTTTTTTCGTCGTCGAATTAGACCTGCAATAATTATAGGCGATCGAGTTGATTTTGTTTGTTCTTAAAATATGCTCGTCCTCGGGGATGATCATTTGGACGAAGCAAGGGGTGCAGAGCACACAAACGGATAGATCATGCGAGTCAGGGCCGACAAATGAAAATGAGGAAAAAAAATGAGTCGAGTCGCAGATGACGGGGACTCGTATGAATATATTTGTACGAATCTCTGGGATACATGATGCGGAGAGCAGTGCGTGTGCGTGCGCGAGTGCTGCATAATATAAGCATACGCCGCACATTGCAACTCGCGCGCTAAATCGAGAAAAGTGAAGCGTCGTCGTTTGTCGTTTGCTCGCTTGCGAGAGAGAGAGAGAGAGACGAGCGAGGACAGACCTTGGAGCGACGAATATGAGTCTTTTATACTTATAAACCTCTAAGCGAACCATTCTAAAATTAAATGCTTATGCTCTCTCGCTCACGTTTCTCTCGGCTGCGTAAATCATTTCGCGCGCGACACTCGGAGAAAGTCCATCTTTCGCTAAAAGGGAAATGCATCATTCTAGACGTTGCAAATCATTCGCAATTTATCCGGATAGAGGATAGCGTACTATTTTCATATTCAAGGGATGAAACGTCGAGGCGCTCCTGAGCGAACAAAAAAATGACCTTGACTCGCAGCAAAGAAGGAGCGAGCCACGTGCATTTTTATTAAATAAATGCAGCGTCGAGTTGAGCCGATAAGAGCTTCGTGGGCGAGATACGGCACATCGGCTCGAAACTCGAAACTCGCAACTCGACGTAGACAATATGTAGCCGCAATTATTAATCATTGGACAAAACTACTGGCTCGATGAAAAGAAATGAAAGATGGGAAATTGGGAATAATCGAAGCGCTACGGGGTTCAATTAGACGCAGTCGAGCTGGTGACCCGCTGGGCGCGTGATAAGAACTCGAGCCGTCCCGGAGAAAGGAGGGAGTTGGCAACGGGGCGTCTCGTCAGCCGATCGCCACTCGTCATCGGGTTGAGCGCGTGACCGCTCGGTCTCCTCGCTCTCCTCGCTCGTCACTCGCTTCTCGCGGGGATATTCCCTACCACTCGTAATACAGGCATCGAGTGGCGTAGGCAGCCGTAAAAAAAGAGTCGAAATTGATTAAAACCTATTGAGACTATTGCGCGATCGTTTGCGCGTCAGCTGATGTATATACACACACATGTGTGAACTTTTCTTTTCTTTTTTTCTTTTTTTTTTTTTTTTATTCCACTTCGAGGCGTACATATGTATGCGTACGCGAGTTAAATTTCAACAGCCAAACTGCATATACGTAAGCGCATGGCTCTAAATTTGCATGTATTCGGCGTAATACGCGTTATCGCGTAAGAGCGAGCCAATATAATGCAGCGATTGTTACGCTCGGCCGCACGGCGAAAAGGGTCAGCGTATTATAAAATACGAATTTTTGCAGGCCGGCCGTTACGTGCATATATACGTGTGTATAGGCAAGCACACACGACGTAGCTACTTACATATAATATACATAATATATTTCGCGTCATCGACTTTATATATTATGATAATTCAACGGCTTTATGGCGCGCGAGGATCAATTTCTCGGAATACGAGGATGCGTGTTAACCATTCGTACCAAGGCTTTTTACATCCACTTTTTCTCTTCCTTTTTCTTCTCTCGCTGATTCAAGGCTCGAACGGCCCCACGACGACGTGTGAGGGAAGAGACTTTTATTAAGTTTGTTTCCTTCGACGCGGGAGATGGAGGCGATTTCCGGCGCGACTCGCTCCGTGTAGTCACACGTGATAAGCAGAGTCGTAGAACGGCGATATCGATCTGGCCGATCCGGTCGCGTGACCAGGCGCTATCGCACGAGCTGCTCGTCCGGCCTCGAGCTATAAAAACTCGACAAAATTATAATATTTAATGGGTGTCGCGGTGCTTGTGGTGGCCGCCGCGTCACATGCTCGAGCGTCAACAGGTGTAGGCAGCAGCATCGCTCGCTACTTGCTCTACTCTGGCCGCAGTCGTGCGTCTACCGCGCTGCAACGAGCGCGAGAAAAGCCAGCGACCTGCCACGTGACACATCTGTACCGCACATGCACGCCTACGTCTGCGTCATCGGCTCCTTTCCACTCGTCCCTTTTTCCAAACGTTTTTTTCCCCTATTCAACCAGTCAGAGTCCCGACCATCGCTTTTCCATTCGCGAACGTCGACGTTGGCACCAGCTGTATCTGCTTTTTTCCTACCAACCAACTCGGAATGTCTTTAAAGGGTTCGCGATGAACAAATTGAGATTATATTCAGTGAGCAAAGGCTATTACGACGCTAGTAGAGTGTGAAAAAAGCATCGACTACTATATTCGGATGCTTATAATTATTTGTAATTGATCGATGCTGCTACAGGCGCGACTCGTGCTTTCACTCGGTCGTGTACTTTAGCCAAGTGAAGGTTTCTTTCTTTCCGTTTTCTTGCGTACTCGGTCGCGCGCAGTGGCACAAAGTGGCACCAAGTACTGGCGATGCTCGACGCAAATTACATATAGGCCCGAGTACTCGGATCGTTGCACGTCTGCGCAGCTCGCAGTCGCTCGGGCTTTTCATGCTAATGAGCGAGCTCTCGGCCGCTCTCGACGTACGTGCAGTCGATCTCGCGCTGCGACGGCCGACTACTACTACTACTACGTATGTGGAAGGTTTTACGAGGGGAAAAAAACGAGAGCAAAGAGATTCGCCGCGCAGATCGTAAACGCTCGCGACGCATTTCTTTACGGGGATGGGTGTTGGCAGAGTTTGCGTCATTGGCGCGTCCACCCAAGCAAAGAGAGCAACAAAAACCAACGATTCCTCTCATGCGCCTCTATGCAAAAAGAGAAAAGGCGGTCGCGTGCGTATCGGAAGCCTCGCTGCCCCGCGTCCGCGTCTACCCGACTCGAGCACGTGCAGCTCGCTACGCATGCCTGCCTATACGTGTCCACATGGACGCATCCACCTGTTCACCTTCGCGCCTGTAATTCGAACATGCCATTTACTCGCCGTGCTCCAGAGCTATAATATACAGTAGGCAACCCAGGGAGAATGGCTCGTCGCAGAGCAGCGACCACGAGCCGACGAGCCAATTCCTCGAACGCGCGCAACTATACGGCGCTCGGCTGGAATTATTGCGACTTTTGCCGGACAAACGAGCCGGAGCTCGCAACAGGATTCCAACTGATTAGTCATCCCAATTGACGCGCCACTAGCGCAATTGTCACGGATCTCGATCGGTCGTGCCGAGCCGCACGCAGATGCGCGTCCGCAGCCTGTCAGTAGTCCGTATAAATATCGAATCGGGCGCGCGGAGGCGAATTTTCCACTTATAGCTGTCGATGTAGCCTTTAACGAGGCATTCATGGCGGATCGATAGGGCGATCGAGCCGAGGCCGCGTTTGCGTCAGTCCAAGGGCCACCCGCGTCGCGCCAGCTCCGATTGAAGAGCTCCGAAGCTCGGGGCGATCCGAGTCCAGGGGGCAGTAGGCGAGTCGCGCCTACGCAGCCACGTCTTTGCACCCGACCGCGCCATTCTCTTGTCGCCGCAGCGCTCGAGCCTACGTGACTTTTCTGACGATCGTTGCAGCATGTACTTGGACTCTCGGTCTCTTTACGCCTACTTTGCCACGTTACATATGCGCGCGCTCAAACTGCAAACAGATACAGCGTTTAAGCTAATTTATGGATTTATACTGCACACGCATTATGAGACGTAATCCTTGAATAAATTCGACACGTGAAAAAGGCGGCAACGGCCGCGGCAGCCGCAACTAAGAAAAAGAACCAAAGCATTGTAAAAAAAAAGAAAAAAAAAACGACGAGAGAGAAGAAAACGAGACAGGAGAAAGATTTTTTTTTTCTTTTTTTTCGTCGATGCACGAGTATGGGGCCTCGGAGAAATGTGTGTCGAGAAGCGATGCTGATCGTGCGCACAAAGTGACGCAAGAAGAGCAGCACTAACAGTTTTTCGAAGGCGTGCAAACGTGCATGTACATCTCTCGAGAGCCGACGCGGCAACGTGATGCTCGTCACGATCCCCAATTAATATAGCAGCTTGGCGTGTATATTACCATCAGGTGGGCAGGTACTTACTTGTCAGGGGCTGACTTTGGTCACCTCGATGAGTCATTTTGATGTGGCATTGAGCTGCACTTTTGTACGTTTAGCCTAGGTACAGCTATGCGAAGTACGGCTATGTTCTCGTGTGAGAACATTAGCTCTCCGCGCCTCGATGAGCCGATCTACCATACGAACGAACTCAGCCGTCCAGCAGCTCCGCGTCTAATTCGAGGAAGTACCGAAAAGTGGCCTTTATACGCGCGCAAGGATATCGTCTCGCATGCCCAAGTTTAGCGGCCGGAGGCGGGACCCTTCGTCGACGATCGGCACAACCGAAAAAATGCTCGGAATTTCGCGCGCGCCTATATATAGCTATACCGCGCCCCACAAAAAGCCACATAGGTACGAGCCAACTCAGGAAATACTTTGCCAAAATTTCGTTTCGTTTCGTTTCGTTTCGTCTCGTCTCCTCTCGTCTCGTCTCGTCTCTCTTTCACTCTCTCTCTATTTCTCCTTCGGCTCGACGATTAGAATCAGTAGCTAGAACGATTCACGGAGGCTCGATCCTCGAGCCTTTACAGCAAAGTCTACGGCACATACTACGAGTCCAACTATGCATAGTACTACAGGCTCCGTATGCTGCCTCGGCTGGACGTGAAAAGAAAAAAATCTTTGCTTCGTCCAGGTCTCGAGCAGTGTAGGTCTTTCTACGAACGAGCCGTACATATATATAAAGAATGTATCAGCGAGGATATACCTTGTACAAAATCGGACTATAGGTAGCAACGCCGACTGAATGGATTAACTGCGTCCATTCAGATTTTCAACGGATTTGTACAAGCTTTTTTTTGTGCTTTGCACGATTGCCTGCATCATTCGAGCGAGGAGCATACACGAGTACTTACCTCTTACTTAAACAAGCTAAGCATGGCCCATATATTTTTCAAGTAATTGCCTTTAGTAATAAGAAACCCTTGGCTTTTATCGAAAATGTTCATTACATGCAGTATTGAGCAAATGTCACCAAGTGGTTGTCATCGTACATTTTTTTCCTACTTTACAGAGTGTTCCATACTTTATTTCGACTCGATAAAACTTTTGTTACATAATATGCTCGTTCAAACTTCACCATTTAACGAAAGCAGTATAAACAAATTAAATCTTTATGCAATTTTGTACGAATTACAGAAAATTAATTTCAATTATCCAATTGCACAGCCGCATTTTAAATATTCTCGCATCTAATTAATTATCACACCTAATTAAAACATTTAATGCCAGAGAAAATTTTCACAGTTTTTAACTATTTTAATCAAATCTTTTATTTTCTAGAATGATTGGCGAGGAAAATTTAACATTTTAGTTTTTTCAGTTAATAGGGTATTCTAAGAAGAAGGTAACAACATTTTGTTGTTATACAACATATACAACATATCCTCAATGGACGTAGGCATTCGATGTTATTAGCATTACTGAAATTCGTGCAAGTTATAGTCTTTTCGTTCGGTGTCGGGCCGCTGTTACCTTAAATTATTTTTAAACTGTGCGTAAGAGGCCGTTCGCGTTGCATCAGAAAGCCACATGCGTTTCCTTCCATTCAAGCTACAATTTATAAACAGCCGCGTAAATATATATGCCTTGTGATGCATGCCGGCTATTAAGTTATGAATCAAAGGGTAACAAATATTTAGCTGATTTCTGCGAACGTACGGCCAACCGCGTCTTCTATTCCAGAACACGTCGAGAGTGTGGGTCCGCGTCTGTATCGCTTGATCTTGAATGTGAAATTTCTATTATGCACGTGATCGTTTCGGTGCCTAATTTTGCCTTAGGGAGAGAGAAGCTGACCAGTGTTTAAGCTACGTGGCTCGCATCCGATTAACTTCATTCTCAAGGATCTTTCTATGCACCTCGGCTAATGACCTTTTACTTATTATTCAGCTGTTTTTATCTTATTATTTCAACTCGAACCATTTGAAAACTGGAATGTCTTTGCTCACACAAAGTTATAGGGATTATAACATTTTGCAAAACTCGAAAGAAAGAAATTGTCGAGTCATGCTTATCGACTACGTCGACAAGTATTGTTGCGATGCTGTATCTATTTGATTTCAATAACCTACAATAAACCATAAAAGTATTCAATCAAATAATCAGACAAAAGTATGGTAAAAGTCGTAACTTATTTTCACTTTGAAACTTCTTTTTATACTTCTCAAAACTAATTCTTATTATCTTATTGACAGCTACGATTTAATTATTTCTGTTAAAAGCATAATAAATTATAGCCCCCATTTACATTGCTTTCAAAGATTGAACAGTTTCAGTACTACCGGTCGATGCGAAAAGCGTTTATCGAAATTTTGATTGTATAAAAACTGAACTTTTTTTCAATGAATCATGCTCATTTTATTGGTGCATTCACACTTGATAGTATATTTATAGTTTGAAATGATAATGTACTTTTCGCCGTTTTTTTTATTACTTTCGATTGAAAATACAAGTTTCGTGATTCTAAAATAATGCATTTAAAAAATTGAATTATAATTTTAGTGATTAATAAATTGATATGACACTTACTTTCCTGCTTCCAATTGTATCATGACATTCGTCGAAGCGTTCGTACATCTTTTATTGACATTAATTACTCTCAGCATAATTTTCCTCGTATTAAAAATCAATTGATTTTATCATGATAATGAAGTTAAAATAGAGAAAAGTTGCTTCAATTTTCAATGAGTAAAAAACTATATGACTCAAGCATTGTCTCATTTGTACTTAGGTCCCAAAGAAAACTCATAATTTCTCACTCTTAATTACACTTACTTTTTATTAAAGCTTTTATTGTACCAATATCAACATGCTGAGGGTATTATTTCATTTTTACACTTTCTTGCTGTTCATAATTTGCAAAACACATTTGATCTGTAGCATGATCAATTTCGGCCAACTTGCACCGCTCGTGTCAATGCGTGTCAGGTGAATCTACATGCAATTGTCCCAATAATTATGACATTTTTTTACGTACGTCAATTATAGAAGGTGTAAAAAATTGAGGATTAAATTAATTACTTGATCATAAGATTATATTCTAATGAATGAAGCGCGCTAATAATGATATGCAATTAATAAAATGCAAAGTTGAAAGTCAGACATGCATTAAAAAGCACGAATGAGTCGCGAGTATAAGTCTCATTCAACGAGTCGGACAAAATGTGTCAATTAATTAATTTTCAGGAGCGTGAGCCGAGGCGCTGCGATTTTTTGCCAATCCTTGCTAAAATTTTGACCATTCGATCGAATGGAAACGCTTCCGTCAACAGATAATGTTCAGCACGCATAGTGTTACAAGAAACGAGGTATAGGTAAGATGGCTCGAGACGAAATTGCCCCAAGCCAGCTAATATATTATATCGAGCATAAATTAGAGGACGCGTAAACGGTTGCTCGTGCTCGGCACACACGAAATACGACAGTCGTACGATAATGATCGGGGTATTTAGAGCGCTTATGCATGCGAGCTGCGAGAGAGAAAAGTCAGAGAGCGTAAATGGGTACTAATTCGGGCCCTTGAGCTGCGAGCCTCTCTGGATCTTACCGCTTCCAGCCGACCATGCGATTTGTTGAAAGTTCAATAGGCACATGCCTCGAGCGAGTCCGAGTGCAAATTGTACGGATAACTGTTTAGCCGCTGTTATCTGCCCTGTGCTCGGCGTTTGATGCGCGACGATGATGCTGCTCACTGCTGCAGCCGAGGCCTGCAGCCACTGTCAGCATTTGCACACGCGTACGCCAATAGCTCCGATCGAATTCAACGACATTTTTACACGTTCGAGTCGTTGGAGGAATTGTCGAGGGTGAACGGGATTTAGCCACCGGGAGCTGGTTGTGTTGAGCTCGTTAAGCAATTAACATTTTTAAACGACGATTCTTCAATCGTCTCTTATATCATGATTTCATGACTATACGTGTACAATGAGATACTGATTTCGTTAGATTGCTAACTCATATAACAGCAAGAGATTGCAGCTTAAATCTATATCATCACCCTGAGGATTCTTTTTTTAATTCCAAAAACATTTTCGCAGCCCTCGAAAATATTACAACATTTTTTCTTTCGTTTTCTTTTCTTTCCAAAATATCGATTCAATGAAGATAGGATGTTTGAAAATCATGAGCCATTGAATCAGCCATCATAACCAGATTGATTATACCAATGTGATTGTTTGAGGATAAATTACTATTTCTAAACGCCTACGAAATAAGGAAAGAAAAATGAACGGCTCAAGAGACGCAATGATAAATGGCCAGTTGAATATTGAATTTTGATTTACGCAGGCAAAATCTCATTTAAAATCGGATATGCTTGAGTCGATTACTCATCGCAGGTGTATTAATCCTTACATTCAATTATTTTTGACTACACGCGACGACAAGGTAGCTTTATTGATACATTTACATTCGCTTCTCAAAAATCCGAATTCGAATTATCATATGTTAAAACATTAATACAATTTGATCCTCATCTTAAAGATAAGTTTTACTATTAAGATTTAAATGTCTGGCGAATTCGTCATTCAATTTTGAATTTGCGTAAAGCTTTTATTATCAAGTTGTAATTGTAAAAAAATAGACTTGAGTATACTGCGCATGATTGACACTCTATTTTTAGCTAATTATCTTTTCCAGCATCAAATATTATGGCAAGCTTTTAATAAAACTATACAGCTTCACTGATCTTTGATGCAAAGTACTTCGATTTAAGGATTCTTAGAATTTCAGTGACGCACTGTTGAAAAAACTTTGATGTGTTACTCGATATACATTCATTTTTTATCTCATCAACGTATTTATTTAAGCGTTCATTTTCTAAGATTTTATAGATATATTAATTTAAAATTGAATCATCGCAAATGAATGTATGTACACATACGCCTATAGAAACCGTTCAAAGAAAACCGACTTTCTTTTTTATAAATATTTTGCTTGCGTCACAAAATTATTATCCGTTACTTGAAATGTAGAATATTAGCCGGCTCTACTGAAACACAAATTAGACTCTAGCAAGAATTGAAAACAAAAGTGGGCAGAGCAAAATTTTTCCTTTTTTTTCTCTCATATTTGAATACTCGTTAAATTGTATTTACCGATGAAAAGTAAAATTCAAAATATAAATTGTCTACGTTATCGATTGTGTTTAAAAGGAAACCACGCTTACTCGCAATTTATCGATTTTTTCAATACTACAGACGTGTGCTGCCATCTGTATAATATTAATCCGAAACTCATTTAACTACGTCTGCTACCAGTACTGGATAGATACAACAGACAGAATAGAAACGTCGAAAATGGCCAAAGCTCTAGGTTTAGATAAACTTGTCAATTTCTTTAGAAGTATCAAACACAATGGTGGCATACTCGGCAGTTTGCGTACTCTTTATAGGTTTGACTGATTTATGTGAATATGCATTGACATTTGCACGTCAACTATAAGTTTTAATTTGCTAGGTTAAGTTGCCAATGTTATGAAACAGATATTTTTATTTTTTCTCTTATTTACAGAGTTGACGAGCTCAAGTTTGGAGACTTGATTGGTGAAGATAAATATGGAAACAAGTATTATGAAAACAACATGTATTTTTATGGTAAGAATTTATTCAACTTTCAATCACTTGAGTTGATGATTCCTTGTCAGTAATTTGTGAATAATATTAATAATTTACAGGCCGCAACAGATGGGTCATCTATTCTCCTCGTGTCCATATGAATTACGATGCATCACAAGTCCCAGCTGAATGGTATGGGTGGCTGCATTATAAAACTGATTTGCCACCTTTCAAAGATCCAAGCCGACCAAAATACAAGTGGATGGTAGACCATACCCCTAATCTATCTGGAACTAACAAGGCTTACATGCCTTACAGCACCGTCAAGACTAAAATTGAAGCTTGGCAACCAAAGGATTGAGATTGTAACATAGAACTTGTACAGTTTATCTAGGTATAATTTATATTACAAATTTGTTGAGTGTTGATAACTGGTTAAATTTGATTTTACTTTTGAGATACTTCAATGTATGAAAACAATAATCAAATACAATAGAATTCTGAAATGGTGTAATAATTTATAAATAATTATAATTGATATGAAAACCCTCTACTCAAGTATTATACAGCATTGTATATTTGTTTTTTGTTCTGCTATGATAAATTTCATGTTTCTAATTCCTTATTTATAATGCTTGATTCTACTTAAAGTTTTGAAGCAATTTAATTTTACCATTATGTTTCTGATATGTTTATTTTCTTACATTGTGTAAAAGTTTTATTATATGATGTGGAAATAGAAGTATCAAATGAATTGTTATCTAATAGTTTTGGTTTGAAACTTTTCAATTGCAGAAATGAAAGTGTTGGTATAATTTTCATCTTGATGTGTCATTGATTAATCTAACAAAATAAATATCGATCTTTGATCTAATTGACCAGTTTATTGAAACGATGAAGTGATGAATTTAATTGTCCGGAAAAGATGGAAAAATGAAAAATTTTGATTAAAAATTAGATAAACTGAATCAAAGGTAGTGTTTTGAATTTTCAATTGTCTTTTGAGCAAGTAGTAATAAAATGAATTAAAATCAAAATTGATGGAAATAAGTGCAATGAAAGGTGAAATAAGAACGATGAAAGGTTTGAGAATGGAAGCTGGGCTAGGGCTTGGCGGTCGCTGCTCTTACACGTACACTTGCGGGATAAATGATTGCTGTTGGTCTTTGGCGCGCGTAGTTAAAGCCAAAAGTTGTTACGGCAAAGGCGGAGGTTGAGAAATGGTGTTGAGAGGCATGCATGCAGTGTACATGCTATATTGGAGCCGGTGGGACTCGAAGCTAATTGAAGGCATACGTTATCCCCAAGACTTTTGTCGCCCGAGCTCGCAGCTGACACGCGTATATTTGCCGCGCTCAAGTGTATGCGCGCTAACGGAAAATTATTGACTTACTTAGAGGAAAAACCACCGCATCGGCGTTAAGTGCAGTCTAGCCCGAGCTCGCAAAGTTCAGTGTCTCCTCTTATTAGATTAAAACTCAGCCGAAAGCTCGGAGCGCCGCATCTTATCACGTCGCGGTTTTCGCGTCTTTATACGCGCACGGGGGTATGCTTTTACATATGAGCACTTTGTCGAGAGGAGAAGAAAAAAAGCGCATGAAAAATCACCACCTCCTCGTGGAGGACATTTGTTTTGATTTTGCCGAGGCGCAGCGTATCGTCGCATTAGCGAGGGGGGTAATCATCGCTTCCGATGTAAAACGACGACTCGTGCCTCGGATAAAAAGCCGAGGAAAATGATGGCGCGCCGAGCGAAAAAAGGCGTATTATTAAAGGCGCGAGAGAAGAAGCGGAGCCTTCGGATTGAGTTAGACAAAGTTTCCTCTTTCTCGTCGAGTGTATGTGCGGCTCCGCTGGCAGTGCTCAGGCAACTCTCGGCAAGGGGCTGTGTATGTAGCATACAATAGGAACAAGGGAGCGAACAAGACTACACGCGGCAAGCGCAGGAGGATAATAAATCAGGCTTACGCCCATTAGTAATATGGCGCTAGCTGCTATCGCTGCACAAGATTATTGTCTCTCTCTCTCTCTCTCTCGCTGACTCGTCTGGGCTCGTTGAAAATTCGCGGATGATATCGCAAAGCCGCCACCGAGCGCCGACCATTGTCGTGCCAGCGACACGTGTCTACTCGTAGCTATTTTCCAACGCAGCAGATAGGCTTTTTTATCTTGACCGTGTCTACTAATACGCGGGTGCATTCGTAGAGCACTCGTCGCTTATACGTTTCCTTTTTTTTTTTTTTTTACAAATCGAGCCGAGTTGACCATATTTATTTGCATGCGAGCGCAAAGCTGCAATCGAGTGATTAATATTACGAGACTTGGGCGGCAAGTTTCCGAAGCGTTTCGACTTGCGACGCTTGGCTCGAGCTTGAGTTTGGCCCCGCGACGATCGCACTTGCTACGTGCGGCAATATCGACGCCTCGATAAATTTATCGCTTCCAGCTCTTTTCTCGCTTGCTTTCGCTCGATCTCGCAATTCCAAGCGGACAAATCAATGAGAGCGAAAATTTCACGCCTTGTAAAATGCGCTAATTATGCAGCCCTCGATGCGCCGTGTTTGTCCGAGAAAAAGCTCCGCTGCTTTCGTATGGATCGAAGGGGTGGGAGGGAGCGAGGAGGGGAAAGTCGAGCTCACTCGCCCGCGCGCAGATAGCGAAAGCTCGACATTTTTACGAGAGCAGCTCGGAGGTGGGCGCGATGCGATTTACGCCCCCTCCCGCGCGCGGCACGCCAGATTCGATATCTTCGACTGCAGAGGCGAAATGCCAAAAAAATGTCAAGCTCCGCGGGGAAGCTCAATCATGCCTCTCGACTCGCGCGCGTCTGTGCGTGGCTGTGCTGTACGTATCGTGTGATTGTACAGCCAGTGTATGACTCGCATATATTTGTACGTTATTACATTCGCCGCTCCCGGATTACTCGCTCGCGACCCTTTTATTAAATTAATCTACTGTTTAGTAAATTGATGCGCGCAACTCGTCGGCGTCCTGGCGCGGCTCGCAGCCTGGAGGGGCGGACTCCGGGGCAAAACATTACAATATTAACGATCTATCGCCCGGCGTATTTATCGTTTACTCTCTCGACTTTTGCCGATAAATATATACATACGTACACGTATTATTTTCCGAGTTCGAGCCTGAACTTTTTTCATACTTTGCTCGCTCTCGCGTAGGCACGCGGGAGAAAAGTTTTTTTACAGTTATGTTAGCTCGTATACTTGAATTCTTCATTCGACTGCTGCATGTAGCGCCTTTTATATGTAATGTAAGTACTTAGGGCCGCCGGCTCGGCTCAGGGCGCAAGGAGCCCGCTGTTTTATTAATACGTGCCCTTTTCTTCCCTCCGCCGGCTCGGGCTTGTAAATCCTCTCATTGCGAGCCAATTTATACTTTTCAACTCGTTTTCCCTCCCACTCAGCCCGCCTCGTTTTGACGGCCCAGCCTATCGCAGCTTTTTCTGCGCCGCACTTTTTTCTTGCGCTGCTGTGCCACTACGTACATAGTGCAAAAATTAAAGGGCTGCTCTCCAAGTTCGAGAAGCACCAGGGGCAAGACCATCGTAAATCAAGTAAAAATTACCTATTCTCTGGCTTGAGATGAAGTTTTTATAATTCGCTCCGTTTTCTGATTGCCCCGGAGATAGAACGAGACTAAAAAATGAATTATTCCTCTCTCGTTGTACGTTCTGCACGCTGCTTGCAGATATTGGCGTGGCTCCTCTGCTCCATTTTTTGCGAGACGCTAACTGTTTTTCAGTAATTAATCAACGTTGAAGCTTAATTAGTATGCCAAATCGATCGCTAGTTTTGTTTTCGCTAAAAAAAATAAAAACTCCACGACTAGGATGGAATATCAGGATAAACAAGTGCGGCTGTGGCTAGGAGCATCCGGACTTTTGGCAAAGTAGCCCCGAGGAAGCATCCCATATCGCCTCGATCGAGGGGAAATCGCCCTTTTCGGATTTTTTCCAATCCAGGGAAGATTTAATCAGTGGAGCGCAGAAAGAGCGAGAAATCAATCGAGCACGAAGGAAACAGTAATAGTCGGCAGTAGTAGCAGCGGCGGCGGTGGCGTCGACGACATAGAAAAAAGTCATTGTGGCAGAAGGCCAGGCCAGGCCAGAAGCGGGCCTTTGGTTAGAGTAATAGTATAGATTATAGACTAGACAGCATAAGAGCCAAAGTGGCGAAAAGAGCATCTCTAATACAAGGCGAATTGCCGGAGACATGCATGTGATACAAGGGTAAAAATGACGTTTTTGCCGTAGTCGCGTCGTTTACGCTAATGGACTGGGGTGTGGACGAGGAGACGGATACATATACGTGTATGTGCTGTACGTATATGCGCCGAGGCTCGGGTGAATAAATGCACTCTACGCATCAGCTGTCCTATTGTTATCGTATTGGCCATTTATTCGATATAATTTTTTTTTATATCATCGTATTCGTTATATTTATATATATATATATATATATATATATATATATTTGTATTTATAATTCATATAATTTTTCGTCGCGCGTATTTTATACATTATATAATCTATATAATCGGTAAAATAATATAATACACAAGCCGCCGATGCGTCGGGATTATTTTCAATCGTTTACATAATTATAGTAACACGTATGTATAATTTCTTTGTACAAGTTTTTTTTATCCATTCGCTCGTTGGTATTTTCCAGTGGTTATTTACAGTAGTTGTACAACACATTCGTTCGCGTCCTAATAAATTGAGAATTCATATATAAATAATCTATCTATACTTAGACGGTACTGTACAAATGTCGTATCGTATTTATCACGTATGCATGTCATGAAAAAGTGTTGGCTATAAAAATTGCCGAAATAAAAAGCCGAGCAGGCTGACATCTCGTTATTGCTTGTATTATTATTTTTTAAAACTTGCGTGTCCGCTTCGTTGCAGCATATCGTTACAAAGAATAATAATACGATGTCGTCGCTCGCCTTGGCAAAATTCCTCGATACTTGTGGATAATTTGGCGTAAAAGTGTTGAATTTTGCAGCAAACGAGCCAAGTAGCGAGCTCCAGTCCATACGAGTACGCGCGTCTCGGTAATAAGCACGCAAAAAGCTCGCACTCACGTATGGCGTGCGTATGTATTTGTTTGGCCGTGATTAGAATATAACGACGGAAACGATAGTTAGAAAAGACTATGAAAATCAGAAGACAAGGAAGACGACGACGACGAGCGTAGGACGATAAAAAGTCTGCATGCCTTGGGTACGATGAGTGCGGAATTAAGCAGTATAGCTAAAGGGTGGGGTCTATGTACAGCGGGACTATGTAGAGTGCGATGGTTTGTGAGTGTGTGTGTGTGTGTGTGTGTGTGTGTGTGTGTATAGCAATATATCAAACCATGTGTGTTAGTGTGAGTAAAGTGAGTGGGGCTGGGTATAGGTAGCTAGAGGTAGGTACGTATATATGTAAGTATGGATATATATGTACGTAGGTATGGGTAATATGTACAAATGCACGTCGTCGTCCCGTGTAGTAGCTGTGTGTGTGTGTGTGTGTGTGTGTGCAGCGAGGTTGCGCGCGCGCAAGCCGCAGACTACAAGAGGGTAGCCGCTCCGCTCTATCTCTCTATCTGTCGTCCTCGTTCGCGAGGAATATGGGTGGTGCTCTCGCTCCCTTGCGAGGCCACGCCTCTCTTTTTCGCGCTCGGCTCGTCCAACGTAGGCAAGGGCGGCCCTCTGGATCAGTACTGCTGCTGACCGAGTTCCCGTCTCAGGCGCTTGGCAGCCGTTTCGGCCGACGAGCCGGACGACGAGCTCGAGCCCGAGGACGAGCCCGTGGTGAGCTGGAGGCCACCGTTGCTGCTGCCCAGCATCTGGTGGTGGTGGTGGTGCTGCTGCTGCTGCTGATGTTGATGCTGCTGGCTGTGATGCTGATGATGCCCGTGATGCTGCTGGCTCGACTGATGGTGGCTCGAGGGCGCCTCCGAGGACTCGGGGTCGTCGCTGCACAAGTCCTCGGGCTCGGCGCTGCCGACGCCTTCGACCTCCTCCTGGCGTCGCTTCGCCGTCGCCATCTCAGCCGCGTGCTTTTTTCGCCACTTGGTCCGTCGATTCTGAAACCAGACCTGCAACACAACGGAAACCCAAAAATGACGCTTTTTTGTCGCTCTTTCAACAGCTATCTCTTACTTCTACCCCTCGCATGGCCTAGCCGGCTTTAATTTTTTCGACTTTTTATACCCCGAGACGTCTCTTATTTTTTAATCCGCTCTCGAGGAAGACGGCAGCGTTCGCATATCTTTAATTTAGGCACGCGGTGTACTGCTGTTTTTTTCTCTCTCTCTCTCTCTCTCTCTCAGGCTCGATCTCTGCGGCCGCGTGCAATCTCCGAGGCCAGCGCCAAGCTATTATATTCCCTCGGCGCCCGTTACCTTAATTAAATACATTGTTGCGGGCGACGTAGCAGCACTCCATATATACACCAAAGCACAGCTGACGGCAAATTATTATTCGCCTCCGTGTACGCTACATAATGCCGTAGCTGCTGGAATTTTATTTATTTATATGCAACTCGTCAATTTTCGCTGGCAGCTACGCATACGCTGACCCGCCTATATAGATATATACATATGCACGTGCACTCGCAATAGCTGCTACTTAATGGCTTTTGTTTTTTCGCACGTTTCCCAGACATTTGCCTGCATGCCGAGGCCAGCCTTGTAAACATAACTAATTAAGCCCTTTTATGCTTATGGGGTCCAGAATAAGAGAGTTGCGTACGTATATATCTATATATATACAGGCGGCCTTTAATGCGCGCGAGGCAACAAATTTCTTGTCGGCCGTGGCTGCTCTCTCCGAGCTTTCTTCCTTCTGCCTGTATATTAATGTGCTTTTCCCGCACTTAAGCCTCCTCGGTGTATATTACACGCATTGTTATTACGAGCTCTGCCTAATGAAATCGGATGAATTTCCTCGAGGATTTTATATTCGCGTTAGAGCACCTGACCACACCCTGCGCGCGACTGCCTGTCGACGATATCCCCCCTTTTAATTCTTTTTTCCATTCGTCGACATACATGCGTTGTAAATTCGACTGGTCGAGTAGCCGGTACTGTCGGCGCGCGGCTGAAAAATAGTCGATCGATCATTTCGATATACGAGAGAGAGAGAGAGAGAGAGAGAGATTATGTGCCCTTTAGCCCGCTCTCGGGCCAATGATGCGACACACGCGCGTTATTCCACGGAGAATCCCTTTTCTCATATTTTTGCTGAGCTCGTCCGCAGTGGCGGTGGCGGCAGCGCGCAACCAAGGGGAATTTACAAAAAAGCAACGCAACTGGCGTCCAAATTCATGTACATATTAAATAAAACTTTTGGCTGCGCCACAGAGAGACAGAGACATTATTACATACATAAAATGCATATGTGAGGTTGCGCGGCGCACTACGCCAGCGGTTGTTACGCGGTAAAGCAGATAGTACACGTACTATATATATGCAGCATTACATATAGGAGAAGCGGCGTCGGCTTGTGTATTATATGAATCAGAGAGCGACGCTACTACTGGCTTGCTATTGCTGCTGCTGCTGCCTTTTTTTTACTCAAAGCTCATATTTACAGGCCTCGAAGCTGAGATCGCTCGATATTCAAATTGCCAACGATAGAGAGTGAGAGAAGCTGCTGGCGGTGGCAGTTATTTTCAATTGGCTATGCGTTGCGCGTACTTTGACCGGCGATTTAATTAAACGATAAAATCAAGCAGTGAGAGAGAGAGAGAGAGCGAAAAAGAATCGAAATGAGTGACGACTTGCTATATCGTACTGTATAACGTATACAAGGATGCTCAGGCCAAGCTTCAGTTTGGCAGTGTACATGTGCGCGCCTATACACCCGAGCAAGATGAAGTGGTAATAATGTACGATCGAAGATCAGCTCCATACATGGATCGCCGCGACGAATAGAAAAGCACGAGAGCACAGGTGGGCTTTTATCGTCCTGTGTGCCCCCGGCCACACTATACCACTGCCACTGGCTGCCTCGACGGCCAAAGGCGCGGACTCGGCAGGAAAAGCCGATAATGCCGTCTTTCGTATTCCGTTCGAGTCTCTCGCCTCTCCAGCCTTTACCCTCCGATCCCCCAATAACAATCACAATAATACCAATAATAATATTGAGAGAGAGAGAGAGAGAGAGAGAGAGACGAGCTGTACGACTCGAAGCGATTCCGTATTCCCGAGGAATCAAATTTCGCGAGAAAGGAAAAAGAAGATTTTACGGTCGCAGCTCGGGTCGTGCGCGCAGAACGCGAAAACTCGGGCGCTTTGCCTACTGCCAAGAAAGCAACCAAGTCCCAGCGACTCGCGTGCATTTTAGACATTCATCGACGTTTCCGTCGCCGCTTTATAACCATTGGTCCGGAAAAACTTTTGAAATATATTTAGAGAGAATCGCGCTCGGCTCAATTCACGCGTACATTTTACGATAATCATACAACCCGATGTCTTTAAAAAGCTGCATAGTACATGACGGGCAAAGAGCTGCTTAGGCTGCGGATAAAGCCTGTAAGGGGTGTCAGGTGGGTTCTCTCTCTCTCTCTCTCGCGTTAGATTTGCGGCTAAACACAGCGCGACGAGCACTCAGAGATGGATGACTTTGTGCAATAAAAAAAGTCGAGTGCGCCTCGAGCCGTTCGCATAGCTGCTCTTGTCTCGAGTAATAGTGTCTATCGCAGCAGCAGCAGCGGTTAGAGCCAAGTGAGCTCGGAGCTTAGATAATCCTGATTTAATAAATCTAACAGTTGTGTGTCTGTGTGCGTGCTTGAACTGTCCGTCCGTGGAGTCGAGGCTTTTCTCCCCCTTCTAAAGACGCGCTGTACATACAGAGACACTCTGGTAGCATCGAGCTATTATGCGGCAGCAGCACACGCCCGGCGTGACTGATGCGATGACGAAAGAGAGATACACGGGCAAAAAATGAGCAACGAGGACGAATAATCTCAAAAGGAGCGCGCGTTATGATCAATCTCTTTTTTTCTCGCTACTAATTGTTTTTGCTTTTGCCGATGAAGTCGATCCCCGATGCCCAGCTCGGGGCGAATCGTCTTAAATAACGATGCTTTTACTCTCTCGCTACAGATGTGTATGCCGAGTAAAGAGAGAAATGAATGAGTTTGGATGTGTTGTATCCCGCTGAGTCGATTCGGCGATGGTGGAGTAGCGAGATGAGACACGTCCCCTCGGGCGCGCACGCATTATCGAGTGCGACGAGGCGGCGGCCATTCGTTTCACTTGGCTAGGCCAAAGTGTAAACGATCGAGCTGGCAAGTGCATGCCGGATCGTTGAATTATTAATACAGGCGAGTAAACGATCGCCGACAACAAGAACGCCGAGAAGGAAAAAAGCTCGCGACGCCTCGTTCCATCTCCATTACGGGCTAACTGCAGAAAAGTGCGCTCACTCGCTATTCCGTATCGAGTAAAACGAGCGAAAGGTCGCGTGCAGCGGCCTGCACAGGATGCGCGAGTCTCTTTTGGCACTTGGCGTTGGGAGCAGAGTCGAGCCGCTGTGCCGACTACCGATGTGATTAATGAGCCTAGCTACTACGGTGGCGAAGAGAGCAGCGCGTCGTGCGTGCGCGACGTTGTGCTTGTATGTGTATAGCTAATTGGCCTCATCGATATTGGTCGATCAGTCGCCTGGTGTGCGCTCCCGTGTTCCTCACTCTCTTTTTCCCTCTCCCTCTTCTTTCCTATGTACATATATATATATATATACATATAGCCGATTAGAAAGCCGAGCACGAGAGACGAGTGTAAGCATCCCCTAACCATTGAGCTTCCGTATATATATATATAATATACATCGAACTCGATCGAGCCATAGCACGGTTATGCTCGCGTATTGTGTGTCACCCCTCGACATAATTAAGGGGGCCGTTTGCTTATATCCAAGCGCATATACATACTACGTACTCATCTCGTATCTCTCTCTCTCTCCTCTCTCTCTCTCTCATTCTGTGCTGTGCGCAAACTGTGCAATCTGCGATATGCCGCTCCCGACAAGGAGAAAGAGGGTGTAAAATATAATATACAATATCTCACGAGCGAGCGCTAATATATGTGATTCTTTTAATTATCCTAAGCGACTCGAATATTATAATGCACGTATCGACGCGGGAGGCGAGTATCGTAAACACTCGCTACCCGAGGCATTAACTACAGCCCCGGAGTGGGTGATAAATCCGATGCGCGGCCCCGATACATTCTCCATATAACTCGATTAGCCCGATCCTGCTGGGGTGTCACGCTCTTTTAACCTTAGCGAGCTTTTAGCGCTATTGCATTGCTTTATAAATAGCGCCTCGATTGCCTACCTTCACTTGTGATTCCGACATGCCGAGGGCGTAGGCGAGCTTGGCCCGCTCGGGACCCGCCAGATACTTGGTCTGCTCGAACGTCTTCTCCAGGGCGAAGATTTGCTGGCCGCTGAACGTCGGCCTCGTGTGCTTCTTTTTGCCGGGCTCGTGATCGGAGCCGCTGCCGGCGCCGTGGCCGACTCCGCCGCCTCCTCCGCCGCTGGCCATCGCCTGCTGTTGGCAGCCAAGCTGTTGCGACACTGCAAACGTTCAACCATTAAACACTTTTTTTTCTTTCATATTTGCCTATCGTATCTTTTACCCCCCCCCCCCCCCTCCCCTCCTCCTTTTCTGCAAATCACCGCATCAAACAGAAATATTCAATACCGATCAATTAGCTGTTCGTTATTTGCTACTTTGAGAATGCACCATACTCTTTGACAAAAAAAATTCCAAGAACTCAGAATTGAAGAATTCTGACGACAACCTCCACTTGTTTTTACTTCAAGTACGTCATAATGAGTCTGTGCAACTCTTGAGAGCGTCGGTCATGGATCTTGTATTTATTTCATCTCTCCTATTATACTCTAAAATAATATTGATATTCTCAAGTGTTACTATTCTTATTATAGCGTACTTAAAGTAAAAACAAGTGGGGGTTGTTGTAAGTATTATTCAATTCTTGCCGCATACCTGAACAACTTCTTGGTAATATGTTCCAGTTTTCTATTCACGTAATATTTTCTTATCTGAATAAGGTGGACACATTACAAAAACAAGATGCACTATTCATGGTTAATTAGATAGTTTCAAAAACATTTGTCAAAACTTACTGTTTTCATTCTAAGAGTTAGATACATTTATTTGCTCCTGAAACATTTTTTAGTTATACTAAAAACTCGTACTTTTCGATAGCCAGAAAAATGCTTTACTGGCTTTCAAATGTAAATAAGCATTTTTCAAGTGCCAGTCCTAAAGGTTAATAATATTAAAAGTCAATTTAGCGGTCAAAATAACTCATAATATTATTGTCGAGTATATAATTATAACTCATAATATATTATTGGAAATAAAATGTTAAAATTGAATTTTTCATTTCTGATGTAAAATTATATTTTTTTAATCAGAAAACATGTCTCCAGTACTTTTTACTATATAAATTACTCCGGGATGCATCTATACTGACTTATCATTCAAAGCCTGTGAATCTGAATGGAATATTTGACCAATTTGGACTGTAGGGATCTCAAAAGCTTTCTAATAATATTTTCCTCTATCGAAATGTAACAGAATTTCAAGAAAAGGCTCGAAAAATTTATCGTATGCTAAAATTATCAAAAAATGTCGAAAATATTTTTTTTCTGTAACACTTATTGTTAGATTTTGAGACTGGCATATTGAATAATTAATTTAATCCAAAATCAAAAAACATCAAAATCAAAAAACATGAATATTATGAAAAAGCTTTTGAGACCCCTGAGGTCCAAATTGGTCAAAAATAGATTCTATAAATGCGTCACAGCACTTTGGAATCATAAATCCTGGACTAATTTATGTGATTAAAGGTACTAAAGATACGTTTTCTGGTGTAAAAAAACTTGAAAAAACATAATTTTACATCAAAAACAAAAAATTCAATTTTAACGTTTCATTTTCGCAGTGTTTTTTTTCAATTCGACTTTTTTAATTTCCGTGTCTTGTGTCTTCCGATCATATTTTCCTATAAAATCGACCACCGAATCTGCAACTGATATTCTGTACGAGTATGCGGATATATGTATGTGTAACGAGTTTTTTATCTCTACTTTTCTTTTTTTATTTTCCACAAAGATAAAGTCAAAAAAAGATTCATCTCGATCAATTTACATTTCAAAATATGATTAGAACTCTTCATAGTCTTTTTAGAATTTTTTTCCCATTCTCTTCCTTTGTCGATTTTTTACAGGACTGTTTTTCGGAAAAAGTACTAAATGAAATGGGATGAAAATTGATATGGTTATTCATCGTAACAATATGGACGAGTCCACAGAACCATTTTTCGAAAGTCGGTCTGGGAAAAACTTATTTAAATTTTAATTTTTAGGGCTCGTTCGATAAAAATCGGGTCTGTGGCAACATCTTAAAGAAATAATTTTTCACTTCAAAAAATTGTATTAAAAAAACATAAGGTTGATTAATTTGAAAATATTAAATTCAAAGGAGTGATAAAAAAAAATTAACTTAAAATATCGAAATACTATACTTGGTGCAAAGTCATCCGAAATATAAAATTTATCATTTTTCTTAAAATTTATACCCTTGGCTCTATAGATGCTTACTAGAACCTCTTGTACTATAGCGCTCAAATAACTATTACTAGCACAATTAGTTCTGGGGACTATTTGAAATTTTCAGTGTATATTGATCTAAGGGATTTTTAATCGGTCAACTCGTTATTGTTTAATATAGAATAAATGAGAGCATAATAAAAAATAATGATCAAAATCTGTAAAATATAATTCGGAAATTTCTTTAAACACGTATCAAATCTTTCAATTAATTTTTTTTTCTCAATTCCTTTGTTAAATCACTATCCAAGAGTATAAACTCATAAAAAATTTCGACCTTTAGATTTTAGACGATCCCATCAAAATATACGGTCTACCGCCAAAACCCCTTAACGAGTAATTCAATTCCAATGTAGGACCAATAAAATTTTTTAGAGCAAACTCTTGGCCAATGTATTGACACAGGTTTTCATTTGATGCTCATCCAAACTTGAAAGTACTTAAACATACTTGAAATAATCGAATAAAAAAATTAAAATTATTTTTCAGTTACTGGGCAATTAATCAAGCAACGCGTGAGGAATAATTTACACTAATTCAGTTTTTCGATGAGCTAAGTTCTCATAAATTTAAAATAATCACAAATAAAAGAACATTTCAGTTGTTATGTAATATTTTTATGCAGAAGTTGAGCATAAAGTGGATACTTATTATCGTGAAAATTTGTTAATCGTTAAAAATGAAAATCTTCAAGCATCAGTCCTTTTTACCTTCTCATTTGATTGTAATTTCGCTAGTGCAGGGCAATATTATTAAAAAGCAGAATGAGTGACTTACGATAGAAATGACAAAGGTCGCGTTATATTATCGTAAAGATAGGAAGAGTATTGCATATAGTGTCAAAAATGGAAACGATGTGCTGTATTATTAGGCAAAATCTGTAGATTTGGTGGTGAGAAATAAAAAAAAAAACGCCAGTCAGATTTGGTCGAGAGTCTTTCACGCGAGACACGTATAGATACTCATACGCGCGCGCGAAATAGAGCAAGTTGTGCAGACACGCACGTTGTGCGCGTGTATAATATATAATATGCGTACATGTGTGAGTGCCTGCTGCTACTGCTACTGCTACTCAATGCGTTACAACACAAGGGTGAGCTCGGCGCGCCGAAGCTCCGTTTAATTTAATAAAGCAATTTGTAACGGAATACGAAACGAGGCAATAATGGCCGTATAGAGCTACGATATAGTTGGCTAGTACGTCGGCATGGGGATGCCTGGAGGGAGGCAGCTAGCAAGAGAAAGAGAGGCAGCAACGAAATTTTGCCTTGTCTTAACGAGCTGCTTACCGCACAGACTCGCGCACAGAGCATGAAATTTCCGCCAGTGTGTGACCCGTAGATAATCGTCCGTTGCGATCTTTTGTCCGCAAGCCTCGAGCTCGCAGCTTAGTCCGGTAAAACACATGCGGACACGGCCGCTTGCGAGTCGAGCCGACCTTATTTTCTTTACGCAGACGCGGCGAAAGAGGCAGAAAAAGACGGAGCGCAAAGCCTCGAGAGAAAGAGATGGAGCAGTGCGAGAGAGGAAAGTCGCCCCCTACTTGTTTCTAGACACACAAACACGCGCGCGCACACACATATATATATATATAATTCAATATCATGCTCGGGAGCGACGACGACAAGCCGACGAACCCTTCCGCAAAAAGCCCTCGGCAAACTGTTTTATCTCTCTTTGTTGTACATGTCCAGCAGGCGACAAACTCTTGCCATGGCACACGGAGCTCTTGGACACATCCGCAAGCTCCCTCGCAAGCTTTTTCGCGAGCTATCACTTCTTTCATCGGTCCTTCATTGTTTAGCGGCCGATAAAAAATAAGCACTCGAGCGTCTCCAGCTTCCTCCCATGTAATGTATGTATTTATATTCATTTATTGCCGAGCAGTTAATCGGCATTGCGTGCGTGCATAATTAATGGCTTTTCATTGCCAGGCGATATAAAATATTATCTCTCGGGAGAGAGGAGCTTTTTGTGCGTGTACGATGCCCCTGGGATCGCTGAAAAATGGCCGATCTTTCATTCTTCGGCCCAACGATATAAATATCATCGTCCTTCTCTCTCTCTCTCTTTTATGTTGAACCTCATTTTTATTCGAAGCCAGAGCTGCAATAGCAACAGTAGCAGCAGCGGCAGCTTCCGAGCAATCGACCGTCCGTAAACGTATACATAAATTGCCGGTATTATGTGCTCAGGCTGTATACCCCGGTCTGATTTTACGACGTCTGACTATCGATCCTCCGTGTTCGATAACGTATAATATAACGTGAGCGAGCTGCCGATGCAATTAGGCATGTAAACAACAGCCAGCCTCTGGGAAGATATTGAAGTCGCCTTTCGTATTTCGGACACGAAAAGCAACGAAAAATTCGCTGACAGGGCGTCGCCTCGCGCCGTCGGCTGGACAGGATATTCGACGGTGCAAAAAAAAAATAAAATGCCGAATGCGTAAAAAGGAAAAAAGAAAGGATCGCGTCGGTTGGCCATACACTGTCTAGGCTGCATGTGCACGCGTGTACGATGGCGCGAGTAGGGCACTTAACGCTCGATTTTACGCCTGGTTTAACCGCACGTTGTCTTAATCGCTCATCACACCCCCGGAGCCCGGCCTATGTACAACACGCCGAGGCCAAAATCAAATAGGCTCTCTAGCTCGCGCGCACGTGATACACACCTATATGTAAGAATAATAGCTTTTTCATGCGACGGTGACGCGCAGATGACGACCACATACATATTACGCGATGTGTATGTACCGACGCACCAGTCTAGCCCAGGATTTATCGTATCAATCTTTTTTCTCTCTCCCTCTCTCTCTTTCTCATTTTATATAATGTACACACACACACGCAATTACATACGATACCGTAGGAATCATGGAAAAATGCGTGCAATAATATAATATGTAGAAATCAATTTGGCCAGGATCGATGCGTTTTTTCTGTCTCTCTTTTGAGCGGGAGCTCCGAAAAGTTGCCTGGCTTGGCTCGATTTGCGATCGCGCGCGCGTGCAACTGAGCACAATAGACATTGTGTGCCTTTTTTCGGCCAATCATACGTATTAAGATGGAAGTGCGTGTATGATCGATCGAGCGTGACTAATTCCAATTTCTATATAATGTATTATGTACGAGAGGATGATCGCGATCGAGCCGATGCCGAAACGTCGAATTGCCGAATTGCCGAATTGCCGAATCGCCGAATCGCCGAATCGCCGAGAGGGGAAAGTGAGAAATCTCGCCCGATCAGCTTGTTGTGCGCGTCAAAGCTCTAATGTGTCACCTTATACCTATTTTCCCAATGCTTTTTCAGAAACTCGTCGTCTGTATAGAGGAGCGACGTTTAACTGATGTGTTTATCTTGGCAGTCAAAGTCGACACGTCTCGAGTAGCAGCAGTAGCAGCTCGTCGACTTTTGGCCCGATCATCTTCCCGGAACGTATGGGCGCGCACGAGCGTGAGCTTTGCGGCCAAGATAAAACAATGGAGTACGGCGCTACGCGACGCATTGACGGAAACCGATTAATAGCTGTAATGTCATGCGAGTACTTACGGGAATGCAATCGAGCCCTCCAGCCTAACGGATCGCTGACCAGCCCCTGCAGTCCAGGCCAGTAAATCGCCGGATGCCTCGGCTCGGCTCGCTGCTGAAACTGTCCTATACCTGCGCCACACATTACAATCAGCGAGTCATTAGCTAAATCAGTCGGTCCGACTAAATGAAAATCGAGTCGAGTCTTATTGGGCACGTACCGGTGGAGGCGGCGAATCCCGCGTGCATCGCGTATCTCGGAGCCAACTGGCCCGTCGCGGGCTGCTGTTGCTGCTGTTGCTGTTGTTGTTGTTGTTGTTGTTGCTGCTGCTGCTGCTGTTGCTGCTGCTGCTGAGCCTGGGTCGCCGGTGGCCTCGACAGGATCGTGTCGATACCGTGCGGATTGCTGCCGACCGACGTGATGGATGTCGCCGGACTGTGTTTGCCGCTGCCCGTAGGCGACGGCTGACCTGTTGCTGCTGCTGCTGACTACTCCGCTCGGCCATCGAGTGCAGAGCCGCCAGAGGCTGACTCGCCGCAAGCATCGATCCCGCGGCCGCTGCGGCGTTCAGGTTGAGGAACTGCAGCACGTGGGGCGAGGCAAAGTCGTGGAGCCAAGGCGGCCGCGGCACGACCGAGCCCATGGTGACTGGCCTCCCGTGCTCGAGGCCGACGTCGGCACCCCCAGTTGGCCCTGCTGGGCGTGCGGCGGCTGTGACTGACTAGCCGGCGGCGGTGCGGCGGCGAACACGAGCCCAAGGACGAGCCGGCCGAGCTGCTGCGCTCGTCCTGCATCTGATGCTGACTGCTCGAGTCCTGATGGCCTAGCTGCAGCGAGAAACGCACGGATAGTGAGAGCTGCAGCACGCGTACGACGTCGACGTTGTTTTTCGAGCAGCGACCCGATGGAATTTCCACTTGGAAATGCGCCTCCGTGTATCGCGAGTCTCCAGTTCAAAGCCTCGGCTATGTTTTTAGAGCAAATATTATCCTTAGCAGGAAGAAAAATACGCGCGACGCAGGTGGCTTCGAAGCGCTTTTACTCTATTGCTTTTTTACTTTTTTACGGCTCATTTGTCACGTGTTTGGATACGAAGCAGCTATCGAAGCTCGAGCGGGCCTACTCGGTAAACATTTCGTATCGCGGCTCGGCCATGCGACAGGCAGAGAAATTGATACCCGATCGCGACGATGAAGCAAACTATAAGGAATACCTACCGAACGATGATGATGCTGATGATGATGATGATGCAGACTATTGGAATTGGACAGGTGAGCCGGTGGCGGTGCTTGCTGTGATTCCGTCGCTGCCACAGCGCCTGTCCTGTCCTCGTCCAGTCTCAGTAAGGAGCTCGATCTGCGCTGAAGATGTTGCTGCTGTTGCTGCTGCTGCTGCGAATGACGATGGGAGGAGGACTCGCTGCTGCCGTTGGCAGCCGATGACATATCCAAGGCGCCGAAGTGCTCGAGTACCGTCTCGGCGGGCGGCTGATGCTGCTGCTGATGCTGATCCTCAGCGGCTGCACTGGCGGGCCGATCTTTACTCAGGGTACTGCTGCACACCATGGCCGACAACTCGGCGGCATAGCCCTCGTACGTCAGAGTCCAAGCCGCCGCCGCCGCCGCCGCCTCTCGCGCTGCACTCAACGACCGTATGACAATTAGCCAGACTCGCGCGCACTATTTACAAAGTCGCGATTCGCGCACACCGATTATTGCCCAGGCGCACTTTGTCACTGCTGCTGCTGCTGCTGCTGCTATTGCTGCTTATACGAGGCTCCCTCTTAGACGCACTGTTTTGACACCGACTCCATCTCGACTCGCGCTCGCTCGTACAAAAAAAGCTGGAGCTGCTGCAGGAGCTGCGACGTCTTTGGTATCATCGGGTCGCGCGTTTTCAACGGAACTGCCTGCAAACGACTCGCAGCCTGGGCCAAAGCTCCTCGGCGGCTCCCATGCTTGTGCAAAGTAGAGAGAGAGAGAAAACAGCTATATAGGAAATCGCTGTATACACCAGGCGGTTTCGCAGTCTCTTTTAACCATTGGCTCGGTTGGCGATAGGCGGAGCTTGCCTAGAGCGATTGGCACGCGCCACGAGCGCGCGCACACACACACACACACGTACACTCGCTACTGTGTATATGGAGCGCGTGTATATATATATATATATATATACAGAGCACAGACTGTACGGCTAACGCCACGCAGAGGAGAGCTGCGCGTTGCAAAAGTAGGCGGAGCTTAATACTCAATCTCACGTTAGCTTCTTGTTAAGCGTCTTTCATTGTCTGTTTAAACTCGTTATTTATGATGCCGAGACTGAATAAAACAAGAGCTCCTTCTACAAAGACGACGCGATCCTTTCGCTGCTGCTCCTTGGCTGCTACTCGCTCGCTCCTCGTCTCGGCTTCCTTCCGAAAGACGCGACGGATACGCCAACATTCAGATGGAACGAGAACGAGGATACGATCTGCGACTTTGGACGCGGATTTATGCCTTTGAAGCCGATGCCTTTAATCGGACAATTTGCTGCCAACTTTGCGTGATCGAATTGCATATAGGCTTGAGCGAGCTTTGCTATTCTGCAATCCGGTCGCGCTACCAATCGTCCTCGAGCTTTTTCTCCCTCGACTTGTCCATTACCTTTCTTTCCCTTTATTTTTTCCGTCTCCGATTACTGTGACGTTTAATTGCCTGGATAACAACGATTCAAGCCCGCGGCAATTATTATTACGTATGCAAGTCGCGGCTGCCATATGCGTCCGAGCAATGAAAAAAAAAAACAAAAACAAAGTTTGATGGCTTCGTTGATTAATCCCCTCACTAATAAAAGTCTGCCAAGTTCAGAATGTAAAATATATCGCGCGCTCGAGTTGATTATTCGAGAGAGCACATTACGATTATTAAAGCACCACAAATTATTCGAGTTGAAGCGAGGCTGCTGCCATGAGGCCGAATCAAGCGCAGTCACGAGAGACGTAGTGTTAAACAATTGTCTATTTATCTCTCTCTCACACACGCACACATACTGACGCGCACAAAAACGAGTATCATAAGGGTATACGCATTTATACACAGGGCAAAGTCCGAAGGGGAGGTTACTCAGCCTTTTACTGGCCTCGACGATGATACGTCGTTATTTAACTAGGGTGTGCATGTATATTATATAGTTAAAGCATCTATCCCTCAAGAGGATAGCTCAAGTATAAACTGGTCCATCGGACAAGAGCAAAGAGAGCGAGAGAGAAAGACAAGGCGTTACTTTTGATTCTCGCAATCGAAAAGCTAATGCTGTCCAAATAGCTGGATATTCGCGAGCCAGCGAGAGCAGTTGCTACGTACAAATAAAGCTCAAAATGAAATGAAAAAAAAAGGGGAGGACAGCTGCAGTGGCAAATAGACGGCCCAACTAGCGGACGAGTAATGTGTGTCACTGAGAATACACACAGGCACAAACGAGCAGAATAGAAAAAGAGAAAAATAGCGAGTACCGGCTCGGTATAGTGCGCGCAGTCTCGGCAAAAGTCAACCGAGCGTTATATTGCTCCCTATTCATCGTGTCATTCTTCTAATTTTCTGCTACAGCTATTTACACGCGCGCGAGTCGATTCAATAGACGTGCAAAGCAGCATCAAAAGCAGTGGCAACTATAGACTTTATATCATCATCACCGAAGCAAAAGCAGCAGCAGCAGCAGCAGCACAAGTATTACGGTAGCGAATTATTAGGCTGTAAATTCAGCGGCTCTCAGTTAAAAATCCGAATCGGATACGCCGAGCCGAGCGTGAAAAAAGACCAAGAGATTATTTTTTAATTAGGCGATTATGTCTGCTTAGTTAGTGCGCGCGAGGCCGAATCTGCGCACTTGGAGCCATGCACAATAATAATGATACTCATCCATCATCGAGATAGATATAGCTATATATGGGTGCCGTGCAGCCCGCGACGACGCATTAATTCGTCGTTAAGGCCGCAAATGCGCCCCGACCGAACGAGCTATATAAGCGAGCCAATGATGCATGCAGTAGACATATATATATGTGTGCGTTTTGCCATTGATTTTTCCAGCTTCTTGTGCTACCGAGCTATGCCGCCGAGTTGCCGAGGAATATCTTAGCTAGCCAACGATGCGATAAAGTACCAAATGCATGCGAGTCTGCACTGATATTCAATCCCTTTATATATTTCTCTCTCTCCATAGACAGAAAGAGAGAACGAAAAAGTCGGACGCGATCGACATAATAAAAAGGATTGAAAGCTGCGACGTCTTAGAAGCGAGCACGTCTGCAATAATCGTTGGAATCGCCTCTGCACGAGTCCATTCATCGGCTTATGTATATGAATTTGCCCGCGTAATATGAGGGGATACGCAGGAAAAAGTCAAAAAATTTGTATGTATATAGAGAGAGAGAGAGAGAGAGAGGAAGCATTATAGCGAGCACGAGTATGAAAGCCAAAAGAGCGACAAATCTGTTGGGCACACAATGGACCCGAGCTATAATAATGCGCTTATATACGTGTGTGCCGTCAAATTAGGCACAGGTCATGTGTATGTGTACGTTATATACAGCGCTTTGACTTTTAAATGCATCCCCAAACCCTCTATACAAACATATTATAGGAAAAAGTGAGCATGTGCTGTGCCCTGTATGTGTGCACAGAAAAGTGAGCAGCAGCAGCAGCCATTATATCCTCTCGATCTCTATTATAAGGTATAAAAGGGAGCTTCCGAGCATTGGCCGTGTCGAGCAATACATAATGAGCGATGATCATCCATTTATATAGAGAGGCAGCAGCGCACCTATATACGAGCTTCTTCCTGTCCAAATCGCACCTTACTCTCGAGCTCGCACGATCTCTCTCTCTCTCTCTATTACTCGAGATACGTGTATTGCCTGTGTCGAGCTAATCGATCGATATGTTCCTAAAACGTATAATGAATTTACTTGCGATAATTTGTCACAGAGTCTCGCGCTCGAGATGAGAATATCGCGCCGAGCTCCATGGGCGGTCGCGAGCACGAATTGCGACAAAAATATATATGTAGTATATGTAACGAGCCAATGATGCATCATAGGAGCTAATACGTGTAGACCTTCATTTTCAGCTTTATGCTTTTTTAATGGTAGCCGAAGCACAATCGGCTTCATTCAGACTTTTCGGAAGTCGCACTGCTTTATGACGTTATTATGTACAGGCCAGCAGCAGCGATCGCTAATGCGACGAGTCGGACGCGCGAGCTTATAATATAAATTATTATATACATGCACGACAATTGTTGGCTTGGCGAGGCAATCATTTCAAACGACGGATTAATGACCTTTTGTAGCGGGCGCGTATTATTTCACCTGCGCAGCACTGCCTCAAAGAGACGTGACTCAAACAAAACAGTTCGAGTCTATGTGGCCAATCCTATATACACAGTACGACGAAATGGCCAAATGCCGCTTGGCTTCAATTATCGATTTCGAAATTGCCAATTTTTTATTTATTTATTTTTTTTATATGATTTTATTAAAAATAAATATACAGAAAGCTGTGGGCTTACTGAAGCGCTTATGTGGATTTGTTTCTATGTACACGAGCGGCTTATTTAGCATATTTATGAAAAAGCATTGACAAGGGCTTTATATGCGCCTACATACATTCAATTATCTCGGGTAATCCCGCAATCGTAACGCGACGGATTTGCGACGACGAGTACAATAAGCCGAGGAGCGAAATGGAGCGAAAGACTGCGAGAGAGAGAAAAATGCCGACGACACGCAATCGAGCGCACGCATATTATATCAATAATATATTATAGCCCAGGGGGTGTTGCTTAGATTTATGGCCGCGACAAAAGGAAAAGCATTTTTATTCCAAGCATCGATTGTTGTTAATAAGATCTTGCCGCGCTACGTCGTAATACATAGATGGAGGTATATAGCTAGGTGGAGGTGGGAGCGTGCGCGAGCCTCGGGATAATTATATTCCATTCAGCGAGTGATTAATCGACGCGCATCGTCATGTAAAAATGACTGAAGAGTCGCGCGGCCAAGCGGTGACAAAGGACGAGTCGAGCTCTTTCACCCATAGCCCGATTTTGAATCCTAAATTGTTTTCATAAGGAGCATAATGCGCGAGAGATTCGTTGGGAAAGCGGCTCCGTATAGAGCGCCCGAGCCGCTCTCACGGCAAATATGTTTTTCGACCAATTCCTGCCTCTCTTTTCGTGCGCTTTATTCACTAGCCATAGAGACGACGGCTGATAAGAATTAGTTCGTCGATGACTGCCAAACAATCTCCTCGACCGTATTTAATCGGCTTCCAAGTCCTTGGTATATAAAAATTTGTTCAGCCTTCGAGGCTGATTTCGCGCTGAGCGTGCTCACTGAAATGTATGTGAGTATAGTCGAGGAGATTCGGAAAAAACATGTACAAGTCTAACGAGACTGCGATAGGTGTGGGCAAAAGCCTCTCTGACTTTGCTTATATAGGACTTTGCGGCCGAATCAATGACGAACGGCTTTTCGGCTAAAATTAAAGGCACCTTCTGGTGCATCGGGCACGCAGCGAGCCCGGCTCCTGGCGAGCTGGCGGTGTAATTCATCTCATCAGCTGTTACTTGTATCGTCCTATACGTACGTGATACGCATCGGGGTGGCTTCGCTTGCGACGCCTTTCTAAGCTTACTTCTAATACACGAGATTCGGCACTCAATTTGCCCTGTCACGCTGTTCTCCGTGCTTTAGGTGCGTGCCTGTGCCGCATCGTTGCCCCCTTTTGGCCGCCGCAAAGTGTCTGGCGTCGCTAACCGCGACGGCCATACGCAGCAAGATCGATCTTGTTTTTATCGCGTAGCAGCTCGTCGATTTTCATTTGTCCCCCTACCCCCGCGCGGCTGACATTATTAAGCGCCTCGTCGTTTGTTCATGTTTTGTCGACTGATAAGCAATGAGCCGCAATGGACAAAAAGGACAAAAATAGCTCCGGTCCCTTTGGCCTGGCATTCAAATGTAAGATCCAAGCGGAGATAGGCGTAGGCGCGAGGACTGGATGGATCGAAGGGTGCGTCGAGGTGCGGTGCAAATAGTTGCCGCTTCTAATCTCACTTGTATTATACGCGTGTATATAGTACGCTCCTCGATATACATACACTTGTAGGACACGTGTTACGGCATATATATGATTTTGTCATTTATCCTGGGCGTCGGAAATTTCTCAGCCACGCGCGTGTATAACGCGAGTTTGGAAAAGTGCGCCTCACAGCTACTGCTGCAGCCCACTTATACACATCTACACTATGTATGTATATATATATATATATATATAGACTCGGCCTCTCTTTCTCTTTCTCTCTCGCTCACTTACCGCTTGTGCGGCATCAAAAGCTCATCTATACATTTTTCGGCCCTTCCAGAGCCGATGTAGCCGAAGAGCCAGCTACCTTCCCTTTATACGCCGAGCAAGCTCTCCGTTAGCCATAAACAAGTGCTTATAGCGTAATCTAAACCCTCGCACTATCTTCCTCTCTCTGATGGCTATAGGCTGCCTACTGCTACCTACTGCTTCTAGCTCTATATACCTCGTCTCGTTCTCTCTCTCTCCCTCTCGGTGCGATTTAATTACTATGTAAATGTCGCTTGCTAGCTCGCTTGCATAAACCTACCCACCCACACACAGCCCGGATGTCCTTAATTACTTTGTACTTTCTTCCCTCTTTACGCAATTTTGCCCGCTGCTGCTTTTGTCGTTCATGCTCTTGCTACTACTGCCTGCGTAAGCCTGCTAGCAACTTTTTTTTCTGTTTTCTGTGGCATTATATACATTAGGAAAATCGAGCACGGACGAAAGATGACGATAGTATTTGTTTATTTCTTTTGCTTTTTCTTTTCATTTCTTTTCTCACTTTTTTTTTTGTTTTTTTTTTTACTTTAACGAAAAGAGCTAATTAATGATGATTTGTACGTGTGCGGTCAATGTCGTCGACGATCTATTAGAGCCCATTACGCAGCTCTCGAATGTGTGAATAAATGACATTGATTGATTTTTAAATACAATAATATATATATTATAATGTAATGTGCTTATTATAGTTTGGAATGATTAATCATCATTTTTTTCTCTTCTTTTTTGATTCCGAGTATATAATGCGCGACAGACGCGCGGCGGTGGCTGGTGGCTACCATTATAGTATAATGTAGAACGTAAGAAGAGAGAGAGAGAGAGAGCAAATCACAGTGCTTGGCGGCAAGCTGTCTTGAAAAATCAGAGTGAGAAATTCCTTCGCGCGTGACACAAAGAGACTATAGACTCGAATAGAAAAATATTTCGACAAAATCTGAGCTGTTATGGCTAGGAGACGAGGCCGATGATGATGATGCTGCTGCTCGCCTGCGTGCTTGTCGCTTGAGTTGTGTGCTATCTATGTGTGTGTGTGTGTGTGTGTATAAATGTGGCAAGGGTGCTTGAGTTATGTATTCTCTGTGCGATATCGATGCATCAATTTGGCTAAACGAAGGATTAATTTAATAACGAGTTACAGAGGGGTGGGTGTAAGCGTGAGTGTGTGCGCGTAAGGCAGACACACAAAGGGGGATGAAGCAGCTCTCCGGCGCCCAGAAACTCTATCATGATCTATTACGCATAGAACTGCTGCACACTTGTGTCGCTTTCGTCGTTTTACAACACGCCCCACTTTATCTCGGCGAGCTGCGCACCGCATTATGTTGCACCAGCATCGGCACACACCCCCCCGCGCACGCACACGCACACGACTTTTTGGCTTTTAATACTTTTCTCTCTCTCGAGATTACGCGCGCCCACCGAGTTGTATCTAATAAAATGCAATTGCGCTCGACGTTATACGAGCTTGTTATCTGGTTGTTCGGACAAGATTTTAATAGTCGCGCGGCCGATAAAAAAGTCACATATAATGCGCCGTCCAGAGAGATAAGATTTTTCATATTATTAATGCGCATCGTGCGTCCCACGACCGCACAAATAACTTGACTCGTGTATATTACTTGATACAGCTAGACGAATGGCTGGAGAGGGGGGAAAAATTATACGAGTCGCGCGTCGAATCCCAAGAAAAATAATATTTATCGTGAGAGCTCGCCGTACTGATCACTAGTGTTGCTTTGCGGGTCGAGGCACGAAAATCGGAATCGAGTCGACGACAGGCAGACTCGTCCCGAGAAGCTCCGTTGTTGCGGTTGAAAATCAAGCTGAAAAGAGCGTCGAGTACGAGGTAAGATTAACGTGAGCCAAGAAAAGCTGGGCAAAAAAAGGTCAAGCGCGCTCCTGTTTGCCGATCGGGTCTCTCGCGGCGCGACGCGTATCAATCAATCAAGCTCGTCCGTAAGTCGCGAGCAGCGCTATAACTGCTGCAATAGCTGCAATAGCTGCACGCAACGGCAGGGATGAAATAAAGCTCGCGTCGTCTATCCATCGACAAAGCTGAGACGCGGTACGCATAGTTTTGTGGCGCAATCGCGAAATCCTGCAGCAGTCACCGTCCACGGACAAGTTTATAACCGACGGGCGAGCAATAAAAGTCCCAATAATAATGTCGCTCTCTCTCTCTCGTTGGTGTTTTTAGCATAGCTCCATAGGTAGGAGGGCGTTTGACATGGTATGCTCGATCGCGCCTCCGTACAACGCGAGCGTAGGCATTTGATTTAGTGGATGCCGCTGGTTACTGGCGTGTAGTTGGCGTATAGCTGGTAGTGCATATATAGCCGGCGAAACGCGCTTAAATATATATAGAGAGCAGCGGCGCGGCCAGGAGCACGCGGCCATTTTGCCTGATCACATATCTGCCTCGTAAATCTCGAACGCGGCGCCAGCGAATATCAAACGTCGATGCTTTCCCGAATGCCCCGCAAGCGAGCGAGCGAGCAAGAGCGCTTATATAAAATATTACAAAACCCTCCGCCTGCCGCGAGAGACGGAAGAGAAAAGCGAGCGAGTGCCTCCCTATCCAACCCTGCTTCCCCTATAGTCCCTGCATGTAGACAGAATCACATAGAGAAAACGATATCTTTTCCACAGGCGTGTACGTGTATCTCTCTCTCTCTCTCTTTGTTCTTTATTTTCCAGCATAAATCCTCTTATTGCTTCGCGACGAGCCTCGGTGGGTGGGACAGATCTGCGGTCTGTTTAGACAGAGAATGAGCTAAAGGCCAGAAGGAAACAACACATTAGGAGGAGCTCGGGCAGCAACGGCCCAGGTAATAAATACAGCGAGAGGGGGAAGAAGGGGTTGGGCACTATAGATCGTCGTTAGGGTCCATTTAGAGAGAAACACCAATGTCTTCTTCTTCTTCTTCTTCTTCTTCTCGTTGCGCTGCTTTCTCTCGGCTCGCCAGATGATAGCCGGTCAGCTTTTATCCGGCCATATATACAACGAGGGCAGAAGCACTGTCGCACCGCCGGTATATAACTGTATATAAAGCGAGCTCGTAGCGCGATAATAACGAAAGTATCGCAATACAATGTTTATCGCCACCCGCCTCTATTATATAATATATTTATATACAGCATATATAACGTACGAGCTATAATAAACATAGGGCCGGCGCTCGAGCTCGCGACGCTTTTGACGTTTCGTTATCTAATTGCGCTCGTTACTCATATCCAGCTACATATAAGCCCTGACCGATTCAATTTTCCGTCTCTCGCTCGCAACGCATACACTATCTCTATACGTATATAGGATGTATAACCAGCAAAGTCCATCTCATAAAGTTTCTCTCGCTGCCGCGCCAGCTCCGCTCCTATAGCTCAGCTATATAACTCCTTCCTTTATATATACGCCTATAATATGCTCTATTTCTTTTGGATGCCTCGCGTATCGTCGAACGAGTCCATCGAGGTAATGAGCCTTGCTCCGCTCGCACAGACCGCTCTATACTCGTGCTCGAGACTCCTTCAGCTGTGTAGCGAAAAAAAAGTTAAGAATATATATTTGAAGCGCGCGCGAAAATAATAAACGAAAGGATGATGATTAATAATCCAGCTGCTGACAGCGAGCCAAGGTGCATAGTAGCTTATATAGCCTGCCTGCCTGCCTGCCTAACTTACCCCCTCCAAGCCGATAAACGGAATAAAAATGCTCGTGAAAAATAGCTCGCTCATTAGGCAGTACGCGCCAACGAGAGTCACATCTGCGATCCGACGACGACATCCTTCGCGCGCGACCGACATTTATTAAAAGGCCCGAGTCGAGCTCGCGCCGCGTATCCAATATTTTCTCCCTTTTTTCCTCTTTCTTTCATAAAGCACGTCGGAAGCCCAGCTCCTCGTTTATCGTTGTAAATATAAAAATCCGTCGGCGGCGCATGCAACGCAATAAAGTCCCTGATTGAGTCGTATCTTTGGCCATATGTGCATCAATAAAGCTCGATAGACGCGTGGCTTGCCTCGCGTATCGAGGCTCGTTTTATTCATGAGCCGCGCCTATAATATATATATAGCATATAATATGTGTGCTTACACAAACTACTGCAATAATCATTGACGTCGGATCCGCGTATAGCTCTAATATCGGAAAAGTAAACACGGCCGATCTGCTGCGCTACTGATAATTATCGAGTGGGTGCGCGGACCAGCTCAAACTTTTCCACAAGTTTATCCTTTGATTCGTGTAGATAGAGCGTGAACGCATCAAACGCGCCTCTCTGCACTTTCACTATTTTCATCTCTTTGCTTATGTGAACCAAGCCTAATATTGATGTAACATTTTTAAAAATAGTTTTTAAAGCACCTTTTCCTTCCTTCCTTCCTTCCTTCCTTCTGTCCTACCATCCTTCCCCATGCTCTCGTCTGTACGCGCCAAACTTCCAGAATGATATGCGCGTTAGAATCCGAGTTCGAGTTCGAGGCTATATAAGAGCTCCTCGCCTCGAGAATTTTCGCACTGATTTATGAGCACGGATATTCGCACTTCAACACGCCGAGGCTTTTAGTTGCCAGCGGTTCGCTCTTTTTATTTGACAGCTTGATTTTTCAATAAAACAACGACAAAAAAGTTTTTACGTTTCAAAGACAGAAAAAGATTGTAATACGCATATATCGTCATGTCGAAACATTCTCGATTGGTCATCTGCTTCTTCTTTATCGTGTGTCTCCTTCAATTATCCATGTCACAGGTGAGTCCATTTTCTTCTCGCAACCGAGTATTTCAATCATTTATGTCTAATTTTGATAAATATTGCTTTAATTATTATAATAATAACAATTTTATCTTACAATTTAAATTATATTGTTTATACGAGCGTGAAAATAGAGTTAAAACAATTAACTTGTACATTTACATTTTTGTCTCCAGGTAACTTTGTCAAGAGGATGGGGCCCAGGGGCTGGCAAGCGAGCAGTTTCTTACGATAGCGATTGTCAAGTGAATGCTAAATCTTTGCAGCTCATTTTTCATCTACTCATGGTGATAATCTCGGTTCTTTGTTCATTCGTAATTATTGCAACAATTTATTGAAGTATTAAACATTTTTATGACTTTTTAGCCTGAAGTTAAGCGTTTGTTAGGATGTGATCATCAACCATGATCAACTACTTACAGGGCCTTGATCGTCCGTAGTCCGAGATTTTACAGAAAAATTGAGCTTATGAATAAAAAATGATTGTACTATATATTCACTATTATGTAGCAAAAAAGTAGATAATAAAAAACATGTTCAAATTTCATTACGTTTTCTTTAATAAAGTAAAAATTGTTATATATATAATTATATACGGAATATGTATACCAGACCAGTTTCAGAGTAACATGAAACAGTCACTACTCAAACACTTTTATTAAACTTTTATGAGCTTTTGGACTCTTTGTATATTAATAAAAGCGCCTGCTTGAGTTACTTATTATTCAATTATTGTATATTTATTGTAGCACGAAAAGATGTAATACTTAAATAATACATCGTAGATGGATATTGTCGATTGCACGAACGCCAGTACTGTATTGGTTTGATATTTAACTTTTTTACAAAATCTTACTTAAAAATTAATTTTCAATAAAATCTAATAAACTTGAGGGACTTGAATCTAATCAAATTTAATTTATTAGATTATGCAAGAAAATAATCGGATACCAAATCATAATTACTCGAGTGTTTCGAATAAGGACGGGTTTATTTTTTAATATACAGCGTCCGTCAATTGTTCACTACACATTTTTTTTTACCCATAACTTTACAAAATAATTTCATAAAAGTTAAAGTTTATATTAGTTAATTGGCATTCAAGAAAGTACGATGCAAAAGAATCGTGAGTTTATTCTTTCTCTCATTCCAGCCAACGAGAGTCACGACTTGCCGATAAGGTCATACAGTGATACCAAGATCTCCAAGAATTTCGGATAGCTTCTCCACGTGCTTATTCACCATAGCATACTCCTGCTTGCTTCGCGAAATCAGATGCAAGGCGTTCATGTACTCGAGCTCGGAAAATTGAGGCCCGTTCTGAAGAACCCCATTGAGAATGTCCTCAGGCGTCTCGTAAAACAACTCGAAATATTGGCGCGCGTAATCGAGAGCGAGCTCGCGAGTCATAGTGATATTGGTAAGCGTCTGTTGCAGCGTGAACACATTTCGGCACATTCGTTGGATTCCATTTTCGTCAATTTTGTCGATGAACTGCGCAGAAGTTATGAGGATTTTCGCGATCAAATGTCCCAATCCTTCAAAAATGTACTGCAATCGAGAAAGTAAAAATTTTATTTACTTATTTTTTAGATCAAATATAAAAATTACAAAATACATACCTTAGTCTTTTTTGGATGAAGCGTAGATTGCAGAGCTTCATCAATATGTTGCAATACTCGACTGAACTCCTCTACTCTGGGATCGGCCTCGTCAGGATCCTTAGCACCAGAGCGCAATAGAGTTGTCGTCTCGGGACTCGATTGCAAATAATAAAAACACTGCACTCTGACTTCCAAATGTAAAGTTAAAATACACGTATTTGCCAGCTCGTCAAATTCATTAGCCACTTGTTCGAGTGACTGTATGAGACTTTGCGAAACAGCAGGCAGATTTGACGACTCATTCCTCTCGTGATTTGATTTATGCAATTCCTTGACAAATATTCTGATGGACAATGAGAACCACTCGATGCTCTCTTGGAGTAGAGCTAAACTGCGCAACTGCTCAACGTCGGCCAGTATCTCGTTAGCAGCGATGCCTCCCTCGCCCAAATTACTCGCCAACATTTCGGCTTCACGCATATTTCTTTGTCTAATGTCTTCTGGACTCTCCTCGTCTGTTGTTTCTTGCCTGCGGGGTATTCTCCGACCCGATGGGCCCTTTCGGTAGTATTGAACTTCCGTTTTCAAACTCTCCCAATTAGGGAGTGATTTGATAAAGCGACTAATGTCATCATCCTTTAACCAAGTGGCCGAGCAAATCGAGCGGTCATGTCTATCTGGTTGAACGATTCCACGATAGGTGTTTTGGCAAGTCTCTCGATAGTTGTGCAAAATATTCAGTGCCAGTGTGCAAAAGTGCTCCCCTTGGAACGGAAGCGAAATCATCAAAGATCGAATCTCCGATACACACTGTTGAACTTTTACCATATTCTACAGGAAGAAGACATGATAAATAATTAAACATAATGATCGTTTATCGTTCATAATGGAGGTAATAGATATTCACCTGCAAAAGTGGCCTAGCAAGTCCAAGTTCCTTAGTGACTTCGGGAGAAGTTACAGCACGCCAAGCATCCGGGCTTTTAGTCGCTGTATCGATCGTCGTCGCCACCAACACGTGATGCCTACCCAAATAAACTTCTTTCACATAATCCGCCAAGTAGCTTCGCAATGTACACGGCACTCTAGAGTTAAGTCACATAAATGCATTAATGCGTTTGTTCAAAAAAAAAAAAGAAAAAAAAAATTGAAAATTATGGAAAATTTTTACCCAGTGGCGTTAAAGCCTAAAACTCGTTCCACTTCATCAATAAACTGCGATATAGGCCTAAATATGAGAGTAATATTTTTTGGATCTGATTTGCAGACTAGCCTATTAATAGGTCTCGATTCTCTTTTATCCTGGAGTAACATATTTAAATAGTAATTATCATTGGTATACGTTTAAAAATTTCAATCAAAACCTTACCATCAAACTGAGACTGCTATACCTATGATCTTTCAGATAATTATTCAAAGACATAGAATGGGTAGATGAGTCAAATTTGAAAAGTAAACCATTCTTTTGGCGTTGTGGTTTTCTTCTAGCAAAGTAAGCATTCACGTCGTTTGCTTGTTCATTTAAAGTCACTGAACTTTGATAGGGTCCGTCAACTACGTTTTGTATGTCAAGGTACTCTGCTAATAGTATTTGAAGCTGAGGGGTAAATGATCGTTTTCAAAAAATGGGCTCATGAAATCAGACTTAGTAATATATAATGAAAAGGATACTTACAACAGCTTGAATATTGTTCCATACATCAGTGATGCCATAAACAGGCACATCTAAATTATATTTTTTTATTACATTTGAAAATCCGCAAAGAGCTACTGAGTGTGAGGCGATGACTTGCTGAAAGCGTGAAAATAAAACATTCAACAATTCTAATAAAGGTGATTTTTCAACTGGCTCTTCATTCACTGTTGAAATAGTATTGTTTTTAATATTTGAATTATTGTCTTTGAACATTAATTTTCTTATTTTCTCAGATGAATCATCAATGATTTTCAATAACTCATTTTGCATTTGAGATTTTACAACCTAAAATAATCATAACTTGATTAATTAAAATTTATTTGTTTTTATCTTCTAAATTTTCAAGTACCTCAATAGCTTCTGGAATTTGTTTTAATAAAGCTATGCATTCGATAATGATAGCCAAAAAATGTTCTGAATTTTCTTCAGGATTAAGGTTTGTTACATCTTCAGTGACATTGTTTATATCCTCTAATCCAACACAACTGTTTTTCCTATTCAAAATAAATAATTAATAAGTGATAAATTTCAAAATTTTTTGTAAAAGCATAATAATTATTAGTACCTTGAAGCTTGTCCAGAAAAATATCCAGGTACACTTACATCTAATAGATTTCTTTTGACTTTATTACCTTTAGAATTGCGTAAATCAATTCCTCGTTGAAAATCTCTGGTAGAACCGTCCTTTTCAAACCTTCTTCTAATGGATGTTCTTTATATAAGTGCTTATTTAGTTCATCTAATAATCTACTGCTAAGTTTTTGCTTTTTAGATTCTAATTCTGTTCTCACTTCTCTAAGAGCTTCAACTTCCTCTAAAACTCCATCTCCCATGGTACGGGCAGAAACTAATAATTGTGTTGCATGAAGATAATGTTTTTTTAACAAGTAGCTATTGAGTTTAGCAGGCATTTCTTTAAGTTGGTCACTGAAAAATTAAAAATTGTAAGAATTTTTTTCAAAACTGTTTTTGTAATTAATAAAATTAATGTTTATTAAACTTACATATCGTTCAAAAGCTGCAGAGTATGTTTGTGTTCCACACCTTCAAGCCATAGTTTCATCAATTCCTCTCTCCTACAATTGAGCAGTTGTTTGCAAGCATTCAAATTTTCTTTAACACAATGAATTTTTTCTCGTGCAGAAGTAACTCGTTCTGATAGTGCCCCAAATATCTATAAAACTTGAAATTAAAAAAAAATTTTCTAAAAAAATTGAACAAAAATAAAATACCTTCATGACTTCTGTGAGATCCCCTTCGTGATCAGAAACAAGTTTATCAAGCTTTTGATCACATCGCTTAAAATCTTTTTCAAGTTTAGCTTTTTCAACTTCCTCTGCTCATTAGTTTCACTTGCTGACAACGCTCGAATAACACTTATTAATAAACCACTCTAAAACAAGTGAATAAAAAAATTAATGGAAAAATTTTGAAAGGTATACTCATTTTACAAGATGATTACCGTTTCTTTTGAAGAGGGTTTTATACCTCTGGGAGGTTTTACAGGTGGTGAGATATTTAAATCCATTTTGATTGTGTAATAATTGACTTAGCAGTAGTTGCAAAACCTTATTTTCATTTTAAGGTATTAATATTTAATTAATACTTACTGCTAAGAGGTTAGTACTTGATTATTTAAAACTCGATATCTAAAAATTTGATTTTCACTAACAAATCTCAAAGACTCAATCTGTAAACCGCCCAATTGACGCAACGTCTCGACCCTTGGGTCAATAACTGAACATCAAGTTCGAGTAGCATTGGCTTTCATTCTTATGATGGAGTCCTCACTTCACTTCTAAATATTTTTAGGTTACAGATTGTAAATAGTGTATAACGTCAAAACTGTCGCAATGCGAATTGCGAGTACTCAACGAGGGTCAGAAAGAACGTCATGATCTGTCAGAGACAGATGTCAGAGCATGCCGATAAGCAAACGTACGGGTAAATTGACAAGACCAGGCCACCCGACTACGGAAGCAGACGAAAGTAGGCGATACAACTGCACAGTGTTGGTTGACAATATTATACCTAGAGGTGAAATTTTTTTAAAACTTAAAAAATTAAATAAATAATGATAATTTAGCTTAGTACGGCTGTCATCATAATATGCCCCACTCTTTTCCATTGATGTGTTGTTTTCTTATACGAACTGCCGAGCACTTTATACACCTTTTTTGTCAAACTGCCAAATTGGTTACTTTTAGAGTAAAATACAACTCTTAATAATTCAACTCAGTTTTGGACTTTAAAAGATTGTACAATTATACTTTTATTTTGTAATTTATTATTTGCTGTTAATTGAACAGGTGACAACATAGCGATAATAATTTATCGTAATTAAATTAATGTACGTATTGGCAGCTACAAACAGATGTTGAAATGTCTGCTAGACAAATAAGAAAGGCTCTAGGTAAAGACGCTTTGGTTGTTGCAAATTTGTCTGATGATGAGATCGATGCAAGTGATGTTCGAACTGGTGCTACTTCAAAAAACAAATCTTTTAATGTTTTTAATTTGGTAATATAAAGTTCGATGAATTTACACTTCTAGTTTACAAGAATTTTTAATCCATTGTATTATCAATTAGTTAAATGACAGTGAAGACATTGATGAAGATATTGATGAAAGCCAGAAGAAAACGTCAGAGGACGAAAAAGACCCAAAAAACGTAGTTGGTGATCTAAGAAAAAAAAAAAAAGAAAAAAGTTCAAAAAAAATCCAAGAGAAAAAAACAAATCCTGCCCTTGAAGATGATGTGGATGGAATTGTTAGAAAAGTGAATGATTTATTAGGTGACCCACAACCATCTACTAGTCAAAATGTCAGCATTGAAGAGAATGACACACTTATACTAGAACATAGAATTTTAGCAGCTGAGCTCAAGTATTTAAACTATGAGAATGAAGTAATACAGAAATATGGTATATCCTCTTTGAGAGAAGAGCAAAATCAGTGAGTTTAATAAGTAGCCAATTGTTGATAACCTATGAAATTTTGCTAATTTTTGCTTATTTAACTGCAGTAATCAAAGGAGTGTAAAAAGGTATAAACGGCTTTTGCGGAAGACAAATATAATCTCTTATGATTTTTCCATGGGACCAGCAGTTCCAAGTGGAATATTTATGTGTTTTGATGAAAATAGTTCGGATGAAAGTAACAAATACTTTTATCTTAAACACAGTCATGATTACTCTGAAATACAAAAAGAATTTCTTAGACTTGTGAATTCCAAAGTTGACATAAATGAATATCTTGTAAGTGAAATATTTTTTATTCATCAGATTAAAAAAAAAAGTACTTTGTAATTACCGAAATTTGTTGTAATTTCAGAAATTCATTAGAAAACACCACTATCATACAGATTGCCTCTTACAGCTGGCACATTTTGCTATTGGCGAACAAGATGTAACTTCAGGTTGCAGTTTCATTAAAACTGCTATATTTTATTTGGAACATGTTTTTCATTCAAAGTTTAATCTTAGCTCAGGCAAATGTAGATTAGATTATAAAAGACAAGAAAACCGCGCCTTTTATATTGCAATATTTAGACATCTTATTCTAATGGGAAATCGCACTTTATATAGGTATTTAACAATTTAACAATTTGATTGTATTGATATATTATGTATAATAAATATATTGAATTTTTTCTTTAGAACCAGTTTAGAGTTGTGTAAACTATTACTATCATTAAGTCAGCCATTTGATCCATTAGCTGTAATTTTAATGCTAGATTTCTATGCTATCAAGTCTGAGCAATATGAATGGTTCATCGAATTTTGTGATTTGTGGCAAGAAAAGAGAAATTTATCTAAGCTTCCAAATATAGCATTTGGTCTTGCTCTTTCTCATTTTTATGTTTACAAAAAATTGTTGAACTCCAAACCTAAATCCGAAGATGTGAAACAAAAAAAAAAAATGGTGAACAAAAGAATGAAAAAATTGCAAATGAACATAAGAAAACTGCTGATGAACTTTTGCAAACAGCCTTGATTAGGTATCCAGGTGTTTTGCTACCATTATTGGAAGCTATCAAAATGGACCCTGGTCAAATGGTATATTATGAATTTTTTATAAATCACTGAATGATTTTTTTATTATAAAATAATTAATTTTAGGTACTGAGTAACGAGTATTTTCAATACAATGCAAAATTGACGACACCAGGAGGTTTACAGCAAGTTCAAGAGTTATTTGTTAATCGTAGTTATCATGTTTGGAAAAACAAGGATGTTCTTTTATGGCTAGAAAATCAATACAATGCTGTAGTAGCTAGAATCAATGTTGAGACAGATTATATTAATGAGGTTATTATGCAAAGACATAATGAATATCGTCATTACCATTAGATATTAAACGTCACCTAGTCTTGTCTGGATTAACACCACCAAGATATATGTTAACAATGGTAAAAAAAAGTTGTTTTAATACATTATTATACTTAAATTTGACTAAAATAATTGTTGTTAATAGACAAATGAAATTCAAGAACAACTTGCATTTGATCCATATCCTCCAAAGGGTGCAGATGTTCAAAATACTTATACTTATCCACCCGAAAGACCAACTGAAAGTGTAAGTACTGAGACTCGGACAAATTCCAGTATCCTTACTGCTTTCTTAGCATCTCTTATAGCAGGTACAACAGAGGGACAAGAAATAAATGGACCCTTTCAAAGGATTTTCAGACGGTTAGTGAAATTATTTAAATAAGCTTAATGTTTGTTAATTAAAAATTTTGAACAAATTTTAATGGTATTTTTAGTCCTGAAAATTTGCTAGAAGAAAATGATGTCCAAGAGGAACGACTTCCGGAACCGGAATTCGATTGAATAGGAATTTTTCATGTTTTTTTCTTAATAAATCTTGAAATTAATTTGAATGATTTTTCAATTTTTTTAACAACATAAATGTAAATAATTAATTTAGAGAAATTTTGGTTGTTATATTATTAATGAATAAATAAAATTTACTTTTAATACAAATGATCAAGGATACAAATTTGTTACTTAGTTGGATTTTCCATTCAACAATAAAAAAAAAAGAAACAATATCGGGTACAGATTGTATACCCTTGCATATGTACATTCACAAACACTTTCTTTGATTTATGTTTTACAAAACTTAAATTTAAATACTTATCAAAGTTGATTAGTACAGATAGTATTAATCATTTTTTACATTAATTTTTTTCTTCCATAGTAGGCATTTGATTCACCTTATTTTTTAAAATTTATAATTTATTAAAAAAAGCTATGAAAATCATATACCTATAAATGCTCAGTCATTTCAAGTGGTTAAAATTTTTGACACATCCAAACAAGCTATACTCTTGAGTACCCTTCTAATGATCTATATCATGCTACGGAATACTGGATTGTAACGACAGATGCCAGGACCATGTTCTAAATAATCAGCTTTTGTGTGACAAACAGTATAAAATTCTGGATCACTAGCTAATAATGCTCCTCCATACCAGACAGCACAGCGTTGTTTATGATGTGATATTACACGAACATCAATCGGTTTAGGCTGAAAAATACAAAAATTAGTAATATAGTAAAGATCGTATTGATTTATCAAAAACCTCATAAAAATTAACCACATTGCATTTTCTAAAAATAAATAATTTTATATTTTGATATTAACAAAATGCATTTGTTAGTGTTATGTAATGAATGCAACATCAGATATAGAACCGTAGCACTAATTTTACCATAGATATGAGATTTTTACATTATTCTTACTAAAAATATCAATACCGTAATATGTCCTCCACTCAAGTCCATACTAAGTTTCAATCTTGCATCAACAGTTTTTTTAATATCTCTCTGTAATCGTCTTCCAAAGTCTTTAAACATGGTAGAACCACCTGATAGTACAATATTATTATAAAGTGGCCTCCTCACATCTATTGGACAATTTTGTATAACATCATCGACAATTTCACTCAGTGGAGTTGTAAAATCTGGATTAGAAAACTGAAATACAAAAATGGTCAAATTAAGTTGTTCTATCATAATTGTTTTTAAAAAGAACTCATACCTCAGGATGAAAAAAAATTTCTGGTCCAAGGAATCTTTCATATCCAACATCAACACTAAATGGTTTTTAGTTATATTATTTATGCCATCATATTTTGCAAATTTACTAGGATCACTGTCAAATTTAGCAAACTCTTTAGCAATATCAGGACAAATGTAACAATATTTTTCCTTAATTGCTTTTGCAGTTTCTAATGATTGTTCTGGTGGAATTCCAATTTCTCTATCTCTCAAAAGACTTTGAATAAAGTATGTAATATCTCTTCCAGCAATTGGAATGTGCTTAATACAACTACCAATAACAAAACCTTCAGCCTAAAATATAAGTGAAACACATATTAGTTGAATCAATAAAAGAAGTATGTAAATTTTAAAAATTTTAAAAAATCCACTTACCACAGGAATAACATGAGTAACCCCATCTCCACTATCAATAACAATACCAGTTAAACTTCTATCTTCTACTGTTTTAGCAGTCCAAGAAGCTGCAAGAGCTAGCACAGCTTGGACAGCAATGTATAAACCAGATACATTAAAAGATTCAAACATTATTTCAGCTGTATATTCACGATTTTCAGGAGTATTTAGCGGAGGTTCTGTCAGTAAAAAATAATGGTCCTCAGGTTCAGCTCTGAGATATTTAAAGATACATTGCTGCAAAAATCTCTCCATCAAATCCCAATCTTCAACTAGACCATGTCTGACTGGGTACTGCAAAGGCAATTAATTTTATGATGGAATCTTTGCAAAAATATTTGAAGTAAACTAATATATTATAATTTAAAATTTACTTTGACTGCATATCCAGTTGCTTCAAAAGCTTCATCTCCAATATAAAAATCTAAGTCTTCAATGCCTTTAGTGACTCGTCGAGCTGAATTGTCACCTACTTTAGCAGTTTCCTTAATAGCAATAGCTGATGGTATCATCAACTGAGGCTCTTTATTGCCAGCAAAGCCCAGTTTTGTGTATCTATGCAAAAGAAAAAAAATGTATTTTCAATTTGACGAGCATTTCTGACTGTAGAAGACGAATTAAATGAAGAAACGATGACTAGTACATCATCAAGGATTAGTCATAAGCGGAATTTGTGCGGAAACGATATGAAAACATGCATATCCTCAGTGCTGTATGTAAAATAACTTACCCGGTGCCGACATCGATAACACACGGGGGTAAATGTGACATGATTAGATGCTCGCGCAAAACTTAGGGCTTATATTTTGGAAAGGAACAATCTCAGCGATTTATAGTAAAATTGCCAAGCATGCGAAAAGTACACCGGAGGTACTTGTAGCAATCGCAAAAAATAAGTGCAGTCGCCACCGCCCGCAATTCGCAACACGTTTATACACACTGTAGGAGTGCGACTAAAAAGCCTCTGTAATTCGCATATATATATACACACATATATAACACAAGGATTGCAGACAGTAAAGCTTCTATCACACTGTTTTGGAGCTTCGCCGCTCCAAACGACATCTCGCGAACGTAGGCAATAGGCTGGACTTGAATTCGCTTGTGTGTTTGACAAAACGTTATTTTTCACATTACATTTGCAATTTGTCAATGAATCTATGGTCACACTCAAACTTTTATCAAGCAGAGACGTAATTAAATCGAGAACTAGACCAAAAAATGTATTTCCAGTTTTACAAAACGAATAAACGCCGAGATCGTTGGACAGAGACTTCAGACTCTTTGTCTATACATCGCCGCGCAAAACATTCGCGAGCAGAATGCAATCGGAGCTACGGTGATCAGTTCTCTGTGTAGTGGGTATGGGTACACAAACAAGAGTGTCACGTACGTACACGTCAGCTATACGAACGCGTTTTGATACACTCGACATATCGTTATACATTCAGCAGCTCCAAGACATCGCAAGCATAAGCGTTGATAGAAATTTTATTTGCGCCATACTCTTAATAATGAGGATATGTAGGATGCCTTACTAAAAATTTCAATACTGCTCCTTATTTCTGACTTACGTTTGATCGGTGCTGTGCGCTATTAAATTTGTGTGGGGAATTTCAAATAAACGCATGCCAAGATGGTACGTTTTTTTCGACAAGCATCTTGTAAATTCAAACACAATAACATTCCATTTAATGGGTCTTTAAATCTTACTTGTCACTTTATTCATATAGGTTCTCATTGCTGCTGCTGTATGCACCAAAGGGGGTAAAAGTAAGTCGATGAATTTTGATAATTATTAACATTACCTTAGGTTATAAAAACATTTTCATAAGTTGCGTATGTAAATTCATAATGGGCAAATGTTTGATATTGTCTTATAATTTTTGCCTAGCATTGAAATTTGTTAATTCCCTTTTTTAGCAATCATTTCTCGGCAGTTTGTCGAAATGACAAAAGCTAGAATAGAGGGATTACTAGCAGCTTTTCCAAAACTCATGAGTTCTGGAAAGCAGCATACCTTTGTTGAAACTGAATCTGTACGATATGTTTATCAAATTATGGAAAAACTTTATATGTTGCTGATAACAACTAAAGCCAGCAATATATTGGAAGATCTGGAAACGTTACGTCTCTTTGCTAGAGTTGTAAGTTAAACTCGTACATCTTTTTTCAATTTGATTAAAAGAAATATGTTTAAAATTTTTATTTTTATTCAATCATATAGATTCCAGAATATTGCAAAACAATAGATGAGTTGGAAGTGGCTGATAATGCATTTAATTTGATCTTTGCTTTTGACGAAATTGTAGCTCTTGGTTACAGAGAGAGTGTTAATTTGGCACAAATTAGAACATTTGTTGAAATGGATTCACATGAAGAGAGAGTTTATCAAGCTGTTAGATTCACGCAAGAAAAAGAAGCTAAAAATAAAATGAGAGAAAAAGCAAAAGAACTGCAAAGAATACGATTGGAAGCTAACAAAAAAGGAGGAATGGGTAAAAATGTATCATCATTTGGTAGTGGTTATGGCAGTGGCACTAGTTTTTCATCATCTTCGAATGTTGGTGATTCGGCCAACTATATTCCTGAACCTGTAAAGCCATCATACACACCAGTGCAGTATGTATCTATTTCAGAGAAACCTTGTTTATTTTAAATAGTTCTTTAATTATTAAATGAAATTTTTAGAAAAACTTTGTCATCTGGTTTGAGTGCTATGAAATTGGGAGGAAAATCCAGAGACGTTGATTCTTTTGTTGATCAACTAAAAGAAGAAGGTGAAACAGTGATTGCTGCTTCTGCTCAAAGCATTATTAAAAATACAGTTGCTCCAATTGAATTAACCAGAAATGAACCGTAAGATAACTTTCTTTTCCATTGATCTTTGTTTTACTGATGAAGTTACTTACAATGAAAAATTATTATTTCAGAGTTCACTTGAGACAAGAAGAAAAATTAAATGTTAGAGTCAGTCGTGATGGTGGAGTACATAACTTTGAACTTCATGGTTTAGTTACATTGAACATATCTGATGAAAGATGGGGTCGAATTCGAGTGCAATTAGAAAATGAAGACACCAGAGGCATGCAACTTCAAACGCATCCAAATGTCGATAAAGAATTATTCAGGACCAGAGGTCAAATTGGCTTGAAAGTACCAACTAAACCATTCCCATTAAATACAGATGTTGGTGTTCTAAAATGGCGTTTACAAGCACAAGATGAAACAGCACTCCCAATCTCAAGTAATTTTCATTCGAATCATTTAAAAAAGTACCAGTAAATGAACTGTAATTGATAATATAATATTTTATCTATAGTTAACTGCTGGCCATCGGAAAATGGGGAGGGAGGATGTGATGTAAACATAGAGTATGAACTGGAACAGAAGGATCTTGAATTGAATGATGTTCATATAAACATTCCATTACCAATTGGTAGCAACCCCGTTATAAGTGAATTTGATGGAGCCTATTCACATGAAGCAAGAAAAAATGTGTTGATTTGGTCTTTAGAACTAATTGATTCTTCTAATAAATCTGGATCCCTTGAATTTTCGGTTCAGAATGCCAGGCCGGTAGATTTTTTCCCTTTGCACGTTTCTTTTTCATCTAAAACACCATATGCCAAAATTAAGGTATAATGAATTGAATATTATATTAAAATCTCTATTAGAGACATATCTAATTTATTAAATTGAATTTTAGGTAAGAGATGTAATGCTTGTTGAAGATGACAGCCCTGTAGCACATTCTGTGGACACAGTGTTCTTTACTGAAAACTATGAAGTGGTGTAAGTTATAAGTCAATCACCACATTCATATTGTATTTATAGTGCTTTTTGTAACTGAGAACAGAGAGCAAAATTTATTAGCATTTAAAGATACTCATTTTCATTGTAATTTGAGTTGTCTGTTATAGGCTAATACTGGATTTGATTCAATTTTAGATTTTCACTGTAAGAAGTCTTTTAACATTAATTATGTATAAAAAACTAATTACTAATCACAGAAATAATAAAAATACATCTAAGCAACATTTTTCTTAAATATAGTAATGAGTTTTTATAAATTGTAACAATAATATAAATGTATAAAGATATAATTTTCGCCTCAATTCCACAATGAAAGCAAAATAATAAATGAAGAAAAAAATGTATTACAAAATCTCCTGTTGCGTATTATTACAATTTTCCATTTATACATTTTTTCTTTATCAAGTCCACTTAGTAGAAAATATTCGTTTTGAATTTACTTTTTTATTATTTGACAAAATTTACTTTGGCTGTTTGTTTACAAATTTGATCCTCTTAACATTCTACAAGCATGAATTTTTTACATCGAAATGCATTGGATGGCGCTGAAAATGTAATCATTTATTGCCGCATACTTGGTTAGCCCTCTGACGGCCAGATTTAACGATCGTAAGATTCGTAAGACACATCACACAATACATCACTTACACTCGTCTGTATATATAATATTACGCATACAAGTAATAATATGCGAATCTCAACGCCGCTGCCAAATAGTAGCAAGTTATTAACTATGTAATGAACAATTTGATATAGTCTATTTAAAATGAATAATTATTGCATCTTTTTCGTATAATGTTCTTGTTACCTGAAAAAATAAGTATAGTATTTACGAATATCATTAAGAAAGCGCGATAGTTCTAGTTCTAGTATTCTAGTATTCTATCCATGAAAGATTATACCAAAAAGTGTAGTTACGTTGTGTGTTTTAATAAATTTTAACCCACAAGCAAAAGCAATACTACAAACGATCAGATGATGGAGGAAAACGCCACAGGAATCAGTGATGTTGCATCAAACTGTAATGGAAATAACGATGAAAAAATTAACAGCGACGATTCTTATGTTACTATTGGAGAACGTTATAATAAGGTTTTTTTTTGATAATTTGATGATATTAGGATCACGAGTATGAACAATATGTTAACTTATCAAAATTTCAGCTCAGAGGTTTTGCTGTCAAACTAAAAAAAAAAGTATCAGACTTGACAGAGCAGATCAAAAATTTGGAAACAGATAACCAAAAGCTCAGCAATGAAAAAGAAGAAATGCAAAATAAAATTTTGTTAATGTCTGATAGTGTAAAAAAATTACAGGTAACATTTTTTTTATGAATAATTGATTAAAAGTAAGCAATTTGATGAGGTTTAATCAATTTTTTATATTCAGACAATTCAATCACAATATGATAGATCTCAAGATGATGTGGAGTTGATAAAAAATGAAAACAAACGATTGATAAAGCGATTGGAAACTCTAGTTTTAGAGAATGATTCATTTCGTGATACTATTATGAAAGAAAAAAGAGATTTATCAGAAGCAACAGCAAAAATTAACAATCTTTTAGAAGAAAAAATTAAATTGGAATCTAATTGTGATCAGTTAGAGAAAAAAATTAAAGAATTAAATTACGAGCTTAAAGCAGAAGTGGTATTACGCCAACAAAAAGCCAAAGAATACGAAGACTTGAAAACTGCTTTAGATGCTGAACTGAAGGCTCATAAAGCAACTTTAGCTAAAATGGATAATATGAAGTTTGATTGCAAAAGTAACAATGTTTTATCTCGGAAGTTGCAAATTATGAGGTATTCACCAATTTTTGATTGCAGCATTAAAATGTTTTATTCTTAATGAAATGATTTTTTATTTTAGAAAAGTATAGAAACAATTAAACATAAATTAGACGAGGAAACAAATGAGAGAATAAGTTTAGAAGGAACTGTCAAACAGCATTTAGAAACTATAGAAGTACTTACTGCAAGAATTATGGAACTTCAAGATTCTTGCTTAAGTAAAGCTACTCGAATAACTATCTTAGAAGAAAAAAATTCAACGTTTGAAATGGAAACTAGAGAAGCAAAATCTGAGGCAGCAAAAGCAGTAAATGAGAAAGATGCTGCAAACAGAGAACTAACTCGATTGATGCTTGCTAAAAAAGACCTTGAAGCAAAAATTGAGTCACTTACATTAGAAATGGGTCGAGTTGAAGAAGAAAATAGGTAAAAAATGTTTGTTTGTTTGAATTAATAAAACTTGAAATAATTATCAAATCTTATTGTAATTTTTTAGTGCTCGCATAAAAGCATTGGAAAGTTTAATTGAAGAATTAAAACGTGAAATATCGCGATTGAATTTAGCATTAGAAAGCAGTAAAATAGAAATTACCACATTACAAGCTGACTTTGACAGTTATAAATTACGTGCACAAAGTGTATTGCTACGAACAAAGACTGCACCAAGCAGTGAACTTGAAGAAGAAATCGAACAGGGAAGGCATCAGATTCAGATGCTCAATGAAAAGTGTGAGTGTTACTCCGAAAGGATAGAATCTTTAATGCGGGAAATTCTTTTACTAAAGCACGAGAGAAGTCGAGCTGTGGCATCTGAAGCGGAACTACAAGACAAATTATCTGTCTTTAGGCAAGATTCTGTCATGTTACTTGAAAGAATGAAAAATAAGGAAATAGAAGTGCAAAGAATACAAATTAACCACGAGAAGATTGTTGATACTTTAAGGCGAAATTATGAGGTGAGCAAACATAATACCCACTAAAAAAGTTTGATTTAAACAAAAGTGAAAAATTCATTAAAAACTTTTACAGGAAGAATTGAGTAATCTCAAGAAAAAACACGAAGAAAAAATTAAAAACGTGCAAATAGAGGCGAACATAGCGTCACAAATGAGTTCACAAATGATTTTAAACACAGAGGCGATAAAGCCATCAGTAGGATCTAGCTCGGTGCCGCCTTTAATTGAAAGAGAAGAATGCGAGGTATAAAAGTTGATATTTTGTTAAAATTTTCCGCGAGAAGAATTTTTATTTCATGTGAGAGTTTTCATTTTAAATGATGTAAATAATTGAAATAAATTAAATTTCCATCAAAGTAAAGTTTTTTTGTTAAAAGTTAAACATAAAAGTAAGTGGGTAAGGCAAAATGAGAGTATCATTCGTTCTAGAGCATTGTATTATTTGTAGGGTTCCGAAAGCATAGACTCTTTGCATCTAACTTCGAAAAACGTCGAGCAGCGGGGCCCTAATCCACGCACGAAATCTTCGAGGTCAGAGAGTCCGATGATAACGCAAATCCCCCCGTTGGACCAATTGCTCGAATTTCCATTCGACGAGCACAACGTGGTCCTGGCGTCACGTGTGCCCGAGGACAGTCCCGAAGTAATAGCATACAAAAATCGCGTGAAACATCTGACAGAATTGCTCGCTGATGCCGAACGCGATATCGATAAACTCACTCAACAAAATCAATTGCTCAAGGAAGATATACGCTTACAGAAGCGTTACGTCGAGCGCGAGAAAGAGGCTGTGAATTTTGAGTACTTGAAAAACGTCGTGTTCAAGGTGATTTGTTAACATTATTATAATTATTTTTAATTTATTTATTATACATTACTTTTTTTTCTTTTCTTTTCAATTCGAAAATCACATTTCTAGTTTTGTACTCTGGAAAATCGAGATGAAAGGAGCAGGCTTGTTCCTGTTTTAGATACCATTCTAAAGTTAAGCCCGGAGGAAACGCATAAATTGAACGAAATCGTCTCGGCTACAGGTGGTGGTGAGTTGAAATAAAACTTTCCTCAAATCATTTTAATATCTATTATTATTATTGACGTTTATATGTTCCAACAGTGATTCAAAAACGCATCTGGATACCAGGCTGGAGCACAAGTTGAAAAGAAAATGTAAAAAATTATTTTTAAAAGTAAAATTTCAGATTGCTGAAGAATATTTTTTTATCTAATAGTAAATAGTATTTTTCAATACACCTCGTTATAAAGATACTAGTAATCCAAAAAATTAAGTTCTATATCGAATAAGCGATAAAGCTCGTGACACAGCATTAATCATCTGTTTTGTAGATATATTGAATATATTGACTAATAATTCTGTACTTTAATCTGCCTGTTTTGATTTTATATTTATCAACGTTACAATGTAATAAAAGATAAACGAATTATAGTTTTTTGTCTAAAAAACAAGCATTTTCTGTATTTTTCATCAATCTAACCACGTGTTTTTTATCATTGTTCTTATGCAATACAAAACGAGTTTTTGAGTTTTAAGTTCTCTGTGAATCTGAACGTATGGACCTTGATAATAATGAGTTTTTTTCGCCACGCACCCGTAAGCATTCTCAATTTTTGGCACAAACATCGGAGTTTTGGCATTAAATTTAATTTAGTAATATTCATCTGCCAAAAAATATTTCCTGCTGCGTTTATAATTGCATCTTGAAATGCCCGTATGCTCAAAAAAGTACACGACACGATCATTTCTTTAAAAGCTTTTATTGATCTGCAATGATTAACCGAGCACCGCTTGAACTCGACGGAAAGTGTACTTGAAAATGAAAGTCGTAAAACTGCATAAGCGTTATCGATTTGGAAAACTTTCATGCGCCTGCTGACTCGTTTTCGGTGAACGATATACGGTTGAAGTTTTTTAAGTGAATTTCTCTCTTTAGCGGAAGAAAGAAAAAAAATACTATTTTCGGCCTGTTATACATAAAACGTATGACTATCTCAAACGATACGAAGCACTTGAGTTCATATAAAGAGCGCAGATTAATATCAATCAGCAGCTCTGGTAAGTCATTCGCCCGAGAGGCCATGAAAATTATTAAATGTTGTGCAGCGCGAGCGAAAAATCCATATGTCACATGAAATAACATAGTACTTGATCGGCGCCGTCGTGGGACATGTCTGCACAGTAGTAGCAGTAGAACGTGCAGTAAAGCAGAATCAGCAGGAGGGCAGTAGGTATTACGCGCGCTAAGTGGTCGGATTGACTCGGGCCTCAAGTTTATCTGCCAAGCCAAGTGTTGTGATATATTTTTTCCTCTAACACAGTTGCGGTAAGTTAATCATTTCTTGGTTGAAATAAATTAAAAATTTACCCGTTTACATGATGGTCTAGCCGCAACTAATTATCTTATCGTTCGTTTGTTTGCAAGTGTAATATAGTAGTTCCAGCAGACGTGTGGTTTAATAATGACTAAATTTAGTCGACGTATGTGTGTAATGTGTATATATGTTACCAATTCTCACACAGGAATGATAAATTCGTGCATAGTCAAAGACTATTTTTAATAATATCAACGTGTCATGTTTGATTTACAGATCGCGCGAACATATCATAGCAGTCCGAGCAATTTACCAATTAGCCATGTCTATCCAAACAACTAAACTTGGCCTAGTGCAAACACCAATAGCGTCCAGCAATGATCAACAGTTCAAGTAAGTGTGGGAGGCTAAATAAAAATATTATCTACGATAGGAAAACTTTAAAATATGCTTCAATTATTTTTTCTTTTGTTTTTTTTTTTTTTTATTACCAGATTGGTACCCAAAATCATTAATGGAGGTATCGCTGGAATTATTGGAGTTTCTCCGTGGTTTTTCCTCTGGATCTTGTCAAGACCAGACTACAAAATCAAGTTGTCGGGCCAAATGGCGAAAAAATGTATAAATCAATGTAAGTCCAGATTTTCCATTCAATTATTTTTCAAATCGGTCGTCGTGCTGCGTCGATAAAACTTTTGTAAACATAACACCCACTATGTGGCTACAGATTAAAATAGCACGCTATTCATTGCTTAAATTTCAACAATGGTTGTGAGAAGCTCGAATTACCGTAACTGATTTCACTTTGTACTCTTTCCAACAGTCATAGATTTATTTCTCATAATTGTAAATAATTATATGTAAATTCACAATTGTCTCATTGTTTATTTATTGTGTACACTACTTGGAATTATTATTAATTACATGATGATAAACTGCAAGATGTATTATCCATGTTATGTGACAGGTTTGACTGCTTCAAGCGTACATATCATGCTGAAGGTTATTTAGGGATGTACAAAGGGTCAGCTGTTAACATCCTTCTTATTACTCCAGAAAAAGCTATCAAACTTACAGCTAATGATACTTTTCGCCATTATTTATCAACAGGACCTGGGTAACTGACATTATAAAATAATTCATTTTAACCAGCAATAACTGATTAGAATAATTTAATAAAAATTCAATTTTAGTGAACCTTTACCACTGATTCGAGAAATGATTGCTGGTGGTTCAGCTGGAGCTTGTCAAATTGTAGTTACTACACCCATGGAATTATTGAAAATTCAAATGCAAGATGCTGGTAGAGTTGCTGCTGCAGCGGCCGCCAAGGCTAGTGGTGAGTCGTAGTAGTATTTTTAATGCAGTTTTTAATGAAAATTATATGTTCTCACGTAAAAATATTATTATTTTTAGCTGATGGCAAACCAGCAGCAGCTAAAAAAGCCTCAGCTTTAGCACTAACAAGAGAGCTTTTACAAAAAAGAGGAATTTTGGGTCTTTATCAGGGTACTGGGGCCACTGCTCTCAGAGACATTACATTCTCAGTTATATATTTTCCATTGTTTGCAAGATTAAATGGACTCGGTCCAAAACGTCCGGATGGATCATGTAAGTTGACTTCTGACAAAGAGTTGAAAGAAAATCATTTTTACTTTTATTTTTAATCTAAATAATTTTTTTTGCAGCCGTATTCTGGTGCTCATTTTTAGCTGGTTGCGCTGCAGGTTCAACAGCTGCATTAATGGTAAACCCATTTGATGTAATTAAAACTAGACTCCAAGCTATTAATAAAGCACCAGGTGAACCAACGTACAATGGAGTCATCGATTGCATTGGGTAAGTTTTCTTTCCTGTAAGTATTACACTACTTTCCTTTTACTAATTAGTTTAATTATTCTTCTAGGAAAACCCTAAAAAACGAAGGTCCTACAGCGTTTTTCAAAGGTGGTGCTTGTAGGATGATTGTGATAGCTCCGCTATTTGGAATTGCACAAACCGTCTACTATCTAGGCGTAGCAGAAAAACTGATGGGTCTACAATAAATGGAAAATCCTAAAACGAAATAATTATAATAACGTTATGTTGTTAAGGATGATTGTAAGCGTCTCTCTAAGTGTGCGTTATCATACGTCCAATAGTCAATTGCTCGATACAAATGACAATAATTAATGTTATGGAAATGAATCAATATTCCTAATGAGCCAAGTCTCTTGAAAGCTTATTTGTCGTATGTAAGAAATTGATCTATTTATGTAGTCTTTCTGTGAAATCGTTGAAGAGTATACGTGTATGATAATAATTAGAAAGCGTGGATTAACTGCTTATCAATTTTTGCTGAGGGCAATTTATCATGTAAAGTCATGAATCTGGCACTCACTTGCTCTATATATACAAATATACATGAAATTTTTGAAATTTTAAAACTTTATGATGCATTTGAGTTTGATGCATCAAATGAACTGCCTGTGAATCGTTTCAGCGTTTTGAGAATATTTATTCTGTATATTCCCACAGTTCTTCCATTGAAGTTGTAAAAGTGTTGTTGTGATTTTTCGCACACTTATTAACTCAAAAAATATGACAAAAAAATGTTTAATTATTGTATCGTTATTACTGGTTCAACCAGAGGCGTTAATATGTATATATAATGTACGACATATCTTATATTTATGTGAAATCGTTGATAGAATTAACTTTAACTAGCACATTAATTTTTAATCTAATTTTAAACTTTCTGTAATTGTTATCTCGTGTGAAGCTGTTTTCTCTTTTTATTTTATGACACATTCAGTGCAGCTTACTATCAAAGTACATACACTAAGTTTATATAATAGTTTGATGCTGGAATATTAATCAACTAGTTCATCAATCAAAACAATAGAGACTTCTTGGGATATGTAGTAATGAATGAGTTCCTATTATATATTAGATGAGTAACAGTAACAGAAAAGTTTTTTTTCGTGATTTTTAATTTTTTATTATCATTTTAACTGATTTATTAATACATCATTGTTTATATTTTTAATGTTTGTTATAGACTCAATTTTATGTACAATCAAATAACATTCCTTGAAAAGTATAATGTGTTTTTTTAATTCACCTGAACCACAACATACATGTCGATTTACAGTTGTTAGGCTTAGACATCGTTTTTGGTAAGTATAATATATATTTTTTTCAATTTTCCTTTTTCTGACTTTCAAGAACACCAAGTGCATACAATTATGTAATGAACTGACGAAGTTAATAACTACTTTCAACAATGAATATTAAAGCTGAGGAGCTTACTTGAGCAGAATAGCAGAAAATAACAATTTCATGTTATGTCTGAAACAACTTATTAATAGTTTCATTTTCATGTTGAGATTTAAATCATGATCTTTATCATGATAAAATATCAGTAATACACCAGTTTAAAATTTTAATTTTAAGATGATTTAATTATGTTGAGTTTTTCATGAGGGTAATATTGTTAAAAATTAGTACAATGCTTTAATTAATTTGGTTTTTGATTAATTTATTAAACTAGAATAAATATTTTTCAACAGCTGAACCGAAATAATGTCACAGCTTGTAACAGACAAATAAAAATACATGACATTTTTAATGAAACTTAATTATTTGCCTTTTCAATAATTACAGTAATACATTCATTTATCATACATATAGTTTCAAATCTAACCATAGGTAAGCGAATTACGTGCGTTCAACACATCAATCGGCGCTTTCAAGATGTAACATGAAATCGAACCGTCTCAGATTTTGCATCGATTTACAGGAATGTTAAAACGCGATTGCGCGCGGTAATTTAATCGGTGAATTTGCGGTTAACGTTGCGACCGAATAATGCTGTGCGGATTTCTGGAATAAGTTGTTGAGCGATGAGTTCCAGTCTATTTTCCAATGTGTTGACTATCTTTATGCGTCCTAGGATAATTTTACAGTTAGAATTATTTAACATCGTTTAACAATGGCTTGAGAAAACAGAACTTTGACTGAAACTTACCTTTATGGGCCAAAAGTTCAACACCACCACAGCTGTCAGCAGCCAAGTAGTTATCTTGATCCAGTTTCAATGTAGCTTCCTTCTTGGTGTGCTCTTTGTATATATCTTGAATTTCAGGTAAAAGTGATTCGATCAAAGGATGGTCAGCTTGTCTAGCTCTTATGACTACAGTAGTTTCTACCAGCTGGAAGATTTGCATATTATTTGATAATTGTTTTTAAATTTTATTGTATTATGATGATAATGATCAGTAATTACTTGATATAATCCTTGAGAAATCAACAGTTTCAAGAGTCCAGCATATTTGCCTTGATCCCTAGAAATTTCACTGAGCTTCTTCCTTGCATCATCCAAGACATTCTTAACATGATCTTCACGAACTTTGAGAACCTTCAAACGAGCTTGATTAAGCATATTTGAAGATTGGCTAAAGAGAAACAGTTAAATTTGAAAAATATGTATATTAATGACAGTTATTATCTTCAATAAGATAGGCAAAATATCAGATTGATATATTTACTTAAACCTAGATATCATTTTACAATAAAAATTACTCACATCTTTTTTTGGAGCTCAACTTGTTTCTCTTTCTTTTCATAATATTCCATGATCTTGAGACGCTGTTGCTGTACTAAGCGTCCTTTTTCAATATTGAATTCTTCTTCTGCTTTTGCATCAATTTCTTCAGCTTTTTCATTGGCCTCTTGTTCGATGAAGGCCATCATATGCTTGATCTAAAAATGCATTAGAATAAATTTTAATAAATAAATGTGAAATTTTTTTATTTTCAGTTTCATTTTCAGCAAGAAAGTTCATTCTAATTTTCAACTGTTTGAAATTTTGATGAAACAGTGAGTGAGCTAGTTGGTTGAATGAATTGTACACTGCCCAATACGAGTAAAAAAATAAATGTGATAAACATTATAAGGACGGATTTATTGACCCAAAAGCCATTAAATGTAACACCACACCCAGAGTTGTGCATGTGACTCGATGAGAATCAAAAAGTGTAATTATTAGTAGAGTAAAAGCTACGACTTACCTGCTTCTGAACGTCAGCATCGCTGAGAGACATTTTGGCTTATTTGTTTTTGGCTTGACTGCCTGCACTGATTCACGAAAGAAAATATTACGCTCAAATTGATCGAGCTAAAATGGGTTAGAGGAATTTGTTCGCACAGAGGACGACTGCTCGGACTGCAAAAGCACAAAAGCACGTCGACGCCCAACAAAGATAGATCTGAAACTGCGTAAGGCCTCGGACTCGACGACGATATTGAAGCGATATATTTCGACGACGTAGTCTTATGTGTGTCTCGTGAGAAGCACACGCTCTGTGATCTATAAGCTGACTTCCCCTCGGGTATAGCTAATAGCTATCTACGACTCTAGCTGTCACTGTCGCACTTGCGCGAATCGCCTGTGCGAATGTGTACGTCGTCATAAGCATCGACGCTGTCTGCTCACATGACGAATCATATGACTCGCTATGGTGGCGCTAACTAACGATTCAAACTGGTAACTTTTTCACGTCAAAAATCTTACGGACCGTTCAATCGCGTCGCGACGTCAAGTCCGAACTATTTCAAATATCGCGTATGAAATTACGATTACTGAATCATCAGTCGTTTACGATAGTAGCCAAAATCAAAAGTTTTGATCTATAACGAGCGCAACGATAATTAGTTAATCGATTTCTATTGCACTTGTTTTATAATTCATCAGGATTCGTAGAGAGTCGTAAAAATGACGAAAAATTAATCGACAATACTCGCCAGCGATGCTTGTATTTATTTTATAAATATATGTTTTTAGGAAGTAAGTGCGAGATGTGTAATCGAGATCAATTGGTTGGCGTGCAAATTGAACGTGGCTGCGTGCACAGCAGACTTGATCGGTACATGAAAAAGCCAGCCATACGGTGGAGTCGCGTCGCGCCGAGTTGCTACAGCGGCTGAACTGGGAAAGTCTCGACTACATTTACCAACACAAGAGAGTCTGCGTTTTGACTGTTTCGCGTTACGCCTCTGCAAGGCTTCAGTCGATTCCGGTACTCCGGGCGCATTGGACGCGCGTAGCAAGTGTATCGCGCCTCGCAGCCCCTGCATCGCTCGTATACCTACGGCTTTGTTTACCTTTGGCCCTTTAATTCTTTTTGTCGTAGAGTCACGAGTGTCGGATTGCGCGAGTGACGAGTTTGTGATTCGCTGCCGCGTGCCCGAGTACGCGCACCTGTCAAGACCAATACATGTTCTCTTTTTCACCGGTTGAGCCTGCAAAATAATCGAGATAATCGAGCAAACATGCCGGTGTTCCACACGAAAACTATCGAGAGCATCCTCGACCCGGTTGCCCAGCAGGTAAATAAAGCCAATAATAGGATCGCATTATTGCGTGTGCAGTGCTGCTATGCTCTTTTTGAAAAAGCTCTCGATAACACGAAAAAATAGCCGCTCGCGATTTGTTTGTATACACTTACTCGCTGCAGAGCCGATATACCTATACCTACATAATTACGTGTCATCTTCTTTCTCGATATATTAACGCCTAATCGATACTTTCTCTCCTATTTACCCTCTCCTCGAGCCCGCATAAACACGAGCATCTCTTCGGATGCAGATATGCAGTATACGTTTCACATTTACATACATACATACATACACTGCTAAAGATTAGACATGTATTTATACGTACATACAACATGAAAACCGCAAGCCATCTAACCTCTCCATATATTTATGCGTACAGTGCCTTATATATGAGTGTCTCTCTCTCGTTTCTTTTGCGCTTGGCCATCTCGTATACGTGCCGTTTGCCAATAATATATGCCGTCTTATATCAGTATTTTTTTCCTTCTCTCTTATGGATATCTATTCGCCGTGACGTCATTCATGCAGACCACTTGACTCGACTACTACTGTAATATATACCGTGTCATTTTCAAATCTATGAAAAGAGGATTTCACAAGCACGGAAATTTATCGATGAAATTGTCTTTCCAGAGATTTTCGTCGAGGTTTGGTCGTGGGAAAAAAAAGCAAAATAAATAAAATTAAAGCCACGCCCGCGTCGTACGAATCGAAAAACCAGGCAGGGTTTAAAAAACGATGTTAAACAGGAAAGCCTTGTGTACGTTACGCATAGGCTCGATGAGTCTTGAATGAGAAATCGAGAGAGGGAGAGAAAGGCCTGGGCTTAATGTACCTAAAAATACATGGGGTTAAAATAGACACGCGTGTATAAAACATATAGCGGTAGGTATAACGTCTGCCATGCACAAGTTTCAATGTTTATATATAGCTGGCTGTAGGAATATATATTAGCACGAGTTTATTGCTTTCTGGTAGCTTTCTTTGTGCATAAAATCATAGTAGCGAGCTTGCCTACACGGGCCGAGATTGCACAATGGCTTTAGCTGCCACTCGACAAAGCCGCAGCACAAAAATCTCATATTATCTCGTCCAGGCGAAATTTTTAAAGAGTCCAAGAAATCTCGCGTCCGGTCCACTGGAACGACGATGTAACGTCTCTGGCCTTTAAGCGAGAAAAAATCATCACGCTTTGCAGTTGCCGATCCGAAAGAGAAAACAGTCTGTGCAGAAAATGATTCATTCATTCGAACAGCGAACGCGTCTCGTTGGCTGTCAACGCCGCACGTTTCGAGCGAGTCTTTCGTCGAGAGAGAAAGAGAGAGCATCGATCAAAGCACGTGCATGTTTGATGAATCGAAAGAATCGTCCGAGAAACGATCGGAAACGCGCGGAACCTTATCGAAACGCCAACAACTTTTATGCCAAAAGTCTCACTGCTCTCGACTCGGAGCTTGATTGTAATTATAGAAAGCTAGACAAACATTGACTCAGCTTTTGGCTAAATATGCGAAAATACATAAGATCGACTGGTCGCACCAAATAATAATCCAAAAATATGACCGTACTCCCTTATCTATCTTGGGCAAATTGATCCGCTCTTCGTAGAGATTTATTTATTACGGCGTATATTATATGCATGGACACTTGGCATAACGACGTTAAAAATTACCACTTGGTCCGATTCGGGCACGCCTTGGCTCGAAGACAACCGCTACACACGATCAGCCTGTATTTCAGCTTTTTTTGGCGAATCCAAGTCGTCCTTTTTGACTTTCGCGACTCGACTTTAACTTTCGAGCAAATGCAGCAACACCACGAGTTTGAGTAAGCAAACGGAGCAAATTAGGCGTCGTCGCGCTTGCGTCCCTAATTTACCATACAGTAATCGGCCCACGCCTATGAATACGCACGCTTAACACACTCGCGGCCGTTTCATTAATAATTTAGGCCACAAACTACCTTATGCGTTTGAGCCGCGCGCGAGCTAGCTCGATTTTACCGCGCGATACACTCTATGGAATTAACCTAGAGCCAAGACTTTGACTTTGCTCTCCGCTTGTGCGTACATTTGATTTTTCTAATCTGCTTGTAATACGTCAACAGGTTTCGCGTCTAGTCATACTACACGAGGAAGCCGAAGATGGCAATGCTATGCCAGATCTGGAGAGGCCTGTCAAAGCCGTCAGTCAAGCCGTCGCTAATCTTGTCAAGGTACCCAATTCTTTACCTTGCTTTCATATCCATTTGACATATTTATTTTCATTTTCTCCGTGACTGATCGACTGGCCACCATCTCTATTGTAAACTTGTCGAAATTGCCGATCTAGGTGGGTAGAGAGACGATCAATTCGTCGGACGACGCGCTGCTCAAGCAGGACATGCCGGCATCTCTCAAACGAGTCGAGACGGCCTCTCATCTTCTGGAAGATGCCTCGGTCATGCTCAAAGGCGATCCCTACTCCAGTACCGCCAGGTAATTCATTAACATTTTTTCCACTACTTTTCCATCCTCTGTAACAGGGGCTACAGTTAATTATTAACGTTGATTATCAGCTCGTACGGTAAGATGATGTATTCGTGCAGCTCCATTACTCGCGTCGGTGGCGGTGCGTGGAGGTATGTTTCAATCGAAAAATGTATCGCCTCAACCCTATTCATTGGAGTGGCTTGATACGACGTAACAAATTTCATTTCGTCAAAACAATTCAATTTCGTAATCAATTACATTTTCATATGGTGTAATAATCATTCGTTCAGTTATATTATTATTATTATTATTATTATTATGATAATTATTAATTTTTACTATTATCATACATAAATGCTTTCACGACAATTAATCGATTCAGAAGTATTTCCATTGACGCACAATCATGCGAGTTCCGCCAAAATTGATAATTTTATTGGCTCAGCAACATCGATTAAAAAAAATAGGCTCCTACCTATTTTCTTAGTTTAATGAATAAACTCGAGCAGAACATTGCCATTTATAATGTCTGCCGTAAAACGCAGGCTAAACTTGAATAAATCAATGGCACGAGAAACACATGGGGTCGTAAGTCTTTAAAAAAATGTCGTTGTACTCGCATACAGAAAAAAGCTGATCGAGGGCTCTCGTGGTATTCTGCAAGGCACTTCGTCGCTGCTGCTCTGCTTCGACGAGAGCGAAGTGCGCAAAATCATTCGGGAATGCAAGCGCGTATTGGATTACTTGGCCGTGGCCGAGGTCATCGAGACCATGGAGGATCTCGTTCACTTCTTGAAGAATCTCAGTCCCTGCCTGAGCAAAGTATCGGGCGAAATAAGCGCCAGAGAAAAGGAGTTGACGCACCAGGTGCATCGAGAAATATTGATTCGTTGTCTCGATCAGGTAAGCAGTCGGAAAGCTCGTCCCAAAATGATCCATAGCAGCGAATAATCGATCGATCGTGCGCGTCTACAGGTGAGAACGTTGGCGCCCATTCTCATTTGCTCGATGAAAATCTTCATTCATATCATCTCGAGCGGCGGCAAGGGAGCCGAGGAAGCCGCGGAAAATCGCAACTACTTGTCCGGCCGCATGTCCGAGGAGATCAACGAAATAATTCGCGTGCTGCAACTGACGACCTACGACGAGGACGAGTGGGACGCCGATCAGATAACGGTGTTGAAGAAAGCTCAGAGCGCCATCGAGTCGCGCGTCAAACCGGCCTTCGACTGGCTCGACAACGGCCGAGCCTTGAGGGGCGGCGTCGGCGAGAAGAGTCTCCGTCAGATCGTCGAGCAGGCCGACCGCTTGGCCGAGCGCTACCTAGCCCCGGCCCAAGCCGAGCCGATCGCCAAACTGGCCTCGCAGCTCACCACCATGACAGACGCCCTGTGCGAGCTGCGTCAAAACGACAAGGGCACCTCGCCCCAGGGTGAGGCACTCGCTCGAGGCATCAAGGACAAGGTGAACGAGCTGCGCTCCAACATATCCTCGGCCATCGTAGCCGCGGACAAGTCGGGCACGGTGCAGACGGCTCATACCGTGGCCGGTCGTTTGGAGCAGGCCAACAAGTGGCTGCTCAATCCCCAGCACGACGACAAGGGCCTAGGACAAAAGGCCATTGCGCTCATCATACAAGAAGGCAAGAAGGTAAGCACATTTTTCCTTCAAAATACAAAAGCTCGCTGTAATTACTTTTTTTTATCGTACGCATATAACGATTATTTATTTAAAATATAATAAAGCTTATTAACCAGCTCCATCCCTCTCCCTCTCTCTCTCTCTCTCTGGTACAATCGAAAATTTGTCCGTTTGCTTCTTTCATTCTGCTAAACATAAACTGTCGCAAATTTTGGGACTTTTGCCTTATAACGTTGCGCACTAGTGTAGAATCTTGGAATCGTGTACACGGTAAGTGTTGGACCGACTGATTCTACCGATATATTATAAACTTGTAGTAGGCAGAAAAAAAAGTGTGAAAATGTCAGGCGAATAAAGAGGAAAAATGCAATGGTTGGCAGGTAGCGGATGGTTTGCCCGGTATCCACAGGGTGGAGATTCTTCAGCTTTGCGACGAGGTAGAGAATCTGTCGCACCAGCTGGGCGAGTTGTGCGCTCGCGGCGAAGGCAACGGTCCGCGTGCTCAGGACGTGGCTCGGAAACTGTCGCACAGCTTGCACGAGCTCAAGAACAAGATCCAGCAGGCCGTGGTGTCGCGAGTCGTCGAGGACTTTATCGACATCACGACGCCCTTGAAGCAGTTCACGGAGGCCGTGCTCGCGGCCGAGGGCACGCCTCACAGGGAGCAAAACTTCAACGACAAGACGCTGGGCCTGCAGAGCTTCTCGAATCGCGCCGCCAAGACCGCGCGTATGGTCGCCGCTGGCGGAAGCGGAGGCAACAAGAAGCTCGCCGAAGCTCTCAACGCGACCGCCTCGCAGCTCGAGTCTCTCACGCCCCAACTCATCAACGCCGGTCGCATCCGCATGACCTATCCGGAGAGCAAAGCCGCCGACGAGCACTTTGAAAATCTGCGCCTCCAATACGCCGACACGATTCAGCGAGCTCGGAGCCTCTGCGACGAGGCGACCGACAGCTCCGATTTCGTCAAGGCCAGCGAGGAGCACATGAAGAAGCACACGATTCTCTGCGAGGACGCCATCGCCAAAGCCATGCCGCAGAAGATGGTCGACAACACCTCGGCCATCGCTCGACTGGCCAACCGAGTCATACTCGTGGCCAAGCAGGAGAGCGACAACAGCGAGGATCCGGCTTTCATACAGAGAGTCAACCAGGCCGCCGATTGGCTCCAGAGCTGTGAGTATCGAGTGACCGAATCGACACTCGTATGTAATGCCAAGCCAACGACTAAAACACCTCTACGTATCGATTTACTTTCTTACCCGCGCGCAGGTGTGGCTCCAATGGTCCAGGACGCCAAGGCCGTGGCCATCAACATGCACGACGGCCAATCCATATCCAACTGGCGCGACAGCAATCGAGCCGTATGTATCATATACTCGCATCCCATTCATTAGTCATGGATACTTGAATAATATAACTATTGTTTCGTCTCATCGTCTGTGTGTGTGTGTGTGTTTGTGCAGCTACTCGGTGCGGCTGGCGCAGTTAGGCAGGCCATTACCGTGGAACCTGAAGCTTTATCACCTGTGCCTCCACCTCCGCCGAGTCTATCGGCTCTTCGCATCTACGACGGAGGTAATTAATTCTTTTTTCTCCATACGAATATAATTATATCATTTACCCTTACATAATTACATGAATATCGCACATATATCATTCATATTTATATAGAAGATGTAGCCGATTTTACGAAAGAACGATTTATACCCGTTATCGAAGAAATTCAAAAAATCGGTAGGACGAGTCGAGCCGAAGGTAATTCGCGTGATATGAGAGTGATGCATGGATTTCTCGGCATTATCTCTATTCTTCTGACTCGATTTTTTTTATGGATACAGAAATTATACTCGTATCCACTCCAAGCTAACTAGCTCGTTTCGTATTGATGTTTAACATACCTTTTCAATTATAACAATGCATCTTTTTTTCTTTTAAAGTTTTAACTTTTTTTAATTTTCATTTAGTTATATTGAGACAATTTTACAGGCTATTCGTCGCCAAAACACGTAAATGTATACTTCAGCAAAATTAGTGTATTTCAGGTAAAACATTAATTTATTAATCGGCAACGTTTTGTTACTACATGCCTTACTAAGCTTACGATGTTAACTCTGTAAGAACCACACTGTAAGTACATTTTCCGATCCCCGCACGTACGCTCTGACTGCAATACATCTCATAAGTACAACGATTTTAATGTCATTGTACAATAAATATAAATTTTGAGTATATTTTTTCCAGTTCATAGTTCTCTCGAAATGGATTATGTACAAGATCACCGATATAAATCGTCATCTCCAGTTTGGGTCAGGATCCTAAATTTCTACGTTACTTCGATCGATTCGATGTCTATTACAATCGTTTAAGTGTATTTGCTGATGTTCCAAATTACAAGATGAGCACCTCAGCGATCGCAATGCACCTAAAGGATTGCAAGAGACATCAAATTGATTTAAATAACATGGAGCTTCTGGATTGAGAATCAAACTGGGTATATGATCATTGTCAAAGAACTATGAACAGAAAAGAAGAAACTCAATGTTTGCATCTATTGTACACTATTGTACACTATAAAGTTAAAACGTTCAATTTATAATTTTTATTGTGGTTAGATTGCATGTACGTATATTAGAAAGTTTTTAACTTGTGGACTTTTTCTTTCTTTATTGTAATTCAGTCACGTGTTTTGGAGAGCAATAGTCATTGCAAAATTGCCTTAATAAAAAATAGAAACGTGAAGATTGCGAGTGCAAAAAATACTTTTTTCCAATTTTCATCTGCTTATTCGAAAATTATGTGATAGTTAATTTGCGATTTGATATAGATATGGCTCCACCTCGGCCTCCACTGCCGAGTGGAGAGCTACCACCACCAAGACCACCACCGCCAGAGACTGACGACGAGGATGAGATGTTTATGCACGCCCCTCAGCCTAATCAACCGATTATGGTAAAAGGATAAATTCTCTTGAACCAGCGCCATATCACTCGAGCGTGTAAACGTTATTAAATTCAAAATTATAGATGGCAGCCCATGGCCTCCATCAAGAGGTGAGACAATGGTCAAGCAAGGACAACGAAATCATTGCCGCAGCCAAGAAAATGGCCATTCTCATGGGCAGACTATCTGGTCTCGTGAGAGGTGAGGGTGGCAACAAACGCGATCTCATCGCTTGCGCCAAAGCCATCGCCGAGGCATCTCAAGAGGTCACTCGATTAGCCAAAGAGCTTGCCAGAGAGTGTACTGACAAGCGTATTCGTACGGTTGGTATTTTCGTATTGCACATTTCATGCGCGTGAAAATTCGCTTATAAATATAACGTAATTTTGTGTTTGTGTAGAATCTTCTCCAAGTTTGCGAACGCATTCCGACGATCGGAACGCAGCTGAAAATTTTATCCACCGTCAAAGCGACGATGCTCGGTGCACAAGGTAATGTGATTACTCAGCAAATTATTCCTTTCATTGCGAATTTTTTAATGCAATGAAAAGTCAACGTTTGTTCATGACAATGACATTCATCAAAATCCATAGTCTCTATTACTAATAACATGCCACAAGTACTAACAAATCATTACTTTCATTGCTCAGAGACGCTCCTCACCTGGGAAGAGTTGATGTTATACGGTAATTGCTGATGCTAAGCAAAATACTATAATGCTTTCATTTACTGAAACGTCATTCATTTTGCATTTATTCTTTCGACAAAGTTTTTTTCCACAACAGTAGTTTCTAAGTTTATTGTATTATTTATTACTTATTTACCATAAAAACGCTATTCCTCAATCGGCCTCTTTCAACATCTACAATTAGACTTCTCTTTCATTTCATGCTATATGTATTAATCACTGTATGCAGAAAATCAACAAAATAAAGTATCAAATTGTTCGTTGATTTTCATGAGTATTGGCATGTCTATTTTTTTCAGATAGACATACTTATAACCGCAAACTATCAATTATCAATAAGTAGCATATTAAATTTTACAAAAAATGAAGAAACTATTAATAATATTTATGATTTTATAGGTACGGAAGAGGATCAAGAAGCAACAGACATGTTGGTGGGTAATGCTCAAAATCTATGCAGAGCGTAAAAGAAACGGTCCGCGCGGCCGAATGTGCAAGTATCAAGATTCGCACTGCTTCGGGCATGAAATTACGATGGGTACGCAGACAGCCCTGGTACCAGTATTAATTTTTAAGTTTAATAATAATCATCTGCAGAATAAAAAAAAACAAAAAAAATATCGTGAACTGTTATAACTATTAAATTTGTGCATCAATGTTATTGCATTGAATAATGTCATTCATGAAAATTGTACGCCATTTTAGAAGTTAATTATTTAGTTATACATTATTATATTGTGCATTTGCTGATGAATACAAACTTTATGTATCAAATTATATCAAGTTAAAATTTTTTCTGATTTGCGTGAATGAGTGTCTTGAATTTCAATTTCAAATCAAACAATATATTGCAGATTCAACTGCCGATTTATCGGTTGTAATTTGATTAGAAAAATGCAATATCAATTCGAATTACTTCTGCGATCGAAAAACTAAATAAATATAAGTATTTTTTTTTTTAAGTATGGTCAATCACCGTGAAAGCGCTAATACGAATAAATTTTTTATTAAAACGATTGAATTACTTACATATTTATATAAAAACAACCTACTCACACATACATAAGTATTTAGCAATAAATGGTGCAGTGAGAAAACTCAATCGTACTTTTAAATCACGAAGCCGCTATTTTTCTACAATTAAAATAAAAAAAACGTGAGAGTCACAGCTTTAAGTTATGTAATCAAGTTTAAGGTTTATTTTTGTAAACAATGTAAATGTGCAATAAAAATAGAAGAGCGAATAATCCCACATCGTTTGTCATACTAATGAAAAGCCTTCCCGACTTTAAACTGAATATAGTACAATGTGGTGCTAAAGTAATTAATCGTATTAATCAGTCTGCTGACGTATTAATAATAATAATAGTAATAATAATAATAATAATAATAATAATAATAATAATAATCATACAATTACTTTACAAGTGAGTACTTGCATTGAGCTTGCCACGAATGAAAATTATGAGTCTTTGACTATTTACAAGATTATGTCCGTCCTCTAAAAAGATTGGTTCGGAATGTTTTTAAATCTAATTTTATACATATGCCTCATAGAAAATATTGTAACTTGTACCTAGAAATGAATTAATGATAATTTTTAAGATAATAAACTGAAAGTAATTGATATATAACAAATGTACTCATTAATTTTAGCTGTACAAAATATTTACAAAACTTATTTATAACACTTTCAGATTCTTTATAAAAAAAATCTACAACCTTTTAAATAATACTATTGTATACCTAATTTCTTATAATGCCATTATCTAAATTTTTACCAACTGCAGAAATTTTTATTTTGGGCATTTTACTTGGTCTTAAATATGGATTATCAATAGCCTCTGTTTGGGTACTATTTTCTTCACTTTCTTCATTTTTGTCATTCTCTTTCTTGGTTTCACCTAGAAAAAAATTTTGTATAATTAATGAAGTTAGTATTGTCGAGGAGCATGCCCCATTTTAAGGCCATCTAAATAATGTACTCAATCGCATGAGTATAATTATATCAAATAATACATTGATGCATATCTGAAAAAAAAATTAAATTACCTTCTTCTGCTCTAGTTCCATTTTTAGTTGGCTTAACTTCAGATTGTTCTTTTTTCTTCTTGGGGCTTAATTCTACATCACTATCTTCATCAAAAATTTGATCTTGAGGCAAAAGAGCTGATAAATATGTAGGAAATTGAGGAGCACATGCTATTACTAAAAAAATAAAAATATATATATTTTATTGTTATAATTGTGGTAATTAACAAATAATTTGATGTAACTAATATTTGTATTACACTCACATGGAACATACTATTATCATCCTTAAGAAATAAACTATGTGTTTTTTGAGTCTTTGCTGTAAATCTTGTTAATGCTCTTTCAATATCTCTTTTCTGTTGAGCTGCTTTTTCTCTGATGGCCTCATATTCAGTAACGGGCTGCTTATGAGTCTAAAAAATATAAAAAATGTATAGCAATTTCATCTTGATTAAACTTAGAACCTCCTAACTTACCGGTGTCCTGATATATGCATGTGGATCTGGTAGTGGTGGCAAGTGGCTGGGTATGTGCGGTGGATGAATTTGTTTTACTCCAGCCTGCAAAATATTCAACTGTTTTTGTTGAGTTTGTACTTGCAACGGAGGTAAAATTGACCGGTTAGGACGGTGAACATATTTGTTCAAATTGTCAACTCGGATTCCACTGTTGGTTAATGCCAAAATAACATCAGCTATTAGTACTTCTGTTCTACCAGACAGCTCACAGTAATTTCTGGACATAGTTCCCAAATCCGTTATGACTAAAAAAAATTATAAATATTTTCAAATAATACTAATTACCACAACAACGTTTTATGATTGAGTTATGAACTATTTACACGATTGGCACATTTCTGTTAGCGTTTCTAAAGCAGCTTTTTCACATGTTTCAAAACCAGCTTCGTGAATTAAGCATGCTATTGCATGGCTAAGTATTTTGCGACGTGAATTCGTTATCTGTTGATCCATTGTGACAAATTTATAAACAACAGGTACCGACAGTTGTAAGTTGTAACAGGAGTCGTTAACCAACTCTCTAACGCGAGTCGACGAGGAGAGTGCGAGCGCAAGACGTACTGAAGCTTGATTTAACCTTTTTAAAACATAAACATTGTCACACGTTGCCTCTTCATTACCTCTTGAGCAATTTAATGTACTATTTTATCGATACATACATGCTATATACATTATTCTTTTTAAATTTCATATTCAGTTACTTTAATTATAATTAATTGAGTAAACTGAATTCAATATTCATCTGATTTTTATTTTACGAAATGAATGTATCTCAATTTGTTAAATGTTTCATATCATATAAAAGCAAATGGGTCGTGGAAATAAATAGTAGCACCATGGCATTATATTAGCAATAAGAAGTGTTAGTAACTATAGTAGCGCGCGAGCGCGAGTCGCGACACTCATGCCTCATATATCTCGGTTCTGCGGCTTATAACCTCTGCATCATAATATCTGCAGGCATCTAAAGTATAGACTATTTCCTTCTCGTTGATGTATAGCTTGTTAACGAAATCACTCACTTTCAATATCAATTGTACTTGCATTGAGAAATAGACTATAAGTTTAAGTGCATCTCACTCAACTTCTGCAGTTTTTACGTGAATTGGATGTGTTGTAAAATTGGAACGCAGCGAAATTTTATAAATGGAATTGTGACCACGCCCAGAACATCAAATCTACGATTCATCTATACAATTAGTGTTGCCGATACACTGTCGAGTAATTGATATATACTTCGTCAAGTGTTGCTTGTTTTAAGAATTGCGAGATTAACGTATAGTTTTTTTTATAAAAACAATAAAAAATGGTGATGTCTACTGTACAAACGAGACGTCAAGAGGTCGAACAATTGCGCCGAGAGGCCACTATAAAGCGAGAAAAGCTCAGCAAATCTATGAAAGAAATGCTGGATTTTATTCGCGAACACGAGCAAGAGGATTGTCTGCTCGTCGGCTTTTCCTCTCAGAAGAGCAATCCCTTCAGAGAAAAGAACTCGTGTGCCATACTCTAACACTGGGTTCTTTTTGGCCCATTACGCACACAGAGACGTTACAATTCATTGAATCAGTTGAGAGCTGTGCAATGGTGTCAGGTTAGTGTTTATGTTTTAATTTTTCATTGATATCTTCGATTGTATGACAGACAGTTGGATGAATACAAAAGCATATATAAGTTATGACTGTTTGTTAATTTAAAAGGTCCAAAAGAGATCAGTCTTGAAAAATTCTAACTTTTGATTTTATTTATTTCTTTTGTTTTAGTCATAATTCTTTGAGTAAATAATGTATGATCTAGGCAGAATTTTTTCAGATTAAACAAAAATCAACAAATAAGATTCAAAAACATGTATAAATTTTATTTTCTGGACATTCACTTTTCTTGCTAATTTGTGTGAGTTAAATTTGGAATGACTGGTAAAACTTGAAACTCTAAATTTTGCTCATAGGTGATGGTGTCCAAGTAACATAGTGCTGTGAATTAAAGAAAAATTAAATATGTTGATTTTACTTGTTTCAGGGGCAAAGTACCTCATCGTATTTAAATAATAAAACTTTTATGGCTTGGTGGCATGTGTGTACAAACTTCATAAGCATGGAATTGACTCGTATTACCAGATTATTTGCAAGTACTAAAGTTCGTATACAATAAATATAAACTGTGGAATCATTTTTAATACAGCGAAGTATATTTTTGACAAATTATAAACAGTTCATATAAAAAATATTTTCAATATAAAAAAAAGATTTTGATAAAGTAATAGTATTTACAATATTGTATATTTGTATAAATTATTTAGAAAAAAATCAAATGGCATTTTTTAATTTTTTTTGACATAAAAATTTTTTTATACTTTCAAACTTATCAACAACATTTTGCTTCATAAGTTTTCCAATAATTCAATTAAATCATACAAATATGGAATTTGTGCACTGTCTCTCTGCGACTGAACTCTTCGATAAAAAATAGGACAATCTAGAGAAGTACAACTATCAGCATCCATTATGCCAATGCAAGAGTTACAGATCTAAAATTTAAAATTAATAATTATAATAATTTTACTAAATGTTCAGAATTTAATTTAATTAGTCAATATTAAGTTATACATTTAGATTTGACACAAACCATTTTACTATTTGAATGGATTCTTTCATATTGCCTGCATTTTTCATGTAGAGATACTAAACTTCTACTTTGATTTTTAACGCAGTTTTCACAAATGCCTTTATCACAAGACTGTCCACAGGATGGACAAGATGCATTACATAAATATTGAGATATTGTAGTCTTTTGCTTATGATATATTTTCATCAAAGCAGCTGCAGGCATTTTATTGGGTGCCTGGCGGTGAGGCATTTCCATAAACCTTTGTGCAAACATGGTACAAAATATCAAGGTATATTTTATATTATTGAGAAATGATTAAGATATATCAATTATTTATTAAATTCGAAATTTATTGTCTAATGATGAAAACTTTACCAATGTTAAATATATTTAATGAGAATATGTAATAATAAGCAATAGTTATGAATGGAAATAAAAAAAAGGTAATAAAAACTCTTTCAATTATTTCTATCCTTACCAAATAAGAGCATCAACACCAATGAGTTTTATGCATCTATTTAAAGGGGGAATGATAACTTTAGTTATGTAGTATATGGAATTAGGCCTTAAAAAAGGATCTTCAATTAATTCCATTGGCGATTTGACGCATTTTATTAAGGCTCATTTGGTGCACCAGCCACTATGATGTAAGGTACACGCGCACCTGTTCTCGGCACGGCTCGTGGATCTTTTTGAATCATGCGCTTGGTTAATTCTAGTGAGGGTACACAAGCTGCTGCCTTATAGCCTTTCATACCCCGGAATTCTTTGGCAAACGTCAAATCCTGTATTGAGGCTCGCCCGCTAAGAATTTTATCGAGTTGACGAGTTACGTAGTCCTTTACTTTCGACATATCGTTCGTATCGAAAAGTATCCTTAGAGACTTTTCTAATATCTAGAATGCAACATTATATTGTATACTATTAAGGGCTCAAAGGTCGTTTGAAATCAAAAAAAAAATCATTCAATTTTTAGAAAGGATTTTGTCCTCTTTTTTCCCAACACCTTTTAAAATTCCAAAACTTTTATTTACTTCTTAAATACAGCTATTTTCGTGAGACTTTTTTGTGTAAATTTTTTATTCTTGCGCATTGCTAGCGTTTCTTGTTTTTAAATAAACAACAATGTCGTCGTAAGAGTAAGAGCGAACCATTTGACCTGCAGCGCCCACTTTTTTGAAACATGAATGGTTACGGTTAAAATCTTGGACAAAGTGGTAGATACCGAGACCGTAGATTTATTATGAAGATAACAAACAAAAAAACAAAAAAAATATGCCAAAGTTTTTTGTGACCTCGTGCGAGGTCTTGATCGTAACAATTCATGTTCCAAAGAAGCGTGTATTCGACCCGGGCGCTGTTGCTGAAACGCTTCGCTCTTAAAGTAACGAGAAGCGAGGTGCATCTTTGAAAAATGTAATAGGCCTACGCCAACAAACGCAAAAGAAGAAACAATTTAACACCCATAAAGACGGAAATGGAGGCGTCTTAGTGAGAAATAAACATTTTGTAAATTTAAAAAATTCCATGGAAAGAAGAAAAATCCATTTCAAAAATTGAGTAAAGGATTTTCGATTTACAGCCCCGTTTGAACCCTTAACAGAGTGTTCATCGGAATTTCTTTTTCAGAGAGTTCTAAAACTTTATAAATCATTATAGCATTTGCTACAAGCGTTCGATCTTCTTTGATACGCTTAAAAGAACGCGTTCACATTGCATCTGTAAATTCTATAAATAATCCACTCTTACCTTGGCTACAGCTGGGCACCCATCTCGCCGTACAGTCTCAATCCCTTTAGCTAAATAAACTGGCTTATCGTTTACATTTTCGTACATGTAGCCGCAGTATCTTTTCTTGGTCTGTAAAGATTTTTGATTGCTGGATAAGTTTTTGTTATTTTTAATATTTGTTTGTAATTATTATGAAAATCAAATGTTAGCTTACTTGAAGAATACAGGGGTGCATGACTTTTTCAAATTTCAATTTGACCGGTTTAGGATTGGCTGCCGTAACGGCATCAGCCATTCGGGCACCAATATCGAATGCCTCTTTGCGCGTTTTATTCTTTAACAGAATGAATAGAGAATCCGTATCACCATAGATAACTCGAGCCCCCCATTCGGATGTTGATTCTACCAATTTTATTGCTCGCTCAAGCGTTTCTTTACCTTTACTCACGACACTATCCCCTACCTATGCGATGGTATAGTATCCGATTAACATTGTGTTTTTCCAAATAAATTATTGATAAAATAAAACCTTGAAAAACAATAGAAACCTCGATACATGGCATACGGCCGCTAAAATTTGCAGCGGTGTATCCGTAGGTAACATTGGCGATGAGCTTCAATCCAAGCTGCCTTGAATGCAATGCCCTTTGCAGAGCTCGATCACTTTTCGGATGATCTTTCATAGCTTTTTTCACCATAAACCTAGTATCGAGAATTTCTGTTAACATACGTGGCAAGATTCCTTTTCTTACATCTTCCCTGACAAATGCAACCCCACATGGTGCGTAATTAATTCTATTTTGTAGGTGCTGAGCCAATTTTTTTGGTATCTTTAAGTTTGTGCAACCGAATTCGAAAGGGTGGAGTCTAAAAAAAAGTTATGATTGTGATATATTTTACGCCTTATTAATTTATTTAACTCACGATCCGATGAGATCCACGCGTCCTAAACAGGTGGAAAAACAATAGTTGTATGCTATAATTATACTTGGATACAAGCTCTGAAAATCCAAGACAACCACTGGGTCGTGATACATGGTCGATTCGGGCTCCATAATGAGAGGTAGCGATTCAGGTGCTCGCATACAAGCGCGTTGATGAGGTGACGGTGAGACTGGAATGTAATTCATCGGCTTGGCCAGACGTAACATCATCGACTCAACTCGAAATTGCGAGCCACGGGAAAAAACTTCGAAAAATTGTACGCCATAAAGTCTCGCATGTTCACTTGTGCGATCTGTAAAAAAATAAAATGTCTTATGCAAAAAAATGATCGGTAATGATAAATTCAAAATAAGACGAACTTATGATATCGAGATGGTGAAGCAATCGATGGACGCCAATTACTCTATTGCAATAATTATCAATGACTCGCCAGCGAGAGTTTGGGGTATTCCACCATTTGGTAAGGACGTCGAAACTCCAATGAGGTACGCGTTCGCTTAATACGTTATACATTAAGCTCTCGTAAGTGTAACTGTACAGGGCTACATTGGAAAAATTATTATATCAATTTTTAGTATACTTCACTGATATTTCTTACCGATTTCATGCCTCATAATTCTCCATATATCGAGAACGATTCTTCCAGGCAATCTGACTTCAGCTAATATTTCTAGATGTATTTGTATGGGTTCATCAGCAGCTGCCTCCCAATTACACTTAGCGTTGGGTATTCTTGATATTTTACCGCCCAATGACTTACCCAACAGCGATGCGCGTTGAAACATGTAACCCCAGGACAGAAACTCCATGTCCCAACCGATCAGAATATCCGGATCACTGCGGGATATGACATCCACTACGACCTGAAATATTTCAACTTCATTTGACACGTAGGTGAGAGTTTGTTCGTTCACTGAAACTTGTTTATTTTTAGCATTTGGATCGACAATTATTACGCCGCACTCGAGGGTTTTCGCTTTCGTCCAATCCGGAGGTACATCGTTGTGAATGGCGTAAAACACAGCGCCGATCGGATCTTGCCGCGGATCTGGTAATAAATTCGGTCGCGTTATCACGTGCACTTCCAAGCAGAATGTTGTTAAGAATTGATGCTGTAAATAATTTATAAACGTGTTTAACGAGCAAAAATCGGTGAGGCTTTATACTTACGTTCGTCATGGCTTTATCATTTCCCAATTTTTCGTGGCCTACGTTAGCCATTGAAATTCGATTTGTGAACTCGATTTGTCCACAAGATACTCCAAAATGTTTAGAAGTAATGCTACTCTCGGTGTCATAAAATATCCTCGATAAATCAACGCTGGGTTCAAATACAACACTTTTAGATGACAGTCCAGATTTTCGGTATTTCAAAACACGAAGTTTCTTTTCTTCTTTAAGCTTTTCATTTTTTTGTTCATCTTTCCTTTCGTCGAGCCATTTTTTTATGCTTATTCTATTAGGAGGTGATTCAACCGGTTCTGTTTCGTATACTCATTAAACTCTGGAATTGAATCGTTAGAGTTGGAACTAGTAGCGGTGGAGGTAGAGGTAGAGGTAGAGTTGGAGGAGGAGGAGGATAAGGAGGAGGAAGAGGAGGAGGTGGTGGTAGAGCTGAAGCTGGAACTGGAGCTGGAGCTGGAGTTGGAGCTGGAGTTGGAGCTGGAGCTGGAGCTGGAGCTGGAGCTGGAGCTGGTAGAATCATCCGTTTGCGAAGAATTGAAAGGCATACGAAGTTTGACATTATCGGAAATCATGGAACTAGTCTCTTTATCTAAATTTTTTTCATCACTATTGCTCTTGGACTTACAATTGATCATATCCTCATAAGTCGTACGAATCACTTCTTCACGATTTAATAATTTAACACTATTGATGCTTCTTGGGATAGTGGCAAATTTTCTTGATCACAGAAAATTCTAAGCCTATTACCCGTTAAGTTTGAAAACGATGGCTCTTTATGCAAACTATGCATAGTTTTGCTTGCAAAGAGGTGATTATGAATTTCGAATCTAGTACTTTGTGAGTTACTCAAATCGCTATCGTTAATTATCACAGAATTATTAACTACGACTACTTGAGTCTGCGATAGAGCAATCGTGTGGGTTGACTCATCGGAATCTTCAACCAATGTCATGTCGCTTTCAAAGCCTTCTTCAACGTGAGTGCGCGGTTCATTATTACTTAGCTGGTTGAGAAATTGGGCTTGTGAACGATTTTCCATAGACGTGCAGTTGTCTTGATCAATTAAAGCCTTTTCATTTCCTTCTATAGTAGTTTCGCGTTTTGAATTATCTCTAACGTTTGTGGGAAACATTCGCCATCAGAATCTTCAGCTAATCCGACATCTTCTATTTCTATAGATTTCTTTTTATTTACATTTGAAAGCATTAGTTTTGGTTCAAATGCTGGTTCGGAAGACGTAAAATCGTTTAAATTTTCTCTCGATTTGTCTTTTACTTGTGAGGACGGTAAATGTTTATTGCTTGTACCAAAAAGATTTGATTTTATCTTAAATGCTATTGATGTATTAGTTTTACTCGACGATTCTTCCTCTGAAAAGAGAGAAGAATCAATTTTATATATGTTCAAAGTAAAGTGTAATTCTTAACTTACCAGATTCTTTAATTGGCGAAAAAATATTCTTTCTGTAGAAAGCCCGATTAATAATATGTTTATCAAAAGGCATATTACTTTTAGCACCAGTAGTGGGCGAATTTATAGGCGAATTTTTTGGAGTTTTTGTTATTTCGACACAAAGCGGTGAATATGTACGATTGGGACAACTTGGACTCGTTAGCTTACTGCTCATCCTTTTTAGTGGTGATCTACGCGGCGTACGGGGACGTTTTTTTTCACTTCCGTTTGAGGAATCATCATCTTCACTACTAGAAATTCTTTTTCGTTTTCTTGGCGTTACAGTTGTAGATCTACTGAAACTACCGGTTTTTCTTCCTCGATCAGATTTGTAGTCACAAATTAAAAATTCTTCACTAGCCAATGTCAGATCAGCAACTTCTGACGGATTTATTTGACTGTTTTCATCGTCTATAGGTCCATCCACTTGAGGAATTTTTGTTTGAAGAATAGGTAGATTCACTGTTACTTAAAGATTCTAGTTCAAGATCTAAAAAATAAACATTTCAGTGACTCTTCCAATATGGATGTAGTGGAAATAATAACATTGGTTACTTATTTGAGAATCGCTCTGATGCACAGCTTCTGGTTGTGAATCATTACGATTTATAAAATTCTCCCATTGGGTTCGATGAATATTGTCCAATTGAAAATTGGTCATATTGAGATCATCAGCTTCATCATAATCATCTCCTTCATCTGCCCCATCAATCTGCTCCAGAAAGTGATCATCTAAGGGTGCTTGTGAATGTTGGGTACCAAGTATACTATTTGAATCTATAGGATTTATGTCTTGATTTTCCTCATTGTGGCCTAAACTTGAAAGCATATCCAAAAATACTAACTAAAAATAAAACATAAATAGAAAAAACCATCATTCATTTTTGTTACTAACTAATTGCATGTTTATGTTACAATCACTTGTATCCAGAGAAACTTCTTTGGAAATATATTGAGTTTGTGTTAGCAATAATGATTCATCAATAATTTTATTTTGAAATTTAGGTAATACTGATGAGTCCAATGGGCCAGCATGGATTTCTAGTTGAGATGCATCGAGTAAATTAATATTATCAGATACTTGAATAGGATAGGATATATTTCTTGGACTGGCAGATATTGTACTTTCATTACTCTAAAAAAGGGTTAATTAGAATTCATGAAGTATAATTAAAAATTATTTGATGATCACAATTTTCCTTACTGGAATTTCAAGTACTGCTAGACGTCGAACGAGTCTTTTGTGATGATAAATATCATTTTCAGTAGGAAGTTTTGATTCTTTTGGTCTTTCTGGACTTGGTGGATTTGTTAATTGAGAATCACCACCTAATGCAGCTCTAGATCGTCTGGCTCTTTCTTCTGCCCAAATAGCAGCTATTCCTGGATTAGAATCAATTCCATTGTCAATCACTTCTCGATTTTTAATATCAGATGCCCATGCATCTATTTCAATTTGACAAACACTTTGCTTTGTTATTGAATGTGGTAAGTAGTCTTTATCATTATTCAGTGTATCAGAGACTGAATCAGAGTTTGGCTGTGATGTATTTTGACCAAGAAGAAGTGATTTACTATGACGACGTTTGGCATGTTTTAAATTTATCATGCTCATTCCGTATATATTGTAATCCATCATAAATTGTAAGGTGAAGGGAATATGAGCTTCGTAAGGTTGAAAAACCTGACCCATTACAGATCCAGTTTGTAAAAGATCAGTAGCTCGTTTCTGCATTGCAGGGTTGTAATAATAAACTTTGAAGAAGTGATGTTTCTTTCGATGATATCCATAAAAAGGTCTGAAAATTGTATACTCGATAAGTTATCTTTCTTAAAAAACAAAGTTATTGCTTAAAAAAGTTATAGATATCCTCTTATGTATAATTTGTTTACATAAAAATCATTAACTGGAATTGTGGAGGCAGTGTAGTTGCTGTAAGAGGCCAGTGCATAAGCTGACGAATTGTTACATAAATTTTATTAAAGTCTATGTGACCCTCCATAATTCCAGTTCATTATTTTTTAAAATAAAGTTTTTGATTAAAATGTCTCACATTCCAGATACTTGTTGAATTTTATAAACATGATGTGCATTAGTTTTAGCTGATCCTAAAGTTACATTGATAGCTGAATCAATAGACGCAGCTAATTGGTAAGCTTGAATATCTGCCCTCATTTGACCAGTATAAGGGATATACATGTAGGGAAAAACTCCATGGATATGAAGACAAACTTTGTCTCCTATGTAAAACAAAGCATTTTTCAATGAGAGCTAAACTTAGCATGAAGAATAACGTAATAGCATCATACCATTGGCAGTAATGCCAAAGATTCTAATAATCGGCACTTGCTTGATGTCACTGCCTCGGAACGGTGAAAAAGTTGGATCGACATCGGGAATGGGCACTGCTTGATAAGAGTCAACAGAAACTACCCTTATAGAGTACATTATTGTTCAAATGCATGAAATGTTTTCATGCATTTACGACGACTCGAATGAGCCACACGCAAATGAAAATGTAAACAAAGGCGCATTGCCGCGTTATTCACAATTTCTGTCTGCTAGTGAATGCTCGCGTCATCTGCTATACGTATAAGACCATCTTTTTATTGAAAATACAAGATCGCGAGATGATACGATAGATTTGAAAAAAAAGTAATAAAAGAAATCCAAGTTGGCTGGCAAAGAAAGAACGTGTTTTTATAAATAAAATAAATTAGTTGATTTATTTAAAAGTGCTGAATAGAATATTTCGAAACATTCATTGTTCTATTTGAAAGCGCAAAAGTAGCTTAAGCTTTGTTAATGATTGAACAAAAAAACGCGAGGAAATGAAAGTTGTTATTGAATGTGCATTGTATCATATGGGGTTAGATGAAACATCAGCAATAATTTCTCGCGATGTACTGTCATCGAAAATTTGGCAAAGCAACGATCAATATCCGATTGGTTATTTATCAAAAAAATAATTAAATAATTTAAAAAAAAAAAAATAATAATAATAATAATAATAATAATAATAATTACATTCAACTGCACATTCGATTTGTGGTAGAAAATAGCCTCGGATATAGTCGTGCGCTATTGAAAGAGAAAGTGCATATCTTTCGAAAAGGCGAATTTCGCCAACGCACAGATTATTTAATGTAAAAGGTGAAAGTGCATGTATTGAAATAAAATAACTGAGTTTTCTAGTTCGAGACTACCAAAATGATACTTGTGCTTTTGTAAAAATTATAATTATCTCTATGTAAGTTATATCTTATGTTATGGAAAATATATATTTTTGGGCTGATAAATTTTATGATTTTTAGACTATATGTATACAAATGAAAATAGATATAGACAGTTGAGAAAAGTATGGAATATTTCATCAATTAATTCATTTTAAAATGAGTGTAAATAGCTACGATAAGTCGAGAACTTAAAAGTCAACGTATATATGTAAAACAATCTTAACGATAGTTCAAGTCCTGACAATCAAAGGTATAGATAAGTGATTTGAATTCGTTGACACGATAATAATCAAAACTGATGACTGGCTTTAAAAAAAAAGACTATGATATTGTGAATTAAAATCGCTAGAAAAATGACGAGTTTTAAAAACTTAAAGAAGAATGAATAATCGACAATATGAATCGAAAGTATGAGTTGGTTGGTATGAAAATTGATAATTCAAGAAAGGAAAGGTATAAGCAACGGGGCATAAGCAGTGTTGATAACATAAGTAAGATAAAATTAGTAAAAGACTTTCGAATGTTCTCTCGATGCTGATCAATGAAAATTTCACGACGAACCATGAGTCAGTGTATTACATGACCATGTCATAAAAGCAATCTGAGCCTAGGGGACAGAGCGCCGAAAAAGTATTTTCATTTCAACAGTGTATACATATATAGATTCTTAGTCGCTCGTTGTAGCGTCATTTCCCTCGCGTGATCATCATTATAGCGAGCAAGCATATGAGAAACGTGTAAAGCTGCTCGAGCGATCGATGTGCAACAAATACCTAACGCACATATTATTATTAGTCGACATCGAGAGGGCAGGCTTCGAGCAGCAAGATGTGCGTACATAAAAATTGTCAAACGTCTATATTTAAAGTCGGAGCAGAGCGCGGACAAAAGCCCCAGCGTATCCTATAGCGGTGAGCACGACTTTGACTTCCACGGGTGCGCTCACGCGATCGGCCGCAATTGACTCTCTCGCGTAAAGTCTCGCCATGATGTATAGGTATACGAATACGTCGTGTCAGTGTGTATATATTCACGCATACGCGCGCGCACACACACACACACACACACACACATACACGCGCGTAGATTGTAAGTGTATGCATACGTCAACAGATAATGCCGAGTGCGACTACTCACTACACTGACTCACTACGACTACAGCCCACGGCGGCTCCGGCGGGGCAGGGGCTGGTGGTGGGGCATGCACTGCTGCACTACACGCAGAGGAAATGCGCGCGCGAGAGCGCATAATAGGCAACAATCTCGTTTGATTCAGTACACAGTAGTAAGGTTGCAAAGCCTCGCCACTTGCCAGGGACGCACTACATCGAAGCACGCGCGCGCCACGCTGGCGGCTTATACACAGCAGTTGTCGTGTACATACGATAGTGACAGCTGGATTTTCCATTCGCGCTGCGCCTTTTTGTTGCAGCTCTGTAGATAATATCTAGTCCGACAGTCATCGCAAGCAGACGACCCCTCACCTAGTGTTGTCGCAGCCAGTGTCGCTGCTGAGACAATTATTTTATTGTTAGAGTAGAATAATCTTTTCTCCATACACGCAGGTGAGTACATGGTTCAAACTAGTATACATACCAAGGGAATATATGCACGCATAAAAGAAAGGGTCAGTGTATATAGGTAGGGCAATGTAACGGTGAGGAGGCCGCAAATAAACATTGCTTAGCCGTAGCTTGAGTCTTGCGCGCGTGTAAAATTCTTTTTGGCATTCACGTGATCCGCGCATCGTATAACTTATTATACTATGCCTACGTTATATATATGTAATAACGCCAAACAGACAGTCACGACTCGCTAATTTACTCGTTGCGCCGATTATACCTATGTTATAGTTTCGTCTGCGGCGGATGTTCACATTACTCTCACTTTTGCATTACGAGAGTGAAGACGGTGTGATAGCCTCGCGTCTGTGAACCATACGTGTATTTCGCTCGCGTGTAAATCTTACAATCTATTTATTTAGATGTTTTTTTTTTCTCGTCTCCAGCTGATTGACTGTATCAAATGATTTTTATTGTACTTTAATATCTCTGCACAACGTTGTCTTATTTACGTAACCTGCGATACATGAAAAAAGTTTTGTCTGCTGATTTACGCTCATACGTGAGTTAAATTCATATATACATACGCATACACATTGACACGCCGCCCGTATAGCTATATACATAAATATAGTAAGTATATAGTATATAAGTGTGGATTCGATTCGGGTGTGGATGGATAAAGAGCGGTCTAACGCTGACTCGTGCAGCTGTCGTTAATTTCATTTTCATTTTATGATCGATATCGTGCTTATACATGCCATAGAAAATCAAAGTAATGCTATTACTATTTTCCCCTGACCAAATGCGTGCTTTAATCTTTTTTTTTTTTTATACATACACATACAAATACATCGAATGCTTTGTATACAATACTTACTTATATACCTTTGATTTATTTTATTTTAAGTATCACGCTTCGTTGCAACTTTTTATTTAGGTTTATATACTTTGTTCTGATGATTATTTTTATCTACCATATAGTCTTCTGCTTGTTCTATTTTATGTTTTCTTCATTCTTACCAATCGAACTTACAATCAGATAATCTTCGTTATAAACTACACAATCAAATTAAAAAAAATTAACGAAAATGTTTCAGTACACGTCTTTGACTGTTTAATATCCTTGAATAAAAAATTCACTCACGACTCTTTTTATTTGTTTGATATAAATAGAACGTTAATGCACAATTATCGATTTCATTTTTGTTAATGTCGCGACTATTTTTCTTCTTTATCAGTGGAAAATTTTCGATCTATTGTTCATGAGTATTGTTTAAATGAGCTTGCATTTGTACAAATCTACTTTTTTCAACAATAGCGATTGTTGAAAAAATGTACACCTGAGTAGTATGTTATCTATTAAAGTCTAAAATAATTATGTGAAAATCTATACTAAGTTACCCTCCAATGAGTTTTAAAATGTTGGCAACATATGCAGACAGACAACACTCTTCTCTGACCATCCAAGCAATTAAGCATTTCAAGTGAACTTGAAAGCACTAAATTTGTCTCTGTTTTGTCAGGTACAATTAAAGATTTGTGCCAGATTGTATTAGTAATTTCAGACGTGATACAGTTAGATTTTTTATTATTCTTTTATTTTTGCAAAGAAGTCTAAAAGTTATATATAATATCAGCTTATTTAATCTTAATTAAATGACCTACATGTTTAGAGTGAATGAAATTAAGTTGTAAATAAATCAAAAACATGGATCAATCATTTGCTGTAAATTGAAAAAGTAAAATGATCATTATTATAGTAAATTTGCTACAACACAATGGTGAGGAAACGTGTAAAACGAAAGACTTCTGCTGCAAACAATGCAAGTGTTGCTAGTCTAATGGGAAACAATGAAAAGAACTCCAATCAAGTTTTCAAGGAAGATGTGAATTTTAAAAAGAAAGTAAATAAAGACTGCAGCAATCTTGATATAATTTTTAAAGGACACTGTTCACCTTCATCAGAAAATCTTATGAATGATATATCATCAATGGTATTTTCAAAGTGCACCTCAATAACCACTGCTTTTTCAATTTTTATTTTTAAAATATTGTTTAATTTTTATTTTAGAGTATTGTACTGTTCTTTATATTATTTTCTATTTTACAATTGTTGAAAAGCTTTTTAACTTACTTATTTCAATTTAGTTGATTGAATTTTTAGCTTCGATAATTTTTTTTAAGAAAAAAATAATACCCTTCATTTATGAAATATTACTACGAAAATTCATAAGACATTGGTACACCTGTAATATAGTTATAACCAAATAATGACTGATTACACACTTTTAATTAGTTTCACGATTTCATGTGGTTATTTTAGTTTATGTTCTTCTTGATGATAAGAATTGTAATGCAAGTTTACAATAATTTTTTTGATAACCATTCTAAAACTTGAACTAGTCTTATTGAACAATTTTATTAAAATTCAATTTTAAAATTTTCTATTTTTCTATGAATTTCTGGAAAAAAGTATAATGATAAATCGGTGTAATAATATGATAATGAAATAAAATTAATAATATTTTAAAATAAGAAATGAAAGAATTGTAAAAAATAATTATTTAAGTTGCTAGTTATCACTGGTTGTGTAAAAACTTAGTGAAGTGAAATGATGATATGAGTTATAATGAGGGGGGGACCCTTGATCCCAAGTGACCATTACATATGTATTTCATGTTTTCAAGATAAGCAAATTGGTTCTTAACTAGCAAGCTATACTCAGCAAACATCACAAATTGTTCTCTATCAATCAATGCCCAAAAATATATTAAATTTGAGAAGAATATTTTTTTTTAAATGAAAGAATGGTGTCAAAAAGTGAACATGAACTAAGTGATATCAGCTACATAGTAATAGATATGAATTTTTTAGAATTAGAAGTAAAAAGTTTTTACTTTATTTAAATGTTTCAAACACATCAGGGTTTAATTTATTTTCAAACACTTATTAATATTTTGCAAGTTTGTTTTGTTTGCTCCTACAAACTCTGATATTGCATAGAGATAAAACAAAATTTAATTCAAATTGTTATTACAGGCTAATAATAAAGCAGAAACTACAATGTCTGGGCGTACAAATATCACACGACGTACAAGAGATGTGCCATCAACATCTACAAATGGTGCTCGTTCTAAGTCACATCAAGATAATAGCAATAAATCAAAATCAAAATCACAGGATGATATTGATTTAGATCACTTGACTCTGTGGCAACATCCTATCAAAACTCTCAACTACTTTTTAAGAGAACTGCTAATCGACTGCCTTAGTTTTGCAAGGAAGACTTTTCAATATAAGAAAACCGTATTTTGTACAGTAACATTTATCACTTGTTTTTTCTTGCTGGGTAGAATATCAGGACCACAACAGCCTGTATGTTAAATTCATAATATTAAACATAAAACAACCAAAACATGTATTTCATCCAATTTCTTTATTTACAGCTTTTTATTGCATGGGAAAGTCAAGTAAGATGGTGGCTATACTGGGTAGGTTTAGGAATACTTTCAAGTGTGGGATTGGGAACTGGACTACACACATTTGTTCTGTACCTGGGTCCACATATAGCATCTGTTACCATGGCTGCTTATGAATGTGGTGCTTTGAACTTTCCGGAACCGCCTTATCCAGATGAGATTTTATGCCCTACAAGTGTTGATACTAATTGGACAGTAAGCATATTTAATATTATGAGGAAAGTGCGAATTGAAGCTATGATGTGGGGAGTCGGTACTGCCCTCGGAGAACTGCCACCTTATTTTATGGCTCGAGCAGCACGTACTAGTCGACAAAGTAGCAAGGATCAGGAGTGTGATGAGGAACTTAAAGAACTCGAAGCTCTTGAGGCACTTGAAAATGGTGAAAATATTTCAATTATCATGCGTGCCAAATTAGCTATGAAACATTTTGTTCAGAAGGCGGGATTTTTGGGCATTTTAGCTTGTGCATCTGTAAGTATTCTGGAAATGTTAATAACCATCAACAATTATTTGCAGCTAGCTAAAATTAATCTTAATTAATTTATAGATTCCAAATCCATTGTTTGATTTAGCTGGCTTAACATGTGGCCACTATCTCATTCCGTTTTGGACATTTTTTGGAGCTACCTTAATCGGCAAATCAATAGTTAAAATGCATATTCAGCAATTGGCTGTGATAGTAGCATTTAACGAAGATTTATTAGAAAAAGTAATTAGTTTTTTGGTATATGTGCCTGGTGTGGGAACGAAATTGCAAGAGCCATTAAAGAAGTACCTTGTGGAACAAAAACGTAAACTCCACAACAAAACTGTTGTAAGTATCATACGATTTTTGAAATATAATCCTTAAATCAATTTTAATTCATTCTTTTCAAATTACAGGGAAGCACAACGACAATATCTTGGCTGTTTGATAAATTCGTGATGCTCATGGTGTGCTATTTCCTTGTAACAATTATTCACGCACTCGCGCGGAATCATCATCGGAGACGTACAAAAGCTTCAACTGATTGATTTAAAAATGTAGATTTAATTTTTTTTTATAATTGAGAGTGTATACCATACACAGAAACAAAATTAAGCAGAAGCAACCGCCGCAATCTACCATTGTTGATCATAAATACGTAATTGGCAAGGAGGGAAGAAGTTATTGTAACACTATTGTCTTTGTTTGCCTGGATGTAAAAATATAAATGCTAACTCTTTCCGAATCAAGTCCTCCAGAAAATACGTTTCGATGTGATGCAAAAAAAGTCGGTTGTAAAGTATTTTGTGTTTTTTTAATCAAAAAATATAGAATCTTCTTAAAGCTTTATATTTGTTTGTAAATGCTTGTTGAGGTAAAAGCTATTTTAGTGTTTACGGTAACATTGCCCAATTTTAAAATGTATCCCGATAATTATAACAAGATTTGAAGTTGAATGCATTTTTTTTTACGTCAAAAATTTGACATCTTTAAAAACGATAATTTTGATATTTGTGATGCAATCGTACAACTTTAAAGTACTAACTTAAGTTTACTTCTTCACTGAAAAAACTGATTTAACATATGAAATGAAATTATTACACGTCCATACCTTACACAGATTTATGTTTTTGTTATTTATCATATAATATATATAATGTACATGATTTAATTTTCTTCGAGTACTTTATAGAATGAACTATTACATTCCAAAAAAATGGATGATTTGCTAGTTTTGCATGAATAAATGAGCTTGTTCATAATGTTAAATAACGATGTATTTGCTTGATGAGTCAATTGAATGAAGTATGGTTATATATGTAGCCTGTGTATAATCATTCATTACCAGTGAGTTAATTTTAGGTTTATTTTTTACTGTTATTTGTTATTTTTTGAGATCACTTATGAGCAATTTTTCGTTTCACGTTTTTTAAACACAAATTTCATCTGTTGAATAATTAGTCCATGATTAAGAAAGTTATTAAGTTTTATAAAACTGCGTGGCAACTTTTACTAAAAAATGAACATATGTTCCTTTGAATATATTTCTACGAAATTGCAATCATAGTTCTTACAATACTTTCTATTATGTATTTAATAAATACTAGTGATAATTGTGACATTTAAATTAATGTTCTAATAATGAAACAAACTTAAATATGGATGTGTAAAGAAACTTCTTGTTATATATTTCAATTGAGTACCTACAATGTTATAAAGATGAATTTCTAATATTTATATTTTAAAAATTGTATGGCATGATATGTTTTGAATATCTATTTCATATGTACACACCATGTGAGACACATTGAATTCAGATGAATTCAGTGCAAGTGTGATCATACTTGTATAAACCAATATCAATATTATCATAAGCAAATAAAACATTTTTAAATTTCAAATTAAGTTTAACAACTACATTTATTTAGAAAAAAAAAAACATGAAAAATTTTATTTTTTTTAATTTAACGAAACAAAGACCTTATACAGTTATCTTAAGTAATATCAGTAAATTTTGTGTTACTTAATAAGGATCACAATATCACTATTATATATAATGTCACCTACCATATGACCATAAAACACTGATCATAAGCAAGTCAATTTTATCTTGTTTTACTATTTTTTATCACCACTATCTTTTGGTTGTTGCTTAATTCTGTAATCTGAAAGAGCTGCTTTTATGGCATCTTCTGCAAGCACTGAAAATGTAGAAAAAAATTTCTATAGTAATATATTTTGAGAAGGACAAGCAGTTGTAATTATTTCTTACTTGAACAATGTAGCTTGACTGGTGGGAGACATAATTCTTTAGCTATGTCAGTATTTTTCAACTTTAATGCTTCATCAACCTATATTAAATTGAAACATCATAAGTACATTCTCTAAAGCATTGTGTGATAATAATATAAACAAGAAAAATTTGTTTTACAAGAACTTTCTTGGAAAATTATTTTTAAATTCCAGTTTTAAAGCTTTTTGACGAATGCAAAGTTAAATAGTTTACAATAAATTGAACTTACTGTTTTACCTTTCACCCACTCTGTAGCTAGAGAACTGGATGCAATAGCTGAACCGCATCCAAATGTTTTAAATTTGGCATCAATAATCTTACCATTTTCATCAACTTTGATCTGAAGCTTCATAACATCACCACAAGCTGGTGCTCCAACTAAGCCAGTACCTACACTTTTATCATTTTTATCTAGACTCCCGACGTTTCTAGGATTATCATAGTGATCTATGACCTGAAAGAAGAGAATAAATATCCAAATAATAATCTTTGTAATAAAATAATATTTGTTTGAAACATAATAAAAAATAATGGTAATGGTAATTAGTTTACTTCGTAAAAATGAACATTAAAATACTTGGATATTTTATTATTGAATTAATAGTACACAGTGATAAATTCTTTTTTATTCTTCAAATTAAAAAAGAAACATTTTTTCTTAACGCAAGTGTTGCACAACGAATTGCAACGTTATTTATGGTTCTCAGTTAATAAAATATACTTTCATATTGATGAGAAATTAAATAATTAACTACGATAATTTTCAAAAAGTGATAAAATATTGAGCAAAATAAAATGATATTTTTATGAAATAATGATAGAATAATACTACAATATCTTTGAGGTTACTTTGATTGATTATTAACTTACTTTTGGGTGATAAAAGACGCATGGTGTACTTGAAAAAAAGTTTTTCGATGCTTCAACAATTTTAGATGGAACTACTCGCCATAAAGCCATATTTAAAAGTAAACACAAACAATTTTATCGATAAATGAAAGTCTGAACCGACGATATTTGACAGCACGAGATTATATATTCTTGTATTGCGCTTAATGTATTAACACTAAGGTTGTTCGGTTAGGAGTTAGGACGAACAGTTCGGTTTGACATAAGTACTGGTAGTCTGGTACAGATCAGTGCGCTTGCGCTATACTGAGACCGCGTGCCAGCTGCCGCCTGCCAGTTGCCACTGCCGCCCGCGGCCCGCACGCTGCATGCACTACGCACTACGCAGTCAGCGGGATGACACGAGTTAATGAGTGAAGAACTGCGTGGACTTATTGTTGTTACATTTTTAAAATATTTTTAAACCATTTTCATAAAAAGATTTCATTCTTACGGGTCAGTGATAGTTTGAACAATTACATTTTAATTGTCAATATTGTCCTTGATAATATTTCTATTTGCAGAATTCGTGTCATTGAATTGAATGTATATTATGTAGTGAATTTTCATTCTGTCACAGGATTAGGCTGGAAATTGGAATCCAGTTTGATAATTTATTTTATGTAAATTGTACAAATCTAGGTTAAAAATTTCACTGGATTTAAAATTGATCGGGAAATACAGCGATTTCTTTTAACACGGTCTCAACTTTCCGCGTAGTGTGGGGGGTTTTGTAGCCAATTACTAATGGAGGTACATACAGGACATTTTTATCAAGAAATAATATTTTTAACCAAAAATTTCTTGGCAAATTATAAACAAAAATCTTGTCATTTTTTTTGTCTGATGCATATTTAGCGAATTAAAAATCGTTAAAATTCGAAAAATAGCAATTTTGGCAACTTTTCAAGTTGAATAACTTGATTTAATGAATATTTTTTCACTTTTAATTTAGAAATCGAAAGTCTAGGTCTAAACACTACAAGTAAGAGTGGTTGGGATTTTAAAAATGTTAATTAAAATTATTATTAAAAACCATCTCCAAACTTGCCTATAAAAATGCATGGTACCAAAGCGATAAAATTTATATTGATAGGGCCAACAAGAAGGATTTATTTGTAATTCCGGATTTCTTGGCCTTTTAGCGCAAGTCCACGCGATATATTCAGTTTTGGGGAGGATGAGGGTCAAAATACATGAGAAAATTTTGACAGGTCGACATTGCCTACGAAAACCCTTTATAGTAGGTCACATTCATGGATATTTTACTTTTGTATTGGATATTGGATATAAAAATAATTTTCTGTTAAAAGAAAATTGAGCGTAATCTTAAAGAATGGTCTAGACAGTGTGGGTACGATTTTAAAGGTAAAATTGAATTTAAAGTTTCACAAATTTCTCGAGTTTGAAATTTTGTTTATATTTCAATGACACTAATTCTGCAAGAAAAAAATAATATAAAGGACAATTTCCGCAAATAAAAGGGTATTAAAAGAGCTATCACCCAGCTCGATTAATATTTTTAAAAATTTTTGAGAATTTTTTAACAATTCTACACAGAGGCTTATACAGATATAACATACACACAACACAGCTGAAGTATATTAGCGTGTAATGGTATCGGGTAACTGACTTTTGTGAAAGCATAAGATGTGATTCTCATCAACTGATTTATTTTTATGTACTAAAATTAATGAATAGCGATGAATTTCCAAATGCAATTGTTTTCTCGGCTTGGACATCACACGAAACATTTGTCACTACTTAAACAAGTTTATGTGCGGCCTCTATTACAACGTTAGTTTGTATTAATAGATCAAAATTTTCATTCATGAGTGCCAAACAGAAAATTAATTATTTCTGAGAGTAAAATTCAATTGTTTGTTAATAATTTCAGTTGCTGTAAAAGCTATCAAGCAAGATTATGTTGACGAAGGTGCATTAGAAATTTTGAGTGAAAGTTTTGAAATTTCTCAAGCAATCGTGGATGAATGGTATGCTGCTATTCTTACAATTGTTACATTGCATTTGCGCTCTCCTAGTATTACCATTAAACCTCCAGAATTCAAGCAATGTTTGGAAGAATTAAAGTAAATTTCCAAAAAAAATAACCATAGTGAAATAAAAAATAGCAGTAACTTATTAGAGTTAATTATTTCTTTTTTCAGATTTTCATCAGAATGTATTCAAGATATATTTTCAGTTGTTACGGGTGCAAAAAGACCTGAGCTCATGTTTGGTCTATATAGCAGAATTCAATTTCTTCCTCATGTTGTTGCTTGTAAATGGAGAATTGATATTACTATTTCTTCAAGGTAAGATTCATAGAGAGAAATCATGACTAATAGCGACAGAATTATGTATTTTTTAGTTTTATCTTGTTATTTCAGTTCAATGTCTAAAGTAATGGAACCATGTATAATAATGGAATGGATTTTAAGCAACAATTATACATATGTATTTGAGCTATCAGTTCCATGTTTTTACAAATTAAAAACTACGGTGATAGAAACACTCACAGAATTAAAAAAATTAGAAAGTTATAAAGTAGTTCAGAACTATTCTTCATAATTATAATTGTAAAAACTTGTGTAAAAAAGATTTTTTTCCAAGGAAAATTGTAAATTTAAATAAAATTATTTGTTTATTAATTCATGATGAAAAATCAATTTTCCAAGAATTTGAATAGCACGTTTCGAATTTCAATGATTCGATTTCTCGAATGTTTCCGAGACTTAACCCTCCCATTCCCATTCAGCAATGTTGATCGCGGTATAGGCTATTGTATGAGCTAGATATACGTTGCTTTGATGTGTTTGCAAAGCGGTGTCGCAAATTGTCCCTGTCTTGTCGAGTCGTCGTCAGCCCAGGCGCAGAAATCATAGTATACGAAATCCAGTACGTTCAAGATGGCGGCAAAGAGCGGTGGTGTTGTCGACTGGAATGCAATAATAAACCGATTTTATCGGTGTCTCATGGATCTTTTAACAAAACTGATATCATTGAACTAGTCAAAGCCATCGTCCAAAGGTACGTGAGAAATTTCATGCTAAAACATCTTTTGAACTTGGAGATATTCGTAATGCAAAGAGTCGTACATTTAATACATCATCAAGGTGACAGTACAAAAATGAGATTCCAAACGATACGAAAATTTTGTGTAGAATCTTCATGCCTACAACTGCAAATCATGCCATTGTTTAGGAATGCATCAAAGTTGTTTTTCAGTGATTGCTGAAAAAAATTAAAATATGAATTTTATTCAACTGAGGGTTATGAATGACTTTCGTATTTGTCGGGTCAAATAATTCTCACCAAATTTATGTTTGTGTACTTTCTACGAATTGTTTACGTTTTGAGAATTTATCGTAAATAGTACCTTTTGATTTGTCATTCTTATATATAATTATACATATTACTTGTTTTTTTGACTAAGTAGAACAATCAGTAGTCGTTGAGTTTAAAAATAACTTGAAAATAAAAAAAAATAACTTCACATAAAAAGTTAGCATTTTTTTATTAAAAATTAAATGTATATAAAATAAATATTGTTTGCAGCGAACCTGAATTATTTAAGCATGATGACGAGTATGAAGCTTTTTACTCGTGTTTTGCTGCATTGGTTGCTGATTATCTCGGTTCCTGTGCAAGTACATGTATGTTCCCATACTTTTTATTCTGCTAATAACTGAATAAAAATGTTCCATTAATTATCAATAAAAAATTATTTTTTTAATATAACAATTATTTTCAGTTAACAAGAGTCAAATACCACTTGTTTGGCAAGCATGTCAAATTTTGTTGACATACTTGATGAGTAAATTAACTCAGCAAAACTCACAATCAAATGACAACATTTCACCATTGATATTGACTACAAAGCAAATACTTTTGCCAATTCGAGCACTATGCATTGGTCAGTCATTACTTGCCAAGTCTGAAGAGGTGGCTTTAGTTGCTATAATGAAAAATTCAAAACTACCTCAAAATGTAAAGAGTTCCCTTGCAAAAGGAAGTGGAGAAAAAGATAGTTCTTTACAATCTGGCAAAGAGGCTAAGAAAGTTCGCAATGATTTATCTACTTGTATTTTAGAACAGTTAACTATGCCTTTGCAAGATTTTGGTACTATTAATGACAGTACATATGACAATGCAAACAAAGCTAATTTTGAAGCACAAAGTAATGAACAAGGAAATGAAATAAAGGTATAAAATATTAATGTTGATACAGTATATATATGTAATGATAAGTAATAAAATGAAATTCAATTTATAAATTCCAGATGATGTTTATTGCCAATAACATCAGTATTTTGCAAAGTATGGGTGCTGGAGATACTCTCTTATGTATGTGTTCTAATTTACCAAATTTATCCCGATATGCTAAAAAGTACCAAACATACCTGAACAAAAAAGTTTTTTGTCTACCGGCTAATCAATCGGATGCACACATCATAAGGCATAGTCTTCACTCAGTTGTTAATGATATTAATATATTGCATAATGTTGTCTCTCTACCAATATTGGAACCATTGACATCTGCTAAGTTAGAAAAATTATCTTTACTTACAATGTCTTGTCTGTATTATTCTGTTGCTAATGCTACAGCATCAAGTATTGTATCAGTCACAAATGCTACATCTCCAAAATGTAGTTCAAATACCAATGTTAATCAACAAAACAATCAGAACCCCAAAAGTATTGAAGAAGAATATGATACATTGGCTATAAATGTGGTTGAAAGAAGTTTGGAAATTTTTAATTTAGTTTCAAATGTAATCAAACACAGTACCAGAGCAGGAGGACATGTAAGTTGATTTTTATTTTTTTAATGCTGTTTCACCTGAGTTTTTTTATGAAATGATTTCAAAATGTAGATCCTTCAAAATCATTTGCTGCTTGGAGTGTGGCTATTGAATAATGGTTTACAAACTCAAATATCTCTCAGCAGTGTTGAAAAAAAAGAAGATAAAGGTAAATCACCTAACAAATCAACTAGTAGTAATACTCGAATCAACCTAATGAAAGTGTAAGTAAAACTAGTTAGAATGCAAAAAAATGATAGCTTGTAGTTTTGTTAAAATAAGATGAATGATAATATTGAAATATGGTTTCGATTTAAAAATTTTGTAGACAACAAGGTTTCGGTGTTTTATCTGTGGCTTTGGCATCTCATGCTCTTACACTGATGACTGCTTTACTCGAAGATGTTTCTGTAGAGGCAGGGATTGAGCAAACAACTCCCCCAGAACAAGCTCCATTAAATATTTTAGCTACATCAACAGCTTTAGAAAGAGTGGCAACGTTGTTTCAAACAACATCTTTGAATCACCTTCTTTTCTATCTAGCAACTATAAGTTATAGAAAAGCTTGTTCACTGAAAAGAGTAATAAAGCATACTTATGATGGCGAAACTACCAGTCAATCTGAAACATCAACGACTTACTATGAAGATATATACAGTCTTTCTGAAAGTTCTACTGATCATGGTATGAAATATGATTATGTATTCTGACAAAAATTATGTTACAACATTTTTACGTAAATTTCAATTTTTCAGAAGAAGATAGCGAACCGATTTTAGGATTATGGTTTGAGGAAACTCTAGATTCTTCTGATGCACCACCAAATACTGTTGCAAAAGAAACTACTGAAGAATCGGCTGCAGATCGTAGTGCAACTGTTGTCCCAGATAATCGTGAACCAAATGGGGTATTTTCTTGTTTTAAATATTTTATTTCTATTATTAAATTAGATGACATATTTTCATACTACTTTTATTTTTATAGTATATTTCTTTGGCTACGCAAATATTTCAATTTATGAATTTACATTTAATTGGAAGTAAAAGTGCATATGTTAGAAATTATATTGTGAATGGATTAGTTGAACAGCAAATGGGGATTCTTTCTACAATCATTAAAGATCTAGATCACGAAGGAGCACGAGCAGAATCAGGCACTATTCCATCATTTTACGGCCCTGCCATCGTTGCTATGTATACAGAATTTTCGCAGGCCTTGAGTAGATTTACTCACAATCTTTTGGCTAGAAATAATCTCAGTGAAACATTGCAAAACACATTACTTCATCATTTAGGAGTAAGCCCATGGTCAAATGAAAACGCCAGTCCTTCATCATGGCCTTTAGAAGTTTACCCAAGAACTCTTAGTGCTTTAGCACAAATACTTTTATCCAAACCACAATCAGAGAAAGAAGCAGCATGTATCAGTATATGGCAAAGATTAATTACAACATTGGTTGAAAATGTTTGCAATCCTCCAGCATCCTACGAAACAGAATATGATGGTAATAAACTTTTCATTGAGAATTGTGAGTTCAATTTTTTACTTCATACAATAATATAAAAATGTTCTAAAATTTTCAGACCTCAATGTTGAACACGCACAATTTGTTATTTTTCTTTTCCATTCTCTAAATTTGATGCAGAAAAATCTGTCCTTCTTGTAACAGCAGGAGGAGTTGTGAGATGTAGCGAAATTACTAAAAGCACAATGAAAGAGTCTCAAACTATGCATCTATCAAGAATACTTTTATTATTAGAATATATGATGAAGCATCTTTACGATGCTCCTTCTAGTTTGTTGGAACAAGTAAGATTTGAAAAAATCATTTGATTTTATTTATTTGTTAAAAGCATCAGTCACTGGTAGTGCTGTCTTTTCAATGTCATGCACATGATTTATAATTTTCATCTACGTCATCATAATCATTATTTTCATCGACTTTTCATTCTTCATTCATCTCTCATTATAATTCATAACACTGACGATGCAAAATTAAAGTATTAGATTACTAAACTAATGTGAGATAACAGGGCCGCCTGTCTGAAAGTGTCAACTGAGCGGTAGTAAACATCTCGAACAAATTTTCATACTTGCTAAATGATCATTTTGTACCTATCGAAAGTTTGCTAAATAGTTAAAAATAACATTTTAACAGGTTCAGTGGAATTTATTTTCGGCACAAGCTTGATATCTGATGCAAAAGAAGGCAATAAACCAAACTCAAGAATTTATACGCCATGGAAAGAAGTAGAAGATTTCTACCGTAAATATGGATTGCACGACGAAATTATATTAAGACCTAGATTTTATAATCTCACTGTACATGATTTTAACAACCAAGATACTCCCAAGCTCGATGGACTGGTGAATATTTTTATCATAGTAAATAGTGTATAATGAAAACTCGATTGAAAATTAATATTATTTTTCGTGATTCAGGCATGTAATTTTATATTGGGCACTGCAGATAAACTAAAATATCCATTGCTAATTGATGCCCTCATTGACATTCTAAACATTCTTAATCAATTAAGTATACCAAGAAAGCGTGCTCCTGATGGCCGAAATAAACTAAATGCCACTTTTATGTGCGGAATACAATATACTTTTTCTTAAGTTGGAGGTATATTAAAAAAATCATGGTACTACGCATTAATCGGAAATATATTGTAATAAAATTCTTAATTTAGGTTGCTGCTTATATTGCCACCATCTACTCCGTACATGGATAAACTGGCTCTTGGTGAAGAAATTCCAGCAGGTCCTCTTTTATTACACTCTTTAATTTGGGGCCCTCGAGCAGCTTACAAAACATTTACCGGTTGGATGAAAGACTGTTTGGTTAAACAAGGGATGTACACTCAATATGCTGAGAATTTATTAAAAACTGTTTCAACGACTGTAAATAATTTGAAATACAACGTGACGCTCGCCAAAAATTGCATAACAACATTGAAACCACCAATAAATTCAAAAGATGCAATTGTGCCACTTGCGACAATGCCAAAATTAATTTCAGTTACATTTTATCGGCGGTCATTGGCCAATTACATGTTTTAATGGATGAAACTATCTGGAAATCTGGTAATGGAAGCGATATTATAGAATCACCAAACAAGTAAGAATTACTTATTGACATTCTAAGCATATAGTGTTTAAATGATACTTTAATTATAACATTTTACTTTGAACTTATGATTGTTTTAGAGCACCTCCAACACCGGATTCTGCTGTACAAATAATGTGAACAAACTAATTATGGAAATTTTACCTCCCTTGGTTTCACTAACGGAAGCATTGCTAGCTTGTTGTAAGTCGAATGTTTTGTACGAAATTGAAGCGACATGTGTCGGTAAAAAATATTCAATGAGAGATTTTCATCTATTAAATGAGGTGATCAGTATGAGTAGTAGCTTGAGTTTAATAGCTGATGCTTCGTTGATTAATCTAACATTCAGCACTGTAAACACATTCTTAACAAGATTCAGAGTAATGGATGTAGCTCATGTTCCTTGGGTATGTTTTTAATAATTATTTAGTTGTTACGCATTAGTCGAATAAATTAAAAGAAACATTAATTTTTTAGAATACCTATGCCAATGATATTGTTCCCGCAGAAAGCTATGTTTTAGCCACTATAGAAAATCATGTTAATATGATTCCAATGTATGGTAGTTTTTCAATTAATCCATCTTTGAAAAATCTTTTATTCACGATAGTTACATTCCTCATGGAATACGTTAAGTAAGTTCAAATCAAACATCAATCATTTTTCAGAATGAAGTATTGAAATTTGTAAAATGGTTTTTCTGTTTGCAGTGCTACCACTTGCCCTGAAGAATCCGAAATACGTATCAAAGTCGTCGATCTTCTTATTTCGCTTACAATGGATGCAAGGTTCGAGTACTTGAGCGAAATGGCACAAAGCCACTTAATATTTTAGTTGGTGATCGTGACCAAGAAGCACGTCAATTACGTGATCATTTAAACATATTAACACGAACCCATAACGTTATAATCGGTTACACCAACAACGCCGATGAGCCTCTCATGTAAATATTCTTAATTCGAAAGAAACTTGTGAAGTTGAACATTTTATGAAAATTTTGTACATTTATAGGATACAATTTGATATCATGATCCTAAAGCATTGTATAAAATATTGGGAAAAGTTACTTGAAAAACCAGTTGGATGTAAAGCTCTGCATGAATTTTTCACAAGTGACAGTAACCGCACACTGGCATCTATTCTTTTATCAGTGGCATCGCCGCATGCATCACCAGAATTCAGCAAGCATGTATTACACTTTTTCAATAAACTATTCACAACTGGTAAGAAATTGGTATTATAATTAGTGAATTTCATGACAAAATTCATATGCATTTTGATATATTTTTATTTCATAGCTGAAAAAGATAATGATGAATCACTCGACCGATTATGCAGATCAGTTGCTAATTTACCTAATGTAGATCGTGAAAAATTACAAACATGGTTGGCCCATGTTATACTTGGTTCGGCTATTTATCTTCAAGCACATGTTCAACGAAGGTTACTGAACTTTATATTCCAGCGCCAGCGGAAATGTAAAAGAATTGATTTTTATCTATCAATTTCAAATTGGCTATAAATTTAAAAGTTATATTTCATTCCAGATCAGTTCCAGAAACTTTATCACCTGCTGCTTCCGAAGAAACTCAAAAAACCGAAGTTCCCAATGATGTAGTCAACAATGATCAAGCTTCGAATCAATGGCAGGCCTTGCTAACTACTTCAGAAACGACTGCCCCTAATAATCTACCCTCGACCTCATCATCGGAAGAACAACAAACAATGCAGCAAAATAATCAGTTACTTCGATCGCTCACAAATTACATTGTTAAAGAAAACGAGTAAGTAAAGACAAATTAATAGCTTTCAATAATGATAATAATTTAATGACCTTATTTTAATAAATTTTTTAGTAATTCAGCTGATGGAAAATCGGTTGTTATGCTCCAAGCTCTTATTCCTATTGCTTACCGAAAGTTGTCAAGTGCGGCTGAAGGCGTTAGTTTTACTGACTTAATGCAAGTCATGTTCACACTAGCTGATTCTGGTTCAGACAAAGGTCATACTATTCTTTTCCAAGCTGCAATTGAATGGATTGATATTTGCAAGAAAAAGTTACTTGGTGAAGATCCCGAAAATCTCGATTCTAAATCGTCGTCATTCATCGAAGCTGGATGTTGCGTATTAAACTACGTTGCCGATATAGTAAATGCTGTATGCCCACAAAATCAGTTCAATGAACGTGAGCGTGCCCTTTCACCACCGTGGGAAGGTGCCCAACCTGCTAACGATGTCACAGATAGCGATTGGATCGATGAAATAGCCCATGACGAAGAAGAAAGTGGTGCTGAAGATTCTGACGAGGATAGTTGTGCAATAAACTGTGCACCTTTACTATAACTCAAAAAGAATTCATGAACCAGCACTGGTATCACTGTCACACTTGCAATATGGTCGATGGAGTTGGCGTTTGTTCGATATGCGCCAAAGTGTGTCATCGTGGCCACGATGTCACATACGCGAAATACGGTAATTTCTTCTGTGATTGTGGGGCAAAGGAAGACGCGTCGTGCCAGGCTTTGGTTAAAAGAAGTCCTCAAAATTCTGAACAGCCACAAAATAGTAGTACTTATAATACTAGCACGAGTAGTGAAAATATGATGTTGCCAAGTAGTTTAAGAAGAAGAGCTGCAAGTCCAGTTCATTATAGTGAAAAATATGACAAGAGTGGCAAGGACAAACAAAAACAACTAGCCTTAGCTAAACAATTGGGTAAAATTTATAGTTTATCATTGTGAAATAATTTTTTTACATCATACAAAACTTGATTGTACATTTTTAGAAGGGTCGAAAGATTGGGTTCTATCTAAATTATGGGACAGTGGTCTTGTTTCATCATTGGTTGAACTAATACGTACTCTGATACCTGCAGTTGTTGCATCTTGCAATAAATTCTCACCTGTTGGCTGCCATGCACGAGCTCAAGCTGCTCTCTCGCAATTGCACTATCTCAAAAAGAAGTTTGAACATACCGATCAGCTTATGGTACATGTATGATTCATCTGCTGTTTTTTTTTTTTATTGCTTTTGCTTTTATATTACAAGTTGCGTCTTTTTTAAATATTTTAACACACATATAATTTTTAGTTGCCAACATTGGGATCTCAAGAAGGAGCGTTCGAAAATGTGAGAATGAATTATTCTGGTGATCAAGGTCAGACAATACGACAACTTTTGTCAGCTCATATGATACGCAGAGTTGCTATGTGCTGCTTATCTTCACCTCATGGAAAACGTCAACATCTTGGTAAATTATGAATTTATTTATTTTTTACATGGAATAAATTATAAAACTAAATATATATTTTGCTTGTAGCTGTATCTCATGAAAAAGGCAAGATTACAGTTCTTCAACTTAGTGCCCTTCTCAAACAAGCCGATTCATCGAAACGTAAATTAACACTTACTCGATTGGCTTCTGCACCAATCCCATTCACCGTACTATCCATGACGGGAAATCAATGGAATGAAGATTTTCTCGCAGTGTGTGGTCTTAAAGATTGTCACGTTCTGACTTTCAATAGTTCAGGAACTGTATCCGATCATTTGGTTTTGCATCCTCAACTCGAAACTGGTAATTTCATTATCAAAGCCATTTGGTTGCCAGGCTCTCAGACTCAATTAGCATTAGTTACAGCTGATTTTGTCAAAATATATGATCTTAGTAAAGATGCTTTAAGTCCACAGTATTATTTCCTTGTGCCAACGGGAAAAATTCGCGATTGTACCTTTATTTATACAGAAAGTGGCGAATTCCATCTTTTGCTTATGTCATCAGCTGGTTATATTTATAATCAAGTTATGGACGAAGATAGTCAGGCTAAACATGGACCTTTCTATGTAACTCACACTCTCGATGTTTTCCATCCCGACATCAAAGACAATGGACAAGTTTGTGGTGGAGGAGTTTCTATTTACTATTCCCATGCACTGCAGTTGTTATTTTTCAGCTATGTCAATGGTAAAAGCTTCGTTGCTCCTCTCAAGTATGTCGATGATATCGACCTTGTTAATTTAATCCAAATATCTTCGAATAAACTTAATGGAGGAAATAGTAGCGGGGGTGGTAATAAATCAAATAGCAATCAACCTCAACCACTTTGTCAATGGAGCGAAGTTCCAAATCATCCTGGCTTGATTTGTTCCGTTTTGCAAATATCCAACAATCCTGTTATTCTTATGATAAAACCGGAAACAATATCAATTCAAGAAATAAAAGTTGTTCCAGCTAAAGCTAAAATTATGGACATGGTAGCTATTAGGCATCCAAGCTCCAATGCTGAGCATCGAACGACTTTGATTTTACTCTGCGAGGATGGTAGCTTGCGAATTTATATGGCTGCAATGGGTCAGACTGGTTATTGGATGTCTTCCAGTGTGCAACCAATCGGTCCTAATACATCCTTGAAACAAACTAAGAAGAAAAAAACAATGAAAACCGGTAAAATGAATTCTGGATCGGTTAATTTCCCGATTGATTTTTTCGAATATTGTCAAGCTATGAACGATCATGAGTTTGGTGGTAATGATTTGCTACAAGTTTACAATGTGACACAAATAAAAAATAGGCTTAACACCACCGGCATGTACGTTGTTTCGACAAAATCGATGGGTTTCAACATTGAAGTGACAAACAACGATACTTCCTCGGTTATCACAGGAATACGGGTACAACTTGGTAGTCAAGATATTCAGCGTGCACCCATGTACGTTGAAGTTTTTGGAAGAAGTGTCAGAACGATTTTGACAAGAAGTCGATGGTTCGATATACCATTAACAAGAGAAGAAAGTTTACAAGCTGATAAAAAACTCACGATAACATTTGGTCCTTCGCAAGATCCTGAAGGTGTAATTATGGTGGACTCAATCAAAATGTAAGTTCCATTCATTCAACGTTTTGAATTTTCATGAGTTATAAATGAACACACTATCTAAATATTATTTTCCTGTAGTTATGGAAAAACTAAAGATGCATTCGGCTGGCCTGAAGAATCTGAAGATATACCCCCAGCGCAGGGTGCACCCACCCAAGCTACTACTGGAGTTTCTTCTGTACAGATAATACCGAAAATCCAACAGTTTCTCCGACACCACTGCCAGCTGTTGATAAGTAAGTTTAAAGTGCTTTTTTATAAATTATCCTGATTATGAAATTTGATGACCAAATATACGTAGAAAGAAGTAAATGATTTTTGTTTGATTTTAACTTTTCTATTTTAACGCTATCAGACCAACTAAGGATGAATCGATTAATATCGAAAGGTAAGATGTGCAATTGTCACAGTTGTAGTCAGTAGCGTCTGTAATTTATAGACAACAAAATAAATTGGTGGAGTATAAAAACGAAGTTGTATCCATAGTTAAATGATCTATTTTATATCCTACTTATTATGATTTTCAGAATGGTTTCTAGTGTACTTGATGTCTTAGAATATTCATTCACGCTATCGAATGATGATTCCAAATCTGAACTGAAGCAAAGTGCCATTGAAGTTGCTTCCAAACTTTTAACTTTGCCAACACCACCTCCGGTGCAAATGCATACAACGGCTCTTTTATCAGCCTTACATGTCTCAAAACCGCAGTATCATGCCCATAAAGATCAAGTACTTTTGAGTCACGTTATGGATGTCTTGAAATTAATGCGTGAGACTGAAGATCCTAATGATATTGATGCGGAAAATTTCTATCGGCTGGTATTGATTGTCCGTAGCATAGCTGTAACTCGTCCTCACAATTTGCATAAGTTTGCCGAACAAAATTACACGAGACCGTATGACGCTAGCATAAGTAAGTCACATCTGATAGAAAAAAATGATTAAAAGTAACGATCTAATAACTTTTAAACTTGCAGTACCTGTATACGAGCATGAACGTCTAGCATATCAGATTCAGTATCAAAATAATTTTGAGACTCCACACCTTATGCTTCAATTAATGGAGGTCATGTGGCTCTTACATTGCGCTTATCCAAAGAATCTGGCATTGGCCCCTGTAGTAGTGCCGGGTTTAACACACACCGATGCTGTGGTTCATGCTATTATCGAAATAATTCATGCCTTTACAATTTGCGATATGAATAGTTTTGCACCGATAGCCGCTAAGCTTTATCTTCAATTGCTACTGTGTTGCGATACTGCCATAAGCTTCAATGCTAAACAGGCTATTATCAAAGTCCTTCGACCAAGATACAAAAGACGCAGAGTTCATATTCCCAGTCCACCTCATTTTAATATCAGCTCCGATGTTGATAAATCCCCAGTTTCACAACCACAACCTCAACAACCACCACCGCCACCACCACCAGCCGTCGCTTCAGTTGAAAACGAGGCTGACGAGAATTTCGATGTTGACAATGTTGTTTCGATGGTTCTACTCGGTGCAGAAGCTGCAGCAGCAGCGGCAGGAAACCAAGGAGATGGAGGGGCTGCAGCCAATAATTTCCTCCAATTACTTGATATGCCACAAGCCGAAGATGACGAGGCCATGGTCGAGCTCGCGATTGCTCTCAGTCTTCAAGAGCACGAAGATGGTCCGGGTGCAAATGTAGGTGCTCCTCTACCAGCATTGATACCTGGCCTTGAGGGACTGCAAAATTTCGGTGGTCAAGCGTTGCAGAGCTTACAGGCATTAGCTGCCCAAGTGCAAGTGCAACAGGCTGCACAAGTGCAAGAGGCTGGTCATTATTCGGACACCACAGCGTCAGCTGCTGGTTCCGATGATGAAGGATCTACTGCTGCGACTGATGGAAGTACTTTGAGAACTTCCCCAGCCGAGCAAGGTGGAAGTGGTGGTAGCAAAGGCAGTGAAAGTGGTAGCAGCGAGAGTGGTGGCAGTGCTGTTGATAGTATTATGGGTGAACATAATGTTTCTGGACGCAGTTCAGCTTACGGTGATGCCCAAAATGATGGTGTTTTATCTACTAGTGGACAATCTAATCAGCAATCACGTTCGGAAACTGGATTGGTTAATATACCTTCCGTAAGTTTGGTTTTGTAATTTATATATGTCAATTTTTTCTTTTTTTTTCAATTAAATAATCGAATCATTTATCATATTCAGGTTTCTTCTGTCCAAGATGGAAGTAATGAACAAGGGGCAGGTAATGAACCAGAGAATGATTTTGTCGGTGAAGTAACAGCTAATTTACACGACGTTCGATTAGTGATTCTTGATAAATTGACGGAATTTTTACCAAATTTGGTTAGCGTACCTGGCGTTCAAGTTATTCCATTCATGCAGGTTCTTCTCATGTTGACTTCAGATCTGGATGGTCAAGATGAGAGAGATCGAACATGTTTTGAAAAACTTTTGAATTATTTCGTTAAAGAACTTAATTTAGAAAACCCTGTAGTCACGGACGTATGTCAGCGATCTAGTAAGAGAGAGACACATCTGGTTATAATGCGATTATTGAGTGAGTGATTTATATCGAAAAACTTTTTTAAATAAAAACATTATAAATGTAATTCATTATTTTTTTCAGGTGTTCTGATGTCAAGATCCAAGTACAATCCCAAAAGTCAAGCTGAAACTTCTAACTTTATATCACAAACTACTGCATCAGTTCTCAATAAATCTGGCGTTATCAATTATTGTTTATGTTTATTGAAAGCTTTAATTGAGTATTGGAAAACGTGAGTTACGATTAACTCTCTCAGTTAAAATTTAATTTGTAATATTTGATTTGTATTTAGTGTTAACACTGATGACACGGGCACTGTTATTGGAGGACAACTTCTGAAAGAACATCTTTCAACATCACCTCCAGATATGTCTCCATTCTTCTTACGCTTATATGTTAAAGGGCACGCGAACGATGTTTTTGAGCCATATCCTCAATTATTGACGGAAATGGCTTTAAGATTACCTTATCAAGTTCATAAACACGCAGAATCAAATAGTGCCTCACCTGCTTTTGATCAGGTAACTTTTTGCTGAATATTTGAAAAAACGTTATTATATAGTAAAAAAACACAAACGTAATATTTTACAGAAATCTTGGTACTATTATTTGTGCGAATATATGATGACCTATCAAACGCCATTTGTCCGACGTCAGGTCAGGAAATTATTATTATTCATTTGCGGAAACAAAGAAAAATATCGACAATTACGAGATCTTCATGCATTAGTATCTCATGTTAAAGTTAGTCATAATCAATTTTATTTTTTCTTGCACCATAATGAACAAAATAACAGTACTCAAATTGTTGCAGGCCGTTCAACAATGTTGCAGTAATGGTGGTTACGATCCTTCAGAGCCTATGCCGCTCACAATTAACTTGCCGTATGATTCTTTAGTTGAACTTATTGAACATCTGAAATGCTGTGTCGAAATAGCTACTAGTCGAACTGGAAATTGGCAAAGATTTTGCATTAAGCACAGTACCGTGTTATCGTACTTGTTTACGATTTCGACTCTATTGGACGAAGGTGTGAGTCCGACTGTGTTGCAACTGTTGCAGTGTGCCATATGTTCTTCGTCCAAATCTAAGGACGTAAAGAGCAAGGTTCGTATAGCTAATACTAAAAAATCAAGTACAAGTCCTAAGGTAAATATTTTTTTTATATATTTTTTTCTTAATAATTCTTTACGAACACGTGCGTTTACTTGAATTATTGTGACGATATTTTTTCTTTTTAGGAAATAAAATCAGCTTTAAATAATAAAGAGAGACGTGATAGAGAAAAATCGGAAGATTCCGATACCGACGCTAAATTTGAAGAAACTCAAAGTGTCAATTTAGTCGAACAAATACAAAAGCAAGTCTCCCCACAGTTGCTTGTCAAATTTATACAGACATTCTTATTAGAAACAAATAATACGAACATTCGTTGGCAAGCTCATTCGCTTATTTTAGCAATTTACAAGTAAGCTGTATTTTTCAATTTGTGACAATAATCTTAATTGCAAATTCATACTTTTCAACGCTCAAATAATTTTAGAAATTCAAATCCCATTGATCAAGAAAGTATTCTTGATCATCTTTGGAAACTGTGGCCTCAACTTCCAATTTACGGTCGTAAAGCAGCTCAATTTGTCGATATTATTGGATATTTTTCACTAAGAACTCCACAAAATGGAAATAAAATGAATTCATATATGGAGCAAGCTGTAGCAGTTTTATGTGCTCAAAATCAATTGCTGTCTCGGCATCCAAACGCCAATCTTTACTCAAATCTTGCTCAATTTGTTGAACTTGATGGGTATTACTTGGAAAGTGAGGTTTGTAGAATCATTAATTTTTTTATTGTGTAATTGAAATATTTTTAACACGTTTTATTTCTTTAATTAATATAATGTCCTTTCCAGCCATGCTTGGTGTGCAACAATCCAGAAGTACCCATGATAACCATCAAATTGTCTTCCATCAAAGTGGATTCTAAATTCACGACAACTACACAAATAATAAAACTAGTTGGCAGTCACACGATCAGTCGAATAACTTTACGTATAGGAGACTTGAAGAGAACAAAAATGGTACGTTCGATAAATGTGTATTACAACAATAGAACAGTACAGGCAGTGGTTGAACTGAAAAATAAACCAGCGATGTGGCATAAAGCTAAAAAAATTGGTCTGATTCAAGGACAAACAGAAGTAAAAATGGAATTTCCATTACCAATTGTAGCATGTAACTTGATGATTGAATATTCTGATTTCTACGAAAACATACAAGCTTCATCGGAAACTCTTCAATGTCCTCGTTGCTCAGCCAGTGTACCCGCTAACCCAGGTGTATGTGCAAACTGTGGTGAAAACGTATATCAATGTCATAAGTGTCGAGCAATTAACTACGACGAGAAAGATCCATTTTTGTGTCACGCTTGCGGATTTTGCAAGTACGCTAAATTCGATTATACTTTGACCGGTAGACCATGCTGCGCCGTTGATCCAATTGAAAGTGATGAAGATCGTAAAAAGACCGTTGTAACTATTAACACGTTACTCGATAAAGCCGATCGAGTTTATAAAACACTAATTTCTAACAAACCAAACCTAGAAATGTTACTTGTGAAGATATCCGACCACCGTTTGGACCGTTTCATTGACGAAGCTACGGCTCCTCAGAGTGGTAATTCTGGTACCAGTACCCAAGTTAACCGAGCTATTCAATTGCTAGCTCAAAGATACTGTGGTGAGTGTAAGACATCTTTTGAGGAATTAAGCAAAATCATTCAGCGAGTTTTAGCATGTAGACGTGAGCTCGTTGCCTATGATCGTAATCAACGTGGTCAGAGCCAAGGTCAGCAGCGCTCAATGAGCTTAACTGGCAGCGAGCAAACAGTATCTGTGGAACAAAAATCAGGCTCGACACCTGTGGTCGGAAGATGCTATGGCTGTGCTTCATCTGCTACGGAGTACTGCTTGACTTTACTCCGAGCTTTAGCAACTAATACAGCTGCTCGAGAAGTACTATGCAAGCAAGGCCTTATTCAAGAGCTTATCGAGCATAATCTTCGTCGTGGTACCGTATTGATACAAGAAGAAGTACGGCAGCTGTTATGTCTGGTGACTCGTGATAATGCACAGTCAACTAAGGAACTGTGTTCGCTTCTGACGAATCGAGTAACCATGACTTTACGCGGACGAGTAGTTACATCTGATTTATCAACGGCTGTTCGTCATGAAATGGCCCTGCTAGGCGCGCTTATTCAAAAAGAAGACAGCTGCTGGGAGCAGAAGTTGCGATGCGTCATGCAGCTCTTCCTGATGGCTTGCAAAGATTCCAAGAGTCCCGTGGTTATGGAGAGCATTATTTTGCCGTGCCTTAAGATTTTACAGTGTCTCTTGAAACCTGAGCAGCCTATTTCGAAAAAAAACAAGGACAAAACGATAGACTCGCTGGCAACGGTACAACCGCCGGAAGGTGTCAGTATTGATCTCGCCAAGTGGCTCAACGGAGAACCTAAGCATACCTACAATGAGTGGATTCAAAGAATGCCCAATAAAAAAATCGAGACAAAAGAAAACAAACCACTGAAAAAAGAAGAAGCTCGAGTTTTGTATCTTAGCGAAAAATATGGTCAGCGCTGGTACTATCGTTGTTTACGGCTTCGCGGTGTTCAACCTTTACGTCTAGCGAATGGTTCTTGGTTGAAAGAAGTAATTTTCAATCCTAGCTCCGCCTCGCGCGTCAAGTCGTATGCAATATGGTTGAAAATCTTTGCCAAGGTACCGAGCGTAAAAAGGAAGTACTTTTATTACTCACAAGTTATCTCGATGAACTGTGCATCGCTGGCGAGAGCAGTGCCGAGTATTTGACGTTATTCCAGAATCTTATTCGTCAAGGTCCTTGGAAACAGTTCCTAGCCGTGCGTGGCGTTCTCAACACTTTAGCAGACCTGCTTAGTAAAGAAATAGCAGAGTTGCATAGGCTAGAAGAGACAACACTGACCAGTGATTTAGCACAAGGTTACTCGCTGAAAATGCTCACCGAGCTCTTAGCCACGTTTCTCGATCAAGAAAATATCAAGCACACTATAAGGGCCGTTTAGTCGGTGCCGTGCTTAATGGTTATCTATCTTTGCGCAGACTTGTCGTTCAACGCACTCGATTAATCGACGACACGCAAGAGAAATTGCTGGAATTGCTAGAAGAGATGACCACTGGAACAGAAGAGGAGACCAAAGCTTTTATGGCTGTTTGTGTTGAAACAGCTAAAAAATACAGTCCATTAGATACACGTACACCTGTGTTTATATTCGAAAGACTGTGTTCGATCATCTATCCTGAGGAGAACGATGTAGGCGAATTTTTCCTAACTTTGGAGAAAGACCCACAGCAAGAAGATTTTCTACAAGGCCGTATGTTGGGTAATCCTTACAGTAGCTTAGAGCCTGGCTTAGGTCCTCTTATGCGTGATGTTAAAAATAAAATTTGTCAAGACTGCGAATTGGTCGCTCTACTCGAAGATGATAATGGAATGGAATTGCTAGTCAACAATAAAATCATCAGTTTAGATTTGCCAGTGAAAGAAGTTTATAAGAAGGTATGGGTCATGGAAGGTGGCGAGTGCGACGCAATGCGCGTCGTGTACCGTATGAGAGGTTTGCTTGGGGATGCTACCGAAGAATTTGTTGAAACTCTAAACGCTAGCAGCGAACAAGAAGTCAACAATGAGGAAGTGTACAAGATGGCGAATGTGTTGGCAGATTGTGGTGGTTTGCAAGTGATGATTGAGCGACTCGCCGCGATTCAAGATGTCAACAGGGCCAAACCATTGCTGCAAGTTTTGTTGAAGTTATTCAGGCTATCGGTGAAAGTCAAGAAAAATCAAGAGGTCCTGAGTAGACCTGAACTGGGTGCAGTTACAGCTCTTCTTGATGTGTTGCAGAGATGTCTCGCCGCAGATGTTGATAATTCGCAATCTAAAGTGACCGAGCAATTACTCGATATAATGGAAACAATACTAGGAAACGCCGCCGCACAACCTCTCAATAAATTTGAAGAATTCTCTCGAACGCTCGGAAGTCCCGAACACGTTAAAGCCCTCTTATCATGCACGCAATCGTCCGCTGTTCGTCAGAGTGTTAGCGTCTTGCAACATTTGGCGCGCGTTCTTGCCGCACTGACTTACGGCAATAAGGAAAAAATGACTCTCCTGTGCGATTATTTCAAACCTGTGTTGAATTTTTATAAATTCGATTTTGAGCATACTCCAGAAGATGAGCAGAAGATGGAGCTGTTTTGTGTTTTAACTCAGGGTATCGAGCGCAATGCCATTGGTAACACCTTGAAAGATCACATGATGGAAATGGGAATCGTAAAAGATGCCTTTGAGTACATTACGTTTCATGCTCCTTGCGTTAAACCAACATTGCTTCGAACTGATAGTGATGAATTGAAGGAGTTCATATCGAAACCTGCTTTAAAGTATATTCTTCGAATCCTCACGGGATTAGCTTCGGATCACGAGCCGATTCAATTAGCAGCATCACAATTCACCATAAGCATTATCCATCGATTAGAACAAGTATCGTCAAACGAGCACGTTGGCTCTTTAGCAGAAAATTTGCTTGAAGCTTTGTGTACTAATAAGCAAGTAGCCGAGATGATTGAAGAAGCACGCCAACATACCCGCAGCGAAAAGAAACGAATGGCCATGGCCATGAGAGAGAGACAACTCGGGGCTTTGGGTATGCGCACGAACGAAAAGGGACAGGTGACTGCTAGTGGTACAATATTGCAACAAATGGAAGATTTAGGTGATGAGACTGGTCTCGTCTGCGTTATTTGTCGTGAAGGATATAAATTCAAGCCTGCCATGGTTTTGGGAATCTACACGTTCACCAAACGCTGCAACGTTGAAGAATTTGAAACTAAACAGCGAAAAACGGTTGGATACACAACTGTATCGCATTTCAACGTTGTTCACATTGAGTGCCACATGTCGGCTGTTCGTCTAGCTCGATCTCGCGACGAGTGGGAAAGCGCGGCCCTACAAAACGCCAATACCAAGTGTAACGGGCTGCTGCCACTTTGGGGTCCTCAAGTGCCTGAATCGGCCTTTGCCAGTTGTTTGGCGAGACACAATACGTATTTGCAAGAATGCACTGGTCATCGTGACATATCTTATTCCTCGACTGTGCATGACTTGAAACTTTTATTGCTGAGATTTGCTCAAGAAAAGAGTTTCCACGATGATACTGGTGGAGGTGGACCACAATCAAATCTTCATATCATACCGTATCTGATTCACATGGCTCTCTACGTTATCAACACGTAAGTTATTTTTATCACAATAGATTTTTGAATTTTAACATACTTTTTTTACTTTATTCTTCTATAACTCGTAGAACGAGATGTTCGTCGAGGGAAGAAAAAGTACTCATGTCTTACATGGAATCATCGCCTAACTCTACGTGGCTTGATAACTGTTATGAGGCCGAAGGTCCTCTATATTATTGTACATTGGCCATGTTAATTTTATCACCTGCCCGCTGGAGTCAGTATAAATTAATGCATCTTCGAAGACTGATACTGATGGCTCAGCAAAGATACGTCTCTCCATCGTCAACGTCTAAAACGCTTTCCGATACCAGCGTAAAAGATTACTCGGTCTATAAAAGTGTTCTGATCTTTTTCGGACTTGTTGACAGCATCTACGCACATTTCTTCAAGGTATTTAATTTTTCTCATTAATAAAGTAGTTGTGACTTAATTAAATTGTTCGACTTACAATCAATTTTTTTACAGAAAGTAAATGTTACAACCGATGATCAATGGCCAGTTGCTTTGGCGGAATATATTAGACACAATGATGAAATGCTTTTGAAAGCCTCTGAAAAAATTCTCGCGGCTTATCGAGATGAGTTGTTGCCTTGTACCAGTTTTGATGAATTTTGCGATGTTTTGGGTAATTTGATTTATGGTTATCTTAAAATCTAAATGACGAAAATTTTTTCTCATTAATTTATTGTTTTCAGGACTTCTTGAAGAAATAGCTGATCCACCATCATTTTTAGCTGACGCTTTACAAAGCCTCGCTTAGTGTCCGAGCATTTTCTCACAATTTTTTTATTTATAAGTAAAAAAACAATCGTACGAATAATCAGTAGTAACAAACACTCTGAGGAAGTAATTTTTTATCTATCAGCTTTCATTAATAATTGTGATAGAAACCAAACATATAAAATACATGGAGAATAAAGTATAAAAACTCGAAGCGTCGAGTCGTGATGCATTCTATAAAAAAGATGACGAAGTACTTTGTATAAACTGTAAAACAATGATTTTTCTTTTTCGTTATTTTACTAATAATAAAAAAATTGAATAAATTACGTATGTGTGAACCATGCATCACGCGTTTAAGGTTTGTTACTGTGCTTATATAATTATTGATAAAAAATTAATAAAAAATGTGTAATATTACGAATATTGTAATTTGATTACGCGTGTATGTATTAAAAATGATAAATGTTATAAAATATTTTATTCGTTTACAATAATTCATAATTAGTCATTTCAAATATACAACAGATATAATTTATTTCTAAACCAATGCATTATTACCTAACGCTAGCATACATTGTCTCACGCTTTGTTGCGTTAAGTGATAATCTCTTATAGGTAAAGCTAAAGTTTCATCAAGGATCTTTAAAATATCGAGTAATGATGTCAAAGCTTCTTCGGCTTTGCCCTCTTTGATCTTTTCTTGCGCACTTTTGTAAAGAGCGTCGGTCTCTTGCATGGCTCTTAATCCTTTTAATATGTTGGTACTCTTTCCACATTTGACGCATGGTATCATGAAGAGGTCGGTGTTGATTTTTACTTCAAGTATATTGCCACAAGATGAACCAGTTTCACATTTGAACCTGCAACGAATATTATTTGGATAATTCATCGAGGGAATTCAGATTAGGAATATTTTTGCAACGTTCACCTTAAAATATTTGGATCAATGTCGCCGATGAGAGGCCAGTGTTTAGAGCAAGGTTCGCATTCACAATCAAACCAATAATGCAGCCTCAATACGCGCTTCCGTTCTTTTTCCGGTGTTTCTGTAAATATAGGACCATAATTTTCATTCACTTCGTCGCCAGCTGATATAGACTTTACAGTTCTGACGACCATAGCATCTTTGACGAAATATCTAAAGAAAATTCAAAGTTGATAAAAGAAATGTAATTTACGTAGTGATGGATAAAAGCATACCTCACAACACTAGGGTTACAGGAGTGATTGAAGAGCGCCATGGTTGTAAAACACCCACCACCTATAAACTGATTGGAACCTTTGCTCAAATCTATTTTTTTTCTTGATCTGGTGAATTCTGATATCTGTAGGAATCAAGTGGGAAAAAAATCAGCCATGTCGATTATTTTTAAAAATAAAGTCAAGTGTTTACCTCGTGAGCATTAAACTGCAGTAGTTGGATATGATGAAGTATAGAACCAGCAACGAAAAGTTCACCTTCGGTGAGCGGCACTTGAGCCGAATCGGAAGTTCTAACGCGAGGAGGGAAATAGGAGGTCATTTGTAAAATCCTGAACAACCAAGCGGCCACGTAAGACCGATGAAACAGGTCTTCGACGGTTCGCTCGTCTTGGTGAGTAACTAAATTCGTAAAAGTTCTGTAATCCTTGCCAAGATAGGGTTTTTCTTTACTCGGGGTTTGCCTTTTAACCAGCTCTGGATCTTTAAGTTTGATAAATTGCTCGAAGGGCTTGTGGGCAATTGCCCGCAGAGCCAACATGCACGTGACCGAGGCGTTGGAGCACCACAAAGGTGGCAACATGGCGCACTCGATTTCGTGGACTCGTGCGTCTTTGTCGCGGCAATCCGGACTGCAGTAAGCTATGCTGCTGCACTTGTAGCAAGTCGCGGGATAGGCGACACCGATGCGAGTAGAGCAGCGATGGCAGTGCGTCAGACGATACTCCCCGAGCAGAGCCAAACAGTGGGGCTTCTCCACGGCGACGAGCTCGCCGGGCTTTATGTCTCTGGTGGCAACGGCGTATCTTCCTCGGCTAGCGCCTCCGTCGCGAATCTCGATAGACGCGCTTAACGCTGGATAAGCTGGATTGACCTCGGGTAGCCGCGGAATCTCGTCCTTGTCCTTTAAGCGACTCTTCTCTAACTGTTTCATCTTGTTTAGGTCAACGCCTTCCTTCTCGTTCATTTGTTGGGCCTTTTGAAGGACCGACGCCATGACTCTCATGTCGGTCTCGAGCTTTTTCTTTTTTTCCGGCGCCACTTTGGCGTCGTCTAAACTCTTCAAAGCTCGCTGGAAAGCCTCGATAGCCAGGCTATGGCACTCGAGGCCGAGAAAACAACGAGCCCGGCGTTCTTCGACTTTGTGGCGCAGGTGCGCCGGATAGCCGACTTTGAGCGCCTCGTCGCAGTCGCGCAAAGCCAAACGGAAACGCTCGAGATGATAGAGAGCCGCAGATCGGTTGGCAAAGATGATGCCTAGTTCTGAATTTTGGAAAATGGAAACTTTCGTTATTCAGCGATCCGTCGAAAAGCGCTTCAATAAGAATGTTGTCTCACCTTCTTTGGGTGCCACAATCGCAGCATTGTTATAGTCCTCGATAGCAACTGGATAATGCTGCAAACTAAAAGCTGCATTGCCGGACTCCTTCTTGTCCTTGGTCGCCATGGGATCCTTGAATTCGTCGTTGTCGACTTCGAGTGGCAGCTCGTGAGCCAACGGTATCGACAAGATGAAAGCAACGCGTGATGAGTCATCCTCGAGTTCGGTAAATTTTCGAAATTCACTGGCGCTCAGGGATTCGCGAACTTGACGGAGATTAGAGCGGAAGAAGGCACCTGCCTCGTATTCTGGATCATTGTCCAGTTTCAGTAAGTTTCGCCCTTCTTCCGTGAAATAGTCGTCGAGCTCGTCGTCCATGATGCCAATGAGTGACACGCCTCAACGTACGAGCGTGGCAACGAATTAATGCGCGCTGACGCCGTTCAACCGAAATAGTCTGGAGGATTTTTACGTCGATTCGATTTTAAACAAAGGTTAATACACTCAACGGTTGTAGTGAAATCGTCTTTTTAACATTGATACACGCGTCCGTCCAGTGCAGTTGGCTTATAACTACGGGCGAGCGTTTTTGTAGATACCCGGCACTTTGCGCTCTACGAGTACTGTGCGTGTAGCTATTTTAGAATAAAATCTATTTTGGCCATCTACTACGACACTACAGTATACGTGTTACTATTAGTTCTTATTTAGCTTCATTTTGCACTTTAGAAGACTACATAAAGATGGACTTTAAACGTTTTCGAAATGTTTTCAATTGTTTTTACTGTAGATCGATGACTCTAGTAAAAAATGTATTATTTCCATATGAAGTCTAATGTAATTTGTAGTATTCAAGTAGAGCGTACTATTTATTACTTACCTAGTTGTGTGGCTATTAATAATTCAAAGTAATACATGAAAAAATAATGCTATTCGCGTTTGTGCATCCGATAGCACGCCTTAATCCAATATTATGCGAAATGATTATCATGATTATATATTATTATGATTATATTATGACGATTTACTCTACAATTGGATTTGCATAAAAAATTACATTTAATGCATACATACAAATTACGTCAGATTGGAGTTGAAAAAAAGTTGTCTTAACTAGTTACTTATAAACATTTATTGTTACAACATGAATATAATTTTTGTTAAAATTTTTTTACAGCATAAAGATGAATTCTGCTTCCGTTTTCTAGTACGAAGTAGTCCTGCTACTTTATCCAAAAATTCTAGCGATCACAATGATAATTTATTAATTTTATAAATCCATTTCTGACAAATGTTAAACATCAAGTACTAAAGAACGGATAAATAACTGTTCATTATTTTTGAAAATGCAGCTTTTAACTTATGGTTGAATTGATATTGTATAATATATGCGTGTCGCTATAACACAGATATAGATATAAAAATCGGCGCAAGAATCAGTAAGTATAAATATTTTACGGACACATAAATCTAATCTACGTAACGCTTGCTTATCACGTACATCGTAAATCATTAAATCGAAATATGACATGCTTACAGTTGAACAATTCGCAGCATCTGCACACAATTTCACAATTGCGCGTACACACTTACACTTACACGCACACACACACACACACACACAATCAAACGCACGACTCACAACGGACGAATCGAAAATATTAAAAATCGTAAGAAGCTTCGTCATCTTTGCTCTTGGCTCGGAGTCCCAGCTTGTAGACGACTGCGCTAGCAGAGCACCGAGGCAGGGTCCAATCCAGTAGATCCACTGCAAGTGCCAGCTACCTACAATCACAGCCGGGCCCAGCGATCTAGCTGGATTCATACTGCTGCCGGTCAGGGGGATGGCGGCCATGTGGGCGACGCCGATGCTCAAACCTATAGCCATGGGGGCCCATCCTTTGCAGTCGTCCCGGCGCGAGTCTGTCACGGCGTGAACGACCAGCACCAGCAGGAAGGTAATGATAGCTTCGACGAGGATACCCTGTCCAGCGCTCAGGCCTGGGTTGAGCTCGGTCATGCCCAAGCTTTTGGCGAACGCTTTTTCTGGCAGTACCGCCTGTGCAAATAATTATGTTTTACCGTGTCAATTAGCCAAGTGAATGAAACTGCATGCAAAGACTTACGCGAAGAATGGCCGAGCCTGCGATTCCTCCGCAGCACTGAGCCACGATGTAACACAGTGCTTTGAGTATGCTGCAATTGCCACTAGTCAAGAGGCCTACAGTGACAGCTGGATTCACGTGGCAACCAGAAACTGGCCCAAGTACCTGACAACAAAATCTATGTAAAAAACAAAATAAACCTAATAATCTATTCATACAATTCGCTCAAAGTTAGCAATGATTATGCACCGAATAATATGTGTCGAGGTAATATTACGCGATTACCTCAATAAGTCGGCTTATTATTTCGATTAGTCAAAATGTTCATCTTCTCGAGTACATTCAAGTACAATCAGGTATAAATAAGCTCAAATACACGTACAAAGATGATAAGTAAGGCCGCTTTGTGTTTGCCTAAGGGTCTCTCAATCTCGGCGATACTATACCTATAGATGTGTAATGCAATTATACATAAAGACGCGCGGACTTGAGATCCCGACGCACAGCCCGAGGGTATATTGCCTCCCTATTTCTACGCTCTCGATACACATAACGTATTGACTTTAGGTTGCCTTGACCGTTTAACGATTCGATTCGCCGCTGAAAATCAACAGACTTTGGATGATTGCTTTTTTCAACGTCGACTTTCAAGGTGAAACATCCAAGCTAAAAAACGTCCAGCTCAGTGGTAATTTGGAGCAACGTAATAATCATCCGAAAATGTAATTTCAGTTTTCATTGGTAGGTACGCGCTAGCACGTGCCGTTAAGTGTGGGCGCGCGCACTGACCACAGACAAACCGCAGCATCACGAGAGAATTAACAACAAAATTATTTTTCTCGAGTCACCATGTCGAATGAATTATCGTTATAGCCAATCTTTTGAATGAATCAAATTACGTGCATATAATACGATTGGCAAAAATAATTATGATGCGTTGTAAAACTGCCTATGAAGATTATGTACATTCGAATGTTGTTTGCTTGCATCGGTGCAGGTTTGCTCAATTTTTATCTCGCGTGGAATCCAAGAACTGACCGTAAAAATCGATTTTTTAAACAATATAAATTATCTTCAATCACGTAAATAGAGTAGCGACGCTTGTTGTAACGCGTCAAAGATTCATGGCAAGATAATTTAACGTTATATATTGATTTATCATAATTTATTGATCGTGACTGACCATTTTATTTTCAAGCAGCTAATGTTTCAATGAGAAGAATCACTGTATGTACAAAGCTGTTCTATTTTTGTCACTTTCATTTTGTGACTACTCGGTACATTGCCTTCAGCCATTATTTGAATAGATCATTTTGCGACTTCGATGAACATTCTCACGACCCGAGGTCATGCAAATGAGCTTTCTCGAGGTGCTCGTTATCTTTAAGTACAGGCTTGTTTTCACAAGGATGGGATAATCTAATATGAAATTGATGAAAAATCATAAGTGCAAAGAGGCCCTATACGAAAAAGTAAAGTGGCTTATGAGGTAAGGCAAATCATCGTTCGAACTGTAGGTACATCGAGGTTCGCATGAATCGATACATATATTTATGCAGAGAGATGTAAAAAAGATGATGAATTTGAAATTAGTTAAACTGTTTCGAATCACCATGACTTTATTGAAAACTTATTTGAGCTTGTGGAAAAAAACATAGTCAAATTCTTTAACATTTACTCACATATGCGAGACTAGCTACGGCAAGGCCAAATGTTAGTGCTATATGAAGAAAGCTCGCAGGACTTTCGGGCCAAGGGATGCACGAGGCGCAGCCTATGAAGACCAGTATCGCTGTGCCAAGAATCTCGCTGAACAACGGCACGAGGAAGTTGATCTTGGATACTTCTTCGATGCCTATATAGTCCTTCGTGCCTGCAATCAAACAATTGGATTTCATGAGTAATCTTTGCGTGCTGATGAAGACTATTTTTTTTAGTTTTACACAATACTCCTAAAATGCTCACTTAAAAAATCTATTGTTACATCATCGAATTTAACACGTCACGTAAATTGTTTTCTGTCGAATCATCCGCAATGCAACGAGCAAACTATGATTTCAATCTTTCTCGTACAAATTCTAATTAATGGTGTACGCGAATGACGAACATAAGCTACTACGTATTGATTCAGTAAAATATAATTCAGCAGCTGGTCGACCAAGACTTGAGTAGCTACTAATTAAACAATCAAAGTTTGGTTTTTTCTTCCTAATTATATTTAATTAATCTTTATCAGCCAAATTTATGTCTTAAATTTAAATAAACGTGGCTGTATATATTTTCTATTATTGGATTTTTTATTATTGACTCAAATTAATCTTCGTATGATTTTATTTTATAACGGAACTACCCGATTTATTTATAATCTAATCCGATAAATAAAATTAAATTTATAAATTAACAGCTTAATATTAATATTTTAATTTTGGTGATTTTTATACCATACAAAAGTCACAATTATGCAGGTATTTTAATGTTAAAATAAAAGTTTGGATGGTTTTTTATCATGTACAAATACAAACGAAATAATAGGTTAAGGTCCGACCTCGGCCGCAATAATTATTTGATACAGATATATTTTGCTAACAATTGATAATTGACATAAGTTTTTTTGTTTTCAATTCAAGCACAGCGAACAGATGCATTTTTAAATTACAATTTATTACTTTCATTGATTTTTGTGTTGAGTGGCTTTTGAGAGATAAATAAATGAATAACTTTTACATTTGTGGGTAGTTTTGGCCAAGTTAAGCTAAGGCTTAACTATGATTTAAAGACAAATTTACTCAATATTTGTTGATAATTCTAAAAGATTTTTCAAATTTGCGTTACGTAAGACAATACAGCGGTATGGTCGTAAAATTTTATCGCGTGCGTTGCTCTTAACAATCGTCTCAAAATTATATTTAGAAATAGCTCGCCGTTCGCATATTGAATTTTTTATTCATGTTATTGTCTAGTTTTGTAATTGTGTTCCTAATTTCTTAAAACATTTTCAAAAATTTCTGAGTTGTATAATGGTGCAAACTAATATTTACTGTAAAACACCTGTTGATTGCTCAGCTGTTTCGGTCATATAGCTCTATGAACTCATAAATATCATATTCTTCTTTATTGAGTTGTTAAATTCTTTTATATTTTTACCCAATAGGGTATTGTGTATGATTACTCTGGAGAGTAATTATATGTAATTGAAACAAAATAATATGAAAAATGCTATTTAAAACTTTTTCACGCGGTTTGTACATAAAACACCCGCTTGTAGATTTGTAACAATAAATTTCACTTGAAATGCTCGAGATATTTTTTCATCCTTGTTTCTGCATCGAATGTAGGCTACAGAGGCTTCTAGTGTGCCATGAAAGTATTTTGTGCTCAAGCTTTTATCTGCATGCATGCATGTATTATCAAGATTTTACTAGACCAAAAACGAATTGGTCGTGATAAATATAATTTTTCAAAAATTTAATGAAACCTCTTTATTTTATTAATTTATTATAGGAATAAAAGTGTATGGCACTGCACGATTTTTTACACTCATTAAAAAAAGTTTAGCTTACTGATAAATTAAAAAATTAAAAAAAAAAAAGCATTAGCGTACCCATCCAAGATTTGCCCATTTTGTCGAAATCCAATTGAGAACACAACGAAGGAAAATCACAAAATTTCACAGTCACGGTCCCCGCACACTTGATGGGGTGGGCTATACGTGAAACTTAACTCGTGTAAAACGTAACTATTGAATGTGAGCGGATCGAGCTTAAGCGCGTAGTTATATCTCTCTTGAAAAGTGCCACTGCTACGCGCTCTTGCTCCCCACCTGCTATTTTGAAGCTCTCAAAGACCCTGCGGACACTCGTGTGTGTCATAATGAAAATTTTTCGTCTTCGACAATTTGACCCATAAATTGAACGATAACAGAGAGGTGGCTAAACGTTGATACTTCGATTGGAAATAATACGAATCTGTCTTAGTTTTGCGAGATCGTAAAATCTTTTTTACTCATATAAGTGAACACTTTATGCGCATTGTAAATCAATTCATAAAGATTTACAATTATGCTTGCTTGATAACGCTGCTGCTTGCTAACTTCATTTTTTGAGAATTTTTAAACGCTATGCAATATATTTTATCGATTGCTAATATATGAATGAAAAAATGTTAATAATTTTTATTACACAACCATCTGAAGCTATTTTGTATGGCGTTCATCAATTACAGCTAGACAAAAGTTGAAAAACTCAAATTAATTAATTTATTTGATCCCCTCAATACAATACTGCCACATTCGTTAATAAATGTTAAAAAATTGAGGCCTGTTGCTAGCTTTTATAGAATTAAACAACTTTGTTTAGTTGTAAAGAATGTAACATTCTTCTGTATAAGTCAAGCTCAGTTTATTTGTTACTTATATACTAAACAAAAAAATTGCAAATCAATTATTATTATTGTTGTAAAGGAAGCTACTTGCTTATGAGTTGGAAAAGGTTTATGATTTTTAAATTAGTCATGAATAACCGTTCATAATGGAAATCCATTATTAATAACAGGCTGAAAATAACTTTTTTGGGTGAACAAAATAATTCCATTTTATTCTCATTGTCGACGCTCAGAGCATCGATAAACTATGATGTTATAATTTTCACGATAAATGCAAAAATTTCCCATAGATTTTAAAACAAAAAAGGGACGCGAATGAAGTACATCGACGCACAGCGGGTTGGTTCGAAAGCTTCAAGATTTGAAAAGCAAAATTACACGTAGGTATATATGCATGAGAATGATGAAAAGAAAAAAGGATTCCGCCTATGCGTATATTTGCACTTTGAAGTTTCTATGTCTCTCTCTTTTTCTCTTGTTAAACTGGGTCATGCACCTAAGAAGAATAATGTAATATAATTTTTCATTCATTTAGCGTTGCACATATGTACGCGCTAAAGATCGAGAAAAAAATAAACACGTGAGCCTTTTTAAAAATTTTCAGGGCGCAACGAGCCCTACGGCACTTTTTTCGCAACTTTCTGTGTTGGTCGCGTTGTGTGCTATAGAGTACATTAATGTATACATTCGTACACATGACCAATGCATAAGGTAGTACACTCCACGTCCTCGCACGTATGATTTCTCATTTATTTTTTTATTTTTATTTTTGATTAATGAAAGAGATCTTAATATTACATAGCGCTCCACTATTCATAGTGTACATCGTATAACTATACTAAAACATCATTTTCAAGCGAGGTTTTTTTTAAAATTATTTTATAATTTTACTTGATTCGATATTCGAATTGATTTCGAATTCGATAATTGATTTCGAGGTGCCAAAACAAAGTGACATATTTTTGTGACAGTCGAGCGAAGATCCTTTCATCAGTAAGTATTCAAGTAGTAGAAATAGCTATTGACTTCAGCGGTACTGAGAAAAAACTTAAAATAATAATTGATTCGAAATCTCGCAGAATGTTTGTGCATGTTCGAAAATCGATCTAATGCTAAAGCCCGCAGTATTCACGAATCGAACATAATTCGTTTTATTGGCGGGTATTCTATGAGTTTATATAGTACATAGGTTGAGAGGCGCGTGTCACACTCGGCTGCAATCGCGTCCCTGAGCTCTTTGACCGACTTTCCATCGTTAATTCTATAATAGATGATTAAACTGCAAATAATTGACTCTCGATTCCGAAACTTGTGCAAAATGGATTGCACCAAAGCGATACTATGATAAAGGTGCGGGCTTCATTATGCTCACCGCGCATCGTATTATCAGTTTCAATTGTTGTACAGACATGTACGCTAATTGTACTCTCTCGGCTACTGGTTACTAACTTCTTCTCTTTTTTTTTATTTCAATGAATTTTTCGTCTGTGAAATGAACTTTTCATCGTTGAAAAATCGCACAAACGAAGACATTTTTTTCAGAAGCTCATTCAAAGTTTTATTATGGACAAGATTTTTTTGGAACTCAAGGAAACATTTCATTAAAGTTTTGGATGTTGATTTTCTTCGTGTCGTTAATAAATAATGCCCTCGATATCTCGAGCTTCTCTTTCCGTGTTACACTCGCGCGGTAAGACCAGTAGAAACAAGAGATAGAGAGAGAGAGAGAGAGAGAGAGAGAGAGAGAGAGAGAAAGAGAAATAAGCATAATACGTTTTAATTGTCCAAACATTACGTTGTAAAATCCATTCTGATGCGCGTGGGCTGCTTCTTTATCGCCTGAGCGCCAGCACGTGATGCAACAAAATAATATGCGTGTGACCTATCTTGTTTTCCTTTGGGAATTTAATGTGCGTCAAACTAAGGCATTTCTTCATTATATAAAAAGAAATTCATATGTTATGATGGATTAATAGCTATATTAATTAGTTTAAACGATCATATTCATTGTTTAATCGGCAGAAAATACAAACATGGTAAAAAGTCGTCAGAAACATATTTGAGTTAGTAAATAAAAAAATCAAAATTTTGATAAGATATCAGCGAAATAAAATCTTGGTGCTTACATAAGGTTTTTCGCAATAACCTGTGCACACCTTTAGAATATTAAAATTTTAAATGTTTACAAATACGTTTATTCTCATTTTTACGGTATAAAACACTATTTTTTGAAACGAAGGATAATTTGTAAAAAAATAGTTGAAAAATTCTCAGAGACACTATCTCAGTTAGCCGGAGGCCTACTGATTATATCAAGCTTTAGGTGCGTCTTTTAAACGATAAATGGACTGTCAAGGTCAACATTTTTCGAGCCCACGATAAATACTTTTTTGCGTTTCTCCATCTATTGAACTTGCAGTCGGGCCTATGCTCTGAAACATTGGGGACAACAGGCTCTTGTTTAAAATAACAAATCGCTGATACATTGGGAAAAAGAAATGTGTACCGCGATAATGGCGTTTTCATGGAAAGGATAGTACTCGCAGCCAAGCTCAAAGTTGTTTATTTAGTTCAGTTTAAGTAAAAATACATCTGCTCAGTGTGTGAATTACAAGTTTAATATGAAATCTTGACTAAGAAAATATTTAATCATGTTCTGCCATACTCTGATTCATATAAGCGAAGATAATACTGTAAAGTACGACACGCAAGCCTTCATAATCTGAAATTGAAAAATAAATATAACAAATGATATTCAAACAATCGAATAGTTACTCACTGCAGCAAAATTAGCTAAACCTAGATAGTAAATTTTTCCAGCAGTTAAAATGCTTTCTTTTTGGCTTCGTAACATCATGAGTTTGAGCAATTGCTTACATTTATCGGGTAGCTTTTCATCGTACCATTGACTGTCATAACTGGTATGCATTATTAGTAAAAATTAACCAGACGAATGAAAAATTATTCATGTTTATTTTAGTGTGTGTGCGGGTGATGAAAAATTATTCATATTTATTTAGTGTGTGTGTGGGTATATATTCACCAAGCTTCGTGAACGAGTTGACTGTGATTGCGAATTTGTTGACTGGGCCAGTTGCAATATATGAGATGAATGACTTCGCCACCGCCAAACAATGAGAATCTGATCCACTCACTAATATTACTTTTACTCATAAGTACCTACAAGTCGTAAGAAAAAATAAAATTATTCGAGTCGCAGTTATGGATAAAAAGATTGGGTGTAGTACCTGTTGACCAGCGACTGTCAACGGTAATGTTGCGCACCCGATTGTCACGAGATTTAAGGTTGAAAACGCTGATTCAAGTGTCACGATGAAACTGTATGTTAAGAAGAAATTTTTTTATAGATCTCAGAAAAAAAATCTAGCTTTTTTTACGTAACTCTAAAGTATTGTTGTGAAGTTGCACTATTTGGGCTAACTCATCGTAAAGAGTGTCTTGATCGTAATTTCTTTCTTTTAAGACTTGCTCGTTCAAAGTTTCACGCAATTTCTTGCTGTTTAGTTAAAAGATTTCGATTAAAAATAATCAATTTTAATTTTTGAAACATCTGTTCGGACACTCACTGAATAATTGAAAACAGAGCGCATACATGATGCGTAAAAGCAAAAAAAAGAGTATCGCAGCCGATAATGATTGCTATTCCAAGAGTGTCAGTCGTGTAACCGTGAAGTATTATTAATAAATAATTGTTGTTCAGCTGCTCGATTCCATAGTCAATGAATCTTGGTTTTTCTTGCAGGCGAGTCTGATTTCTCGGAAAGGCAATATCCAACAAGTGCAGCGTCAAAGGGAACGCACTAAAGACGAAAGCGGCGTTCAGCATGTAAACTGATATATGCATTAAAATGACAAAGTAATTTACAAAATGGGTGAATATTATAATTTTTTTTTTCATTCAATTTTATACAGTACTTACCTGTGTAAACCATATTTATTTTGTACGCTTTGGCCGAGTAAGCTTTGATAACGGCTAGGTATTCATTTTTGTGAATTTCAAAATCTTGATGAATCTTTTCGAGTACTTTGGCAATCTGAAATTACTCCAATTTTTCCCTTTCAATTTTAAATGAAGGGGTGAGAAGTTTTTTTTTATTACCTGCTTTTTGCACAAAATAGCGCAAATATACTTTGAAACGACATGAAGATAATAAAGATCCGAGCTCAGTGTTAATAAAAAAACCATCAAAATGTGACGAAGTTCGTACAACTTGACGAGCTAAAATTTCACGAGTATACAAAGCAAACTTTGATAAAACGGCAGAAATTAGCGATGCTTACCTGAGGAATAAAAACGGACAGAATGATGCACATTATCAAGGTTTTATTGAATAAACTGGTGAGAAGACTTTGGAAGGGCCATAATCCACAAAAGTATAAAAATTTGTAGCTTAGCGAGTAATACGGGATATTGAAATCTTTCATATCGTAAAATTAAAAACGCGATCATTCATTGAATCCCTGTGGCCACGATCTTTGTCATTTATATTTATGCGTTTAGTCTTTGTTTCTTGAAGGCATTGTTTATTCATGGCCCAAGGCAAAGAAATGTGATGTACTTCGTAATTCGCTCGGTAAGTAGTAACTTGGGAGTAATTTGCATAGTTGATGAAAAATATGTACTTGGCGCACTCGAGGAACTGATGTACATTATAAAGATGTATACATTATTATGCATTTCAGGATGAATATTTTTAATCGAGGATTTTACCAAACTGTCTAAAGTTACTTTTAAATTAGTCATAATATAAGAGCACGATCGAGGCTCTTTATTAATTGATTCGCATTTCATAGGATTACTTAAACGATTAGGGTTTCTGAGAATATGAGCTGTAAATCGATTGTGAGAAATTGGCATTAGACGTAAAAAAAACAAACGATTACCGATAAATTAAAAGAATTTTAATTTATCTCGACGAAAAAGTTTGTTATAATTACAGCCGTGTAATAATTGTTAGTATTTGAAATTCGCTTGCGAGTCGCTTCGAAGCATCTCATTAAATGCTCGCCAAATGTTTTTATATGCAAATGTGTACCACAGCTGAGGCTACTCACGGGTTGTCGTACCGGCGTTGACTTCCTCGGGATTATCTCGATGCTCGGGACTGAGTTGGGCAGTTGGCTCGTTGTTTTCGTTAGTCGGCGGGTATTCCTCGGGATAAACCGTCGACACGTGCATGGTATTAACAGTTAAATGGCTCGCGATTACTGCTGACGGCTGAGTCAAGCTACAGATTTCATTATTCGATGAAACGTAAATTGCAGTCTAATTGACTCGGATCAATGCATAGCACGCAGACTCATCCTGAGTTTCAAAAGGAAATTCAATTACATCATTCATGCCGCCTAATTATACATGAGAATTTCATTTTCTTAAAATTTCAAAAGTTTTCCCGTCTCGTTGAGCTACGTGCCGTATCGTAATACGTCGAACAGAAAAAATTTAAAACTCGCACCAAAAACAATATTTTATTTTCCTCGCGATGACTCAACTATATATGCAGAATTGACAATTGCTGCTACGAGTAAAGAGTTTGAAGCACGATCAGCTGTGCGTGTCGGTAAAAATGCTTTTGCAATTACACTCCATAGCTACACGTGGAAAATATTGCTTATTATTTATATCTAGTATGACAAGCAGCGCAACAGCAGCAGAGATCGAAAAGATAATTTCAGTAGAACAAGAAAATGCCAACTATTGTTTTTTGCGCGAAAATTAGCAGCAGATGTTCAGTAGAGCTATATGTAAGGCGCAGTTGGTACGAATTATGCGTTGGCGCACTTTGAGTAGCTCAACAGACACTCGAGGAGTTGCAAAGCGCGATGTAGCCTCATTGCCAAGCACGACTGATATGGCATATCGCACCGTGGCTCGGGGCTCGAGGCACTCGCGGCTAGAGGCCGATGATTTCGAAAAGGAGTGGCGAACTGCCAGAGAGCCCTTTCCAGACCTTGACACATCGCAAGGATATGTGAAAAAGCTCGTGGCTTACCCCCGCTGAGACGAGCACTCATCGAGCGATAAGCCGCAACGAATTAATTGACATGAACGAGTCGGATATTATTCCAACGATTTAGATGTATAGCATTTTTTGGACAATTTTTCTAGCTTGCTTTGCGTGTACGGTAAAGACCATCGAGACTTGCGGCAAATGTGCACTTTCGTGCATCATGTAGGAATGTAATAATATTCCAGAATGATAACGAGCCCGAGCGATATGCACAACTGCTCGCGCGGCCTTATTTCCATAATTGCCGTATAGCCGAGCTTTGGTACGGCGTATCGGCTTGCACTGCGAGAAATTCATCAAATGTAGATCCATGAAACATGTGCACATGTACACAATACACATACCCGATTCTTTTATGACTCCGTTTTCAAGCGCAACGCGCCCGATCGATAAAATCATACAGCAAGCCAAGCACGACTGGATAAGATAAAAACCAGTGCAGTAACGTGCAAATTCCACCTGACCTTTCATAATAAGGTCGTTGTTTTTTTTGTTTTTTTTGTTTTTTTTTTTTTTTGAGCTAATACACGAATCAGAGGCGAAGATTATTATCCGCAGTGGCTAATTTTGGCCACTGTTGCCGTTTAAGTGTTCCGAGCGCAGAGAATCGCGTGCCGCGCACGTACGGATGAGAAAGACGACAATTAGCATATCATTCGTTGATCCGATCGATGACCCTTGTGTGGCCATTCCTAGTTAAAGGATTCGAAATATCTCTGCGAACTTGTAAGCATAAGCTTTGTGGGTCAAGGAGCAAGAAATATTCCGAGAATCCTCGATAGCTACTCGATGCTGTAATTATAACAAAGAACATGATGTTTGTCTGGGCGCGGTTGCATCGAACTCCCTTACACTCGCTAAATATCAAGTTGAACTTTATTTGTCTTATAAAAACGCATTAATTAAAAACCGTTGCTTCTCATATTTGTCCCATAGATACAATTAATAAAAGTATCATTGCTGAATTTCAGGAGGCTTTGACATACTTTTATGACACATATAAACATAGAGACTTTATGCAGTTACATGGTGGTTAAATTCGTTAAATTTTTATTTACTTATTTAAAAAAAAAGCAAAGCAAGAGTAATAAAAAATTCACACTTTTACCTTAGACACTGTAATTAATGTATTATATCTATTTACAATTAAACTTTCAACAAGTTATATGTTAATAAAATTTACATTTTTAATAAAAGTTAGAATACTTTTTAGGTTTATCTGCCTTATTTGTTTGTAACCACTTAATCACAAAATAAGTCTTTTTACCAACTCTGATAAGAGTCACATCATTTTTTAAGCGGTGTTTACCACTTATGATTTGGTCTATATTAGTGACTCTGGTATAGTTTATATGGAAACCTCCTGCATTTATAACTCTGATAGCATCTTTCATAGTTTTAAAACATTCTGCTTTCATTGCTAGATCAAGTACCGTCATATCTTCATCGGGTACCAAATCTATAACTTTAGAACCTTTAAAAGCTTGAGTAACCTGATCTTGGGTCATTGATGAAAGAGATTCTATGGACTTGTCATACAGCAACATAGAAGTAGTTTTTGCAGCTTCTAATCCTTGTTCTGCAAAAATGAATACATTTACTTTTTATTGAATTTTCATCGAAAAAATTACTATTAAAATCAAACTCACCTCCGTGCACTAATAATGTTACATTTTCTGCTAAAATTTTTTGAGCTTTCCGGTCTTCTGGTTTTTCTTTGTGCTCTTTAACAATATGAGCGATTTGTTTAAGAGGTAAGAAAGTGAATAATTTCAAATAATTTTCTACATCATTGTCTGTGGTTCTCACAAAAAATTGATATAAATCAAAGCTTGAAGATTTTTCTGGTGCTAACCATACTGCATTACCAAGAGATTTTCCAAACTTTTTACCACCTTCAGCAGTTATTAAAGGTAAAGTGAAACCAAAGACACTTTTTTTAGAAGTTCGACTAATCAACTCATGACCAGACATAATATTTCCCATCTGATCATTGCCTCCAATTTGAAATCTACAATTGTAATTTTCCAACAAATGCATCCAGTCATAAGCTTGAAATAATTGATATGAAAACTCAGTAAAACTCATCCCAGAATCGGATTTCAAACGTGATTGAACCGAGGTTCTTCCCAACATTGTTCCCATTCGAAAATGTTTCCCAACAGTTCTGATAAACTCTATAATATTAATATTCTTGTACCAATCAATATTATTTATTATTGTTAAAGGTTTAAGCTGAAGATTGTTATTTTTCCAAAAATATTTTTCATGATTATGAAATACATTCATGATATCGTTTTTAATTCCTTTAATATTGTAATCTAACTGTTTGCTCCATAGCTATTCGTTCATTTAATCTATGGCTAGGATCACCTATTAAACCAGTTGCACCGCCTATCAAAGCTATTACTCTGTGACCTCCTCTTTGCCAGTGTAAAAGATTCATTAGAACTAGAAGGTTACCAATATGTAAACTATCAGCTGTTGGATCGAATCCAGCATAAACTGCTTGAGAATTTTCATTTACAAGATTTGAAACTTGATTGCTGAAATAAAATTAAAAGAAGTTACCAAAAAATAAAATAAATAATTATTTTTGTTAGTGAATATATATTACATACACGCTTGTATCTGGAAATATATCCTGAAACATGCCCCTTTCATGTAGTTTTAAAACATTCCTATATTTATTTTTACTTTCATTAGAATAAAAGCGATTTTGCAATTCTTTTTTATGAAAAAATAATTTTTCGCAACAACGACGTAACCTTGAAACGTTAAAGCTCTGCATTGTACTAAACTTTCAAAATTTAATTGATTTTAAAAACAAAAAATTTAGATTATCAAAAATTTGTTTTAAGAAAAGGCACCAATAGACTAATCATTTCTGTAGATACATTTATAAAAAATTTCAGCCTCTTAAATCTTGGATAGCAAAGCAATACCAAAGTGTACAAATAGCAGACTATTTGGCTTTATATTTGGAGTTATATTCGCTTTCGTAGTATTCGCACATGTCGTCTGTGGCGTCTGCTAATCATGTCAACACAATCAATTTCATAGGCATGTAGTAACGTAAAACGTAAATGTCATTGTCTAATAAAAATAAAATTTAGCAGTTACAATTGTGCTGAAATTAATAAAAGTATATTTGTACGATAGGAGTATTTTAGGAATAAAAAGAAAAAAATTAAGTGTAAAATCAGGAATGTTTATAACATATGCTCAGTCGGAAGCTGATCTTATTAATACAATGAAATAAAATGTATATTTTGAACAATGAAGTTGGTGAAATCTTCATTCAAGAATCTTAATCTAGGTTCATTGAAATTGAAATTTCAATTATGAAAAAAATTTAATTTAATAAATTCCAAAACTATATCGTTACGCATGCGTTCTGTATTCTCCGCAATGAAATAATCAGCCGCGCATAGCAGAGCCGCGCTCACGGCTCACCCCTGACCCCACCGCCACCGGCCTATATACGCTGCGATTGCTGCTAACGTGTCTAACTGAGAAAGTGAGAATCCAAAATTTCCGTTGAACGTCCATCTTTCTCCGAGTGCGTGTGAGGCACTGAAGTGCCCATACTCTAGTTTTCTCGCATCGCACAACGTGCGAAAAACGACTCGAAATGGTAAGTCCTAATTATTCGATATTTTTATGTATATAATTTTTATTAATGATCAAATTCTTGCCCTGATTAATTAAATGTACACAAATTTATGTTTTTTTTTCTGAAATGCATTACCTAGTTACCGTGCCACATATGCCGTCACCCACGTGTTTTTTTAACGAAGGTTTATTTTTAATAATCGATTGCTTACAGCTACCGAAAGTTTAAAGTTTAATAATTTTCATTTCGATTTTTATACTTAAAATTTTAAATAAAGAATTTCACATTGTTAACGTCAATAACTATATTGACAATTTTAAAGGTTAGGTTGCGGTTTTTGAAAATGTAGCTTATATCAATTATGCCTGTAGATTTGATCATTTAAAAAATTATATTACACCAATTATTTCTCGAAGAATTGACACAATCAATTATTCGACCATTAAACATTGAAAGTTTATAAAATCTATTTAAAAATACCTTTTTCAGTCGTTATCTACAGCTAGACCACTAGTAACTGTTCATTTTGATAAATCGGAGTCACCAAAGACTATTTCTTTGCCTGCGATTTTCAAAGCTCCCATTCGTCCAGATGTTGTGAATTTTATTCACCAGCAGGTTTCTATGAATCACAGACAGCCTTATGCTGTCTCAAAAGAAGCTGGTAAGTCAAAAAAATATGAAATACTTTTTATTTGAATGCACAATGTATATAATTATTATACTTTTTTAACAGGTCATCAGACCTCTGCTGAATCATGGGGTACTGGGCGTGCTGTTGCCCGTATCCCACGTGTCCGAGGTGGTGGTACTCACCGATCTGGTCAGGGTGCTTTTGGTAACATGTGTCGTGGAGGTCGCATGTTCGCCCCAACAAAACCATGGAGACGATGGCATAGACGAGTAAATGTAAATCAGAAACGGTTTGCTGTTGTCTCAGCCGTTGCTGCATCTGGAGTACCTGCTCTGGTTATGTCAAAAGGTATAAATTATCTTGACCTTTTTCAGAAAATTTCCCAATTTTTTGTAGTTTTTATGATGAGGAATATTGGTCCGTGTTACTGATAATTCATTGATTATTACCATTTCTCTGATACAATGTTAGAGAAAGGGATTTTTATTTCTTAATAAGATTCAATTAAAATAATGAATGATCTTTTTTCAGGCCATTTAGTTCAGGAAGTTCCTGAATTCCCACTGGTCGTCAGTGACAAAGTTCAAGGACTACAAAAAACAAAGGAAGCTGTTGCATTCCTGCGACAAGTCAAAGCTTGGAGCGACATCAAAAAAGTGAGCAAAATAAAATGGCTTTTGAAGCAATAAAAATATGCACTGTCATAAATGTCCTCAATCATGTAACATTTTCTTGATTGATCCATAAGGTGCTAGAGAAATTTGATGATCAGGCGTTCTTGTTTCATGTCATACCTCATGTAATAGGGACATGGTCATTGCACATACATATATTATAGAAAATTACTTTTATGATACATAAATAGAATAAAATTATTAATTTATTTTAATTTCACAGGTCGTGCAGTCACAACGTCTTCGTGCCGGTGTTGGTAAAATGCGTAATCGCCGTCATGTTCAACGTCGAGGACCTCTGATTATCTACGGTAACGATGGGGTAAATATAAAATGCCTTTCATTTCGATAAAATGAAAAATAAGTTAAAATGATGAAAACTTTTGGTCCGTGTTGCTGATATTTTAGTGATTATTATTATTACCATTTCTGATATTATTACTACTGACTAGCAGGAGTCTCAAAATTAGGATTCACAATTTAATATTTACGCTTACTTTTAGGGTATCAGCAGGGCGTTCCGCAATATCCCTGGTGTTGACGTTATGAACGTCAAAAACCTAAACTTGTTGAAGTTGGCACCCGGTGGTCATGTTGGTAGATTCATCATCTGGACAGAATCAGCTTTTGAGCAGTTGGATGCTCTTTGGGGTACCTGGCGCAAAGAGAGCGAAGAAAAAAAAGGATATAATCTTCCTATGCCAAAGATGGCCAACACTGATTTGGCTAGACTTTTGAAATCGGACGAAATCCGTAAAGTCCTCAGAGCACCTAAGTACGTTCAATTCACAACTGTGTTGCTAATGTTTAAATTATATTATAATTTTTGTGATGAATTGCTTTGGTCCGTGTTTATGATTATCCTTGATTTTAAAACGAAGCTATTTTCTGAATTTGATTTTTTATAACTTTCAATCCCTCGCTAAGTTTTGAGATAACTTTTTAAATGACTTTTGTTTTTCAACAGGAGGCGAGTAATCAGGAAAGTAAAGAAGCTGAATCCTTTGAAGAACACGAGAGTTATGCTTAAGTTGAACCCATACGCTGCCGTAACCAAGCGCGCAGCTATTTTAAAAAAAAGTAGGGTTGCTAAGAAATAAATTTTTATAAGCTTGATGTCGAAAAAGGAAAAATTAAACCTCTTGATTATTTTTGTTACCCAAATGAGTTGAAATTTTTTAAAATTATTTCTCACCGTGAGTTTCCTTGAAAAATGTTTGTTTGAACAATCATTTGTGTAATATAAAAAGCAATGACTTTTGATTATTCTATTTTGAGTTACCCTTGAATGTTTGCAGTTGGTAAAGCGCTTCTCGCCAATCTCCTCATAAGATATACAAAAATAGTGTGAGAATGTATCATTCAGTCGCGTGCTGGTGCGTCTGAAAGGCTCGCTTTCAAGTACCCGCTAAAGGAGGTAAACTAAACAAATAATTATGCGGCAGAAAATATTCACGGCTCACGAAACATAATATTATGCACGTAGATATGTATAAAATAGTTAGTTTTCACGAGACAATATAGTCATCTACGGCAAGTAGTAAGGGGTAGTAAGTTTTAACGATCACATTATTCAGCTAGACGAGAAGAATGAGTTAATAAGCCAGCATGCGCGCAGAGGCTGGCCGGGCGCATCATATAGCACTGAGGATATAAGTGATCGTAAAAGTAAATCAAGTGAATTCAGAGCTCGCAGGCATCCAAAGCTAACCGAGAGAGTAAGTAAAAGCAGAGAAGGGAGAGCAAAAGGCTAAGAAGCAAGATAGAGAAAAGAACATGAGCCTGTATTATAGCGAAAATGAACTTTAAACTGCCATAAGCTGTATAAGACGCGGACATTAAGCTCCATCTGTTGCAGTTTTGCATTCTCTCTCGCTTTCTTTGCCTCTATCTGCGCATGAAAGAGTGAGTATTAATAAAATATGGAGAGAGTAAAGTAGGAGGAGGGAAAGGAGGTCCGGCAATGAGTCTTGATGAAAATTTCATTATTATTTGCTGGAGGCGCGGGCGCTACAAGTAGCGGCTTTTTTGACGAGGCTAATAAAATATTTACCGAGATTTTAATGCTTTTATAATTGAATGATATAGCTCAACGCGTAAACACAATTGGCACGGTAAAGTAGAGACTTTTTTTTGGAGTATGGACTTTTTTTTTTTTTTTTTTTTCTAAGCAGCGCACAAGCAGCGAGAGATATCGAGTGAGTCGCAAGGAGCAGCGAGTCAAGTACTCGCTCAAGACTCGAAAAAAATCTTAGTGAGTGAATGTGCAGGCTCTAGGTAGGCGCATAGGTACGGACTAGGGAGGTGTACAGGAGAGGAGGGAGCAAGAGAGCCTAGGTGCGTGGGGGGGGGGGGGCAAAGATTGTAAGCTCGTTCATAGCTGCGCTGCTCGCTCGTTTCAGTCGTCTATAGTACATACTCGGGGCGCATAGACAGAGAGCAGGAAGATAAGGTATATAAGGCGGCAGTAGCCGAGAAAGCAAGTGCGAGTACATGTATAAGCGTTCTCTCGCTCGCTCGCGCAGGCAGATACTGAATATATCCCGGTATCGCAGACACCCTTCTGCTGCTGTATATTATACGTGCATAGGTATATACAGAGGCCGTCGTAGAGAGCAAGCAAAGCTATATATACCTATAAGAGCTGTATAGGAGCTTCTATAGCTTGTACGTGTAGAGCGCGCGGGAGCATGCATGCAGTTGTAATAACTTGCGGCATTTGCCTCCAACTAAATTATTTATTGCATTCTGGGCTCCCCTTGGCAAGATATAACCAGCCGACTACTACCCGCAAGCCAAGGACGGCTACGAGTCAACGGATCTCGTGCTACGTATATAGGCTTCACCTTATAGCACGATGCAGCCGCAACGAGATATTACCGCTAGAGACTCGGCTCGAGGCCCTTTTTTCCCCCCCGATCCCTCTCAACGCGTCTTCTGAATATGTTATATTTGGATTACATTTACGAGTTCACGGCTTGTTGCAACTGTTGCGCGACTGCTCCAAAGCGATATTTTAATTAAGCTACGGCACACGAGCGAGCTTTTTTCTCTTTATATCCTGCGAATCCTTTTGCTACGGACAAAAACAAGCGCAGCTGCTTACGAGCAAATTTCAGCATGGAAAAATGTCGAATTTGCAATTGCTCTCCATACGTATTATTACGAGGAAAAGTGAGGGGCCTCGAACTTCAAGAGGCTGCTGCGCAGGGTACTTTATTTTATTCGGGCTATGATCCGATGAATGAAATTTTCCTATCTATACACATAGCGGCGCGCAATGTAATTCGAACGAGAGTAAGGGAGAGAGAAAATCAAATGGGCACTCAGGGAAAAATGTTGTACGCAGAGAGAAGCATCAGTGGTAAAAAAGGGAAAAAATTGAAGAGAATACGAATCCTCTTTGGTAAAAAGGAAGCATAAGCTTTTGCACCGACGTTTTCTTCTTCTTCTTCTTCTTCTTCGTCTTCTCCTTTTCAACATTCATATCGGACTTAACTTTTATTACATATTTCATCGTATACGAATCGGCTCTCGAAAGATTCTTATAGGATTCTCCTTCATACACACACGCACACCTACGTACACCACCCCCTCCATACACATACACCTTTTGATGTTTTCTATATATATATTTATATGTATTTATTTTCCATGTAGAGTATAGATATTTTCAACGATTACCTTACAGATACATGTACGCGTGCGTGTGCTTGTCGCTTTAAAAGCGGAAATTTCGCATTTTTAATATTATTTTTGCAGTGCCAGATGCAACATATTATATTTTCCCCGAACGTATTTGTATAATACATCGCGGACCGAGCAAACTTTTGCGCACGTCTATGTAAAAATGTTGCTTCGCTCGGGCTACACGCGCGCGAATATTGCGCATGAATATGTCATGAGGATAAGAAAAAAATATATATCTTGCGTCATCCCTCGCACGCGCGTCCATCTTGGAAAAATAAATAGCGGTTCACCGCGAAAATCCACATGCACACACGTATACAGCTGCTAGGCGCGCGATGCAGGCCACATATGAACGAGCTCGAGCTATATAGTCCGATAAATTATGCATAGAGATTCGATGAGATAGACAGGGCCTGCGTGCATCCAGGGGCTGGCGCATATTTCACGCGGCTATATTCCGGAGATGGCAGTTTTTCGACCGTCGGAGTGGGCGTCCCTGCCACCCGCCCGCGCCACAACTTGTGCACGGATTTTTGTTCTGATCTAGTGGCGGAAGGGAACGAATATAATGCACCGACCGGCGCATCCAATTTCACATCCAGTAGCTTAAATTCCTTTACGATCGATATAATTTCAGCGATTTGCCAGCTTTAAAACCTAACGTCTTATAGTTTCGATCATACTTTCAAATCATTTTAAACTTCTCGGAATATTCGACGCATACTAGGATATGTACTCCATCGGATAAGTATCAAATCGAACTATTGAACGGTCCATGAAACTGCCATATTGTCATTGTGCACACAAATTTCCAAAATTGTTATTGCTTTGGTAATATTCTCGAGTGAATGGTCGAAAGTCAAAAGAAAAGCGACCGCATAAGCAAGTTGGCGCATGTTCTTACCACTGTCTATAATGACCGACTTTTTGTACTGCAGAAATATTTTTTCCTTTCCTTACACGACTTTGATTTTGTTTGTTCATCCATGGAGTTGCTAATTAGACTTTTTTTCGGCTAAACCGACAAAGCAGTTAATGAAAATATTTGGATTCTATCGAAAAAACTTTTATTTCGTTGACATAAATAAACCTGCAAACTGACGTATTCGGAAAATGAGCCAATGCAAATACGAAAATATTTCAAGAAGATACAAATGAGCAGCAACTAACTAGGCGCGATCTCTTGTTGACTTTCAGCCAGCTCTGGAAATCCGATAATCAACGCCGCCAAACGCATTGCGGGAGTTATGAGAATAATCGCGGAAAATAAAAAAATATAGGTACGGAGGCTCTTGTAGAAAAGGACGATGCTGAAGTTGTCGATCGCATCGGCCCAAGTTTGATATTTCGACGAAATTACTATAGGAAATATACCGGAATAAAAAAGAACAAAGAGCCGTGGAGGAATAGAGAGTTCACGAAAAGTAAAGGGACCTTCTGTAGGTGCAAAACAAACAATTGCGAACGATATACTCTCACCTTCAATCTGGTCAGTGCACGCACCACATTTTTAAGTGAAAAGCAGGTAGAAAATAGTTATTTATGCAACAAGTGCCCAAAAGGCGTTTTTGGGCACGAGTGTCGGCCATGCCAGTGCGAGTGGGGTTTTTTTTCGCACAATGTGTGCAAAAAGTTGGCACGTGTTGTATACAAAATTGTATGCAATAGTAAGTAAAAAATATTTATTCAACACGTCATTAAGAACATACCGATATTATGTTCGAAAAAATAAATAAGTAGTTTTTTAATTCGTGTAGTAAATTATATTTATAAATTTTTAGCAAGGAGATATATTCGGGGATGATCAGTAAATAGCAGCTATTAAAATCATTTCAATTTCCATATCAAACTTTTGACATACTCGAAATTGTTGGAACATAAACGCGAATATCACATTCTCCCATTGAAAGTTAATCCACGGGTAACATTCAATTAGAAAAACCAAAATTTATGAATGATATTGTGCCAGGGAAAAAGAAAGAGACAACAGAAATAAATATTCGCCTGAATATTCGCTCGCGGTATGTAACATACGTAAAGCAATAGTCTTGTACATGGTGATATGCGTGGGTGATCAATAAATCTCGTGACATTTTAAGAATATTGATTTTCGATGCTATTTCTGCAGATGAAAAACTAAAATAATCATTCACATTTATTGCTGCAAAATTTCCATTGCAAATAAAATATTTAAAGCTTGTAAATTTGAACAAATGCTTCAGAGCAGTTTATATTTATTTATTTATTCATTTTAAAAATCCAACCAGGCGCATCTATTTAAACATTAACGCAGGCGAGTTGAAATCAGGATTATATAAGCGGCTAAAAAGTTAGTTTACAAGCATTACATATTTCTCTGCCCCTTTTCCAAATGCATAAGCTTAGGAGATTTGCGTGGCAATGTTTTCGCTTGCTCGGGCGATACCATATAGCGAGGGAAAATTTTGCCACTTACAGCCTCGCGCGCGTATAATGCAAGTTTGCTTGTTTGCACTACGTGCGATCCAAGCTGGCATTACTATTATTGGCATTATTGTTATTGCAATTATTATTATTAGTGCGGCAACTAGGCGCTCTGCAGCCGCGTAAGTAACGCTTATAGATTATCGCTCTCATACATTCGGCCTGGGTAATTTATGCGATGCCGTAGCCCTTGAAGTTTCGACTGCGGCTACTGGCTGTGTGTTCTCGCTGTTGTCGCAGCTCGCGCGAGCACAAGTTTTTCCAAAATGTAGATATCCGAGGCGCGAGCTTGTGCCCTTCAATTAGATTTAGGGCGCTGCTCCGCAAGTTTAAAATGAAGTCACGCGCGCCAGCGAACGGTCTTCGTTTCGTCCTTACCTATCTTTTAAAGTAGTCCGGCCGAGCTTATGGCGGAAATTCGACACTTTCATTAGAAGGCAGCATCTGCGCGAGCTTCAACTTGATCAGTTATCCTCCATTTCTCTTGGCGTCCGTTCTTCCTCCGGCTTGTCTCGCGGCTCCATTTAACGCGCATTTGAATTTGTGCGAGGCGTAAACACGTCTGAATTTTCTCTTTGACGAATGAAAAAATAGTCGTAAACAGGCTGATTAATACCTTTCATCGTTTTGCAGCTGGAGAAAAATAAAACTAAATAAAAGACGGCGTAGCAATTGAAACTGGACTAGTGTATGGATCTTATAAAGGCTATAACGAGCACTGAACAGACTTTTCCACGTTCGCACGTTCTCACCCTTGCTCTTGTGATTTCTACAGACGCTTTAATTTTCTTCTTTGAGAGCAAGGAACCTTTTCACGCTCGGCCCGCAAAAAGGGCACGTACACACACGATTGTGCTCGCGCACACACACACACACACACGCGCGCGCGCGCAGCCACACAGAGAACGACATGTACACGCGTGGACGCGGTGCAGGTGTGTGTAGAACCGCAGGCCAGAGCAATGGCCACAGCGCGTCGACGTTGAAATTGATTTCGAGCTCGTGACAAATTGTAATTGCGAGTGCGCGCGAGCTGACCTTTCGCAAGCACTAAAGGGAGAGAGAAAACTTGGCCGGTGGAATTTTCTCTTGCTCGCTCGGTTCAATCAGAGGTATTTCGGCCCAAAGAGGTAAAATGTGAGGCGAGCTGCAGCTGAAAAAAGGACTCGAAAATCGTAAGATATATAGAGTGAAGCGCGCGTGCAGCTGGGTGTAGAGCGCGCGCAGTCTGGGCACAGTCTGCAGCACACTCATAGACATTCAATTAAATAGCTGGAGCGCGCAGGGAAAAGTTGGCCGCTGCTACGTAGCAGTAGTGGCAGTAGTAGTATACGCTGGCATGCCGAACGAGCTCGCTGGGGCTGGTAATGCAAGCTAGCTCCTCGCGACTGCACTATCTGCGCCGTTGCGTTACAAGCCTCGCTCGCTATAGGAGGCAAAGTTTCGATGCTTCAGCTATCTCTTGCACTTGCGTTTCGTCCTTTGGAGCGCGCGCTACCCCAGCAGTGCACCTATATAGACGAGATACGCCTACGTCTGTGTGCGACTCTACGCGCGCAACTTTGCTCGTAACAACGAGAAACAGAATACAGAAAGCACTCAAAGACACGAGCCAAGACCGCCGTTGCACATGCACACACCGACAGAGAGACGTAACACTTACCATATACATGCGTTGCGCGAGAAAAGAGACACAGATAAAGAGAGAGAGAGAGAGAGAGAGAGGAGACGGCTAAGCAAGTCAATCGTAAAAAATTCAGCTTTAGCGCCCCTTTAACGCGCAAAGTTTTGTTCTTTTACCCACTATACTGACACCGCCGACGACACGGACCCTCGAAAAAAAGGGAGGCGATGCTTTTTGATTTGGGGAAATCATATGAAAAAAGTTTCCTCGTAAGTCCACTGTGTACATATACTGCAGCATGACTTTCCATTCGTAGTGACAAGCGAGTAGCGCGAACCACGAGGAAACTGTGGAGGCCGTCGTCGTAAATTATTTTTTTTGCTAATATTAAAAAATAAAATTTCATAGTCGCTTGCCGATATGTGCGTGCCCCCGAGTGTGTTCGGTCTTGCGCGCAAAAGTGACAAGTATATATTTCACAGCTTGTAAGGCAGAGGAATATTTTAGCAATATAATCGCTTCTATATAAAAGAGATATGTAGAAGAGAGAAAGAGAGAGAGAGAGAGAGAGAGAGAGAGAAGAGCTAGAGTGCATGTATGCTGCGAAAGGAAGAGCTGGGGGTGTAGGACAGTAACAGTAGGTATAACGGGCTGAATCGCAATGCGGAATTCGAATCAATTCGTCGCACTCCATTGAGCCTGGATGATTTAAGGAGTCGCGAGGAGAAGAGCTGATGCTAGGCTATACCGAGGCCAGGGGCTTGCGATCTTCCTTTTGGCACGCTCCGGCAACTTTTGCTTCTGCTGCGCTACTGCGTGCACACTGTGGCCTGGATTTTCTTCGAAGCGCATAAGTTGTTGCCACCGTCGCCGCCGCCGCCGCCGCCACCACCACCACTACCACCACCGCCGCTGCTGCTACTGGTAACGTTTGTCAAAGTTCCGAGCCGGACGTGATTCCGACGTCGCGAATACGAGAAAAGCTGTGCGCGCGGCCTGCGGAGCCGGAAACAGACACACACACACACACACACACTACCTCCTCCCACAAGCTTGATATCTTCTCCGCTCCTCGCAACTGTCTTCAGTTTTGTTTACGCGTGACAAGCAAAACTGAGAAACTATGCGGCGAGGATGTATTATATATAGGTACGTACACAGAGGAATTATTGCCTGACAGCCCGAGAGCACTTTTAGATGTATTGAAAATATCGATAAAGTCCTCGCGCGAATGATTAGTTTTTTTCCCTTTTCAAGGAAATAAAAGTTCAAGTGCTAGATTCAATTTTCGCAGCTGCGCGCTCGAGGTTTTATATACGCCAAGCCCATTGATAAACAAAACATGACGTTTGATTCGCGAGCAAAGATAAAAACAAACACGGTGCCGACATAGCAGGTCCTAAAAGGCAATGATGAGGGATATGCGCGCTCGCACACAGTCACACATATACATTTAATACGTGTGCTCGAGAGCTTTCGAAAAAGATTAAGGGGCTGCTACCGCCCATGTGCAGAAACGTAATAACGTACATAAGCGTCTTTTCGTGGCAAATCTACTGATCAAACAGTACTGGCCGTCGACACGATTAATTTCTCGTAATTTTTATTCTTCCTAAAAGACTCGAGGAGAAGTATTAGGCTCTAATTTTTAATATCTCTAAAACGCGAGGCAGCTGTGATATTTGAATGATATATCTTCTTACTTTATTCAGCATGAGCTTTACAGTACTAATGCCAGAGAAAATAGCTTTTGTAAAACGACTCTCTTCTATCTCTCTCTCTCTCTCTCTCTTTCTCTGCGCGTGTCGTTTATTTTGAAGAGAAGAAGAGAAACGCAGACGTATAGTTTTAATATTCCGAGTGATACTACAGCAACTACTAGTCGTTGAATGTTATTGCTATATACGGGCGCTCGAGAGTTGAAACGATCGTTGCGCGTTTACGTTGAATATAAAATTCCATCAGAAATGCGCGCCCGCGCCTGGGTTTGTATATGTGCGTGTGCGACTTTTGCTCCCTCCCGGAGAAATTTAAAGTGAACCTATGATGCTATACGCGCGTCAGTCTGCTTGCTTCAGCTCTACGCGTGTCTCGTGTGCGCTGCTGTCTGTGCGCCGCTATACCAACAACCTGCATAGGTGTGCGCATTTTGTCTCTGAGGATTTATTTCAACATACTTGGTTTATGTTTCGTGTGTATTCGTTATTTGAATCGTCGAGGTATTTTATGCATCGATCGCTTACTTACGCGAGCTACCTTACTTTTTTACCTTCTTTTTTTTCTGTCTTTTTTTTTTTTTTTTTTTTTCATCATTATGGTTGCTGTTACTGCTGCTGTTGCTGCCATGCGGTGTTACGTCATAATTTCGAAAGAAAATTAAGCAACTTGCTCCGAGGCAGTTGGACCGAAAAACTTTTCTTTCCCTATACATCCGACGAAAAAAAAGGTAAAAAGTAAACGACGAAGCTCGTGGCAGTGTTATATACGCTTGGAATCGTTAAATTTACAAAGTCGCGGCTTGAAAAATTTTGTCCTATAGGAAAAACAAATAAAAAAAAGCGGATAGAGAAAAAGAGAACGAGAGAGCGAGAGGGAAGGTGAGAGAGAGAGAGAGAGAGAGAATTTTACGCGCATATGTTGGCGTCGGAGGCAGTAAGTAAAGTTTGAGTAAAGCTTAACCACTCGCAAACGTTCCAAGCTTCGAGCTATATAGCCCCGAGGTCCAGTTCCGAGTAGCAACTTTTTCTCTCGATCGTAGCAGTTCGACGTTTAGAACAAAAAATAATAAAAAAAAAGTAAGTACAGCGTCGCACAGTATGGTAAGGATGGCTGCTTAAATTTTCACCGAGTTCGCAGGTAATAACTCAGCGTGACCCAAAGTCGAACCAAAGGAAGAGCAAGAGGGAGCCCGAAGAGAGAGAAAAAAGAAAAGAAGGGGTGGGTGGTGGTGGACTTTAGCAGTCGTCGTGGTAAGCTTTTTGCGGCTTTGCAGAATTTAAGACTTGTCGGATGCTAGCTCGCGAGAGCAACAGGAACAGCTGTGGCTTGTGAGGTATAAAGAAGCTTCTTTTTTATCTATTCGAGAAAAGTGGGGATAACAAGATGGAATGTTTCCGCCTCTTTTTTTGCTCGAATCTTTCTCTCTCTCACTTTTTCACTCTTAATTAGTCATTAAAAAATTTGTCAATTTAGAGAATACAAGTTTTTGTATGGTGTTGAAAGGACGATTATTCACGCGTACGATCACAAAGGGTCGATTTTGAAATTACGAGGCTGCGTGGCAGCCCGTCGGTATATAATAAGGAAACCGCTAATCATTCGATACAGAAACTGCACACTCGCGGCTTCGAGCAACTTAACACAAGTTTGAACAGCGTATGCGGCAGGGATAGAAACTGTTCGTCTTTCTCTCTCTATACATAATAGCTTCCTAAGATGATATTCATCCTCGATATTATATGTACACGTTTCGCTCGCGCACGTTACATAACGCTCGGAAATCTACGCTTCATCGAGTATTATGGGCGCGCGCGTATGTACGAGGGATATAATATGCTGTACATGCAGCCGAGTGTATATTCGATCCAAGTGTTAAAGCGTATGAATACATCGCCATTATTCGATATAGACTCGCGTGCACACTTGTCGGGGGACGTATTAATATATCCCGACGCTCGATGCGCTACCTTCCTAACTCCATATAGTCAGTTGCGAGTACAAAAGTTTTTTCTCCTCTTTTCAGCAGCGAACTCACGTCTCTGCGATAAAGAGAGTTTAGTTATGCACCAAGGTGAATTCTTCGATTCAACAAGTATCAAGGCGTTGCTCTGCTCTCACTCTCTCTTTCTCTCCTACTCTCTTTGATTTTTTTCTCGTGTAGCAACACGCCTTATAGTGTTTATTGATTAAATCTTCTCCGAGTGCACGGCTGCACAGTGCCAATTAGAAAAAGCAAAAATGTTCGAGTCCGCAAGGAGGAAAAAAATTGACGGAGTGCCAAGTTAAGGGGGAGGTTAGACTTTAATCGTGCTATTATCTGCGATTATATATTACAATTTAAACTCGAGTTTGCGAGAGCAAGCGAAGAGAAATAGATAGAGAGAGAGAGACAGAGAACTACGTCGGGCGCGCACGAAACTCCCTGAGAAACTATATATGGAATTTCAACGTTTTGAACGTTAATGTGTCATGTTTCTCAAGACGTGTATGTCGGTTAAGATCCAAAACTTTTGGGGTTATATATACGTATGCACTGGCAAGAATGGATGAAAAAAAATTACGATTTCACACAAAGCGCACAAAAACACAGGTCAAATGGTGGTTTACCTTACAGTATATATATCTGGTCGCGCGCACATTTGACTTTTTGGCTTCTCGAAAACTAAAACTAGCAAAAACTTAGAGCTGAGTTTCGCTCTCCGTTATATATACAGACTGTTCCATATCCTCCTTCCGCCGCCGAAAAAAAGGATAAAACGAAGGTTTAGAGGAGTTTATCGGGGCAGGAACGTCGTTAAGATTAGAGCACTCTTTTGCCTCCTGCGCGAACTATATACATGTATGTGGCGCACATGGCCGGGTTGAAGTCGTAGGACAGGACCAAGGCGGTGTGGCGGCAGCCGGTCAGAAGCTTTTTTTATTGATGGCGATAAACATTTTTATAGACCCCATGCGAATTACCGGTTTTTACAGCTCCCCCGCCACTAGCGCCCATAGCACATCGGCTGTTTGATCCTCTCTCTCTCTCTCTCTCTCTCTCACTCGCGCGCGAGCTTGCTGCTTTTCAACCGTACGTTATACTTCCTCTCGAAAGCAGCAGCAGCAACCTTTTGGTCCTTTACTAGACTTTCCTCTTGCTCCTTCCCACGGCCTTTTTTGTCGAAAACTTTGACAGTTTTGCGCACATGCCTCGTATATATATATATATATATATATATATATATATATATATATATACACTCACACGGCTCTTTTAGGCACATATACATCATATCTTCCACTGGTGCAGTAAAAATCTTGATGTATTTGACTTATGTTCCTCCGTACCCACACCACTGTGCAGATATATGTGTGTGCATGTGTACCGTGTGTAGATCTTGGGAAAAGTATTAAACTTTTGGCTTGGGAAAGAGCTTTTTACGAGGCGAAACAAAACAATGATGGACTTTATTGACTCGTTCGATGCGACAAATTTTCCGATGCTCAAAAATGAAGGCGTCTTTATGGAACGAAAATAACGTTATGAAAAGAGAGTAAAACAACAACAGCAACAACAGCAATGATGATAACAAAAAAAAACTACAAAGCAGGATGATTTGACGCCGCATTCGTTCTTCTTTTTCGTTTAGATATTGTAAATAATAAAATTTGGTGATAAGTAAAACTGTGCGAACAAAAAAACGGCGATAATGTCTGAAAGCACGCGAGTATCAAAAGTAATTTGAAATGCATAAGCCAGCAGCAGCCAGAACTCGCTCATACAGGCAGATTATTGCGCTGCAGGTGTGGGTGTGTATACGTACGCACAGATACAATACGAGGAACTCTGAACATGCAAAGCGCAGTAACAAAAATGGTTATTCGCGAAAATTTGAGCGCTATATTGTTACAGAGAATACATTCTATTTTGCTGTATTTTTCGTAACTATGGAAATGCTAGGCTTTTTTGACTGCAGAGAAAAAAACGTAGAAATTAAGGCAAATTTCGAGAAAAAAAATTCATATTTCGATGTAAATAATCAAGCTCCACATTCGCATGGCAAAAAAAGAGAGTAAATGTATGATTAATCGTGTCGGACGAAACAAGGCAAAAGCTTACGTGTTTCTTATGCTCTCAAGATGGAAGAGCGGTGACATTCTTTGCGCTCTGTGAGTTCAAGTACTAATGAGTCGACAGAATTATCGTACAGTTCGTGACAAGCATCCAGCTCAAACAGCTCAGACAGCAGCGACATTATATATGTTTTCACCTAGTTTCATTTCGTCACGACAGGCCCGACTGCGACTGCGACAACGACTTCAATGGATGTCTGACAAGGAAACGACTGAAGAATTACCTCGTTACTTATGTTTCTTTACGATATGAACTTTTTTCGTCATCAGTTGTTTTGGAGAAATGCGAATATTCGTTGTTGCATTAACGTAGATCAGATTTTCAAAGCATAAAGGATCCTTTTACTAGTTTAGGCCATTGGACGCGTTGCCATATTCCTCGGTCCACTTTGGTATGCTCGTATACTGCATTTACATGCCGTACTCTGGCTGCAGCCTGGCCGACGGTAGCGCGTGAGGAGCTTTTACACGTATACACACAACGAATGCTTGATTGTGCGCTCGCTCGCACGAGCCCGTTGCCTTTGCTGCTGGCGTCGATGCGAGTTGATTTAATAATGATACACCTGAAGTTTCACGCTGCCCCCAGCCGAGCCACGTGCATGTGCAGCTAGTTTCATCCCACCGAGCTACTTTCTCATTACCCTCGAGTTTGAAGCCTTTTTTCCTAAGCGAATTTTTCTTCTCCCACTCCTCCTTTTTGCAGTCGGTATGATAGCAAAAGTTTGTTTTCTCTGTGTCGTTCTTTTTTCTCCCCTTTTTTTCTTTTTTTATTTCTGTACGGAATAGTTGAGCCGATAAGTTTTTTCGACGCTTTTAAGTCAAAGTCGATTGCAAGTTTAGCTAATACGACGTCAGGAGAGAAAGTTTCGTAAATTTTATTGGACTAAGGGACGGGAAAGCAATCGAGGACTGCTGAACGCCATTCCACGTCGATAATTGAACTTTCGTGTTTTATTGATCTTATTCAGAAATCGACGGAAAGGCTGCAGTGGCAGTAGCAACGGACAAACTTTTTAATCTTTTCTTGGCTTTGTATATCTATTTTTATTTTCCTCCACCTCGCATTGAATTGTTATTTTTGTCGACGTCAAATCTGGCAAACGAAGGCAGAAATAAATGCGCTAAAAATTATAACAACGAAAGCTAGTGACATTTCCTGAGCGCATTACAAAACGTTGACAGAGAAAGTCTACACACTTTGCGTGCCTTTAGCTCTCTCTCTCTCTCTATTCTCGCAGCATTTAACTTACTTGCCTTCTCTATCATATGCACACAGAGACACGGAAACATACATAAACAGGCTCTCGCAGCCCTTGCACACTTTCGACGTTGCCGGGGCTACTCTGCTCTCTCTTTCTCTCTCGTTGTACAGTAGCAGCTGCAATTCACCTTGTTCTCTCTCTCCGTCTGAAAAGCACTTGAGCACGGTGGCACGAGTGTTAATTAACGGCATAGGACTCTACTACCAACGCATATATACGAGGGTATGTATATACATACGCAGAGCCATGGACAAAGAAAGACAAACGGAATCCTAAAAGCTGAATGGTTGCCATAGTTGGAGAGTGAGTGAGAGAGAGAGAGAGAGAGAGAAGTGGATAAAGAGGACGAACCGTAGAGTCTATGCATACGGACGAAGCATGAACCTGCTAGCAAGCTTAAAGGCACAAAGAATTTAAAGCGATTAGCTCGGCCGAGCCAGGGGCGAAACAACACACGCGCATTGGTCAAGAAATGTAGCGTGTAGTATTTTGAACTGTGTCGAAACCTTACGCGTCCACAAAATGACAGGACAATAGGGCACGTGCAGCTCTTTAAATGATCTAATTTGGCCAGGCCACGTAAGTACACGCGAAGAGGGACCGAAAAAAAAATTAGCCCCAAAGTAGTGCGAGCCAAGCTTTAGTCAGGCACGCCGAACGTCGTAGAGCTCGAGTAGTCTGCGGGCGTAATTGTCCGCATGCATAACCGCAACGCTCTTAGAGGATCGAATTATCGATAAACCAGATTGAGCTTATACGCGGTACAAATCAATGCTGCATGCCTCGGCAGTATACTTGTCTCTTGCTCTCGCTTGTTCTGCGTGCAATAACGCCAAGTCTGAGACGCCACGGCTGATGACGACGACAACGACGACTATGAGTACGAGCTAGCTAATGAGCCTCGAGCTGCACGGCAATCGATTGTTGTTCGAGCTCAAAGCCGCAGAGCAGCACAGCTTGTTTTGATTGGAATACGCGTATAGAGAGATAGAGAGAGAGAGAGAGAGAGAGAGAGAGAGGGGGGCAAAATTTCATTCTAATCGCGTGTGTATAACTAGATCAATGCTAATCGCTTGCGAGGATACATGCATCGATTCAACTGCGCAGTTGAAACGATAGGGATTTTTTATTATCTACCACAGGCGTATTCGACAAAGTTGTTGGCCTCGGTGACATGTATACAGGCTCAAATTTTACATTACGCCTCATGCGTGCTGCATGTACGTATACATATATATACACTATATATATTGCAAACAGCCGCACAGCTGCGCCATGCACGCTAATGTCGCGCTGGAGTGAGCGGGTATACATTTTACAGCTTATACCGCACATATGTATGGTGTATAGAGCGGAAAAGATAGAAAGAGAGAGAGAGAGAGAGAGACAGCGCGTAGAAACGGAAGGATTTTCGCTCGAAATAATATTGCGACTGTTTCCCTGATCTCTCTTGTGCTCGCTGGCACATCGCAGCTCGTAAAATATCCTGTTCGAACTTATGCGTTGGGATTGACGCAGCCACACACTTGGTCACACGTGTATGTTCGTTCGCGTTTACACATGCACACACACACACACACACACGAGCTCGTGAGATTTCATAACAATGACGCGCGTAAAAAATCAAATGCGTAAACACGCACATATCTGTGAGATAGAGAAAAATATGTATACCAGATAAATCGCGGATGAAAAAGTTTTTTCATTTTGTACATAGCTTGGGCGAATATTGGTTACAGCTAGTGATTGTAAATATTATAGTCCCACCAGCTCGCCCCCCGAGTACTAATGCACTTTACGAGTCGACGCGAGGCACGCGAAGTTTTCGAAATTTGCAAGTGCATATACGCTTAGTGAATTTATTGTTACCAGCAAATGGAGGGCAAATTCTTGGCTTGTTTAATATATCCTGGGCCTCCACTGCTGCTACTTCTGCTACTGCCTTCGCCGCCACCGTTACGCTCAACTTACATAATAATAATTTTTTTTAAACCAAGTGTAAGTCCCTCGGAGCTAGTGGAAATGTACTCTTTGTCGAGGAAAATATAGTTAGACAAACTTCGACACATTACGAACAGACTACGGATTCGAGAGCGACGACGATGACTACGTGACGCTAGTTGCGCTTGTACATAGCCATATAGACGGATGGGTGATGAATAAATAAAATATGTTAACTGGGTTAATTAGCTGAAGATGAGTAGAAGAACGTAGGAATGAACGACGAACGGAGAGACGAGAAGTAAGACGTATAGCGTACCGAGAAGAAGTGAGGAAGAAGAATGACGAAGAAGAAGAGGGTGAGACGAACAACTGATATAATAAGGACTTAGAGAAGATGCAAGACAAGACTCAGCGTTCAGGGAGAAAGAGAGAGAGAGAGAGATAGTTAGGTTCAATTCACGTCTATTAGAGGCGGATTAAGCTCGACAAGAAATGCGGGCCCTCGAACTTGCTGCTGCCGTTGATGCGCCACTGCCGCCGTGGCAGTCGTTGCTCTCCCGGCCGACTATATAATATGCAACTAAATAGAATGTTGTGGCTGATAGACGAAGAATAAAAGTTCGTGAATTTTCTCTTCGTCTCTCTCCCTCTCTCTTTTCATCTCTTTTTTTGTCATTACGCAACGCGTGTCCTAAATTAAGCGATATCCTATTTTATATGCCGTGATAGCTCGTAATTTGAATCAGACTACTGAAAATAAATAAAAAAAGTGAAAAAGATTTGACGAGGTCCTTGACAATCGCACCTAAAAGTGGCATGACGAGATTCACAGGGCATTTTTACTACTACCCAGATAGCGTAGCGGTACTATCCCTTCTCTCTTTTAACCGGAAAATAAACTCGCTAGTCGTCAGGCAAGGCGCGCGCACGCCAAGCCAGAGTGGGGCGAGTCACGGCTATACTACTGTCTACGGATGTCGGAGAGTTCAGTGCGCTTTAGACTGCCAAGCAGGATTCGAAAGGGACGTTTTCGCCAAGTTTAGAGCAAGGCTGACGAACCGAGCCACGTGCGCGATTGTGTTTTTTGTGTTAATCCCGTGAATACTACCTTCTATGCTTTTCCTATCGATCCGAGACGGTTAATTGTGCGCGAAGTGGGTTTGCTTTTTTCTTTTGTTATTTCTTTTGTTTTCAGTGATTCGTTCAAGGTAAAAGTGATACATTTTTTGGAGGGAGGACAGCAGAGGTTACAGCTCAAGGTGAGAACTTTTATAAAAATAATTGATTACTCAACCGATTTCATGTTTTTTATACGCTTAGAGTGTATCGAACACAAGCTTGCAAACGAAAAAGTTCGCCTGCATAAACTGCGCGAAAAGAGGCACAAAGAACACGAAGGAAAAAAATTGCGTAAAATTTTTCGATAAACTCAGATCGGTTGTTCGATTGGGAATGATGGATATGCGCCGGGGAGATTGATTTTCGAGATTAATATTCAGAATTTAAGCGATAACGTCACTTGTCTGTACGCGCGCCAGGATCGTAGCCGCGACGCGTGTTCTATTATAATACGCCTACATGACGCACGGTGTATACGTGCCAAGCTATTTGGTATCCCTCGTAATCGTTCGCATCGCACGAGTCATGTATAAAAATAAAAAAGGATGTTGGGGAAAAAAGATAAGGGGAGAAATCGTCGGTGAAAGTCACATTTTTTCATCATTACAACGAGTACAGCGAAAGCAGCAAATGGCACATGCAAAACGAGCGATTAGAAAAAATTGTCGACTCTCTGTGCTTTTTTTCGGATGGTTAGGAAAAAATCCCGGACGCACTCACATATCCATAAACTGCGAGGACATTTGTCATAAAACAGAGAGAGAGAGAGAGAGCGAACGAGAGAGAGAGAGAGAGAGAGAGAGAGAGAGAGAGAGAGAGAGTGCCGTAGCAGTCGCAGTCGCAGTAGCAGTTGTAGTAGTAGTAGTAGTAGCAGTAGTACTTCCCCGCTACTACTGTTCACTTTTCTGCGCCCGAGAGAGCTTCGCGTCGTCGTTCTACACGTCAAATCCATTCGCGAGCGTTAGTCATAATTTTCGTCGCGGCGGCGCGCAAAAACCATGGAAGTGACATTTTCGTTGGTTAGAAGCCGATAAGGCAGCGACGCGCGCGCGTACCGGATGAAAAGCCTACAGCGCGCGACGAAAAACGAAAGAATGTCTGTATGTATGTATGCGTCGCACCGCTGCTAGTAGAGCAGAGGTAGAAACAAACCATCCACTGTTCACGTGTGTGAAAACGATAAGGGAAAAAGAAGAACGAGAAAAAAACATGCATGAGTGTTACTGCGCGCCGCTCGCACGCGAGTCTTTAATGGATTTTTAGTTATATGAGAAAGAAAGAGAGAGAGAAGCAAGAGGGGAGAAACCATTAAAATCTAGCGCGTGCCACTCGAAAGAAATTAATTCCGATTGCCGCTATCGCACCCCGAGACCGCCGACGCCGACGCGAATCTCGAGGCAGTTAAAGCAGGATTTACAGGGGAAAATTGCGAGGCGAGAGCTTTTTTTTTCAGCGATGCTCTAAAAAAAATCTTTTTTCTTCTGCTCCGACTTTCTCGTTTGTCCAAAGCTCCCGTATAGTGTATGTGCTATACGCGCGCTCGCGCGCGAAACCGCTTCTTTTCGCTCTCTCCCCTCTTCTCGTAAACATTTAAGTATACTACTGTACTGATGCTCATCGCTTTTTTCCGTTATTTTCCCGAATAAATGTATGACTCGCTCGATGGATTGGTTTTCATCTCCTATATATGAGGTATATTTCTTCTGAGGTTTGATTTCATGTTCGAGATTATGTCGCGGCAGCACGCGTATATACATATACACGCTTTATTGAGAGGTCAGCATCGAGAGAGAAAAGTTTTACTGGTCAGATTCAATAGCACTCGAGAGAGAGAGAGAGAGAGAGAGAGAGAGAGAAGAAAAATTTTTTCACGTCAAGAGAGAGAGAGAGAGAGAGAGACCAAATAAAAAAAGCCACCCCAAGGCTTCGTTACGGGGACAACTGAGCTTTCGTCAACGCTCAACGTGAAACTGTCGAAGGACAAAAGCCGAAGCCACGAATGCCAGTCCTCTCTCTCTCTCTCTCACTCGTAAGCGCGCGTCTAACAAAGCGAAACTTTTAGCAAAGCGCCAATATTGTATACCTATATCTTTTCATCTATATCTCTATATATGGTATACACTGAAGTTATTTTTTTCTGCTTTTGCAACCGAGCAAGAGAGAGAGAGAGAGAGAGAGAGAGAGAGAAAAATGCTGACCAAGCCGTAAATCGCACGACGAACTGCCTCTTTAGTTTCGGGGGTACTTTTTTTTAATTTTCCTCTCAAAAAGTTGGCTGCTATTAATCCAGCACACCAAGTATATAGCAAAAAATCGCAACGAGCGTTCAACTTTTTATTTTCATAATGAAAAAAATCGTTCTGCAAGCAGCGCGACTTCTATGGCGCGTATTCATCAAGCAAAGAAGTGCCGTAGTACAATTTGATCTTCGATGGGAGGCGTAGGTAGTGGAGGGCGAGAAGAAAAAGCTGCAAAGGTGGGGTAGCATTTGTTCGCGCTCGATTAACTACGCTTCGTTTATTTTCCCTCGTAAAGCATACAACGATTATTTTCGCGACATTAATTTGAACGCGTAAAAACTTGATTCTATGCGCGTGAAAGGGAATAAGCTTGCGCGAACCTTATCGATCCACGTATCAAAAAACCCACCCTTTATCGAAACTTGGCGCGTTCTTTTGTTTCTCATTACGTAGCTATTTAGCATTATGGTATTTTAATAAGCAGGGAACATTTTAATATAAGCACGATAAGTCTGAAAATTCTATTGTTTTTAACGTGTACATATGTGTGTGTGTGTGTTACATATAGGCCAAAGAAATAGCAGTTTCAGCTAGCCGAGAACAGCAGCAGCAACAATGAGACGTCGCAGAAGTTGACGGACGCGCGAGCTGAACATACACATCTCTGCAGCAGAGTAAGTACAGCGAAAGAGGAGAGGATGTGTTGCTCGGACGGCGACGGCGAACCCGGTAGCGGCGGCGGCGGCGGCGGTGTGGTGGTGGTCTCAGAATGACGCGTTGCGGCCTGCTTTGCGGCATGGCCGCTCTGGCCGCCCTGACTGGCGCCCTCCTCGGTCCAGCCTGGCTCCATACCGAGGAGAGAATACCGCACTTACCAAGGCCTTTGTCGCACCTCGTCAGCGTCAGATTCAAGCTGGGACTCTTCAAGGCCTGCCCCAAAGTCATCAAGCCGGCTAATGTTACTCTCCGTAAGTATGAAAAATCAGCTTTGTCAAGAGGGATTTTACTGTAGCCTCTGCCATGGCCACTGGCTGTGGCTGAGGCCGGAGAAAATGAAAAAAAAAAAAAAAAAAAAACCAAAAGAACAAAAAACAAAAACAAAACAAAAGAAAGAAATAAATAAGAAGTGCATGGGAATCCTGTGCAAGCTCCATATACTTTGCTTGGTTGGTTTTTTCAACCGGACTCGAGATCCCTCGAGGAATCTAGAAAAAGCTCGAGACACGTAACTTTACGGTTTCGCTGCGCGCGCCTCGAGCTGCTTCCGCCTTTTCTCCTGTATATGCAGCTGCTGCTGATACTGCTCCTGTCTTTCGGCCCTCCTTTCTATCTCCTTTTAGTCGCTTCCTTTTCTCATGTCGCCGATCTTCTGAAATCTATCCTCATTGTCTCTTCCTTTCTTTCTCTGTCGATACACAACTCCTTATTTGCTAGTACTTTATTCTACCCTAGCCTCATTTTTCATTTTTATCAGCGATTTGACGTCAGAGATAACCCGTGCGGATTCATCAAATGATTATGATACCCGAAAGAGGCGAAAAATGCTTAAAAAAACGACTTGATAGAACATAAAGCCGCGAGCGCACGAAAATTCCTCGCTTCGCATATATACATATGTGCATTGTGTGCCTTCATTGCTGTAAAACTTTCACGACGGCACACGTGGAAAAAATAAAACCTTTGACTCTTTTTACAAAAATTTCGCATTTTCCATGGCAAATGTTGCAGACCGAAGACACTTTGCAGAGTGCACTTTTCTCTCACTCACTTGGAATGTTTTCACCTCAAAACGCACATTCAACGCTACTGTTTTTCTTTTTCGGCCCTCGTTTTTCATTCTCGGCTTTGAAAAAAAACTGCACACGCACATACAAGCGCGAAGTTCTTTTTTCTTTTCAATGCATACGCGTCTATTGCCGCTCTCGCACCTTAAACAGTAATTCCTAAAAGAACAATTAAGCTCCAACTGAGCAGCAGCATCGTGTCGCTCGAGTGCCATGAGCGTAAAAAAGAAACGAGTAAATAAGTTGCTAGAACGAAAGGAGCTATTTTCAATCAGGAAAAAATTGTCCGAATCGAGTCGGGTATATCAAAGACCTGCCGACATTGGAAAGATAGCAGGCTGTTGAAAATAGTATAGTTCACGTCAGGGTACTTCAAGTCGCGCGTAAATCGTCTTCAAAAGAGGAAGGCAGCTCGTTTCGACGTCTTATACACTTGGACCTTTTAATGAGGTCACTACCATCGAAGCACTCGTGTCGCAGTCAACAAAAATGTACAAGTTCAAGGAGCTGAAATAAAAGGAAGATATTGTTGAAATCCATCGCGAAAAGAGGTTGCTAAAATTTATTAGAATCTATAAAATTGTTCTTTGATACGTCTCTTGGTGAGCAAAAAAGTTAGTCAAAAACAGAGAAACAATAATTTGCTTGATAATAAAGAGGATGATTATAGCATAAAGAAGCAAAGCAAGCTAAAAATAGTGAGAAAAAAGCAAAATGGCGTCCTGAAGGTGGTTTATATATGTATAGAGAAAGGTGGAAGAGAGAGAGAGAGGAGAGAGAGAGAGTAAAAAAGGGCTAAGATAAAGATGGAAAACAGGAGAGGACGAAGAAAAAAAAGTCCCAGCAGAATAGGCGACTAACGTATATGTATAGACGAAACACGGAAGAGAGAAAAAGAGAGAAAGAGTCGCGACGCTCTGGAAACGACGCCGTAGCCGCACCCTGGGAGATAAAAAGAAATTGTCATCGCCTCGATGGATGTTACGGGTGTACTACTGGTACTGCCGAGTTGGAGGAAGGGCAAGACAACGACACTAAGCAACGAACGAAAGAAAGAGAAAACGGAGATAGCTGTCTTCCGCGATATAACCCCCCCCCCGTTCTTTATTTTTACGTTAACTCTGAATAAAGTCGAAAATGTGTCATATGTATGTGTAATACATCGCATGCTCAATGTAACTACAGCGAAGGCATCGTTTAAAGGCTTGGATAAATATTTTTCAATAACTTGAACAAGAGCTTATTATGGATCCTTTTTTTCATTCACCTTTTATATGCGCCAAGGTATCGATCAGTTACCGAAGGCTTGCTATCCAAATCTCATTAAAAGTTGTGAAAACATATTTCGTATTTAAATGGCTTCATTTGTTTTGCACTTTTTTGCTCACGCAATAGGTACAGATATTTTTCCGTCTTCTCTGTGAGTAAAAAAGGAAATTAAGCCATAAATAAAGTAAAATCACAGGTGAAATATATTAATAAAAGTTCAATAAACATATATATAAATATATATGTTATATGAAAAATCGTGTGTATTGCAGTTAAGGCAACGAGTAGAGATGACGGTAGAGCAAAATGGAAACGATCTTCTTACAAAACTTGAACCTTCTATACTTGGCAAACTTATAATGAGTTATGTTTCTTCGGATTCGTTCATAACTTAGTTTTTATTTAATGCTAGGCAATTCGAACGACACTTTAATTAAGTATGAGCGTAATCTCGAATCTTAAACATTTCACCGATGAACATTTAAACGAAGTAAAAGTCAGGGAGTTTTTGTCTCATTAAGTCATTAAAATTTCGTTGTCTGTGGACGCGCTTATTATCGCACATACAGCTCCGAGCGCAGAGGCAAAAAAGAGAATTATCCAGTTAGTTGGTAAGGCAGTGGTATTAGAGCAACTATTAAATAAATTACAAGCTGGCCCTGACCAAATCGATTCGGACTAATGACGATTAATCGTAGCCGAAAGTTTTTCTTTGAGTGCAGGCGCGCCGCTTCCGTATATTACCATATACTTATCAGCTATTTAATTAGGCAAACTCGCGTCGCCGTTTAACGAATCTAAATCTCGGGCTAGTCCTGGAGCGGGCATTAAGCTGACCGCTATTTATTTTCCGCAGCCGGCTAAACATCTCTCGCTCGACGTTGGCCGCGCGCAAACGTGTAGCATTGCACGATTTTATTCCTAGCTCTCGTTCTAACCGCGCTATAAGTCGTGTTGCGCCAATGAAGACAAATCGTCGCGCGTCGCCTAGCCCCTTTTGGCGCGCGCGGTTATAAAGAGGAAGGGGGGGGGGGGGGGCAAAGGCAAGGCAGTAATTAATTGTCACGCGCTGAAGCAGACATCGAATCGAGTTTCACGGTAGAAAGGCGCTTTTTCATAGCATATCTCGAGAACTGGTGCGAGCCAAGCCATTCGTTAGAAGAACCAAGTGGCCTATACGACCCTTGGCCGCGCGGGATGACGCTTAAAATTAGCATTTGTAGAATTCCGATGGTTGGACCGACGCTGCGCTTATTTGTTTTCTCGCAAGTTGCATGGCTGCCGGCGCACATCGTAATTTTTCATTATTTCTTGTCTCTACCCTTCCCGTTTTACGCTGGCGTACGTACTATTTATTCCGGCGCTCTCGCGCTGCTCTTTTTCGACTGAGAATTTGCAATTGTTTCGCTGATGTATCGTGTACACGCTATATATGCGTTATGTACTTGCTGCGATGGAGGCAACAAAAAGGAAAATATTTCTTTCGAGCGACGAGATGCTTTTATTGAATAAATCAGTGGCTGTCGCAGCACGCGCAATATATATGTTATAAATATTCAGCAAATTTGATTCGCGTGTAGCGTACTTTAACGAATATACACGCGTGCGACATTAAAATGTTGATTAAATACAAGCCCTTAATTACGATTGTAGTTGTAGCAGTAGGTAGTTGAGGTACGTAAAGGTAGTAGCTTCTAACCGAGCTTGCAAACTTTGTTTTGCCTCGTAGATTCGAGCTACTTTACTCTCTGTCTCTCTGACTCTCTCGCTCTTGTCGGGTATTATGTATGTATACATATATATACATGCACACACTCACACACACACACACACACACACACACACACACACACACACACACATAAATTATATACGCGCACACAACCAAGCAGTAGCTCGCTTATACCAGTGTCAACTGTCATGCCTGATATATACTCTACTAAACTTCTCATAAAATCACACATACAAGTAGACGCACACGTGCGACCCATAGTCGATATATAATATTGTTCTCAACTTGTCGTTATTATGGACATTCGAGGCATGTCTCTACGCGTCCTCGGCATTAGGCTCGGCTGTATTGGATTTTAGTACTTCTCTATCTCTTTCCCTTCGTCGCTCATTCACAAGTTGTCGAGGGATTTGCATTTTAAGCCTGTCGCGCGCGAGCACGGCGAGAGTTTCTCAACTCGAGCATCGCCGATAAAGCCTATATAAAAGACAGATGACTGACTGACATCCTGCGCCGCCTCGTTTGCATCATCCAGCCCAGCGCCGACCTAGCCCGTTGAAATTTTCTTTTGCTCGACTCTGCTCAGCTGAAGCTATCGAGGCCACTTATACACGTTGCCGCTCATGTAATTGATTCGCAAAGTTAAATACATCTTTTTTGACTTTGGTCGTTTGCCTCGTTGCGCCCTCAAATCAATAGTTTCGACATAGTTCGCAGTTTGAGTTTCGCAATATAATTGTTGGCTCGAGAGAGAATGCCGAATTAGCCCAGTCAATATGTCTATGTACATGTTTTAGATATATAGATATACATGGCGTCCATTATTCACGTAAAACTTTAAACGTCCATGCAACATTCATTTACAAAAAATAATTATAGGTCCGGACTCATTCAAAAAATGCTTCTGGCGCGCTTTTGTGAAAGCTTTACTCCAAAATACATGTTTAATTATGCACGAATGATATGTTCGATGCCATGTAATGCACAGACCAATTGTTTGCATCGTTATTATGTGCACGCCAGCATTCGTGTCTCTCTTTCAATGGGAAAAAAGCACACAATGGCATTACTCGCGGGTGAGATAGATAGAGAGAGAGAGAGAGAGGAAGGCATTAACATAACATCAGTGCCGTTGGTTTTAATTCGAAATATGTCAAGTGTCAAAAGTTAAAGTATTGTGCGACGACGACGACGGCGACGATGACGACGACAAGGGCGACGAAAAAAAACCACAAAAATATGGTTGAACGTACGTGTCGTGCTGGTTAGGTGAAGTGAGCCAGAACCAAGCGAACGAGAATACATCATAAAAATGTTGATATATATCCCGAGCCCTTTTTATACTCGTCAGTTTTGGCGACTGTAGTGCAGATTACGAATAGCCCCTCATTCTCTTGAGAGCTGCTACTGATGTGTCTGCACAGTCGTTATAATATACAGTATCGCAACGAAAGCGATTCGACTTTTTACTTTTTTTTCGAATCTACGGGTTCTACCTTATCAATAGATCATGATTTTTACTCTGCTTAATTTGAAATATTACACCTTTTATGTGCCTGTATATATAAAATGAAAGCTCACGCGTCCGCGTGTGCAAAACTAGATAACATTTTTTTTCCGTCCAATTGAAAATTCCTCGGGTTCCTCGTTTTATTCGATATGGCTTATGTGTTTATTAATAGTTTCCCGCGTGAATACGTATGTATTCAAACATAGCCATGGAAGTCAATATAGCGTTCAGTTGCTTGTTGCTGTGCAAAATCCATTATTACTATCAAACATTTTTCGCCGTAAAAAGATCTTGCAAAAAATGAACAAAAATCGATATTGTAGCGCTAGCTGTGCAATGTACAAAATGAATTTCTCTCGTTTGTATAATAAAAAAAGTTTTTTATGAATTTTCATTCGCTTCGGTTAACCTAATCTTTTTGTGCATTAATTTATAATAAAAGTTTTTCGGAGAAAAATCGCTATTTCTCAAATATATTTAATATCTCATCTATGGCAAATATTGCAGATAATGATTATTATCAAACAAGGTGAAAAGCTTAATCGAAACTTAATAGCCTTTTCTTTGTCGGCAAAGGAGTTGGTCGTTCTTCCTGCTCAACGTCTAGTCTGAGAGACAGAGAGGGTAGGAGAGAAAAAGAAGTAAAAAATTACTCTTGCCGAGGTGAAAACGCATTAAACATCATAAACTTCTGGGTATCGCTTTGATTTTTTTTCCAACCTCCCTCTCCTAGATTACATAGCCCGGGGCATATTCAACTGACGCATCCAATAACAAGGTTTCTCGTAATTTCCACGTAGCCGAGCTCCGATATCGGATCTTGGTAATTTCCTATTTTTTTCCTCGGGGGATTAATATTATGCTGATCTCTGTAGCGTAGCGAGCGAGTCGAGCTACACGATTAAAAGTGATTCGTGCGTGTGTGTCTTGATGAAGATTACACGAAAACGAGGGCTTTATGTAGCTGGTAATTAATCGACTTTTCTTTGTGTGACACGCGCCACGCGCGCCGCTCAAGACGAGCTCGAGTCGTTATGCTGACTAGCTGTACGTACAATGGCTTGATTGTGTGAGCTTTAATTATAGAAAACACGTGCATCGAATTCGCACCTTCCCTCGGCAGCTACGTGGATATATATAACTATACGCGTTTATAAAATATACATGTACACATACAAATTCTCGAGCTCGTCGGTGGCTGCTTGCAATTTATTTCAATGCCGCTTGCCGAGCTTCATAATGATGTCCGTTAATTTTGAAGAAAACAAAAATTATAATTTATCGTCCTGTTGACGTATTTATTATCCTCTTCCACTCGTCTGGTGTTCATCAACGCTGCGCGCGTATTAAATACACTTTAATTACAATTATATTTTCAGTCGATCGCGAAAATATACCTTGGCCTTTTGGTTAACGAGCTTGCGGCATTAGTCGACGCCCGCGTTGATAGAAAGTTGACAGTTATTCTATGCTTTCGCCGAGCCACTCAATTAGCCGTCAAAAGCATCGTTCAAAGCGCTCGCCTGCTCGTGAGAGTCGCAACTCCGACGTAATAGTGTGTGGCAGTATTCAGTACCCAGTAGTCCCAGACAAATAAAAATTTGAATAATCCCGCATGTGGCGCTGCCTCATTGCGGCCGACGCACAAGCACGGGACAGGCAAAAGCTTACCGCTCACTCGAAGCTGCTCATACATATACACATGCTCTCAGGTGAAATTCGACGTTTAAGCCGAAAGCTCCTCTCTGCTGCCTGCCGCTACCACTGATGCTGCTGATGCGCAAATGGCTTGGAGGTCTGCTCGGCAATTATGCCACGTACTCGGTTGAAATGCACATCTCCTTCGCTTGCTCAGGCTCTTTATTCTCGTGCTTACGCATCTTTTTTTCTTACTTCTTTTTTTTTGCTTTTTACTTTTTAAACACTGCGTGCGACGCGCTTTCTTGCTTCTCTCAGCCTGCCTACGAACGTACTTGCGACAGGAAAATTATACATATCTGTTGAAAAATATTTTAATAAGGGATGCGAATAGCTGAACATGCCGAGGATGCATAAACGCAAGTGCGCGCGCGCTTGGCTGTTTTTTTACACCAAGCTATACGCGTGTCCGGTTGGGCTCACCCCTCACGAGCACACAAATGGTCATCTAACCGTGGTTTTTATTAAAGGGCCATTATTTTTTTTCTCTTTGTACTTTGCGGTACTGCATGCTAGTAATGTTTATGTGAGCTCGAGTTTATTTTTTTTCTCTGTACGTATTGAATGTAGTTGGCTCGGACAAAGAGTAATCGAAGTATATTACACCGATTTTAATGGTACTATTTAGCTTTGAATTATCGAGACGCAAAAGTTCGATTTACTTGGGAATACAACTTTTGAGCGAGAAAAAATATACTTTTTCTTTTTTCATATGTAAAATAGTATAGAAAAAAAGTCGCGAGAGAGGGGAGAACAGCGGTAGAGAACGAAGGCAAAGTTTTTGCCCCTTTCTCTCGTGCCTCGCGCTAGCAAATAAAAGACTTTTAAAAAATATGCGTATAAGGTATATTAGAGAGAGAGAGAGAGAGAGAGAGTCTCTAGAAATAGAGTGCTGCCGGAATTTCATTACGGACCTCATTTCCGCGTCTAAAAAAGTGGCTGCTCATGACACACTCTTTGCTCATATACTCGTGCATGTGGTAGTGAGTTTGTCGGGACAGAGGCTATGATACCTCGAGGAAATTTGATTTTAATCAGTCATCTCGAGGCTGACGCGATTTTATATACTCGTATTCCCTCTCTTTCTCTGCTCGCACTGAGTTGGTGGCACTGCTCGCGTCTCCATCTCAAGAGTCGAAATCCAAAGTTGGATGGAACGCCAACGCTCGCGAGCGAGCGCAGGTGTATCGGAATGCCAATATCGAACTCGATTGCATTCCCAGGGTGGAACAGTAATTTGAAGAGCGAAATTAATATATCGGCGAGAAGCGCAAATACACGAGGGTATGTGCTACTGAAAAAGATTAATAATTCCATAATTAGACGGGCAAACTCGCACGTGTGCGCGCGTCCCACTGCGCAGTGTTCTTAAGTTCTCACATTTCCATTCGGAAACCTCGTTGACGGCTGTGAACGGAAAAAGAGGAGAAAATGAATGGCTAGATCAAAGCGTACGTAAGTAAAAACTTGAGGGTTCTCGCTGAAAATGACTACGCAGACGGAATACTAATTTCTGTGCGGATATTATCACTTTTAACATTCACGACGTTTTTCGCTTCAATATATAAAATCTGAGGCTACAAACCAAGCAGTAATTATTTTATGACTCTATATAAAATCGATTGTTTCGTAGAGAGGTGTCGCGAAACAAAGACTTTACTCGGGAACTTCTGAATCGAGAACCGAGAAAAAGAAAAAAAATAAGAAGAGAACGTTATCAATCGAAGACACGAAAGTAAAGTTGTGCGTGGGTAGTTCCGAAGCCGTATAATTAGCAGTGTTGATCAGTTGACGCGAGGTACATGAGAATAGACGAAGAAAAGCCGCTAAAGGAGAAGAAGAAAAAGGGGAGACGAAGGAGAGTAAACTTTATATATATATATAATATAAATGTCATGTGGAAGGGGGGAAGGCGGAGAGAAAATAAAGAAACAATAAAAGCGACTTGTTTCTCGGCAAGACAGTACAGAGTCGACATGTTCATTGAATTTTTACTGCTGACATTTCCTGAGATCGTCACGCTTAACGATCCTTTTATCGCTATAATATATAATGATAATCGGCAATTTTATTTATATATAGTGCAATGTACGTACGTGGATCTGAGTTATATAAAGGTGGGTGTCGGCTTCCGCTTAGTTAACTTTCTACGCGACACAACAGTTAGTCCCCGGCTTTGTCATCGTTAGCTCGCTCTGCGAATACACGCACGCGAAGAAAATTGACGCATTGAAAATGCCACAGGAAAAAGACACGTCGTCGCCCAGACGGCGTACACGCTCAAGCCCGATTTTCCTACATCCTTTTTTCTTTCGCTGACTGAAAATTGGCCGAGATCGTTTTGGAACCCACACACACATACACATACATACACATGCCGCAGACACATACGTGGGAGAGAAAAAGCGGGCGTGTCGCGTGTTGGCGCGCGTCGATCGTCAACGGGAAACGGCAATTTTTCGTTTTCAACGAGCGCACATCTGGCAAAAACGAGGCGGTTAGTCGACTCTTTCTTTTTCTCTCCCCCAAAATAGCGATTGTTTTCACACACACACACACACACACACACACACACACACACACACACACACACACACACACACACACACACACACACACACACACACACACGCACACATACACACATACACGCATTCGTGTATATTATAGAGATATATACACTCATGCACAGTCGCAAATTTCTTTAGGAAATAAACCTGATAGGTATTTACGGTTTTTACGTAACACGCGCACGACAGAGCTTAATTTTCGCAGAGAGATTTATAAAGATATATCGGCCCTGAGGGTGAGTTTATATATTGTTTAAATGAAGTTGGCTAAAATGCAACAAGAACAAGAGCAATTTATGAAATACGCTTTATCCTACTTTTCACACCTGCTGAAATTTATATCGTAATTATGAGCAACGAGAGCATATACACTGGTACAATATAATGAGTACGTGTCAGTGCACTGGAATGAACTCAAGGAAACAGTACAAGGACAATCTCGAGTTAGAGAGAGAGAGAGAAAGAGAGAGAGAAATAGCAAAAAGCGCAACTACGTGTGTGCATGAGGCAAAACACTTGTCTTCTCCTTTAAAACTAGAGTCTGAAATTTCAAAGGAAGGCGCGGGATGCATTAATGCTACGGGGAAGATATTATCAGTACCATGGACTGTCACGAGGATTAGAGATAAAGGTTGTGCCGCTACTATTTGGGCTTGCTAGGCTCTGGTGTGTTGTTGTTGTTGCTGCTCCTGCTGTTGCTGCATGTTGTATAGCGCGCCAACTTCTAAAACTTGCGCTTGGCGCTTAGATTGGGGGCACTATAACCCAACGAGTTTCAGTCGTTTATCAAAGCAAAACTTACCGAGAGACTATAAGGTTTATGTTTAGGCTTGGTTCGCGCGAGAGACGAAAATTCACTCGAAATCGTGCGTGGATAAATGGGAAAAGAGATTACGATAATATTGTGTCTTGACAAAATCGCTCACGATTATTCCAGCAAGTTAAGAACGTTTACTTTTGCGCTGATTTTATTCACCGGGAAATCAGTTTGAATTCTTGTGTTTGCATTAGCTAGCAAAAGCCAACCATACAGCAGTCCTTTCTCCTCCCCCCCCCCCCCCCCCCAATGTTTTTATCTCTCCGACTTTTTCGAGTAACCAAATAAATAGTTAGCTCAAGAAGGGGAAGAGGTTGAGGGGGGGGAGTAGAATTACATCTTATCCGGGGATAAGTGTAACTTTACAAATTAGCTCGCACTTGCACACATTGGAACGGAAATCTTGGACCACGATTCGAGCACATGGTACATTGGAAGTGTAACAAGCGAAAGAGGAAGGCAAAAAAGATCGCAGCATTCTTTTGGAATAAAAAAGTTCACATTCGCCGGTTATTTCTCCAGTAGCACAAAACACAGTCTCAAGCGTTTATATACGCGTGAAAATGTGGTGTAATTTCAGCAGCCGTAGTGAGTTGCGCGTGTATACGAAATTTGCGTTTTTCTTTTTCCCCGACTCTTTTTTTCTATCTCCCTCCCTCTCTCCCTCTCTCTCTTACTCACTATATACGTACATACAGGTCGTTCCTCTAGGCAGGTAGTACGCTCAAATGGTTGGTAATGGACGAATTAATTTTCTCTCTCGCTCGCTCGCACGACGACGTCAATCGCGTGAATAACTGCAGTGAAAAGCTTGAGCGTATGCATATAGCTAGTGGTGGTGCAGTAACTGCACTCGTAGAAACGTATACACTCACAGTTAAACTCAACGGCTGTGAAGTCATACTAAATGTGTCAAGTTAATGAAGTGAAATCTTGCCCCTGATGAGAAAAACCTGTGTGCTTACGCGTACACCGAGAAACTGTGTATGTGGCTGGCTGGTTGCTACTCTACTTGCCTATATATAATATGTATTTATGCAAGTCAGAGTTTCAGCACTGATTTATAATCAACCGTGAAATATCATTTTGCTTTGTTGATTCGTACGAATAATATTGACAGTATGCTAAGCCTGAGGCACATCTTTCGGTGGAATGCTATTTTTGTTTATTTACTTATGCACGATGCACGATGATGGGCGTTTCAATAAATTTCCCTCATTCATTTCGTACACGCTTCGTTCTCATAAAAATGATTACTTTATACTTACAAGGAGAGCCTTTCATCTGCGGGTCACAGATCCTTACCAAACTTGTTTGGGGGTCTGGTGGTTTGGGGGTATGGTTACTTTATTCCAATGGGCCCTGGAAAGAGTTATAGAGCAGAAAAAAGTATTAAATATAATATAATGTTAAAAAATACCACTTAAATGGTATCAGACCTTGTACGGTCAAGTCTAACTCTCTCAAAAATATTTGTACATGAACTTTTATGCATTCTAAACACTTTTGCAAACAATAAACAATTGAACTCAATTGGTTTGCTGTGTAAGTTTTGAGCACCAATTTGAGCTAAAATTAACGTACCAAACAAATATTGATGTAAATTATATGAAAATGTTTTTATTTGTATAACTCACAAATCCCTTCTCTTCATCTATTCCTGACACTCATCTGGATTTAGATTCACTCCATATGAGTGTCAGAAATAGGTGAGAAAAAAAGAACAGTAAGTTTTATAAATGAAAACATTTTTACATGATTTAATGTAAATATTAGTTGATAAATGCATAAATTTTAGCTCAAATTGGTTCGCTCTTTAAGACTTTCTCAGTAAACCAATTGAGTTAAATTGTTTATTGATTGAAAAGGTGTTTTGGACATTGAAAAGTCAAAGTATAAATACTTCTCAGTCAGTTAGACTTGACTGTGTAAACTTGATACCATTATACGCTAATATAGTATTTTATACATTATATTATATTATATACTTCATGGTGCTTTATAATGGTTTCCAGGGCCCATTGGAACAAAGTAACTATAGGGGGCTTTATTATTATGTACAAGAAGACCCCAAACAAGTTTGGTAAGGATCTGTGACCCGCAGATGAGAGACTCTCCTTGTTAATGATAAATGTATAGATAAAATATACTCTAAACATATTATATAGATGGCACTCGTTGTGCGGCATTTGATTTTTGGGTTCCATCGTTTGGGTACACAAGTGTTTCGAGCGTGCATAATTTTAACCCATTAACGCCCAAAGAGACGAATTTTTCGTTCCCGATCGATGTGATTTTTTCCCATGTCTTGGTGCTTGAAAAGACTTTGCTCATACATAGATTTATGAAAAATTTAATGCCCTTTAAAAATCCGGGCTCTAATTTAAGATTCAATGCTACGTTAAAAAGTTATAGATATTTAAACAAAAAAAAATATAAAAATTTGTGCAAAAATCGATTTTGCGAATTTTTTTCGAACTGTTGCGGTGGAAAAGTATAAGATATAAATATGATCAGAGGTGATCATGGGTGTAACAGTACCTTTTGTGTTTTACTACTTAAGAGGATAAATCAGTGTTAAATCTTGAAAATAAAAAACATGAAAATAAAATTTTAAAATTGAATTTTTTGTTTTTGATATGAAATTATGTTTTTTAAGTCTTTTTAATGAAAAAAGTCTCTAGTACCTTTTATTATTTAAATTAGTACAGCATGCATCTATAATGATTTATGATTCCAAAGCCCTGTGTCGCTGGAATCTTTGACCAATTTGGACCGTAGGGATCTCAAAAGCTTTCTAATAATATTTTCCTCCATTTAACTGTAACAGAATTACAAGAAAAGGCTCCGAAAATTTTTCGTATACTAAAAAAAATTTTTTTTTTGAAACCCTTATTGCTAGATTTTGAGACTGGCAGATTGAAAAAGTAATTAGTCAAAAATCAAAAAACACTTGGATGGAAGAGAATATTATTAGAAAGCTTTTGAAACTCTTAGGGTTAAAATTGGTCAAAAATTGCATTCTGATTCACGCATCACAGGACTTTGGATTCGTAAGTCATGACAAATGAATCCTGGACTAATTTATGTAATTAAAGGTACTACAGACATGTTTTCAATATAAATATTTAATTTGCATGCTTTTCAATTGGCAGATTTAACACTGTTTTGGCCCTTTTAATATTTTTTCATAACATTATTTTTCAATTAAAAACGTTGTAAGGCACCGATATAGTGCACATAGTAGTATCTTTTCTGTAACAGTTTATTTCCTATCTATAGTTCCGGGTCTCGTCCTGGACTCTCATTTCCTCCATCGTTCTTCGTTCTTTTTTATTCCGATGTATTTCTCGTCATAATATCAATCGAAGGTCGATGCGATCGTCCACTTCAGCATCATCCTTTTTTGCCATGGACTCTCTACATTTTTTCTTTGTCGTAATTATTCCTGCAACTCCCACAACGCCTTTGGCGACGTTGATTATCAGATTTCCAGTGCTGGCTAAGAGTCAACAAGAGCTTCCGCGTAGCTCGTTGCTGCTCATTTACACCTTCCTTAACCAAATTGTCACATATATTTTTATTTTGTCGGTCATTTTCGAAAACATACCTCAAATTTGTCAAAACCCAAAATTTTTGTCTCCGAAAACGAAAAAAAAGCCTTTTTTTAAAATACGAATGCATAACATCAGGGAAATTTATGAAGTTTTAAAAAAATAAAAATGAATCTAAAAGTACTTATGAGTTTGTAAATAATATTGTTGCTCGATCCCTTTATAGAGTCTAACATGGCGAAAAATTGGCATTTCTGCAGAGAATTTTCAGCCGCACAGCCATACAACAACCCTCCAACATATTATCAAGCTCATCTCTCTCACTCACTTATATGACACTTTCTTTTTTTCCTTCTTTTTCTCCTTTATCTGGTATACGGTGGAGCTTCCTTCACACCAGCGACAAATTGAAGTTTACGTGCTCCCAGCGAGTAAAACTTGTTTCATCCAAGCCAGAAAAAGAGAGAGATGCTTCTGGGTGGAAAATGAAAATTTGAGAAGCGAGAGAGAGAGAGAGAGAGAGAGAGACGCAGGTGAAACTTTTTTCGGGCTTATTTCAAAGTGTAGTAATACACGCAGAGCGAAACATGCATTGTCGAGGTATTTTCGACAAGATCGTTGTTTGTTCGTATATATTATAGCGGAATATATAAGGATGTTGCACGCGCGGCGCGCTGTACGCTTGTTATTATTGTTATGTAGCAAAATATAGAGAGGGAGAGAGTCGCTCTCCACGATCAAACTTTGGGATATGCACGCGCGCATATATATGCGAGCGGCAAGGCATATTCTTATCTACACGCAGTAGCTAAGGCAAAGTTTTAACGAAGCCATTGAAATTTGTAACAGAGAGAGGGAGGGAAAGCGACTCTTTGCAAGTGAGAGAGGGAGAGAAATAGAAAAGAATTCTTATTTCTTGGCTGTATCATACGAACTTTTTGAGAGCTGTACAGGGTTTGCAAGCTGTAGCTTTAAAGGATGATTCTCGCCAATCACTGCTTCTTCGCTCGCTGAAAAATGGGTATAAAAGTAATTGAAAGTTCAATTGGAACGATTGGAAGAACGGAAATATATTTAATTAGTTGTATTTCTCATTTTCTAAATGTTACCAGCTGCTATAGTCCAAAACTCGATAGAAAAAAATCATCGAGTAATACAGCGATAATAGTTGAAGGCGAGAAAGATAAAAATGTAAACACACAACAATTATAAGTGTTAAACTGTAGGAAGAAAGCAGGAAAAGAAACGAGGAAGAGAGCAAGTCGGAAAAACGACGACGATGACGAGCAGAATAAATAAAACATTAACGAGCGAGCGGCAAGGAAAAGCGAAAAAAGTAAAAAATCAGCCATTAGTGTGAGTTAAAGCGGAATGAGGAAGTAATGATGAGAAAATAAAGAATCGGAGCTCTGCGGATATGAGTGTATGTGGGTGGGTGAATTTGTGTGGATATAGGAGGGGGCGGTCTCTTTCCATCCTCAAATTGGAACTTTATCGAACGACGCTGGAGCAGTAACAGTGGCAGCAGTACCCTGAAAGCCCTCAAAGTAACGAGATGAAAAAAAAGCGTGAATATAATATGTATATACTGTACTCTTCATATCATTTCTTCACTCTCTTTTCTTCTATACCGCTCGCTATCGTGTCAGTTACAAAGCCTGCGGCTGCAGTATTCACACCCATGATAATATTTATATTTTCCGCTTCTCAAGGTCTAACAGCTCCGTATTTATATGTATATTAAAATTTCATGGAAAAATACTATCAAAGCTAAATTTCAATTCAATAAGAGAGAAGGTATACAAAAAAAATGTATTTACGAATCATATTCACACTATTCGACAAAGAAAAAATAAGACCAGGTCATAATTCCAAGTAACAAGCAAAGCTCTCTCTCTCTCTCTTTCATATCCGGGACACACGAGATTCTATAATAGCTATGGAGGCAGCGGCAGCCACAGGCATAGTAGCAGTAGCAGAAGATCACGCACTTTACCACCGAGTTTTCCTCAAAGTTAGTGCTTTGAGATGGGGATGGGGTAGGGTTAGCAGTAGCAGAGGCAGCGGTGGCTTAGGTGGCAGTCAGGTAACTACTCTACCTCCCTCTTTCTCTCTCTCTCTCTCTCTCTCTCTCTCAGCCGCGCGTATAGTATTATGCTCGTTAAGTTGGCCGCGGGCTGCTTTACGATAAAACTACCACGACGATTAATTAGCTGCAATTATACGAGCTGGCAAGGTCTCTCGCTCACAGGAGATGCTTTTATACATATACGCCACGCATTGATGCCGAGGGAAGGGAAGGAGAGAGTCAAGGTGTGTGTATATACTCAGCCAATTGTCATTAGTACAGCAGTTCGGAAAGCTTACTGCTTTAAACTGCTTTCTACGCGATCTTTGACCTCATATAGTAGAGAGAGAGAGAGAGAGAAAGGCACGAGCCCCTTCGATAATACCGCGGGCTTTTTAATTAAGCCGACGTTACTCGGGCGCACGATTATACCTGGGAGAAAGAAGGCAGGCGAGTTATAGGCTGACTACTTTTTAAGTAAGCGACGCTCTGCTCCGGCTGTTGCCTTTGCTTCAGCAAAAGCATTTTGAATCGATAAAATTTTCATGACCGACTATGTGCTGACTCGTTCTACTATATATTATCAGTGGATGCTGCGCGCACTTTTTGACAATGATAATAATAACAACAATTATACCATCCTGGCTAAAAGGAGAAGATAACAAAAGTATCACGTGTGTAATAACTACACGTCGAGGCATACTGCAGTGAGCAGTACTTGCGAGAGAGCAGGAGAGAGAGAGAGAAAAGCAATTCATCAAAACGCTCGAGCGCGTGCAACAGCAAAAAAGTGGCTACCTCTGCCTCTGCACGGCTACATACAACAACGTAACGATACCAGCTGTTGCTAGAAAGAGAAAAGCAGTAGTAGCAGCAGTACTGCGAGTGCAATATTGCTACCTCCGTCACTGTGTCTGTACACGTACGTGTGCGTGAATATATAGATATATGCTCTTGGACTGCAGCATCGAAAACGAATACCAGGGCTCGTACAGCAGCAGCAGCACTGCTGGCTACGTCTAGCTACATATACTGCGAGCGCGAAACATTCTCTCTCCTTCTCTTTCTCTCTGTGAGGGCTGCCAGTGCTGCTGCTATACCAGCGAGGAGAGAGAAAGGAGTGAAATTGGTGGGGCTAATAACCAGAAAACGAGAGAGAAAGAGAAGAGAGAGAGAGAGAGAGAGATGGAGAGAAGAGCGGATCGTGGCCGCTGTTAAATGCACTTTTCCGCTTTTATATTCGCGCTCGCGCGCGCCTGCACAGCTCTGAGAGAATAGGGACGCAGCGCATACATACATACATATTATTCTCCCTCTCTCTTAACAATTCGAATACTCTGGCTCGCGTTTGATATGAAATATGATCTGTGCCAGTGTCGATATGGGCCGCGCTCAGCGGCGTTATATGAAGAGAGAGAGAGAGAGAGAGAGAACTTGAACACAATAGAGAGTAAAGCGACGACGAGCGATCGAATTTACAGCTGCATCCTCTGGCCGTTATATAGTTTGGCGCGCGAATTTCACGCGATGTGTGTATGTATGTATGCGCGTATAATACGCCAACGCGCGCGCCTGAATGCGTCATGCATAATGCTCGATAAATACCTATATAGCCATAGCCCAAACCTCTCTCTACTGCAGCCTCTCTCGACGCGTTGCATCCCTTGCACTAGCGCGCCTCTGCCTCTGTGTGTATGGCAAGCTTCGTTAAAGCGCGCGAGCGAGCGAACGATGCAGCTTCTGTTCTGCGAATATAGGCACTAATGGCCAAGAGAAGCGACGTAGTGCACGCTCGCTTGATTGTCTGCGCCTCTCTCTATATGCCTGCCTGCTCTATAAGTGAATACATGTATCGCGTGTGCGTAAATTTTGCGCGAAACACGATAGCCCCGGCCGGGCGCGATGCTGCTGTTGCTGTTGCTGCTGCTACTGGCAGCGGCGGCTACGGCTGTAAGCTGATATAGCAGAATGCAAGCCGCGAGTTTTAACTTCTCCGGTTGCTTTTGTGAGCCCTGCGCGTGTCCTCATCAAACCGAGAAGAGGCTTTGTAATGATTTACAAGTTCTGCGCTCGTTTCGCTACACCCCAGAAATTTATGTACACGCGCAATACCTCGTAGCTGTGAGAGCTATATGCATGGATTACTCGGAAATAATTTCGGCGAAATGCGTGTAAAATCGATAAGGTTTGATTAAATGTTCCGAAACCTTCAGACTCGTCTTTTTTTCTCCCTTTTTTTGTTCATCTCTTTTCTCTTCTTTTTTAGTTTTTTATTTGTTCCTTACATTGCCTTCTTCTCTTTTGCTCTTTTTTTCCTTTGGAATTTAAGCTCTCTCTCTCTCTCTCTCTAGTTCGCACGTGTGCGCGCATGCGAGCCTAAGGTGTGTGCGTGTGTGCGCGCGCAAAAAAAGCTCTTTGAACCTATAAGCACTCAACTCACTCTTTCTCTCGCAGTTGGTATATGCAAATCGAATTCGGAAGCGGGCCAAAGAAGGGGAAGGGGAGAAGTAAACTTGTGCCGAGAAAGAGAGAGAAAGAGAGAGATAGAGAGAGTATGTGCGTTGCCGCCGCTTCGGGAAAAAGCCTTGACTGTGCGCGCGCGACGACCTCTCCACTGCCACCATTAGAAAACTTTGGCTCGCACTTACTTTTACGCCCCTGTTTCGGTTCTCTCTTTCTGCAGCTTGTCTGCAGTTTTGCGTATAGCGGCCTCGTTGTTTTGAGTCGAGCTTGCGCGTACGAGAGAGAGAGCGAGCTCGTCCATTTTTCAGTGGCTTGTACTTTGAAATTCAAAGCGAAACTTCCGAGAGTGAGGTCCAGTTCGATGTATGCAGTCGAATTTACACACGATAGCGAACATTTTAGTTCTCACCCACTATCTTGATATTCATCATCCTTCGTTTTTTTTATACTTTGCCAGCGAGTGAATAGATATAAAAAAAAGTGAAAGAAAACGAGTTGAAAGAAATTTTCTTACACGGACTTTATCACGGTTTATCGTGAAAAGCACCACAGAGATATCGATATTCCCTTGTGAATCAGTGTGAAACGTGTAAAAAAAGACACTGCGTTTGAAAAAGGAGTTTGCGCACGAGCGTTGAGATAGCCGCGGAGAAGAAAAGGGCGAATTTTTCCTGACATTCCGTTAACTAACTGCACTCGCTCTCTCTCTCGCTCGCTCTTTTTTTCTCTTTCACTGGCATGCAAAATCGATCTTTATCTCTACGTCTTTACTGTTTCTGCGCGTGGCTGACTGCTGCTGCTGCTGCTTCTGCTACGATCGAAAAACTTTTAAATGGATAATTAATTACCTGTCAGATGGCACAGCTACAACCACCGTCGTGTTCAAGAGCGCGCGCGCGTGCGCTAGAGAGAGAGAGAAAGCGAAATACCAAGAGCTTGCCTTGGCTCATCGCTATAAACTAGTATAGAGCATATACACGCGACGGGAGCAGCAGCAACGGTAGCAGTGCTTAACCCAATCCTCTGCTTAACTTTGCCGCTCGCGACACGCAATATAACGTTTGCTGAGAGTCAAGTCTGCCGCTTCTGATGCAAGATCAAAGTGGCTTTAAAAGTTTTGAGGTACGCGCACGCACAAGCGCCTAATAAGCTGCTTCTAGCTGGACGAGGGCTTTTTAACGCGGCCAACTTGTTTTTCAAGAGGAGCAAATAGTTGCGAGAGAGCCGTCGTCATCGGCTGATAATTGCCGCTGCAACGCGTCCATCGCTCTCTCGAGTTGAAAGGGCTACCGGAGGATCGCAGCTCAGACAGCATGTAATGAATAAAGTAGTACTCGCCTGCACGACGCAGATGCATCATAGTCCTGACTCAACGTCTCCCGAGGACAATCGCCAAAAGGATGGAAAGTTTTAAATTGATGTGCAAGTCGCGCAGCCACGTATACACACAAGTATAGATAACCAGAGTATATTCTTCCTATTTCGTCCTACATGAATGTGTATAACATACAGTTTCACATACCTATACCACACGTGTGTTTGAATATACGATTGAACGACTTGTGTATATCGAAGAAAAGGAAGAAGCGGATGGATTTAGCTTGATGTATTTTGTACTATAGACAAATGGTATTACGTGAGAATTTGGCGAGCTCGTGCATATAGACTGATTTGTTTGTCTCTCTCTCTCTCTCTCTCTCGCTTTACATTTATATGTTTTTCTGTAACACAGGAAAAATAAATAACCCATTTTTCTTCTTCAATATATATTTATGCAACGAGTTGTTGAAGCAGTAAGCAAAAAAGCAGAGCATAGCTTTTGAGATTACAAAGCCGTAAGTATATAAGGCAACAGCGTGAGCTGTAACTTTATCGTGGCCTGCAGACTGCTTTTCAACCAAAGGCAATAATCAGCGCTATCCTGCCTTTCCTTCCCCCCCTCCTTCCCTTCCCTCTCTCTCTCTCTCCTCTCTCTCTCTCTCTCTCTCTCTCTCTCTCTCTCTCTCTTTCTCTCTCATGTGCTCTTCTTCGCTTGATGTATTCATCAAACGGAACATCAAAGTATAATATCCTTACGGCATCATCGATTTTCAGGCCAAATTATACATGCTCGATGCACATCCAAGGCTTAAGATATACACGTATACCCTGCACTGAGGGCACGTATAGAGCACGTCGATTTCTCTATACGCGTGCGCGACGCCATACAGCCGTCGAGTGAGAGAATACCTCGTTTATGTCAGGACGTTAATTATGTCGATGCTGGCGCTGATATGCCGAAGCTAAACCTCCAAGATGTAATCAAGCTTGTTGCGAGAAGCGAAAGAGGAGGAGGAGAGAATAAAGGGAGGGATGCAGAGCTGTATAACACGCACTGCTACCCCCCTACTCGATGCGTGAGCTAGCATAAGGTAAAGTTTGTTTGGGATTATCGATGTATGTGCGCACGAGGCTATGTAAGCGGGGTGAGGGCAGCGGAGAGAGAAAGAGAGAGAGAGAGGCAAGAGTGAGAAAGGGGATTCGGCTGGACTCGTAATAGGTGACACGAACGTTACGCCCTGGAGCAATGAGAAAATTGAGATATGAGACTCTGCCGCACTCGCACTGCTTCTGTGTGTATATTCGGTGGCGAAAAAACGTCAGAGAAAAAAATTTTTGTTTTCACCCTGATGAAGAAAGTTTCGCATGTGTATGTGCTCACGGGTGTACATGGAAAATGCTATCGGATGTTTGCATCGATTTTACGCTCTCGTACCGCTATATACGTCTCGGTGTGGATAATAATGGGTTTTCATTAAACATCGGCGAAATTACACTTCTGGCCTGCAATCCCAGCGCGAGCCCCAACGAAATTTGAATTTAAGCATGAACAATATCGCACTGGCAGCCACAAAAAGTAAAGAGAAATATATTACATAACCCGCGTTGAAAATTGGATTATTATATCGTGTACGCGCGCAGTCTTTCGAAGAGTTTGATGTATTTAATTCAATGAACAAGTAAAGTCACGTCTCCGAAAACGTTCATTACTCGGTTCCTAGACTATTAACATCCCTCTCTGTATACATAAATAATATGTGTATGTGTGTGTGTGTGTGTGTGGTCGTATATAAACACATCAAGTCGAAGCTATTGCAAAGCACAAGTATTCGCAATGTAATAGGTAAAATTTACATTAGAGCTACGCGTATACGCACGCACCTATAGCTCTACTTTAATTAAAATCTCGGTTAGAGAGGACCTTCCGAAGCAAGCGAGGCCAAGCTTATTAAATTTGCATCAGTGAAAACGAGAAGATTTAATCCCGACCGAAAGACCAACGCGTTTTTCCGTCAATGGAACGCGATGCATCGTATTTCGATAGAGCCTTTGTTTTTTTTTCTTTTTATACAAATATTTTGGTTACATTCGCTATTCCCTAGATATTGCTAACTGCGCAAGGCGTATTTACGCATACGCACGTCAAAAACATTTTATCCGACAAAAATTGATAAAAGCTCATAGGTCGATTTGGTATTTTTGTGTTTTTCCTCTTTTATAAATTGGAGTATACGCTCGGCAAAGTGCCACTGCACACTCGCGAAGATATTGCACGCATAAAAATACTATAGGTCGCTCTCTCGCACGTATTTACTTTTTTTGTTCCTGCCTGAAAACAAAAGCTCGCGTGCAAGTTTTTTACTCATGATTATAATAGTTAATTTTACACGAGGATAAGTTGTTAAGCCAGAAAAATAGCTTTGGTGCTTGCAGCTTCGTTGAAATAAAAGTCGCGTTATTTTTTTCTTTGTACCATAGGCTGCTAATGAAGACGGAAAAATGTTGGAGGCCAGAATTCACCACGTGTTTGTTTATGGGTATGTGTGTGGTGTGTGTGTGTGTGTGTGTGTGTGTGTGTGTAGCTCGTTTTTTGTCGGCCGAGCGGAAAGAAAATATTGGGCGGTTATCGAAGTAAGGTATCGCTCGGAAAATTTTTATCCGAGCTCCATGTCCTAGAAAATTTTCGTCTCGCCCAGAGGTAATTTTTCATCCCTCTCTTCGATAATTTCGACCGGCGTTGCGCGCGAGAACACCATCATCCTCGCCTATATCCTTCCACGCCCCATGTATGGTCGAATGTTATCTGTCTCTCGCTCGCTCTTTCGGGCTCGGGGAGTGGTGGGCTGGGTCCTTATCGAGCGTGTTCCGGTTCGCCGAGCGACTCTCCGAGTATACGCTATATATAGCCTGCGTTGAGAAACAATCCACTCAGAGTGTCTGTATTATGTACGTTATATACTCGGGCTCTTACCTCTTGGCTGCTGTTGCCGCCGCCGCTGCTACGTACACGCGAGTGTGTATGGGTATTATATATGTACATACACGTCGTGACACTGCGTGCACACGCGGTATAGACATTAATTTCGTTTTCTTTGACGCTGCCGCTTCGGAATTTTATCAAATTATATCCTTATACTGCTCGAGACAAAAATCAATTTTAAACTATACCCCGTTGCTGCTCTCGAGTTTATCTGCCGTGCGTATAGTACATGAAAGGAAATGTGCGCAATAGCCTTCCTCAATGGCTGTAATAATATTGAGACGCAAAAGTTTCCTGGGTAGTGTGCACGCTTAACGACAAGTTGCATCCATCATCCGATAGCCGCTCTTGGACAAGAAAACTCAACAGAAGATTCTTCCGTCGTAGCGGGTAAAGTAGGATCGCAGCAGCAGCAGCAGCAGCAGCTGGAGCATCTTTCGAGCGTAATATTCGCAAAAGCCGAGGCAATAATCATCAAGAAGACTTGCGGACGATCGACGGTATTACACGGCCAGATAGCCAGTACCAAGGGATCCGTCGGCTGCTCGTTGAATGAGACACCCTCTCAGTGTGATTGGATCAGCCAGTCCTAACTATCCTCTGATGACCGGTGGGCTACTCGGCGGCCCAGATCGTCCTTGCGCGCTACACATGCCCGCGTCGTTCGTATAAAGACGACGTGGTCTGGAATTTATGGGGACGACGCTGGGGCTTGCTCCCAGTTCGGTAAGCGCGCCAATACTATTGTCGCGCGCTCGTTCGCCCGCTCCCGGCGGCTGCATCGCCTATACATATATATAACTCGGACACTTGGCTGTCGCGCGTTGAGCTTTATATCTGTCGGATCAAGTGCAGCAGACGACGGCTCCAAATCTTTTCAAACGAAACGAGAGAAATCGTGCTCAATCTGTCGACTGTCGGATTAACTTTGTCCGTTCGTGTGTGTGTTCAAGTGATTTTACTCCATAGCCGCTAGTCAATGTATATTCATTCTCTTTCGCTCTCTTTCTCTCCTCGTTTCATTTTACCTTTTATGTATCTATGGTAAAACTGTGCAAGTATTTACTCAAGTTAAAATATTTACTGCTGAAGTAGAGCTTAATTTTTTTCCCTCTTTTTTTCATTCGGAGAAAATCGCGTTTACAAAGTCAACGAGCTGCTCCCCTCGCCTTTCCCCCTCCCTTTCTTGTCCTGCCCTCGAGTTAGAAAAAAAAAGAAACGGGCGAGCAAATACGAGTCGGAAAAGTATGCGCTCTCGAGATATTCGTTTTTTCAATTTAATGTCTCTCGCTGTTTCTTAAATACTTTCCCTTGTCATGGAGTGTGCCACTCGCCTATCCCGGGCCTGGAGTGGTATATATGGGAAAAAAATTTTGTTCAACCACTTGGGTATGATAATAGAAGGTTCATTTCATTCCGGGGAAAATATATATCTATATACAGTAAAAGAGAGCATATAAAAAAAGCTTATGATTTATTACCGAATAAAACAGGTACATTTTCCAAATCAGTAGCAGTGGCAGCGACCCTCGGTACAAAACTCTTTCTCCCTGAGCATTTAATATAAGAAATCTCGCTCGTTTTGCGATCGAAAGAAAAGTACGGCAAAAAATATATATACCTATCTCACGTATTTCACCTCTCTTTTCTCAAGAGAGAGAGAGAGAGAGAGAGAGAGAGAGAGAGAGAGAGAGAGAGAGAGAGAGAGAGAGAGAGAGAGAGAGAGAGAGAGAGAGAGAGAGAGAGAGGAAATTGTGCAAACAATCGTGTTGAAAATACTCCTTATTTCAGGACAATAAAGCGCGCGCGAGACTCCCTTTTTCTTCATCGTCGTCGTTTCGCGAAAAACTCGTCCTTAACGTTGAGACGTACACTCGTAGTGTCTTTCACTCCTGCATTCTCATCGTATTTTTTCTTTCTTTTTCTCTCCCCCCCCCCCCTTTTTTTTTAAACAATTGCAAGGCTCGTAAACAACGTCATTCTCAGTTTCTTTGTTCCCGCGTTCTCGCGGGCAAAAGATACAACGTGCGCAAGAAGACGTGCCGAGTTTTATATCGTCAACTACCAGTGTGTTATACGAGCCAGGCGCACTTGCGACGACGACCACCACCATTTATAACAGGCGCATGGCATACTGAGGGAAAGTCGGCCAGGACCATAACTGCTTTTTTACAAGGCTTAATGTTCCGATCACTGGAAAACTTGTCGTTTATTTCCCTTACTGATTTAATACGAGGCACTTAAATTTTTTTAGATTTTTCTCATACTTTCGTGGGTCAATTCTTAGCACTCCCAAGCAGCAGTAGCGGTAACTGTAATTGTCTATTATCGTCAAATGGAAACCCTAATGGATCTGGAATACGAAATAGGTTTATACACCGCGGTGGCTTCAAGAGAGTGATGTGAAAAGCTATATGTGCATTCCGTTGAATATCGATTTCACAATGAGTGAGGCAAAATCCCAAGGTAGAGCTGCTAGGGAAATTTCGCGTGAAAATTCGATGAGTCATATTAGCGAAGGTGCAAGAAAAATGAGATAAGAAATAAGCAGGAGCTGCCTGAGCGATTTTATTGACATCGCCGGTGTATAATAATAATTGAATTAGTCAACGTTTCTTCGAGCCGATAAGTACAGAGCGTTGCAGTGAATGTACGCGATAATTGTCACATAATTAAATCATTGTAGCCGCGTCGTACAGCCAAGTTAATACCCCTAGAGTTGCTAGAGAGAGAGAGAGAGAGAGAGAGAGAGAGAGAGAGAGAGAGCAAAAAAGCTATTAGAGCCAGCACACTGGCAGCGGGAGAAAAAAAGGAGTAGATTCGGGATTATGGAGTGGTGAGTGTATATAAGAGGCGACCTCTAGAGAGAGTCTGAAAGCTTTCTCGTATGACACGTCGACGCTGTTTAGGATCTTGGTCTTGCTCCGTGCACTCCTATAAATATATAGACCACTCCCTGCTGCAGTAGCAAAGCAATCGGTTGAAATTCAATTAATATTTACTGGAAAGTTTGTGCACACTTGTGAGAGAGACAGGAGGAAATAGGAATAAATGTTAAAAATAGCATTATTATTTTTACAATTGTACACGCAATACGAGCGCTTTCAATTCATCGTAAGTTACCGGTAAAAATTATGTAAGAAAACACGTTAGGGAAAAAAAGAATGACATTTTTGATCAGCATAGAAACGAACGGATTTTTTAATTAAACTTTCGCCGCACGCACAAGAGCGAATCGAAATCCTACAGAAATTAAAAAATGTACTTATATTGAATATACATCTCTAGCTGCGCCAAAGAAACTTGCTTGGGTAAAACTTTGTAATAAAAACTTGCTTTCACACTCGTTGGAACTGCATTCTCATTAAGATTTGAACTTTGTGATCGATATAACGCACATAATTATACTATCCCTCAATTTATTTCAACCTTATGTTGCTCTCCTTTTCCTTAAATCACGTTGAATATGTCATGAATGTTTGACGGATGATTGTAAAAAATTTTCAACACGGTTTTCTAAAATTCCTACAGCATATTTCTTCAAAAAGCTCTTTGTGTTTTATAAAAAACTTAGTATCTAATCAAATTGTGATTAATTTTTTTATCATTCGACAAGGGAAAAATCTACAAGTCCATATGTATTGACACCAAAGCCAGATTTTATATTAAATTGGTTTTGTATAAAACGTATGAAAATAATACTGTATTCTCAAAAAATAGTTTGTAAGGAAATAAGTTAAACATTTTTGGTGTATCGCACATGTCACTTATCATTATTATATTTTGCTATAATGCCCCTAGCATTTTGCATTATATAAACACGTTTACTTTTTTACTTGTACACTATTTTTATTGCTCCCTCTTAAAGGAAGCTTTGTGATTAGAATTTTCGAAATGTGCGTGGGTGTGTGCGCTTCTTTCTTGACTAGATGTATAAATTTGTTCAGATTCAATGATAATTTATTAGACTAATGCACAAAAAGTGACCATAAATCCATATTTATCCCAGGAAGCTCTTTGACAATGAATTGGCAGTGGTTTTTCAAGCGGTCTGAGAGAAAAATTTCAAGAATAAAATTTTTTAAAAGAATTTAAAAAATAAATATAATAAAATCAATAATAAATAAGATTAATAAAAAAATATCTTTTGGTAAGCATCTGTGATCCAGGTAGCAGGTCTCCTTGATATTTTCAATTTATTTCAATTTCTTTGACATACCGCGCTGACGTGAAATTGCTCATATATAAGTTATATGTATACGCACATGCCTGCTTTTGCTTGAAAATTCGAATTAGTCTATAATTTTGAGCCCCAGCCTTTTGAGGCTTTTCGCTGCGGATATATAATGAACGCGTAATTTTAGCCGTTACGTATAACGTAGGCGGAGAGTTGGCCTAGTCTTCTGGTGTGATGATGATTATGATGATTATTCGTCGTCATAACTAGGCTCCCATCAAAGGGTCCCTCCGTACCTACACAAAAGCTACTCAATGGCGGCAAAAATGCTCGACGAGACTTGCTAGTCTCTGGTTGTATACGTGTACGTATAAAGGACGTCCCGTCAGTCTGTAGAATTAATGGTGGCACAGTCCTTCCTCACTCTCGAGTCTAGTAGAAAGTCTCCTAGGGTGATAATGTAGACTCGAGCTTATAATACCATGTACGGCTGCGGCCGTAGCGGTGGACAAAATATCTCTCAAGAAGGGATGTCTATGAGGAAAAGAGTCAATGAATTGACAGCGCGCACTGAGTATTTCAACTTTCCTTCACTCGTTGTCGTTGCATAATAGTAGATTACGCAACGGGGCGGGAGGTCGCGTACACTAATTTTCATTACATCGTGCGGAAAGTCGATTTTAAGATCGCCAGCCGTGCGCGAAAGTAACACTTTCTGCACGCAGTGATGAAAATATTTTTTAGCTTTCTCCAGAGAAAGGTCTATGACTCGACGCAACGAGATTTTGATCCCGATGTCGGAGGATAATTTTGTTCGCATATCTGTGAACAAGAATAATTTATCTAAAACTGTGTGTCTTTTTTTATGTGAAACTTTTCATGGCTGGTTGAATGCGTAGTAAATCCGTGAAAATCCAGCGTAAGAGCGCAATAATCGTAGTTTTTAGTCTCAGGACTTCTAGTTGATTCGTGCGTTGTGATTGGTCGGCGTTTGGAAGTGTCGAGGGTTTACTCGCTCCCCTCAACTGTGGCGTGCAGCGAGGACGAGTAGTACTCGGCACTTACGCCTCTGAAACGTCTACTTATTTAGCTGCGTCTTTTATTTGTATCTCTCTCAGGCTTGATCTTGCTTTATTCGCGATGTACCCTCGACTAAAATTGAAGCAAAACCATATTTTTCCACAATCTCAAAGGTTTTCGTGGTTATTTCAAAGGTGAATCGTATATTTTGTGATTTTTTCGAATTTTTACCATGAATTTTCCAATTTGGACCTTCAAATGATTTCAAAAAATTAGTTGATAAAGATCATTTCGACCTCGGATTGGAATTCCGCGATCTCAAAAACATAAGATCTACTGAGTCTGATTAATGGGTCTAAACTTTTCTTTGTGTCGTTGCAATTAGTATTCTGCTCATCAAACTATTTATTTATTGAATCATAGGTCATAGGTCACGCAGAGTAGGATTTGAAGATATTCATATGTTCCATAAAATATATCGATTAGTTGTTCAGGTTTCAAATTGATATTGTAAATTCCATGGTTATTCCAAACGATATAAAAAAATTTCACATGTTTGAATTTACTTGAAATTAAGAATAATGAGAATAATTGAACGTAAGATCTTTTCTATTTTACAATAACAATGTAAAAATTCTCACACATGAAATCATTTATTTCAGTGTTAGTTTAATATTCCATAAAATTATAAACAATTTATAAAATATTTATTGAATGGGCCTTAATTAGGGCCCATTTTAAAAGGGGTTTTCTATTTTATTTAAAAATCTTTGAGATTTTCTATATCAAGATAGAAGCACTTGAACAAAAAATGCCCAGATCAAAAGTTTTGAAATTTTTCAAAGAATCTGTCTGAATTTTTTCATAATTTTTCGAATCATCCATTACCCTTTTCCAGAGACCCTAATTTTGGTAAAGATTCGTGACCCTAAGGTGAGAAGGTCTCCTTGTTAGCATAGTGCTATAAAATTGTGCTCGGACCTTAAATTACGCCCTGCCAAAAAGTGTTACTCATGGCACTTGTATCGTAAATTACTAATTTGGACACTACAATAAGATAAAATGCCTCATTTTTCTATGTATCATCATATTTGTTAAGTAAGTATTTTTCGCTTACTGTTGCATAAGATTTTGTATGCTACACGGGCCCAGCTGTGGTAAAGGCCCAGTTTCTACTCACTGGGTCACCGTTAGGATATAAAAGTATGTATGTATTTACAGATTTAATTTTTATACGGTTTTTTCATATTTTCTATTTTCAGTGGCAGCAATTCTCTCTTTATGTGCATCGATGCAGTTTATTGGTACTCGCGCGAGGAGAAACTTTACGAGCTTGCGAGGCGCATTGTATTATAGCCAGCGGTTTATACGAATCACTATTATTATCGCTTCGATATATGTTGTATATTATCTCGTGTGCGCGGGCGGATCATCGATGCAGCGAGCATCTATTCTGCCATCCGGCAAATATTCGAGAGCTAAGATATGCCAAAATTCTGCAGTACTGCTCGGGTATAGATGATGCAAGTGAGAGAGGGGGACGATGGTCGAGAATATTTAGCCTCGTACGGTAGTCGTTGTCCAATTACGAGAGGGAGTATTATCGATTTGCATTCCTTAGGATTTCAAGGGGAAGAGATATCTCGAACATGCTCGCGGGTGGCCGAGAATACATTGAAAATCAGCGCCCGCAGTAACAACATGCTTAAAGCAGATCGGAGCGCTAGGCTATACTGCAGTCTCGCAGAGAGAGAGAGAGAGAGAGATGGATAGATGGATAGATAGATAGATGGATAAAGGCAGAAAGAGAGAGAGGAAGCAATGATGAGCAAGGCATCAAAGACAGCTCGCGAGAGAGAAAGAGAGAGAGAGAGAGAGAGAGAGAGAGAGAGAGAGAGAGAGCAATTCATTACCCAAGAGGTTGGCATAATAATCGACCGAAATGTTATATATATATAAATGAGCCACAAGCCACGAGCCACGAGGCGTGCCGCGCGCAGGAGAAAATCTGCGCGAATTGAGATTAACGCGCGCTGCGCACGAAGCGGTAAATTAACGATATTGCTGCGGAGTGCAGCACTGTTATATACGTGTATGAGTATGTATAGTTAGTGAACCGACGGGGACCCTTTTCTCTTTCTCTCGACGGAGTTTAGAGTAGCACGAGGACGATGACTACTATCTTGGAGCAAACGGCGAGCAGCAGGCCAAGCTATATCTATACGTACATTATATGCAAGCTCGAGATTTTACCAAACGATCGTCGTTTGGCTCTGTGGATATTCTTAGCAATTTGCCAAAGTAGACCCGATCTGCCGGTAGCTCGCTCGCTATCACTAACAGTTGCTATAACTGTTTCATTAAGTCATACCCTTTATATATATGTAATATATTTTATTTGCACGCAGACACTGGCGTGCCAGTGCAGGTATAAATTATTTAGACGGCAACTGAATCAGTCACATTGCAAACCAAGACACAACGTGTGCGAAGCTGTATGCGTATAATCGAGCCTCGTGTACACGCGCAGCTTTGCATACATCTGCATTAATGGTAGAGATCGATGCCTACAATATGCTATCGTATCGGATCTTTCCACTATATGCATACGCATGTAAATGGCTTAAATATCAAAACCAGCTAACCATGTAGGAGCGAGTCGCGCGTATTATTTCATCAAAAATTACAAAAAAATAGCCACAATAAGCCAATTACATTTGGCATCGGGCACATATACACTCCTACACATAAATAGACGGTAAATGACCTATACATCGGAGCTGTATATAACAGCGCGAATGGAATGATTGGACCCATATACAAGCATACGCGCAATAATGTAAAAGCCAGCAGCAGCAGCAGCATCAGATCGATGTATATGTGTATATGCGCCTGTAAGGCAATCAAAAGCAGAAGTAGGTGACTAAATCGCGAGCGAGTGTGTACGAAATCAACTAAATAACGATCATTTAGCTTTCCCCTCGCAGGTATTAACGGCAAATTTACGGAAAATGGCTTACTGATATATAAACGCGAGCACACACATACACAGACAAGAGCGATTGCGAATCATTACGATTACTCATACGATGCACTCTGAAAAAGTGACTCTTGCGATTACACGCCAACGACGTTATTTGTCAGCTGCTAATATTACGAGGATCGCTTCGTTTTTACGATCACTCGAAACTCTGCTCTGTACATGCGATGATTTAACAAAAAAACTCACGGCTATATTCCGCGTAGGGAATCTTCGTTCTATCGCTTGTATATAGATATAAAAGCGTAAGCTACTCTCCTCGGCTTGGGCTTCGCGTCTCATTAAGCAGCGAATCGACCGCTGCGTCGAGTCTTTTACGGTCGGATTCTGACACACTCGCGTGCGCACGAGTGTGCGTTACACATAGCGAACTGAAAAAAAAGGAAAGCCGTCGAGAGAATATTGTAAAATCGATAACAGCCCCCATCGTGTACACGCTTCGAGCGTATAAACTTTACTCGAGTAACATCTTGATTCGCGCGCGCGCACAGCACAACACAATGCTAAATGTTCGAATGCAGTAGTCATTATCGTTGCAGCTGGCGTTAGTGGCAATATTTACATCGATCAAAATTCACCTAATAGAACGCAGCTTGGACAACATCGCTTGCATTCAAAATCATGCGCGCCACGGTATCCTCCGCCCCTTCTCACTCAAGTAACTCGTGACAAATGATTTTCGAGCAGCCAGGACGTGGCGTACAATCACGAACCTGCATTCGTACTAGGTACTAATTTTTGTTTGTCTTTTTTTCATCCCAAGTAAGATTCGACCGTGCTAAATCATACTCATCAGCAACATCTGAGAGAAAAAATAATGCGAGTGTACATGTGTACGAATAAAATTGATTAAGCTAAACGAGCGTTACGTCGACGCCACGAGTGTGTGGTATTATCTCATCTAATTGATCTACGACGGATAATCGCAAAGTTAAAATGCAAAATTAAATACACACAGCTTTGATATGCACTTGCGATGATGACATATATTTTTGATTCGTATTTATGTATGCGTTTGTGATACAGATTTCACCGTGCCAGGTTGCAGTAACATTCGATACAAAACTGTTGACGATGTCAATGCCACGGAACTGGGATTCGAACGACTGGAGCTCACACCTATTGTTGTAACGAAAATGAGGTGAGTGAATTCTATGTTGATTTTTTTATCCTTCGTTGTGTTTTTGTTTGTTTTATTAAAAATACAACAATTTATTTGAATTTAATTGACCTAAAAATTGAAATATATTTAGAACAAAAGTAACGAATAAATTCTAAACAAATTTTTAAATATAGTTGCGGATTATAATGCAAATTCTAGTGTATTAAAGTAGCTGCAATAGGTGAAACTTCTTTATGTTTTTTTTTGTAAATAAAATTGAAATAAACACAAAAATAAATTACAGCCCAAGCAAATTTCAAATTCGATATATATTGAAAATCAAAAAAATTCCATAAAAAAATTCAAACAAAATGGAAAATAACCCTGAAGTTTCGCTTTTAGTTATTATGGGTGACACTTTACGGACTTGGCAAGTCAATTCGAGTAAGATTAATTTTTTTACGAACGTTGTGTACTAAGCAACTTGCGTTAAGATCATCTGATTCCACTTTATGAAGCTCTACTGTCTCACAAACAAACGCAGCAAGCGCCTCCTCTCCTTTTACTTTCATTTAACTTGTTTTATCGGCTAACAAAAATGTCTCGATACATGTTGCCTTGTCACACAAATAATTATGAAAATTTGTGTGCCAACCAGTCAGCCCATTCGTGAAAGAAACTACATCGTGCTTTACACTATTTGTATGTCTATTTTTATAATCGTTGTAGATATACCATAATTTATACCATTATTTTCTTTCAAGATTGGACTTACTGGTTCCCAACATAAGTCCAGAAATTAAGGGCACACCTATCAGAAATATTATTCCTAGAGCAAATTTTTGTTGTTTCTGGTGTAAAATAGCCATCTGAATTTGAATCTGCATAGTTCCACACCGAAAAGTGTATACAAAATTATTTAAACAAATTTTTTTCAACAAAAAGCACATTTTAAACAGCGCCATATTAACCGCGGACTAAAAACACTTAAAAACTGTAGTTCAATAATTAAATTTTTGAACTTGTTTATATACTATTTCATTAATTCACTTATAAAGATTATCAGCGGTTATTGGCAACGTCAGAATTCATTATTTCAAACCCTTTTCAGAGGTTTTAAAACAGCAATTTTCACATTTATTCGAATGTAAAATTACGGTTAAAATAACTTGATTAAATTATTGTATGCAAATAGTTACAAAAATCAATAGTTACACAAAAATGATGTGGCCTGCATCGAATATTCAAAATATACATAATTTTTGAACATTTAGTAATTACTACTCATAAGGAGACCACACGAGATGCGGATCACCAAATGTCCTGAAATTTTTTTCTGGTCTCTCCATATGCTTAGTTTGATCCAATGGGCCTTAGGGTCCATTTTAAAAATCATTTTCTAATTTATTGAAAAATCTTTGGGATTTTGTAACTCGTGACAGGACATCTTAAACGAAAAATTGTATAATGTACAGGTCTTAAAATTAGTCAAAGAATACATTTGAATTTTTCAGAATTTTCGAGACCTGTTATTACCTATTTTCAAAGGTCTCTGAAATTCTTAAGAAAAACATAAAAACGCGTCAAATTTGGGCCTTTGAAAATAGGTGATAACAGATCTCAAAAATTCTGAAAAAATTCAAATGTATTCTTTGACTAATTCTTAGACTTGTACATTATGCAATGTTCATTATGCATGTGGTATCCTTGTCAGTTATCATATGAGTCGGTGTTAATAGCTGTGGGAGAAGTCAGCCCCTTTTGCAATATATAGGTTATGTGTATGATTTCGCTCATGATTTCGAAATATATACAGATTTTTTGTACCAATTATTTACCAAAAAAAGTAGCTGCTTAGTAGAAAATCTCGAAAATGTTATCTGACTTATTTCTTCTGTTCGAGAATGCTGAAAAAATAAAAAAGTTTTGAAAGAAAATGAGTGGCTACGTGTTTATATGTAAACATTTTTTGCTTGTACCATATAGTAAGCTGTATATAGCGAGCTGCGTGACTACTTCATTAAACGTTGATCCGCTCGAAGCTTGCGGGGATGAGAAAAATGTTCGGGAAGTAGTAGAAGAAAAAAATAGAAAAAGGAGAAGAAGACAAGAAGAAGATGATGGAAAGAAAGAGAAGGAAAAGAAGAGATAGCGGAACAATGCATACGAGGAGGCTATCGGAGAAATGGAAGATGAAAAATGTAGAAGTTAGGCAACGGGGAAAGAAGTGCTTGAAAGCGAGACGCACAAGGGACGTTATAGTACGTGTGAAAGCACGGTATAAAGTCCCCCCATCTCGGGCGGCGAGCTGCGAGTTCTGCGCGTAGGGCACGTGAAAGAGAGAGAAAGAGAGAGAGAGAGAGAGAGAGAGAGAGAGAGCGAGAGGGATTTCAAAGTCGAGCGGCAAATCCCCACGTTATTAAAAGTCACTTTCGGTTAGCGCTTCGGCTTACTTTGGAATTTTCACCGACTCCTGCCAATCTTCCATCCGTTACTACTGACTTTTTCACTTTAATTTTAGATTCTATTTTTTCCGCTCCAGGGCAAGCAGCCAGGCAGGCGCGAGAAATTTTTTCTAATAAACGAAAACGCGTCGCGCGAGGCATATATCCGCAGCGCAGAGTTTCTATAGATATAGCTGCGTGACTTATTAACGAAATGCGACGTCTGCTGGTGCGGTATAGCGTCAGACAGGAGCAGCAACGGCAACGGTGCAAGCTGTGCGATGCCTCATCGAAACGAATCGCCTCTGCCGCCGCGTCAGAAACACATATCGAGTGCTTTGGTATTTAAGCGTTATTGCCGCGTGTTGCAGCTGCAGAGCGGCACGCATAAATCCAGCTTTCTCCTCTTGTGTTTCTCATATCGTGTATAGAGTCGAGGCAGCCGTAACGCATTCCTCCGCATGCTATAGAGCATACGGCACCGACCTGCCTCCGCTTACCTTTATGCCAACGTATGTATATGTATATACCAACAGCCGAGCTGGGGGTAGCTTGGCCAGATAAAAATTCAATGGTTATAACGTTGCAGTTGCCGCTGCTGGGCACTTTGATATTTGGAACACACGCACACAAGCAACCCACAAACAAGCAGATCGATTTTCTACGCTGTCGCAAAAATGTCGGCTTTTCCTACACGGCGATGTAGACGATGTAGACGATGTAGCGTAGGCAAAAGGAAACAAATAAATGTTATATTATGTAAAAGTGACGCGACAGAATGTCAAAAGAATTTTGCTTCGATGAGCCACGTGCAGCTCGGAGTATTTGTGTACACTCTATCTATGCTCGGAATTTCTGGATTAGACGACTCTACGTTCAAATAGTTATAAAAGTTGCTTCTATTTGCTTGGAAAACAAAATGAAAGACTCGCCAATTGACATATTGAATAAAGCGAATTTTTTCCTCCCAAAGCCGAGCCGAATTAATCCCCGACAGCCATCCTTTTATCAGTACGAATAAATGAATTACTCGTCTAAACTTTTTCAACTTTTCCGATTTTCCACTCGCTAGTTCGAGGTTTATATACATGTATATATCCTTAGATATAGGTGTGTATAAACGTGCAAGTTCTCTGATGTATCGATGCGGAAACTCGTTGTTCATTGCTGTACAATACACTTGCACACACCTACACACACCTATTACTGTTTAATCGACTTTGGCCCAAACGCTATGCTATACCTATAAGCAAAAACTATATAGCTAAATCTTGGCTGTTTCACTTACTTGGACTACTCGCTCTACATGCACCCGAAAACTGTAGTGTATAGGAAACGAAAGAAAAAAGGGGGATAGCTGCAGCCACGCGCAAATGAAGGGGAAAAGAATCTAAAGAGTTTGCCGCTTCGTGTATAGGTATATAAGGTCGAATGAACAAAAAAAGAAGAAACAAGTAAAAAGTAGTAGTGAGAGTAGCAGCCAAGCCAAGCGGTCGAGGATAATTGATACAACTTTGGTTATATGGGATTAAATCGAGCGTATAAGAGAGATCTGCTCTGCTTCTGTTCACGGCACCAGAGGGGGGTAAAAGGTTTTTTCAAATTGATTCCCTGTTCGTGTGTTTTTTTTCGCTGTTGCTCTCCTTTCTTCTTCATCTTGCCTCTTATAGTTTGCGCCAATACACGTACAAGCCATATATTTTTCGCAAAGAGAGAGAGAGAGAGAGAGAGAGAGAGAGGTCTATATGAGACAATCGAACTTTCAATCTTCTCGGCAAGGCTCGAATGACGAAGAAAACACCATTTCCCTTATTATGCGCTCGAGTGTACGGGCTCAGTTTTAACCAAAAATTTTGTAATTTGGGTTTGCTACCGAGTGCAATATCAGCAATAGAATATCTAATTCAACTATTTATAAACATTCACCTGACTAAATCTTATCGCAGAAAAAACATGGTAGTTGTAACAACGAGCAGCAGGAAGGCCATATCTAGTTAATTCAAATCCACGATACAAAGCAAAAACGTCCCTCCTAACAATATCCGATATACATTTCCCTCTGCAAGTATCCACTGCAGTAGCAGCAGCAGCATCAGCATCAGCAGGCGAAGGTTTGTCAGAGGAGCGCTGTGGATATTGGCCAATATCCATGATAGCCCGCGGTGCCGTAGGTATAGGCTAAAGGAAGTACAAACACCGGTCACCCGTGCATAGAGCCTCGGAGTCTGATGCTTCTGCAGATCATTGGCGATTCAATTTTCCCGACTATCGCTATATACTCTGCCGTTCATGGTTCACCATGGCTAATATATAATCGAGGTAATAACGATTACAGCAAGTCATTCAATATTGTTTGAGTATTACAAGGAAAATATCAGTGATCAAAGTCGACTTTCGATCAGACGGAGCCCTAAACATCCATCTTATATCAAATACTAATTAACAGCTTTATTCATTAATTGTGCTCTAGTTTCGCCTAGAAAAAATTAATTGGAAACATTATTGGTAGGTATAATCAATCGAATTGAAAATGCATCCGAATGAAAGTTGAAACAAAGTAAACGCATTTATACGGCAGGCGTAGGCAGACAAATAATGAGTATGCGTGCACACGTTTAAACGTGGCAGTTGCTTTATAAATCCTCGCTTCTACTTTTTCTCTCTTTTTCCTTTATCTTTGCGCGCGATACACGTAGAAACGTATAGTAATTTGGTGAACACTGCACGAACGCGCTCGGCGCAAATTCAAATGCTCTGCTCGTCGTCGCGCGTTTCTTTTTCTCTGCTCTTTTTTTCTGCACATCCGCGAGAAAAAGAGAGAGAGAGAGAGAGCGAAATATCTGTACTTTCTGATCTAGAAACATAGAGAGAAAGCACAAATGCTACGCTATGCATTTCTATAGTCTACTTAAAAGCTGCCAGTTTCGTGAGTAAGTGTCCTCCCTCTCGGAAGTTAACTTATTTCCGGTAGTATGAGTGTGCTGAGGGAGTGTAAGAGCCCGACACGTTGATTTCCGTAACTGAAACTACGTACATTAGAGTCTCTCGGGCGCGGCTAAGAGTGGGAGAATAACGAGGTAAGTAAGACAACGATTTTTTCATTCCGCATTCGAAAACGCAAAAATTTGAGCAAACTCATTATCCAATGAAATTTTGTAATACCTTTTCAAATATTTAGTTACGATGAATCAAATATAGTGCATAAAATTTGATATCTTATCGTACGTTCCCCCCGCATTATATCAATCCTGGCAAGCAGCGCGTTCTACCCGCCTTTCCGATTTCTCATGTAATCCACGTAATTCTTCTTTTTTCCGCGGGAGTTCTTAATTTATAATAGCAGCTCTGCTCTGAGTTCTGTGTGTGGGTGTGTGCGGACTCAGCACACACATATTTGAATGTTTTATTTGCGCATAAATGTAATTTCTCCCTCGAAACCAGTGATAAACGAAACCCTGAAATTCGTCGATCTGCATTGTTGCCAAGAAAAACAGAGTCGTTCTACCGCAGTGTAACAGCAGCAGCGCAGCAGCTGGCAAGGGGGAGAGGGCGGAAAAAAGCAGCAAAAACTTGTATGTACCAAGTAGTAAAAAAGTGTTTTCATAAACTCGTTAACTATCTTATCCTTCGATTGTTTTTTAAATACTTGCAAGAGCTTTTAACTTGAATACAGAATATACAAGCATCTCGTTGTTTTTCTTTTTTCTCCCCGTGCGCTTGCATATATACATGTACATAATTTCTTTTTTGTCGCGTTTGCACGTATTGTGAGTTTGGTGGGGGTTGAATCAAGCCCCCGCAGACAGCTACCCATAGCCTCGGCGCGCATGTAGCAACAGCGAAAAAAGCGTTACGATTATTTTTTCTCTTCACGTTTTCTGCATCTGTTGAATGTTCTCTGACGAGAATAAACAAATATAATATGGCGACAAAGCACATTTATACCAGACGGGAATATAAAGAAGAAACGTTTCAATGAATATTTTTGCCATTTTTCTTCTCTGGGCACACAATTTTTGCAAGGGTTTTAATGAAAAAATGTACGAGTGAAAGGGCGTTTTGCGATAAAATAAAAGGCCACGAGAAAATTGGAAAAATATAACGCCGGATGGTTGCAGCAGCAAGGACAATTGTTGGAGAAGATTTTAAATGCCTACAGCACTGGTGTAGGCTGATCATCGGCCGAGGCCCGCTCGCTTCAGAAGCCTCGAATCGTCTGAAAGAAGCTAGAAGACGATGAAAAAATCTACTATATATGTGGATGCGAGGCTGGGTGTGTCTAATGAACGAAGACAGCAGAGTCGAGCTGCAGTAGTATCTACGTGGATGAGTAGTTTTTCAAGCTATTCTTTCTCGGATGGCTATTCAGCCACATGTTAAATGGCGAGCCATTTCTGCTTCAAGAGAGACCTGCTTTGCTGCTGGAATTCATCATTCCTCTGCAGTGTGTAACTCTTTCTTCATCTTTTCCTGCTCCTCTGCCGCTACTGTTACTACTACTACTACTACCACTACTACTACTACTACTACTACTACTACTACTACTGCTGCTGCTGCTGCTGCTGCTGCTGCTGCTGCGTTTTCAGTGCTGCACTGGCAGTAGTGCAATTCTCTCGTATCTGCTTTTTTCACTTCATCTTGCCACCTCGTTCCGACTATTGTTACAGTTTCTACATTGTCTCTCTCTCTCTCTCTCTCTCTCTCTCTCTCTCTCTCTCTCTCTTCATTCGACCGTTGTACATATACGCTACAGTCCCTTTTTTCCTTCCTTCCTTATTTCCTCCTTCTCTCGTTCACATACACGGCGACTGCATCTCGCGCGTTCCCTTCCTCCACTGCTCCAGGCTTCTCCTCAATGCGCTCGACTGCAAGCACGACCCTTTTTCTAGCTCACTCTTCGTGAAGCTTCACGTGCTTGTATACGTATATACATTATACATATACACACGATATATATACACGTGTATTCGCGCGCGCCGAGACTTTACTCTCGAATAGGAAAGCTATTGAGCAAATGACAAAATGGCCTTGGTGCAGGAATTGGAAGTATAAGCTTTGTTCTGCTCGCGCTCGTTGAAACGTTCCACTGCAACTCTATAAAACGTGGCATTTTTCCTTATTAGCCAACCACTGCTGCGGCTTTTCGATCGATGCTATTATACAGTCGCAGATTCCCTTTTATTCTTCCTCTACTACCACGCACGCTTCTTTTTTTCCTTTTCTGTATTTGCATCTCTGAAGATATATATAGATCTCTGAGCGAGCAAAAAATACCCTTGTTGACGTTGCGTCGTCCTCGCACTCGCAGTATTCCCATTGAACTTATACATCGACGTATTTTTCTCTCTTTCCCGTCAAATCTATCAGACGTCTTAGTGCAATTTTTCACGCGTCTACTTGGTTGCTGCTGCTGCTGCTGCTGCTGCTGCTATGTGTGGCTGTATGCCAGTGTGCGCGCGTAGAAGCGTAAATTTGCATTTTCTCCATTTTCACGCACTCGTCGCTACTCGCGCACGAACTTTGAAATCGATTCTTGGGATGCTTCTAACGACACCTACTTGTCTCTTCTTGACTCGGTGGCTGCCTTTTTTTCTTCTACTGCTACTGCTGCTTCTCTACTTCTTCCTTTACTCTCTCGAGGAAACGCTTATATTTACTCGTACATCTCCTTCGCTCTCTCTCCCTCTTTCTCCTTCTCTGTGCATTTCTTATACTTTTTCTTCTTTCTTGACAAGCTCCAAGAGCGCCTCACGGTACACTATGGCTCCCGAAACGTTTCGTCTTTTTTTCGCTTTCACTTCACGTCGCGCAGATGACAGCCAATTTTTATTCCGGTGATTACATTTGTAATTCCGATGCGCATGCGAGTGCAAGACGTATACAAAGAGCTAGAGCTTCGTGAGCTATCCAAACTTGTTCTCAAGACTTTTTGTCTTTCTCTTTCTTTTTCCCTCTTCTTTGCTCGCTCTCACCGCTATACATCGTTTTTTGTCGCTTATGTGGATGCGTGTATCGTGTACCAAGTGCATATAATGGATCTACGATAGTTCTCAGTCGCTCAAGGACCGATCAAGAGGCATTTTATTATTTCTCTTTTTTCTTTTTGCGCGTGTGAAGTAGGGGAGGGTGGAGGGTTGCATGAGAGAGGTTTTCTTACGTGTTGCATATTTCAAAATCCCGGTTCTGCAATCTGCATCAATGCACACGCCTGTCTGCAAATGACGAGAAATGTATACCTTAAGCACGTTTCCGTGGGTAACAAGCTAGTCAATTGAATGTTCGGGTAGTAAAATGGGTTAGGTAGCTGGCTTGCCGTCTGCTAACCCTAAAAAATGTAAAAAAGGGCCAAAAATGCCTCGTTTTCGCGTCTTTTAATCCAACAATAATGTATGATTACCCGACTTTTGAGACACACCTTTAGAATGAAGAAAGCTTTTTCTTTTATTTGTATATCATTATTTCTGGGAGAACTTAATTTTTTTCAGTAAATTGTAAAAATAGATCAAATTTTCATGAATCCCCATATCAACCCGTGTACATTTTGGAAATGTTGATGGCATTTTTCTAGAGATTTTGGCTGACTTAGGCATATAAGAGTCATTGAATTCTGGAGATCGAAATCTATCTATGTATATTGATATATATTTTTTCGAGTCGTGCACAGAAACCTACTTAAGCAGTAACAGGAGCAGCGGCAACTTTTACGAGGCGAGTATACAAACAATATATGGTGGAGTACCGTTAATTCCTCTTACTATCTTGAATTTCCCCCATTAATTTTTTGATTTTTGATGCGTTTTTTCCTCAGCTTTTTTATGGTGAGCTCAGAATTTTTGGAATACTTTATTTTCTCTAAAGATCGCAAAAATAACTTTAAAGGTTGAATATTTCAAAAATTGCATTTTAAATAGTCTCAATTCTAAAGCTGAAATTTTTTTACATCGACAAACTTATTTAAAAAAATGAATTTTCGTAATTAATTATTGAAACACAGCGATGAATGTAAAAATTTAATATTTCGTGATATTAGTTTGCGGGTAACATTAATTAATGAGTCAGCGAATTTTCCAAAACAAAAAAAAAGGAAAAATTAGTTTGACAAAAAGTTGTCAAGTGGATAACACAGAGTTGTAATTATGCTTTGATGTATGTGTATAACATAATATAACATAACAGCATGGGCAGGGGAGGGTGCGGAGACGATCGCGAGTATTTCATGACATATACAATATTATACATACCTATAAAATATATGCTTTAAGAAAGAAACAGAAAATAAAAGTAGTAGTTTACGTTCTGCGGTGGTTTTTGTGACACGTATAGCAACGTCACCTGGGTAAGTCGTGCGTTCATGCATGCAGAGACAGAAATAATTTCACGTCTTTAAGAGGTAATTAATTGCTTTTGTCTCGAAAGAAGAAAATTAAACAACGCGAGGAGAAACAAAGCTAAGGTAATGCGAAACCATCCGAGGGCGAGATTTTATTGTACTGCGCGCGTGATCTCTTTCCATGGGCTCCAAGCTTAAGACAGTTCAATCAAGTAGCTGTTTCTTAGGAAAATTAAATCAGAATCGCGCGCTCGTTGCTTACGTAAGGTAAGAAAAAGACGAGATATCTCTATGTAGGATATACAGCGTGCTGCGCTTTGTGCACAGGCGAAGGAGGCGCATGAATTTACTTTTGCCCTTTAAGCTTATGCATACACACACACCACACACACACACACACACACACACACACGTACAGATGTACACTCACACCTAAGCAGCAGTGAAGCAGCAGAGCAGAGAACGTTCTTTTGCCTCTTTTCTTTTGGAGCAATGCCTTTATAATCTACTTTGGCGCGCTACGGAGCTGTGAGAGCAATTTCTAGGTAGAGAAGTTGGCACGCGAGCGCGCGGCTCCTTGACGTTCTTGCACGCTACGACGCGCTCGCGTAAAAATCGAGATTCGATTTAAAAAAAGAAAAGAAAAAAAAGGAACAAATCCCGGTTTTGTTTAATTAACTACTGGGATGTTGTATCGAATCGTTTGATATATTTTTAATTTAAATTTAATCACGTGTTATACGTGCGAAAGTGTGCACTTATTTTGTTAGCAAAAAATGTCATTAAATTTCAATCAAGCGGCAAATAAACACTCATTTGGCTCAATTTATTTTCTAAAAATTTCGGACAAAAAATCGTCGATCAATCTCCATCGAAGATTGGTTTTATACATGTATATAGGTGGCTGCGATTGCAGTGCTTGGTTTACAAACACACAGTCAACTTTACGCACATACGTGTACGCACACAGACGAGAGAGTTTGAATGAATTTATCGAATGTTCAACAACAAATTGAAATCAAATTTGCTCGTAATCGAAAGCGATATATCTGTAGCTAGTGCTTCAAAATCAATTACTGCAACCTAGCCAGACAGTAGAGTAGTAAGCAATCTCTGCGTGTCGGCCTGAAAAAATACTCCTAGATAAAGCAAAAAAATCTCATCTCCTACCTTTGTTCTCTCTTTGTACCTCTACTGCTATGCGTATAAATGTACGAATCTGCATGTATGTACATTACTGTAAAAGCTCAGTTTCTATAATATAAATTGCCAATTGATCAATTATGAGCTGCGAAAATCGGCTTGTCAAATATAGCCTCTTGAAGTTCAGACGACCGCCCTTATCGTGTATACGGTTTCGCGATATATTACTCCTAATAATTCACTCATGAGAGTCTTTCTCTCTCTCTCTCCTCTCTAACTCGTGTACGCATCCATCATACGGCTGTGCGAGTTCAGAGACTACAGCAGCACCAGCAGCTATAACGTGTTGACGACTGCAAATAATCGTATATATATACACATTGTTTTTGCTTTCTGCGGTGTGAAATTGCTTTGTAGGAGAGAAAGAGAGAGAGAGAGAGAGAGAGAGAGATAGGAAGGCAAGAGCTGCAAAAGCGACAAATCGTTTCGCGCCTTCCGCCACTAGTACTGCGGCAACTACGCCACGCTTTCTTATACATCGAGCTCGATTTATATAGATGACAAGGCTTTTTATCTCTTTTCTCTAGCCCTAGCTTGGTGTGTTTAGAGCGTATCAAAAAAAAAAACTGAAAATTGCCATTGACGACTTATTGATTCACCGTATGAGGATATCCCGTACATTCACTATCTACCTGTCGGAAAACAACTAGTGTAGGCATGATTATTTTGCTGCTTTCATTTACACAAAAATGATGAAAAAAGTAATGATAATGTTTCCTCTCGATGTGCATCTCAGTGATATGACAATTAGTCAACCAAAAATTAGTATCGAATCGGTCGATGGCTCATCCATAAGAATTTGGCTTTTGAGGTTGGGGTGAGAATGTGAAATGATAAGAGGGCGTGTTATGAGCAGTTGCTTTATTGTCTAACTCTTAATAGCTGACTTGAAACTAAATAAAAAGTAACAATTGAACTTTCATTTGCCTCCACTCGCCGCAGCTGAGACGGTTCAGCGGACAGAGGCTCGCGTAACGCACGAGGTTGACTGAGGCGCCACAAAAGTCCTTATACAAAAATCTCGACCCAGTGCGAAGATGTGTTGTTCCTTTGAGATAAAATCAAACAAGCGAGCACAAATTGACGTGGACCGTCTCGCAATTTTTCTATAGCTGTATGAAACGAAAGGGCGGACAGGGTTAGAACACGTTTATACGCGAGTAAACGTAAAAAATCGCACGCCAAGAGCAGCAGTAGCAGCATCAGCTACACAACAACAGTATAACGAGGAGCGCACAGCAGCGCAACAGCAGCAGCTTTGACACGTACGGGGGTGAGGTTGCTGGGCTTCTCTCCTCTTTTCCTCCTTCATGCGCACGCCCCAGTCGGCTCCTCGTTACACATAAACATATACACACATACACGTAAACGCCTGGTAGATAGCTGGGTGGGCGGCTGGCTTGCTGCGCGACAGGGTGAGTACGTGTGGTTCGCTGCAGTGATGTGCCTTTCAATTACCACGGAGCCAGCCTTAATTAGATCAGTCGGACACGAAGCCACTCACGCACGCGCCTGGACTCGTCGATAATGGTATGATCAGAGTATTTTTCACGCACACATGCATGCAAGCTACATATAGTGCAGTGAAAATGACGACGACAAAATTACATCTTTGCGTTGTTGGCGCTTGCTATATGCGCACAATTTACGCGCGTGATTTTCAATCCTCTCACGAATTTCACTCATAACAACATTCTTGCTGTAAATTGCTGTAGAAAATAGAAAAAAGTTTCAATAGATAGAGATCGTGAATATACTCATTGCTATGCAGTAGATTGAACAAGGCAAATAATCCGAGACGAGCAAATCAAATGAAAAGGCAAGCAGTATACAGGATATACACGTAAATGGAGAGGGAGGGAGAGATAGAGATATACAGTACGAGAAGCACTTGGTGCAACGAGAGCGAGAGATATTTCGTCGAAAGAGAGAACACATACACATACCGAGCGAGCGAAGGCGCGCGAAACCCAATGAAAATCAATCAAGCTCGTTCATTATTCATTAAGCACGCGGTACGCGGTGCTATGCCGTGCGGGTGTATGTAGCGGGCGTATACGCTCGCCTCCACAACTTCCTCGAGACTGTTTTACTCTTCTCTCTCTCTCTCTCTCTTGAATCCAATGCATTTTAATAATGCACTTACGAGTTGAAGCACAGGGTAAAAGCTCCCCCTGGCCTGCAGTATAACGAACGATACGCTGGTGCTACGCGTGCCCACTGCTTCGCAAGCAATAGCAGCAACATTCAGCAACAGGTGTACAGAGAAGAAAGACAACGTGTGACTGATCTATCGAAATTCGTCGCGCCTGTTTCGCGAGCCACTCAGCCCTTCTAAATTATGTACAGTCGATTTTACACGCGTCTCTCTCTCCCTATCCAGCTTTCGCCTCTACCTCTCTATATATACTAAGAATACGATAGGAACATTTTACTTGTCCTTGTTTGCCTTTGATTGCTTATTTAAATACACTACAACGATGTACATATTTACAGTGCCAAAGTCAATGTTAATGGATCAAGTTTACGAACGATCGACGCACTCTATTTTGGCCTCGATGCGATCCACATTTAAAACCGGCTCCAGTCGAGATATCAAAATATATTCCGTGCTTTTATATTATATGAAATTCAGGGCTTATTCATGGCCCTTTAACTTTTCACGCTCAGCTATAGAGCCATTAATTTTTCAGCCAGTCACGTACTATGTGTACCAGCACACACTGCCCGCGCAGGTAACGGGAATTTTTTTCAAGATTTTATCTGATAGTGGTGGCTGACGGTGTTCTAGGAAAATCCGTTTCCTGTACTTCCGATTGACAGCGATAGAAGTGTTTTCTTTTTGTTGCACTAAAATTCAATAAATAACGTCAGAGGCTATGAAGCCGGAGAAGCGCATTAATAATTCGATAATTAATGACTTCAATAAGGGTGCGAATGATATTGTCAATGCACGCAGCATCGTTCAATTGAAAAAAAGGAAAATCGCACGGGCTATTTTTACAGAAACTCGAATCGATCTTTCATCCGCGTGTGAGCACGCGAGCGGGCCATTGCAAAGAATAATAGCCGATGAAGTTGTGAAATAGCGGCGCGTTGAACGAGCGTAAAAGAAAGAACCATTAAAAAATCTCGCTGTTAACGTACATTATAGCCATTATACGCCCTAGTGAAGTCGCCGCCGTAGTGTGTCAAACAATTCGCCGATAAATACGATTTTTTTCTTCACGCTCGGCTAGATACACACGTTAGCTTTTCCGATGCAATATTTAGGTGTATGCGAGATGCGCATCCGACTACTTTAGACTGCAGTTAACTTCTTGCCTTGCTCGCCGAGCATTTGGCTGGCAACCGGGTCTAAAGGCTAAAAAAGGCGAGAACAGTTGGGATTACAGACGAAATACGCTGAGGCTAAATCCTTTCATCCTTTGATACTCTACACGCAACCGCGGACTAGTGATCACAGTAGAAAGAGAAGGTAAAAAAGGCTAAGAGAGAGAGATTTAAAGAGAAAAACGATGGTATTTCAAAGCTTGACAGTCTCTATTACCCAACCTTAAAAGAGAGAAGACCGAAAATTCGGTATTTGAGGAATGAACATTACAGCGAAATTTTCCGAGATTTCTTTTGCGTATGTGTGGACGTGTGGCTACGAGCTGCTCTATCTCACCTGATATTTTTCACCTAAGTCTTTATTTTTTTACCATCCACAGAGTAAGAGAGAAATGAAAAATCAGACTGTGCTCACAGACACTGAAAGAACGCGTGCACAAGGGAAAAAGAAGGGCTGAAACCACAGAAAAGGGTGTAAAGGGGGTAGTAGGAGCTGGAAGAAGTCGACTCAAATGGCTGCTAAATAGGTCGCACAAACATGCGCGCTATTTTCTTATCAGCGAGGCAACGTTTACGGTTAATCTCGATAAATCGCCATTCAAAAGAAACCAAAGCTCTCTAATGCAAACTATTAGAGGCCCAAGCGGGCGAAATGTCGAGGGGAAGCGATAAGAAAACAAGGGCTGATGCGCTGAAGCGAGTACGGCCGCGAGACAATTGTTTGCGACGAAACACGCGAAGCATCTCATTAAGTATAAACGCGCAATGCAAATCTCGCGCTTGAGAGCTGGACACGCTGCCGTAAAGCCTCGTCGTGAATCATGTGCAACATTGCGTACAACACTGAGAGAGAAGAGCTGCAGAGCACTGTCTCGGGAATCCGTGGGTAGAGCGCGCACACATGTTGGGAACGCAGCCCCGAAAATGCTTCTGGCCGGACGCCAGCGTGACTGCAGCGCCATGGAGAGCCGCAGCCATGCACTTTCGCAACCCAGGCTACGGCTACATTAATAGACTTTTATTGTTATTTACCGCTCAAGCTGTCCCCTCTCTTACCCTGTGCAAGTCTTGGTCTATTTCGAGCTCCACGCGATCAGGGAGCAAAGAAGAAACCCGACAAAAAGACAAGGGCGCCCATTTTCAAGCGAACAATACTGATTTGACCGACTTGTTAAGGATACAATTTTATTTCCATGTGTAATGATTTAATCTGGAGAAATATTTACTAATAGCGCTCTTAACGTTTGAGAATATCAGGATCCGAGATTACAATTTTTCTTTTCTCTCTTGCCCAAGCCTAATTTTCAAATGCGGCTTTATTTGAATTAACCGTGAACAGCGGAGAAATGGCGTAATTCACCTTCGCCGTTTCTCGATGTAATCCGGCAATTCGGAATATGTTAAATACATGGTGTATATGGCTCCTCGAGAGAGCGAGAACAGGTTAAACTCGCCAGTGTGGTAACAACAATCGAAAATTGCGCCCTAAAACAAAGTCATTTTGTATGAAAATACAAACGTATATATACTCGTATTGCCGGCTGATGGTCGCTTACACCCGCACATATATGAAAAGCCGTAATATATGCATATAATTGTGTATATGTGTGTGTGTGTGTGTGTGTGTGTGTGTGTGTGTGTGTGCTGCAGCACGACCGGATAAGGGAGAAGCTTGGACTATATTCGCAGTCCGAGTTATTTCATTTTACACTCAATTTATTATAAGAGCTGAACGTAGCGCACAACAAAAGCCTCTCTTCCGCCCCAGCATCCCCCACCAGTCCAAGCTGCATTATTATACTCTATCTACGAACCTCTCCACATCTCAACTGCGATTTATACTGGCAGATAAAACTCGACACAACTGCTAAAAACGTGTACGTGTGCGGGTCATTATAATATATGAATGCTGCATTTACGACGGTTTATAATACGCGTTCGATTCATACAGGAATGCTGTTTTTTTATTGGGAGCGAATAATCATATCATCACTGAAAATAGTTTACATTTAGTATTTTTCTACATCAAGACAGGTGTAAATGTATATTTTTGTGTGTACCCGTCTTGCCGCGCGCTCCATTTAGTTTTGCCTAAAGAGAGAGAGAGAGAGAGAGAGAGAGAGAGAGAGAGAGAGAGAGAGAGAGAGAGAGAGAGAGAGAGAGAGAGAGAGAGAGAGAGAGAGAGACTGGAGCTTTTGTTTGCCTAGCAACGTTGTAAATGTGTCGTGCATATTTTAGTCGAAGCTAGCTGCGCTGCTCACGAGTCGCTTGCGCGCACGAGCGATATTTGCATCGGGAGAAGGGAAAACGAACTTCGGACGGAAATTATAACTGTCAGGTATCTCTAAACTGCTGCGCCGCTACTGTAAAGCTTGAATTATATTGCGCATTGTGTTTAGCATTAAAATTCATGTCCACGGGAGCCGAGGGGAGGCAGCGCGAGGTTATATCAAAGAAACGATGCGGTGACTTGTACTGTGTTTTCATTCCTTGTGTTATTCGTTACACTCGCGATATACATATATAAGTTGAGCCACACACGAGGATTATATTATGCGCACGGAGACGAGTTTTTCGTCAGAGCTATACGCCCGAGGCGTTAAACAAAATGGGCTTCTGCGCGCTGAAATGGTCTTATACTCGCTCTTTTGACGAAGTACTTTTTGCCTCGCGCTTATATGCGCAGCGCTCGCGCGACGAATGAAGTTATATGAAAAGTTTTAGATTTTCATGGTCGCGCGCGCGTCTGTTAGAAAAGTTCTTCTTTCCTCTCTCTCGTTCGCGAGTTAAGGAATTGTTCAGTTAAGTGAAAAACTTGCGCGCTAGTGAGATGTCATTTGTTGCGCATGACCTACAGCAATTATTATTCATGAGGATCGCCGCCGCTTACCAAACAAGGCATGTTTAATAACGTGTTAATGTATTTTTTGCTTTCTTTATTATGTCATGGAATTAGTCAAGTAAGACTTGGCGGAATCGGTCTCGTTGCCGTCCCTCTTGGTCCCAAGCAAGCCCAGGCCGAACGGCGCCGTTTTCCCGGTGCGCAGCATGTAAACGCCGTGAGGCTTGCTCCAGTCCGGCAGCCAGCTGGCAAAAGGTACGATCAAGCCATCGGCGCACTTGCCGAATAAAAAGTTGACGTAGCTGTCGCAGCGTCGCGCCCACCAGGCATCGGATCTGCGTAACGACTCGGCGTAATAGACGTGGGAACGGCCGTGCGAGCAGACGTCGTCTGGGTCAGGCCCGCAGCCCGGCTGCTTGACACCCCCGCCGTTGGGATAGTAATCGATGTGACCAATGGCCTGAAGTATGCCTAAATTACCGGCGTTCGTGTGGATGATTTCCACGAGGGACGCGTCGTCTCGTGATAAACGATCGCCAGCGTCGTTCATCGAGAAACCCGGAGCGGCCGGATCTAATCCTGCGCGCCCACATATATTTAAATAGTAATGCAGCTGCGCGATCGACATGTTAAAGCAGAATTTCTGCAGTTGAAACTTTTATAATGATGATTGTTTACCGACGATGTGAGCAACTTTATGATCGGCTGTTTGGCCAGCGAAACCCATTATGTGGGCGCCGAGGGAATGGCCGACTAGGCTGAAATCACTGGGGCTACTGCCTTTGCTCATTAAAAAATTGATCATTCCACCGACGAATTTTCCCACTTGCTTCGTCAGACCAGCTGACACGGTGTATTCCAGCTTGGATATCTCGTGCCAATCGACCAGAATGATATTGTAATCACCTTTCTCACCGAGAGCTACAAAGAAAATTCGAGTTAGCTCGTCAAATTTCCTCCCTTTCAAGAAAATCGGGAGGCAAATAGTTCACCATCGCGAATCGAAGTGCAGACTGAGCTGCTGGAGCTACTTAGCCAGCCGTGAGTAACGATCTTGGTCGGTTTATTGTGATTAAAAGCGCTTTTGGCCAACGCGAGCTCATCGTTGATCAATAATCTATGGTCTTTCATGAAAAAAATGACTGATTCGCTCAGATTCAGTGCTTGGCTCTCGTTAAAAGTGACGCGAATATTACCAATTTTGCGGCTCTTCGACAATCCGCTGCAGCACTCTGAAAAGACGAGGGCGCCCCATTCTATATTATTATTTTTAGTCCGAGATTCTATTTGCTAAAATATAGATTGATTTTTTATACTCGCCGCGCAGAGCAGGAGGCACGATATCACTCGGACTGAAAACTTCATTACTTTTACCTGGAAATACACGCGGCTACTGTTGACTTTTGTATTTTACAAAATGTCCACATAAGCGCGCGCGGTCTATATTGCAAGCGTAATTATGCGTTATTATTTACAAGTGGATAGAAGAGAAATAATTTGAATGGCCATGCAGCGTAAAAATTTTATTGTTCCAGTTGTTGAGAAATTTAATTGCGCGTAATTGACGAAAAACCTTGCAGCAGCAATGAAAAGAAATTTTTTAATTAAATTTTAATTCGCTTGAATGAACGTTAAAGAATTGTTTTCCTTCATTGTTTATACTCACTGCCTATGTAGTTGCGATTTAATTTAATAAATAATAATAAAATGAAAATAAGTACAAAAAAGAACAACAGAAGAAAAATTTCGATTACTGAATTATTTCTCCCTTGAGCAGCACTTTAGAGCACCATCAACAGCTTGTACGAAACGTTTTTTTTCAGCAGTCCTCTTGAAAAAAACCTTTGCTATTCGGTGTAGAGCTACTGATCTTTTTGTCATTGTGGGACCATCTGGGAAGAGCGAAACGGAGCAATTTCTCGCTGTGCGCTAAAGTTCACACAGGTGCCTTGCAAAAACGCCGAGTAGTCAGGCAAAGCCGAGAGCAATCCCAGAGGGTCTAAGACTGAGAACTGAATGTATATATGAGCAAATCCAGAATTTTTCTTCCATTTCACGGGCTCAAATCGACACCAAAAATTTTTTCGTGGTACGCGAGTAAGGGTCATGGGAAAACGTTCTTTGGGGACCTAGAAACATAAAAAAATGCGTGAACACGAAAAATTTTGATAGTGAATTTTTCTATGTGCACTTTTGTGCACCGCATATGAAAAATCACGATTTAGCATGGTGAGAGTATAGAAACACTTGTGAGTATCGCAAAATAAGCGTAAAAAAAATTTCAAAAACCCCTTACCCAATGTATTTTTCGACGAGGAATCCAACGGTGACCTTAAATTTGACCTTGAACGTAACCTTGAAGCTCCAGCGATCCAAAAATCGGTTTTTCTAAGGAGAACCCCCATTTTTATGACAGATTTGAACAGAGTGAAAAGTTTTACATTAAATTAACTTTTGTATTTTTATCCAAATATTTCATTGATCCACCAATGTGAAACTGCGAAAAAAATAAGGGTAAGGGAGGTTTAAATGAAAAATTTGATAGAATTAACTCGGCAACAAAATTAAACGCAACAAAAAATGTCATCAAAATGTTGTAGATTTTCAAATGCTTCTATTTGGGATATATTTAACGTATCGACACGATTTTTTTTTGATTTCTTGGAAATTTTGTCTTCTTTAAATCCATATATATATGTATGGGTTCAAGTCAATATCGAGTTACCAGTACTGTTTGAGCGCAGCACTAAAAATTATTGAAAAAAATTATTTGTTTGAACGTGTACCAGTACCACAGTAATTTTTTATCGAAATCTCACATACCCATCTCAAAGTACTCTTTTCAACAAGTATTTAAAAAAAAATAGAGCTCTCTACGATTTTTTTAACGCCCTGTAGGTCGATTTGAAGGTACCATTTAAAGTACGTAAATCCGTCATTTAGCTGAAATCAACACGATTTTCTAGGCATTTTGCGTTTTAAATCGTACCTTCAAAACGACCTACAGGGCAATAAAAAAATCGTAGAGAGCTCTATTTTTTTTTAAAATACTTGTTGAAAAGAGTACTTTGAGATGGTGTATGTGAGATTTCGATAAAAATTACTGTGGTACTGGTACACGTTCAAACAAATAATTTTTTTCAGTTTTTAGTGTAGCGCTCAAACAGTACTGGTAACTCGATATTGACTCGAATCTAATCATAGTATATGGATTTAAAGAGGAAAAAATTTCCAAGAAATCAAAAAAAAAACCGTGTCGATACGATAAATATAGCCCAAGATAGAAGCATTGAAAATCTACAACATTTTGATGACATTTTTTGTGCGTTTAATTTGTTGCCGAGTGTAATTCTATCAAATTTTTCATTTAAACCTCCCTACCCTTATTTTTTTCGCAGTTTCGCAATTGGTGGATCAATGAAATATTTTGGATAAAAATACAAAAAGTTAATTTTAATGTAAAACTTTTCACTCTTTTCAAATCTGTCATAAAAATGGGGGTTCTCCTTAGAAAAACCGATTTTTGGATCGCTGGAGCTTCAAGGTTACGTTCAAGGTCAAATTTAAGGTCACCGTTGGATTTCTCGTCGAAAAATACATTGGGTAAGGGGTTTTTGAAATTTTTTTTACGCTTATTTTGCGATACTCACAAGTGTTTCTATACTCTCACCATGCTAAATCGTGATTTTTGATATGCGGTGCACAAAAGTGCACATAGAAAAATTCACTATCAAAATTTTTCGTGTTCACGCATTTTTTTATGTTTCTAGGTCCCCAAAGAACGTTTTCCCATGACCCTTACTCGCGTACCACGAAAAAATTTTTGGTGTCGATTTGAGCCCGTGAAATGGAAGAAAAATTCTGGATTTGCTCATATAGGCCCGCATGTGTGGTCACTATCGTCACAAGGTTTCGACGAAATTATTACCGGCTTGTCCTCCTTGCTGAATAAAGATCCATCCGTTTAGAAGTCCGCGATATTTGAGACAGAGTATTTCAAGCATAAATTCAAATAAGCAAAGGTTGGAAATCATAAATGCATTTTTTGACTTGCGCGTGTTGAAAAGTCATTTGGCTGAAGCGAGTTGTGGATTTGAAAACAAATCACGTGAAGAGCAGGGACGAAAATAATTGGTATCCCGTGTGTTTTTTAAATGAAAACCCCGAATTCGAGAACGAATTCACGTTGTTTGCTAACCATAAAAATCTGCAAATAAAACATTTTTCCACCATATATCGTTTGTTTGGATTTTTCTCTCGATTGACTATGCAGGAAAGCACTCGATGTACAAACATGAAATACATATCTGCCTATATGTATATTCCTGTAAGGAAAAAAGTTTTTTTTTCAATTCTGACTATACCTCATTTACTCCTCAATTTACACTCCTCCTAGAACTCATCTACTCCTCAATCTACACTCCTCCCTGTCCTATTTGGCTCCTCAAATTGTTTTTGTACTCAAAATTTAATAAAAACCTTTGAAACATTATGAATAGTGTTAATTCAAGTTTAATTACAAAACATGAATGTGGAGTTGAACCTGTGTTAATGATGTTCAAAATGCTATTATTATTGTCGTCATAAAAGAGTAACGTTTAAATAAACTTGTAATAATTGTATTCATATCAGGACAATTTAGGGTTATAATAATTTAGGGTTGTAATATAACCACCTATGAATAATATTAATTCAAGTTTTATTTTACGCTATTTTTTTCGCCATAAAATTGTAGCGTGGAGTTAAACCTGTGTTAACGATATTCAAGAAGTAGATATATCGGCGCGTTTTTTTTCATGTGGTTTCCCCTTAATTTATTTTTATAATAAATTATACTTTTTTTGTCAGGTACTTTGTTGTTGTTTAATGAAAATTTTGTTAATGGTCATAGTAAAATAAAGCTAATATTATTGGGAATTGTTTTCTATAAGCTATGAAAGGGTAATCTGAACTTTTGTCTGTTTTTATAGTAATTTTTGGAATGAAGACTTTATTTCATAAATAATAAAATATGATAGTTTTATACAAAAATGTTTTTCCTGATCCTCCTGGACCATCTATGAAAAATATTTTTATATTGGATTTTGAAATTTTATTAAATAGTATATTTCTTAATACTATTTTTTCCTACGAGAGCCTAAAATTAGCGGCAAAGTTGCGTTTTTTAGGTTAGAGTGGGAAAATAGTATATTATGTGACAAGGGGAGAAAGTCGATCTTCCGTCCCTGATCTGAGGTTATGCACCCGAGGCGAAGCCGAGGGAGGGTGCGTGCTCGCAGAGACGGGCGTTGGACTTTAATCCCGCGTCGCGTAAACGATTTTTCTTTATCCCCGCTCGAAAATACGTTTGATTAAAATAGTTGTGGAATATTTCATTTAAAAAAATTTTTTTTCATCAATATACACTTATATGGAAAAGCTCGCAGACATTTGCGGCCCGAGCGCAGCGAGCGCTGTTGGTCGACGTCGGGCTTTGCAACAAATATCGCCAGTAATGTTTATTAATAAATGACTAATATAAGTATTTAATAATTATAAATGATAGATAACTATGATATAAATATTTTACAAACAGGCAGAGCTGGTTAATCCTGTCATATGTGTACAGCTAACCCAGCAACGAGCTGGGTTGGCTAACCAAAAAATCGATCATCTTTGCTATGGATAAGATAGGTGACTCTACTTTATCTGAAGCACTAAAAGTTATTGCAATCAATGACAAACGCCGTTTAATCATATTTAAAATGACCTTTTAGCCCAGAAAAAAGGAAAACGAACGAAAATTTTTTCGGTGTACTCAAAAAATATAATGGATCGAATATAAATAGATTTCCATGTAACTTTTTTACGGTAAATTTAATCAAAAAAAGTTTTTTGCATTTAAATTACAAGTAGCTACCAATTTAAGTTTATCGATTTCACTCAAGTAAAACACATGTTGCTAGTAATGCGTAGCTAATGTCCATCAATTATTTCTGCGGCACACGACTCGATTTTTTCCGCTTTCAACCACTTTTTTCTACAACACGAATACTTTGTATTCTTTTACGTCCAAATTGAGTTTAATGCAGAATAAGCCTCGGTCGGTCTATTTTTTTAGCGCAACGTGCGCAACAGTTCGCCGCTAGCGCAGAAAAGCACATATACTTGCCGCGTGCATCAATCAGAGTTTACTTGCTACGTGCTGGACCTGTCGGTCCAAGAGAGTCACGCTCTTGCGCAAATCCTGATTAACCGACTCTGTCTTCGTCTTACACATATACAAACACACACTGGCACTCAGACACACGCACACATACATGCAGTCACATCCACTCTTCAAATGTAATCTTTCCTTGCTGCAGCTCACTATATATATATATATATAATATATTTCCGTTTCCTCTCTTCTTTTATCTTGGTGAGGCAAAAATTATGATGCATCGTGGGAAAATTTCAGTGCATATAACAAAGGGTACATTTATTCCTGCTTATTTTTTTTAATAAAAAAACTAGATACGATTTTTATTTGTTATACTCTGTGCGAGTCTTCGAAAATATGACGAGATTAAAAAAACGTTGCTGCTCTAGATTAGCGCAAAGTATTTTATATACACGCGTATATAAGCTTAAAATAGCCTGTTTACGACACTACAGAGCTTGCGGTCTTCACGCTTAAGCTCGAAGAATTTTTCTCTTTCTACTTTTCTCTATCTCCCTCAATTGCCATAAGTATTACTATAATATGTAATAAATTATAAGGCTGAGGTATTAATATATTTTGCAAGTAGAAGCAAAGAAAGAGAAGAAAAAATGCAGCCATAATAGCCCCAGAGTCACATATCTGACGACGATAAATCAAAAAAAGGACGTATATGAAATAGTCTGACGTTAGATGTTTTCCTCATCTGTTGCAGGATATCGACACCGTTTCAAGTAGCTGCGGCGGCTCTTTTACTGGCCGGTACAATATCCGCTCTGATCGGCCATTGCTGCTCGGATCACAGGACGCTCGTCGCTTGCGGTCTATTTCTTCTTGGTGGTGAGCATATATAAAATAGCCTTTTATATACACGCGAGCTCAGCGTTAGCCTTTTGAATGCTGCTCAGTAACCTGTTATACATGTATATAATAGACACAGTGGGCGAAAAAGAGAGTGAGCTGGGTAAGAAAAAACTTGGATGGAAAAAACGAGAGAAACAAGCTCTCGATAGTGCTCAAAGTTTTCTCTCTTCCTCTCTCTTACTGGTTATATGGCTGGTTGGTTGGCTGGCGCGTGTTCGCAGCAGCCGTTAAAGGGTCGTATCGAAAAGCCGGAAGTGCGCGAAACGTTTCGGATAATGGCAACGCACGGCATGGCGAGCACACGTATATCGAGGGGATATAAGATAGCGTGAGAAGAGAATGGACTAGTGTTTGTTTTTACTTAGGTATAAATTTTGCCACACCGGAGAGAGCGAAAAGCAGCAGCAGCAGCGCTGGTGAAAAAAGATGGAGCTTTATTATGGAAATACGCATTTACGCATGGATGGATAAATTATCGGTACAAATATAAAAGTGAGCTGGGCAAGCAATGAAATAAAAAATAAAAATATGGCTGAAAGAAGGAATGAGAATTGTAAAAGCCTTGTCATGTGGTCACGTAGAAAGCCGCGACAATAGTGTTTTCTTTTTTCCGGCTCTATTGTTGAATCTGCACAATGTCGCGTCTTATCGGCATGCGCTAGTGTCAGTGAAAGCGAAAATAGACGAGCGCTATTAAGTATTTTTTTTCTACACGTCGCACATCGTATAATTTATATGCAACACACATTATGCATTTATACCAAAACGCGCACCAGGGTACATACAACTATATTAAGTTGTACAGTGGGTGTCGAGAAAAAATAGCTTGCAGGGCTTTAGCACTAAGCGCCTGACGCAATCAGCTGAGGTGCGAAAGCCCGCTAATTTATAAATGACGCTCTATCTAATTAGCAAGAGCAGGAGCGGCAACAGCAGCGCGACGAGCTTATATCGAAACGACAGTTGAAGGGCTCCGGGGCAATGTGTCTGCCGCGACGACCCACGCTTTGCGTAGTACCTCACATACGAGCTTTGTTGTACGCAAATACTTGCGAGAGCGAGAGAGAATGTAATGCAATGCGAGGTTTGATGCATTGATGATGAGTTGATGCGCCTCGGCCACAAATATGACACTCTCTCGAGTCTAACTCCCCTATGAATAAATATGCTGTAAGCTGCATGAAATACTGTTCCTGATTACAGTTATGCCAATTGACGCGAATTAAATAAAACTGTTTAAACGCCATGGATACGCACGTTTATCGATTCTTTCGTATAATAGATGAAAAACTTTCTGATTAGCAGTTTTCTCTCTTTTGCTTCCTTCCTAAGAATATGCATGACGAGCGACGAGTGCTCGTCGATCCCTGCACAAGTTCATGCAAATAAGAAGCAGTCAGCAGCAGCAGCCGTAGCTCTGCAGTCGTGAGAAACTCGTTAATTCATCCGACGACGATTCAATTATATAAATTTCCTCGTGAGTAAGGAAGAGAGAGGTTAAATCTTTGCCCGTGTATTCACCGCAGATTACCGAGGATATTCTTCTCTCGGTTTTGACCGCCAAAGTCTCTCTTCCTCTTTCGCTCGCTCGCAAGCTCGTTACTTCCGATCTTTTTCCTTCGCACGCAGCAGCTACCTATATACATGTGCCCGTCTGATCTTTCAACTTTTACCTTGAAGATAACCAAGCCAAGTAAGAAGTAAAAAAGAGAACGCGATAAGTTTGACGAAGAAGTAGATGAAGGTACATCTCGTCACGTAGTTATCACAAGCCATTGGGTAATGAACCGACGTGTTCCTTTTACGCTACTCACTTTCTCGACTGCACAGATGAATCTAATGGTGTCGGAAAAATTGCTCATAATATATATATATATATATATATATATAATGGACCAAAATATTCAAACTACTAAATACAGAACAACTATGCACTAGACCGGTTCGTTTTGAAAAATTTTTATTTTATTTTGGGAGCACCGGCAGAATCCTTTGGTTAAACTAAAAACATGAAATTTGCCGTCTACCTGATGTCGCTAGGTGCCCTAAATAACTGCCGATAGCTTTTTTAAGCTTTTTTTTAAGCTTTTTTAAAACGTGGTGCAAAAATTGGACAGCATCGCTAAATAAGATTTAAATTGCCTACTGTGCTCTGAGGGTAAAATCTATATTAACAAGACGTTTTCTTACGTAATTTTTTGTGTAGAATCGATCCCCATCGTTATTATTTATGACAAATCCAACGGTATATATTACTATGTACTATAAAATTATTTACATACAAAAAAACAACGTTATCCCAAAAAACGACATTACAAAAAATTGAAAAATCGAAAAGTGTATTAGTTTCTTCCAGGAAACGGCTAAGTAAAATCAACTATGGAAAAAATTGCATGAAACTATCTGATAGGTTTTTGCCTCACCTTTTCAACGCCCTTTCAGATTTTAAAAATTCGCAAGCATCGCTGATATACAGCGGTTTTTGTACGATCCATTTTTGTAGTTTAAAATTCC